>CM022298.1:273751938-274351938 GCA_011799875.1 Thinopyrum elongatum
ACGCTGGGACGACCGCGGGCCTCGCCAGGAGTGGCGTGACCAGTCTCGTGAGGACCGCTGGCAGGGCCAGCCTCGCGAGGGCACCTGGAGAGATCACCCTCGTGAGGATCGTCCTCAGGGCAACGCCAGCCTCCCTCTGCTGCCACCGCCACCAAGAAGGAACGACGACCACCATCAGGATGAGGGGGCTAGGGGCTTCCAGGAGCCTCGCGCCGTCGCTTGCATCCTGGGCGGTGCTCAGGCCCCAGCCTCCCAGCGCATCTTCAAGCAGTTCGCCCGTGAGGTGAACGCGGCTCTTCCCAGGCTCAAGGTCACACGCCCGCTCAGGTGGTCCAAGTGCATCATCACCTTCAGCCCGTCAGACCAGCTCAAGTGCGCGGCAACCGCCGGCGCCCTCCCGATGCTCTGCTCTCCCATCATCAGCAACGTCCTCGTCACCAAGACCCTCATTGATGGCGGTGCGGGGCTCAATGTCCTTTCCATCTAAATGTTTGATCGCCTCCAAGTGCCCTTTGATCAGCTGCAGCCCACCAAGCCCTTGTCAGGAGTGACCGACGGTTCCACCACCCCGATAGGGCAGATCCGCCTCCTTGTCACCTTCGGCCAGCGCGACAACTACCGCACCGAGCTCATCGACTTCGACGTCGCCCACATCCATCTTTCGTACAATGCCATCCTTGGGTACCCAGCCCTGGCCAAGTTCATGGCGGTGACTCATCATGGCTACAATGTCCTCAAGATGCCAGGGAACCGCGACATCATCACGATAGCCTGTGAGGAAAAGGACGCGGTGTGCTCTCTCGAGCGCGCCTACCAGGCCGCGGCGGTTGAGGACCCAGACAACGAATGCACCATCTACCCTCCTGAGGCTATCCCCAAGAAGAAGAAACAGCTACTCCGCCAAGAGCCTCAGGAAACGGTGTCTCCACCGGCACCACCTCAGGACCAGTGCCCTCGGATGTGGTGCCCCCTCTCTCGCATAGGAAGGTGCGCCCGGTGCCCCTCTTAGGCTGGGCTCGGGGGCTCTCCTCTAGAGGGCCTCTAAACTAGCCAACGTCATGAGGGAGGCGCTCGGGCACCACGTGGAGGCATGCTTCAGCGCGCGCTTCCGCCAAGAGGGCACAAGGCATGAGGTGCCTGGTGCTCAGGAGTTCGTCATCAAGGCAACCGAGAAGCTTCAAGAGGCAAGAGCCATGCGCGGCGACCGCCGCCCGCCACCTGGCTCGGCTCCTTGTCCTGGCGAGGACAGTGAGCTGTGCGTCTGCATCGACTACCTCGGGCTCAACAGGGTTGCGTCTCAGGAGCGCTTCTGGCCATCGCGTGTTGGTCGGTGTGAGGGCCCCCCTCACAGCTATGTTCGCATGCCATACGGCCTGCCGAACGCGGCTGTCACCTTCCAGCGCCACCTGCGGCACGTCCTGGCAGCTCAGGAGACCAGGCACCAGGCGGTCCTGGTGGAGATGGCGATGGTTCTCCGTGAACCCCCTGAGCCTCGAGAGCCTCCCGAGGTTCAGGACCCAGGCGACTCGTGAGGAGCGACTTCTTCAGCACACATCTTCAGCTACTCCAACATCTCTTCAGCAATGGTACCAGGTGACATTTTCTAGTTTATTCAGTTGGGGGCGCCCCTCGGGCAGCATTATCCCCAGATCGCGTGGGCCTGTCCCTGTGAAATGTACCCTTTTGCATCTTGATTCACTCTGTTGGGGGCGCCCCTTGGGCTGCATCATCCCCAAGCCGCGTGGGTCCGTCCCTGTGGCATGTATCGCTTTGCATCTATCAGAACTAGCCTTATTCTTGCCATCGGTTGCTTTATGGTTATCATCTGCCTGTCCGGTACTTCGTTGCCATGAACGTCGTACGCCCTTGCAAGCCCACCCACGACCGCCTCAAGATTAATGGCTGGCACGGCGTCTATGCTTGGGTTCGTCCCTGCAGCGTCGCTAAACCCAAGAGACTAAGCTCTGGCTCATGGGCCAGCTCCCATGTACGTCACCTCCCATGGTCCTTGGTGCCTTGTCCTCGCATGAGCTAATCGCGAGCGGATGAGTGAGGGCACGTGACACGGTGCCTCGTCACCACGGGAGCCACGTGCCAGCTGTCTTTCTTCAGGACATCCGCATGAGAAGACTGGGCACGGCGTCTGTGCTCGGGTCCGTCCCTACAGCGGCGATAAACCCAACGGCTGAGCTCTGTCTGGCGGGCCGGCCCCGTTCATGTCACCTCCTGGGGCCGTTGGTGCTTGGCCTTCTCATGTGGTAACCTCAGGAGATTCACTCAGCGCAGGTTGCCTAACCATCTCGCAGGATCATTACAAGTGCTCTCAATCAAGACCAGGCGCAACCCGCCTTGAGGTAGGGCCCCGTGAGTCCCGCGCTGGCTCACGGGTGCCCAGACACACCTCCTCTAGCCCTGCCGTGCAAGCCACATGTCAGGGCGGGGCTGTACACGCCCCGGGGGCTCTCCTCAGAGGGAGCCCCCTCCCACGTACCAGTGGAAGCACCATGCTCCGCGCTGGCAGTCGACACGGTTGAGGAGCGGCTATGCCCGTGCAAGAACGGTAGCACCATGCTCCGCGCTGGTGATAAACAACTGAGGGTGGCCTCACGGCCGCAGTAACCTCAGGGAGCCACCAGGCTCGGTGCTTAGCCTCACCGCGTTGCTTTCCCCCGAGAGAGTAGCGCGAGGGGGCTGGGCACAAGGGCTACACTCAGGTCACACCTGGCGTACGCCACCTCGCCAGGTCCCTCAGACCTGGTCTTCGCGCAACCCTCCCGAGCGAGAGCCCGGCGAGGACAGGTACGAGGTCTGTTTGTACGTCAAGGAGGACCCTTGGGCATCGCGACCCAAGGGCCTAACTGGTCACATAGCCCCTCACCCCTTGGTCTCGTCCTGGCGATCCGGACGACCCAATGGCGGCTGAGGAACGCGCGGGGCCGGGCCCCGCCGACGCAGAACGCTAAGGCCTAATCTCGCGTCTCCTTCTCGAGGGCTGTTTGTACGTCAAGGGGGACCCTTGGGCATCGCGACCCAAGGGCCTAACTGGTCACATAGCCCCTCACCCCTTGGTCTCGTCCTGGCGATCTGGACGACCCAATGGCGGCTGAGGTATGCACGGGGCCGGGCCCTGCCAACGCAGAACACTAAAGCAAACGAGAAGGAAATCGCAAAATCCTAGCAAATTATTACAAGACATATTGTTTCTCCAAAATACCAAACATGAGTTCTTACGCCTCCGCGAGGCACGGTCCATATCGCAAGAAATGAAATGGAGCGAGCGCCACCATCAAGCTTCTCCTTCAGCCTTGGGCCACCATCGCCCGCCTGGGGAGTCCTGTCGTCGATGATGTAGCCGTCGCCCGTGCCGCCAGCCGTGGTCGCGGGGTCGACGGCAAGGAACTTCTGCAGCAGGGCCTCCACCTGGTCCTTCACGGCTTCAGCAATGGTGGTGTAGTGATCTGGGTCCATAGGCTCAAGCATGGCACCGAGGTCGAAGTTGGGGTCACGAAGACGGAGGTGGTAGAAGACGCGTGTCATGGCCGAGGCGGAAAGCGCGCGGGCCTCTCCTTCCACCATGGGGCCAAATCCGACGACAATGCCCTTGAGCTCCGTGACGAGCTTGGGAAGCAGCTCGGCGGGGCCCTACTCCGAGGTCACCAGCGGCTCCTTCAACTCGCTCCCGTAGAGGTCCTGCAGTGCCTTGCAGGACCTCTGTTCGAGGGAGTCGAAGGCAGCGCGCCCCACGATGGCTGCCTCCTCAGCCTTGGCAAGGAGCCTCTCCCTGGCCTCCAGCTGGGCCTTCTCCGCCTCCACCTCCTCCTTCAACTTCTCCAGGCAGCCACGCTCTGTGGCCTGTTCCCGGGCCGCCCGCTCCAGCTTGGCGTCACAATCAGCAACTGCAGCTTTTTGGGCCTTCAGCTCCTCCTCCTGCACCTTGCACTGGCGGGCCTCAGCGGCTTGCTCGTCATGGAGAGTACTCACTTCGGCCTCCGCCGCTCGGCAGCGCTCCTCGGCGGCCTTGGCGTCCTTCACTGCCGCGTCGTGGGTGGCCGCGGCCAAGCCGGCTGCCTTCTCACCTTCCTCTGAGGCCGTCACGGCTTGCTGCCAGGCCATCCTGACAGATGCGTCGGCTCGAAGCCACCCCGAGACCAGCTCCAGGCGCCCTGACGCCAGGCGTCGGTCGGCACCTTGAAGGTCGACGCGAAGCTAGTTCAGCACTGAAAGAGCCTCCTCCAGAGCACCAGGCGCGGCAGAAGAGCCATGGTTCAGCGGCATGATGGACGGGGGAGGAGACGATGCAGGCACCAAGACCGGCGAAGCAGCAGCGGTAGAAGAGGCCGGGGGCTCCGGAGGCTTCAAGGCCTCGGCAGGCGAGCTGAGGGCAAGCGCTCCTGAGCAGGCCTGACTACAGGGGACGCCTCCTCCTAAGGCTGGGTCTCCGAGCCACCAGGGGACGACCCAGCCGCAGGAGCGCGCAGGCTGGCCCCGTCCTTTTACGCCGGAGGTGGTGCGGCCGCGGCGAGCACCTTGGTCGCGGCGACAGCTGCACCCCCCTCCTTCTTCTTCTTCGCCGCCGACATTGGCCTAGCCACAGAAGAGGCAGACGTTAAGATACCAAGACAAGAGCAGGAAGCAAAGGCAAGACGGCGCACTTACTCGTCCACGGCAACGTAGTCCCTCGTCCTCTTCAGGAGCGCGAGGCCCGCAGGCTTCGCGGGCATGGGAGCCATCGTGCCCTCAGGAGCAGGCGGGCGCACGGCCGGCTTTGCAGCAGCAACAACTGGCGGCGAGCCAGAGGCGCCGCCTCGAGGGATCAGCGCCGACCTGCCCTTCTTCGGGACCCCCAGCTTCAGCTTCTTCGGAGGGGTGCCCTTGGACCGCGTGGTGACGCCTACGGAGCACGGCGCCTCCCTGACCGGGTGCTCGTTGGCATCGTTGTCGTCAGAAAGGCCACGGAGGAGATTGGTCTGGCGCGGAGGGAAGGTCTCCCCCGTGCTTTCCCATGTCGCCTCCGAGTTCGTCCCCTCTTCCTCGTCGGGCTCGCCGGAGGACACCGGAACAGGGGAGCTCAGAGGCTGGGAAGGCCCCTGAGGTACGAGCCCGCGCTCGTTGAAGACAGGCATGGCATCAGCAATCTTCTCCCCGTCAGGGCGGCGGTACAGCGGAAGATGGGAGTCCGGGGGGCAGCCCTGATCCACCCCAAGCAGGGCACGGACGATTTTGTCCAACTCCTCCTTGGACAAATCGTCCTGGCGCAGCCGAAGACCCTCTTCTGCGCCCTTGAGCTTCCACAGGGGGCGCGAGTGTGCCTGGAGCGGAGCCAGGCGCTGCGTCAGGAATTCCTTGATGATCATGGCCCCCGTCAGCTTCTCCGCCTTCGGGTCATCTGTCTTCAGGTCTGCCACCATCCTCTCCAGCAACAGCTCCGCCCTGGGATCAGTGAGCTTCTCGTGAGCCCATCCTTCCAGGGGCGACGGCTGCGAGGTCGGCAGTTCCAGCCGAGCGTCGGCGCACTTGGCGTCCAGGAAGATCCACTTGTTCCGGAAGGTATCCACCTTTTTCCCCGTCCGAGAGATCGCATTGCTGCCATTGGCAGCAATGAAGTTGGCGCACCCCGAGCACTAGCTGCCGTTGATCCGAAGGTAGAAGAAGTGGCGGAGGAGCGCAACAGAGGGCATCACCCCAAGAATGCCTCGCAGTAAAAGGCAAAGACCGACAGGAGGAGGACAGAGTTGGGATGAAGATGGAGGGCATGGAGCCCGTAACGGCGGAGGACGGCATAGAAGAATTTGGAGAAAGGGGGAACCAACCCGGCGAGGACGTTGTGCCAGAAGAAGGGGTAGACGGTGCTCCCCAAATCTTCCGGCTTGGCGGAGCTGACCCAGAGCTTCGTCTCATCCCCCTCGTTGCTACCCTCCACCATCAGATGGAGCGCGGAGCTGAGGCGCTTCTCCTCGGTGATGGTGGACGCGCTCAAGGCCGGCTGATGCGAAGGGATAGAGCGCACGCCCGCAGCTGAAGATCCCGCTTGCTCGGAAGCCATTGGTAGCGAGCTCGGGGGAGATTGGCGGATCTGGGAGTTCTCTGGGCAGAAGGAGAAGGGGATCTGGGGCAAGACGAAAGGAAGGCAATAAAGATTTCACAGCGGGCACCAGCCCTTTTGTCAGTCGAGAGCAGTTGCTGAGGTAGCGTGGGGAAGCGGAGGCGCCCATGTCCCATCAATCGCCACGCGGCAACTGAGGCCGCAGGCGGTTAGGGCCCACGGCGCTCCGCACTTGCCCTTTGGCTTCACCTCGAAGCCAAGATGGAGCACGCCTTGGGCCCGGGGGCTACTGTCAGCGTCCTGGGACCGGGGGTGCCCAGACTTGCCTGTCTGCGGCCCATGGCGTGGCTCCATCGATGGCCTGGTACGGCCCAGCTTCAGCAACAACAACTCAAGACCCTCGCGAGGGGCCAAGCCTCGCGAGGCGGACGACACCAAGACCTCCACGAGGGGTGGCCTCCCCAGGCTGGCTCCCGAGGAGCAGAGATATCAATGCAAGCCGCACCTCGCGAGGTTCACCTGACGTGAGACATGACGACCAAGACTAGGTGGGCGCCAGCGGGCGCAGTGTACCAGTTTCCCCTTTGGTGCCAAGGAAGCAAGCACAGGCGCGGAGTCCCGAGGAATCAAGCAAAGGTTTCCATATCGGTGCAACAAGACCAGGACCGCCAGGATGGCAGGATGGAGGTCATCGCGGAGCCCACTGCAGCGTCACCGCCAGAGGCTTTTGTAGGCGAAGACTACTTTTGTCAGGATAACTTGTACTAGTTGTCTCCCTTTGAATTTGGCCGTTGTGGGATCCCTTCTCGCCTACATTTGGGAAGAGGACCAAGGCCACTATAAATAGGACTTAGCCACCACCATAGGGGGGATGAGATCCATTCCACCCTCACCACCTCACCAGCTCATCGAGCTCAAGAACACCTCACCTCCTGAGGTCGTTCCACCTCTGTACTAGTTCATCCTTAGCCCTCCGAGGCAATCCACCACAAAGCTGGAGTAGGGTATTACACCGCAAGGTGGCCCGAACCAGGATAAATTGCTGTGTCTCTTGTCCCTTGGGTTCGTCGAGCTAGGCTGTGGAATCGTTGAGCAGGCAGACTGGGGAGATTGAGTTCTTCGCACGCACCCCAGAGTTTGAACCTCTCAATGGTCTGCGGAACCCTGAATCCGACAGGAGGTGGTGACGACGCCGCCTGCGCCGGCCACGTCCTCCACAGCGTCCATGTCTCCGTGCGTCCCCGTAGCCCCCGTGGCGTCGGCGGCCGCGTGCGACGGGGCCTTCGAAGTGGACGGATGGGCCGCAGCACCGGGCTTCTTCTTGGGCGCCATGGACGATGGAGCCGTCGATGAAGAAGATGGCGAAGATGTTGAAGATAATGATGCGCTGCATACGCTTCTCGGGTTCGCGCAAGCGCTTCCCCCTACCTGGCGCGCCAAAGATGCCATGGGAAACCACGGCCACCTATGGGGCCATCAGCCCCTTGTGGTTCGGCAGGGGGATGAGCACATTGCACAAAGAGCAGAGAACGTAGCACAGCACGACAGAGATCACACGGGCATTTTACCCAGGTTTGGGCCGTCGCGAGGCGTAAAACCCTACTCCTGCTTTGGTGGATTGATGGTGGGTTGTGGTGGAAATGCAGCGCTCTTGCCCGGCAGGGTTGCCTCAGGGCGAGAGCAGCTACGCGCGTACGAGTGTACAAGGGTCCGAATCCTCTCTATGGTTGCCGTGGCCCTCCTTTTATAGATCAAGGGGTCACCACAGTGGTAAATCAGTCATTGTGTACTGATTAGATAGCGAATAGTGCTATCATACCTAACTCTACAGACAGAGCAGAGCGCATTAAATGCGCCACTTAGTGTCACATCATGGCATGCCCGGCAAGCCTTGCCAGGCTGCTCGGCCACCTCCTCGTCTGTCTGCTTGACACATCTCTGGACAGGTGTCATTTGGAGGTGATTTCCATAGGAAGTGGCTGCCACGTGCCAAATAACAGCCACTCAGTCACTTGGGGGCTTGACACCGCACCGATCGATGACTTGCGTCACTGTGAGGTGGAGCGGTGGAGCTTTGGCGGGGTAGTTTGCCTTCGTCACGCCCAGCAGGCCTGCCGGGACGGTCTTGAGGCTAGTCTTCGGGGCCACCTCGACCTCGCCAGGCTCGCCTGCCCGGCAAGGGAGGCTTTCCCTTAGTGGTGTCTTGCTCATTTAGCTTGTCTTGGTCTTCTTGATCTGCCCTTTGATTCCTCAAAGAGTTATCTCTTCAACTCGATCTCGCTTTGGATGTTGCAACCTTGCTCTTTTAGGCCTATGCACGGTCTGGGCAACAGACCCAGGGTTTGTTGCACCAACACCTACGCTGTACTAAATGATATTATGTATACTTCGCAGGGACAACACACCCCCCTGTGAAAATCAGTTCACCAAGGCTGCCAGTTCCACCACCCGTAGGGCTCACATGGAACCTTGCGATCGACGAGCAGGGATGGGGACGCATCATGTTCTTCGTCGTCACTATTGGTCAGGTCACAAGGGAAGAAGTCGAGAAGCCTTACCTGGATCAGACCCTCACTATGTACACAGGTACCTTCAATCCTCCAAAGCAAGGCATGATGTCTAACTTCCTCTGGTTCGGCACTGACCACTTATGTGAACACGATAGGGTTGCACTGCTTGGTATTTTGCTTGGAAGGCGGCGACGATGACGTATGTGACGCTGCATGGGCACCCAGGAACTTTATCGGTGACCGCTCTATCTTCGTTGGTGACAGCTACCCACTAATGCTGAAGATGCCACCGAACGGTATGCCACCAAACATGCACCAGGCCGACGGCCTGCCTTTCATGCAAGCGGGGTGTGTTTACAGTGCCCACAGGCGGCTCGAAGGTGGAGCGGCGTACCATGTCCCTGACCTATGCCGCTTCAGCCTGAATGGGGCTCCTTCACTAGGTACCGCTCTCAGGAGCTGCCAGGCCTCATCTAGAAGCCCGCCCATGTGGATGGTGCCGTCCATGGCGCGCCTCTGGGACTGGAACATACCGGAGGACGAATCGCAGGCCATGGACTATTTCGATGCCATGTGAGCATGGCCATGAGTTTAATTACGCTTGTACATATTTCATCGTCTTGTAGTTAAATCGTGAAGTTTTAATGTTGCTGTCGAACAATCTAGTTCTTTCACTTCGTGTTTGATTGTGTTTGATTGCCAAGTATTGTCTGAATTTAGATATGAACTAACAATGATTCCATACGGGCACCACATGAGAACATCAACATCACAACGATAACAAAGATGATAAAGGTACCATCTCAGTACACTACAGACGGCCTACATCATATGTCTGAACACTAAAAACACCGGAATGTCTTGTAAGAATCGGCTAGCCAACTGTAGTTCTCCTCCATACGGCGCTTCTTCCTTTCTTGCCTTGCAATATCTTCTCGCTCTTGGGCCGCCTTCGCGTCATGTTCCCGCTTGAGCCGCTCAGATTCACTGGCCTCCATTTTCCGACGCCATAAAGCTTCAAATTCTCTGTCTCTGATCTCCTGTTCCATGCGAAGTTCCTCTTTAAAGACCTTCCAAGATTGGTCCAATGTCTCTGGACCGTACAACGGGCACCACCGAGTTATGTCTTGGCAGTGCTCGCACCACACCACATCTGGCGCCCGCGGTGTTGTCTGACCCGGACGCCATATAGCCGGCGGCGATGGGGGAGGACGGACTGCGCGCGTCCATGTGTCGGCAGGCTTCTTATGCAGGGCAAAACGGGCTCGACTGCTAAGCAGACAATTGTTGTACACATCTGGGCCATCGATCCATTGGAAAAAGTAGCAACACAGCTGACTCTGAAACGTAGATACGAACTATGTTAATATGATACCTTGCGTGCATACATCCTATTAGAGGAAATGGGCAAAAAACAGACCTCCCAATGTCCACAATAGTAGTACGCACGACCCACCGTATCTGGATGCATCGACTGGAATATGTATGCTAGGTCGCCGCAGCAGCATAGAGGGACTAGTAGCCTAGGTGGAACTAGAGCATCTTTTGAAGCAACAGTAGGGTACTTACCCATGCTCTTCTTGGTGAGGGCATGAACCTGTTGAACTCATCCCAGTCCACATGCTGCTCTGTAAATAAGCTATTAGGACAGATCTAACAAGTTGGTAACAAAGAAATACAACCCGAAAGCAAGGAAAGCAGTGGGTAATCACCTTCAAGAACCATGGCCATGTGAATCATGCAATGAACTGGATGTTGTTGCGGCTGCTTTGGGAGAGGAGATGGATAGATTTGAAATACAGTGGGGGTGGTTGGGGCTAAGGGGTGCTATTATAGTCTTGTGAATGAGCCAGATTGGTTGGCGCAACTAATTACAGATACATACGTCGGACACACCGGTGTAAGCTGCTTGTGACGGCCTGTGCTAAGGTGGGCCTGACCTAGCGGCAAGGTTTGCCTGGCCTAGTGACCGGTGCTATGATGGGGAAATTACATCTCCCGCATTGGTTGCCCTAGCTCGTATTGCCCTAAGGGAATATCCCCTAAATCCCTAGCCCTTGCCGGGGACCTGTCTCTCGTCGGCGTTCCTGCCTACCCGTCGGAGCTGTCAATCGGGAGCGTCAGTCCACGTCGCTGGGTCAACATGTACCCGCCGATACGAACCACTCACCAGAGACTTCATGGCAAACCTCATATCTGAGGGTTTTGTCATGCCGGAGTGGGTTAGTGTAATGCTCGTCCCTCAAGTTTATCCACCTAATGTATTCTGAACATTACAGAATTCCTTCACAGTGCGCCAACTGTTTGGACAACAGAGGACTGTGCGGTGATGCCAGGATGGGGCTTATCTTCGATCTCACCCTGCCGGAGGGATTCAGGTTCCGAATGGTATGTTCACACCTTGCAATAGTGTTGTTAGGGTGTTCGACATGATCTAAAATAGCAATAGTGCTCACAGTTTACATGCAGTCAAAAATAGAAATGTCGTCTCTTAACCATTTATGTTGCAAGCAGTACATCCCTTGCTACGGCAGGACACCTCTCCTGAGAAAGCTTCGGGTTAGGAGAGATCAATGTACTAGAGTTCGGATGTTGCTAAAAACTGAACATGGATTCCTGTGGGGATGTTGGCTAAAGAACTCGAAAGGACGATGCTATATTGATGGAGAGCATGGTGCGTGGGAAGAGTTCTACAACACTTATGCCCTAATCACAGGTGATCAAATGATCCTCGATCTAGAGAGCTCTGTCATGGGAGACCATGGCGTTATCATCCCTGTGACCTTTCACCCAGATAGAATTCTGTGCATGCATCCAAGTAAGTCTCCTGACTGACAGTTCATTATCATGGTGTTAACTGCACCTTTAACTTTTGTACCTGCTACAAACGTATGCAAATCGTATGCAGGTTACTACCAAGTAAGCAAATTGACGCAAACTTTAATTGGGACCATGAGGTTTACTGAGGGGACAACCGGAGTTTCAAGGCAAACCTTGGGCCATCTAGTTCATTTCGTTGATCATCTTGGGTCTCTGGTCATTCGTCACCAAGCTGGTACGGCTCAAGGGAAATGTCTGCCGCTGCTGCACTCTTTAAGAGAGGCAGATATGGTGAACAAGCGAATGGTAGTACTATGTTTTATCTATGACCAGACCTTCATTCTGTTGCACGGACCTAACATGTTTTTCTGTTGTACCAGACTCTGCCCCGTATAATCGTTCCATCCCAATTTCCCGAGAGCGGTGACATGGTGCTAGCACTTGGCAAGAACATTAAGGTCATATCGACCTACTCCATGGCACCTATAGATGGAAGCCTTCTCGTTAATGGGTGGCGCCAAATCATGGCCCTCACTCCAAGCTGGGCAAGCGGGGACAAGGTCGCTTTCATGCTCTACCATGGCGATAGACGGACCATGCTATTCATTCACCCAATTTTGGTAGCTGATCTTCCTGCTACCAGTGTCATAATATGTGGTCCCTGAAGTTTTGCTCGTCCACTGTATAATGTGGTCCTCCTTGTTAACCGTCATATTCGGTTCGTACCGGGTTAATTGACAAATAGCAATGACATTCTTATTGTGATGTATATTTGTCCGCCTTTGAATGCTGGCAGGTTTGGTATGTCACCACACGATAACCCTGATCACTATAGTAACTAAATACATCTTTCACCATACACAATGCAACAGGGTGCATAACCGAAATTAACGATGGAAAGTAAAATTGAACACAGTGCGATATGAAACCACGGAAATGCATAGTTGAGCAAAGTACGATACCAAAATGAGCGCCAGTGCCATATGAAACCACATAAGTGCATAGTTGAGTAAAGTATGATATTAAAATGAGCAACACAATCGGAAAGATACCAAACTTAACTACACATTGTGATCTTCGTGATCACATACCAACGGAGCTTCAACCAGTGATGGGTTGAATATCGTCACCTCCCAGTAATCAGGCCACGCAACATCAAAATGAAGAATGTAGCCGACCGAGACCTTTGTGTCCTTCACAAAACGAAGCCATTCCTCACTGAGGAACATGTTTCTACCCAAAGTTCTCAGCTTGACTGACCAGGAGCAGCTTCTGCCAACACGAAGGTTAACGGTACGGTGCCCCAGCTTACCACAGCTCAGGCGCTCAGCAAACTTCTTCGGTATAGGAAAGGTTGATCCCAGGTGAGGGGGAATGAGGATGCTAACAAATTTTGTTCCATTACTCGGCTGGATTATATGGCCAACTGAAACGGGCCGACCCCTCTTCAATTTTTTAGCGGAACCTTCAATGTTTTGCTCCTCTTCTAGCGGAACCATCATCTTCTCCTGCTCCTCTGGAGAGCATCCCATGTCATCTTCATCTTCTTCACCTTTGTCTTCTTTTTGTTCTTTTCATCCTGTGCAACCTCCTTCATCTTCTTCTTGTTCTGCTTGTCCTATGCAACCTCCTTCATCTTCTTCGCAACAACGGGTCGGTGGAAAGGTGGATATGTAAGCCCGTTAGCCATTTTCTTTAGATTTCGCCTGTGTTTCCGGCACACGCGCACACCACCAACATTATGGTGCTTTTCCTCAGTGCTCACCTCCGTTGGCTTCATGACGGTGGGCATGCTTCCGTCGTGCTCGCTGTCTGAATCTCTGATCAATATAGGCGCATCAGCCATGCCTCTGCTGGAATTAAGAAACATCAACAGCTTACCATCAGTAAATGGAATGCCGAACCCTATAACAGATCCAAAAGTTATCATCATTCAGAACAAACCAATCCGAAAGTCAAAAGTAAAGAACTACAATGCTTTCTAATGGACTCTCCTAAAAACTAGATCATTACAGGTAGTGCTAAACAGTTTGCAGGAGGACCAAGAGGTCAACAATCTTGACCACAAGACTACCAACAAAAGGACTGTGCGACCTTATTTCGCCCACACCCCCGTTCACCCAATGCCTGTCGGATTCAGGGCTCCGTTGACCCAAGAAAGGTTTGAACTCTGGGGCGTGTGCGGAGAACTCGACCTCTCCAGCCAACCGATTCATCGCTCTCACGGCCTAGCTTGATGAACAGGAAAGGAAAGAGACACGGCAGTTTACCCAGGTTCGGGCCACCTTGCGGTGTAAGACCCTACTCCTGCTTTGTGGTGG
Organism: Thinopyrum elongatum; assembly: GCA_011799875.1. NCBI lineage: Eukaryota > Viridiplantae > Streptophyta > Magnoliopsida > Poales > Poaceae > Thinopyrum > Thinopyrum elongatum. The sequence continues at coordinate 273,765,633 of CM022298.1, forward strand.
ATTAGCCTAGCGAGGGGCTAAGGATGAACTAGTATAGAGGAAGAACAACCTCACGAGGTCTGTTCTTGTGTGGGTTTGAGCTGAGGATTCGATCTCCCCTTCCTACGGTGGTGGCTGACCTATATATAGTGGCCTTGGTCCTCTTCCTCCAAAATGTAGGCGGGAAGGGATCCCACAACGGCCAATTTTGAAGGGGGACAAGTAGTACATCTTATCCTGACGAAAGGTGGTCTTCGCCTGCAAAGCTTCTGGTCGTGACGTCATGGTGGGCTCGGCGATGACATCCGTCCTGGCGGTCTTGGTCTCGTTGCACAGGAATGGAAACCTTTGGGTGATTCCTCGGGACTCCGCGCCTGCGCTTGCCTTCTTAGCACAAAAGAGGAAACCTGCTACGCTGCACCCGCTGGCGCCCGCCTGGCCTTGGTCGTCATGGCTTGCGTCACCCGAACCTCATGAGATGGGTGCTTGCATAGGAATATCCGCTCCTCAGGAGCTAGCCTAGGGAGGCCGCTCCCTCTGGAGGTCTTGGCGTCGTCTGCCTCGCGAGGCTTGGCCCCTCGCGAGGGTCTTGTCTTGTCGATGCTGAAGAAGGGCCGTACCAGGCCGTCGATGGAGCCACGCCATGCGCCGCAGGCAGGCAAGTCTGGGTACCCTGGTTCCCAGAACACCGACAGTAGCCCCCGGGCCCAAGGCGCGCTCGGACTTGGCTTCGGGGTGAAGCCAAAGGGCAAGGGCGAAGCGCCGCGGGCCCCAATTGCCTGCGGACCAAGTTGACGCGTGGCACCTGACGGGATGTGGGCATCTCCGCTTCCCCACGCTGCCTTGGCAACCGTTCGACTTGACAACTGCCTGTTGCATGCAGAAAAGCCATCATTACTCGAGATCATGGGAGGCCGGCGGTCGGCCTTCCTCCGGCTATAAATGGGAGAGGGGGCGGAGCCCCCTGCTCATCTCCGTCTTCTCGCTGCTTGCTCCTCCTTCTTCCTTTCCATCCCACCATCTTGCCAGTGAGTCCATGGCGCCAACGAAGAAGTTTTCCGCCGCGGAGAAAGGGAAGGCGCCCAAGGAGGGACCAGGCTCGCCGCCCCCCAAGAGAGGCCGCAGACGCCCCCGCAAGTATCTCGCGACTCCAGTGGTGGCCCCTCGGGGGTGCGGGCGCACCCCTTCAAGGGCCGGTGTCGCCTCAGGCAGCCGCGGTGGTGCTTCCTCCCGTGGTAGGAGCTGCCATGGACGGGGCAGCCTCAGCGATGGGGGGAGGCGCGTGGCGATCGCCCGGCCACCGCGGCCGCGCTCCCACTCAGCCGACGCGTCCCCGGAGTTCATCGTGTGGTCGGAGAGGCCCGCGGGCATCTGGTTCCAGCTTCCGCGTTTCTTCGCGGGCGTGCTGCCGGCTGGGGGGCCTGGCGGCCTTTGGCTGCAGGCCGACGGTTGCTGCAGCAAGGCCTCATGGGTGGAGGTCGAAGTCACCGCCGCTAGCAATGTATTCCTGAATCGCGGGTGGCAGCCGTTCGTCCGCGCACGGGGCTTGCACGGGAGGTGCACCCTCCACTTCAGGTATGACGGCGTCGCAACCCTCTATGTCAGGGTGTTCAGGGAAGACGGCCAGCGCTTGGAGTGCTGCCCGGAAAGCGACAGCGAGGACAACGATGGTGACGATGACAACGGCCGGAGGGGTGGCGCCATCGCTGGCGGTGAGCTTGCCCTTGGCGATGATCGTGCCGCCTCCAGCAGCGGCGGCTCCTCCTCCGGGGAGAGCACCAGTGACGGCGACTATGATGAGCCGCCGCGTCGCCAGGCTCGAACTGAGGAGGGTGACGAGCCGCGTCGCTGTCGTGCCTCGGTGAAGCAGGAGGAGGACTCCGACTGAGCTCGAGTGCTGCTGGAGCCGGGCCTCAAGAGCCGATGTAGTCGCACGGCTTGCTTTTGTTTCTTTCTTCCCCCTGCATTAAAAAAGGTAGAGGGCCCTGTCGGGGCATGTAATGAACTATGGCGCTTGTGCTGTTATGTTACCGTTTTCGCGTTGCATTGCGATACCCGAGTTACCACTGATTATGGTTGGGGCGACTTAGCTTGATATTCTTGTGGTGCACTCCCCTGCCGCAAGAGCGTGCCTTGCCGCGAGGAGACTCAAAAGTCGCTGAGCCTCAGGAGGCACCCTGCAGTTGTAGGATTAGGAAAAACTCCAGAGGCGTCGTGCCCGTGAGCTCATTTGAGAGTGTCCTGCGAGGACGAAGATACCAAGAGGCCAGGGTACTGAGGCTTTGGCAAGGTGTGTTCGCAGGCGGGCTCGAGCGCACACATCTGCCCAGCCCCCGCGCGCGGGACACGCGAGGAGGAGCAACGGGCAACTGCCACTCCTCTTGAGGCAAGAGCTGGAAGAGCGAACGGTGCAAGGAGAAGAAATTTCCCAACCCTCAAATGAAACGCGAAAAATCTCAAATTCCATTCAAGAAGTTGCAAATCAACTACAGAAAGTAAGCAAAAGAACAGCCGCGTCTGGCACCTATACTAGTCTTCTTCTCTTCCCACCAGCGCGGAGCATGGGGCCTCCACTAAGACATGGGTGGGAGCCCCCGTGAGGCCCAGGGGCGGTGCTCAGGAGACTCCGGGGCGTGTACAGCCCCAACTCATTATTACGTGAGAGTGTCACGAGCGAAGATCTTCACAGGCGCATGGCCTTGGTCATGGGTAGAATTTCCGGAGGTGCTGGATGTTCCAGGCATTCTGGATGGGGACCCCATCCCACGTCTCCAGGCATGCGGTGCCAGGCCTGGAGACATGAGTGATCCTGAACGGGCGCTCCCACATGGGCGAGAGCTTATGAAGCCCCTCCCTGGAGAGCACCCGCCTCAGGACGAGGTCACCCACCTCGAGAGTCCTGGAGCAGATGCTACGGCAGTGATACCGCCACAGCGCCTGCTGGTACCTTGTTGCACGGAGCGAGGCTTGGCGGCGGCGCTCCTCCCCCAGCACGAGGTCCATCCCCTGGGAGGCGTCTTGGCGTGCCTCGTCGAACGCCAAGACCCGCGCGGAGCGATGCTTGACCTCGTGAGGGAGAACCGCCTCGGCTCCGTAGACGAGGAAGAACGGAGTCTCTCCTGTGGGCTTGGTCGCGGTGGTGCAGATGGACCACAGCACGGACTGGAGCTCATCGAGCCAGCCCCTGCCGCAGGCCTCGAGTTTCTTCTTGAAGCTCCTCGCCTTGAGGCCCCTCAGGACCTCCGCGTTGGCGCGTTCGGCATGGCCATTGCTCCGCGGGTGTGCCACTAGCATATCTGCGTTCCAAGGTTAGCACAATATGTTTTGAAAAGGTTGCTCGTGAACTGAGAGCCATTGTCGGTGATGATGCGGTTGGGAACCCCGAAATGGCTCACGAGGCCCTTGATGAACTTGACGGACGAGCCAGCTGGGATGGTGCGGACGTCTTCCACCTCCGCCCACTTGGTGAACTTGTCGATGGCGATGTAGAGGTAGCGGTAGCCCCCGGGCGCTCGAGGGAACAGGCCCAGGATGTCCAGCCCCCAGACCGCGAATGGCCACGAGAGCGGGATGGTCTGGAGGCCCTGAGCGGGCTGGTGGATCTGCTTGGCAAGGAACTAACAGGCCTCACAAGATTTCACCAGTTCAGTGGCATCATTGAGCGCCGTGGGCCAGTAGAATCCGCTGCGGAATGCCTTGCCCACGAGGGTGCGCGATGAGGAGTGATGCCCGCAGTCCCCACCATGTATATCGGCCAGCAGCTCGCACCCTTGCTCCCTGGAGATGCCTCATAGAGAAACGTCATTTGGGCCCCTTCGGTAGAGCTCACCGTCCTGGATGCAGTACGCGATGGCCTGGCGGGCCACCCACTCTGCGTCTTCCTCCTTCTCCGGCAAGGTACCCCAGAGCAGGTACGCCTTGAATTCCTCGGTCCAGCACCCCTCCTGAGGCTCGAGCGCGAGAAGCAGGCGGGCTCTGGAGGTCGGGCCGCAGGCTGGGGCGCCCGAGGGGGGTGCCGGGGGCATCTCCTCCCAAGGCAGCGCCGGTTGAGGGAGTCCTGGATTAAGGGGTCCTCGGGCGTCCGGGTTATGTGACATGGGCCGGACTGATGGGCCGTGAAGATATAAGGTAGAAGGCCTTTCCCCGTGTCTGGATGGGACTCTCCTTTGCGTGGATGGCAAGATTAGCGTCCGGATGTGTAATTTCCTTCCGCTGTAAACCGACTCTGTACAACCCTAGCCCCCTCCGGTGTCTATATAAACCGGAGGGTTTAGTCCGTAGAGGCTATCATAATTCCCATAGGCTAGACATCTAGGGTTTAGCCATTACGATCTCGAGGTACATCAACTCTTGTAACCCCTATACTCATCAAATACAATCAAGCAGGACATAGGGTTTTACCTCCATTAAGAGGGCCCGAACCTGGGTAAACATCGTGTTCCCTTTGTCCCTTGTTACCTTCGATCCTCAGACGCACAGTTCGGGACCCCCTACCCGAGATCGGCCGGTTTTGACACCGACATTGGTGCTTTCATTGAGAGTTCCTCTGTGTCGTCGACGGAAGGATCGATGGCTCGCCTTGTCATCAATGACAACATCACCTCTGGAGGAGCCCTAGTTCCGGGACAGATCCTACAACTCGGCGGTTTTATCATGGGCGCCCGCTCGGCCGTTAAGCCAAAGGCGGCCCCCCAAATCGCCAAACATCATCTCCGCATCGGCCTCGAGCACTCCAAAAAGATGGATCCGGCAGATGTCTCGTCCTTGAACGAACTGCTAGATCGCATCGCCACCCTGGGGGTCGCAATAGACTATGATCGGATTGGGCTTAAACTCGATCAGAGGGAAATCAAGTCCCCGCCGATCACCCATCTGGTAGCGGTCGTGGAGGAACAAGCCGAGAATACTTCTCCCCCTAAGTTGATAACAAGCTATGTTCGGATTTTCGAGCCCTGCGAGCCGGATACCCATCTTTGGGAAGAGACCACAGGTCCTCCGAACATAGAATCAGGCGTTGAGCCCGAAAGTCACCAGGACCCTCCTGATCCTGGACTAGTGACCTCGAAGATTCTTCAAACTCCGGATCCAACAGTGGGTCGGGGTTTGGATTTTATCCCACCCACCCACCACAAGCAATATTCCCCAAGCAATTCAGGTCCTCCAGACATATGTGACCTAATGCATGTACGACAGCAACCTCAGGAAACAGTCCATCACTTCTGGGCCAGATTCCTCCTTGTTAAAAACAAGATTAAAGATTGCTGCGACAAGGACGCGGTTTCAGTTTTCTACCGCAACTGTACGGACGAGGGAATCCTCAATGCCCTCAACCGCCGCCGCATACTGCACTTTGCAGATTTGGCACATAGTACAGAAGTACTGCGCAATGGAAAGCGCCTGGAAAGCCCAGACAGCCCAGTGGGAACCTCCCACCTTTAAGCAGTCCACTGGACGGGCAAAAAGGATGCACCCTTATGGGGCACCCGATCATCATCTCATTGACAAGAAAATCAAACCCTTCATGGGACATAGAACTTTCCTTGACGAATTGCTCGGCAAGCCTTATCAGATACACACGACGCCGAATACCGAACCAACACATATCCTTCGGGCATGTTGGGTACTCCGGCAGGTGGCTAAGAGCGGCGAGGCCATCCTCACCAACACCACCCCAGAGAAGCACTCCTCGGAGGATGATGACCTCAATGTCTTTACGCTCTTCGAGAACTTTTCTTCGAATAATCGGCGCAAAAGGGCGCTCCGCAACCTCGCCGAAGTCAACCAAGTAGCTGCATTAAATCCTTGGAACGATACGGCAATAACTTTTACTGCCGACGACGAACCAAGGGCCAGATCAGTCCGAGCACCTGCCACCTTGGTCTTAAACCCAATTGTAGACGGCTTTCGACTCACCAAGGTGCTCACGGACGGCGGCAACGGATTAAACCTCATCTACGAAGACACGCTCAATAAAATGCAAATGGACAAGAGTCGCATCGAGCAAAGCATCACCACCTTTCGAGGGATTATCCCCAGTCGTGAAGCACGATGTTCGGGGAAAATTAAACTTGATGTAGTATTCGGCACGCCGGAGAACTATAGGTCCGAAGAGTTGCTCTTCCACATGGCACCTTTCAATAGCGGATATCACACCTTGTTGGGGCGAGACGCCTTCACACGCTTCCAAGCCATACCCCATTACGGGTATATGAAGCTCAAAATGCCAGGGCCCAACGGAGTTATCACCATCACCAGTGATCCAGATATAGCGCTCCGCGCCGAAAACAAAATGGCATCCTTGGCCCTCGAGGCACTATCTGAGGCCCTAGCGGCCGAGGAGCTAACCACTCTACGTTCCACAGTGGACAAAGATGATGTAATCCTCGATAAGAGGCCAAAGTCCACTTCTTTCAAACCAGCAGACGAAATAATAAAATTTCAAGTACACCCGACGGATCCCAACAAGACAGCCTCCATGGGAGCACAGCTGGATCCAACGATCGACGCTGCACTAAGAGCGTTCCTGCAAGAAAATTGGGATATCTTCGCCTGGCACCCTTCGAACATGCCCGGGATCCCACGTAGACTGGCCGAACATAGCCTCAATATTATAAAGGGGTTCAAACCAGTCAAGCAAACATTGCGGCAATTTTCTGAACCCAAACGACAAGCTATGGGGGAGGAGCTAGCTAAGCTTCTTGAAGTAGGGTTCATCAGGGAGATCAAACACCCGGACTGGCTAGCAAACCTGGTCATGGTACCAAAGAAGGATAAATCTTGGCGCCTTTGCGTCGATTTCAAAGACCTCAATAAAGCCTGCCCTAAGGACCCCTTCCCGCTGCCCCGCATTGACCAAATCATTAACGTGACTGCAGGACACAATTCACTGTGTTTCCTCGACGCATACTCCGGATACCATCAAATTAAGATGAAGGAGTCCGACCAGCCCGCAACGGCATTCTTTACCCCGTATGGGCCTTTCTGCTTCAACACCATGCCGTTCGGACTCAAAAACGCTGGCGCCACTTACCAACGCATGATTCAAACATGTATAGAGAAACAAATTAGCAAGACAGTGGAGGCATACGTAGATGATGTAGTCATCAAGACTAAACATGTTGAATCATTGGTGGACGATCTACGCCTCACATTCGACAACCTCCGAACATATGACATACGGCTCAATCCGGAAAAATGTGTCTTTGGCGTTCCAGCCGGAAAACTACTCGGGTTCATTGTTTCCAATAGAGGAATCGAAGCAAACCCAGCCAAAATCCGAGCCCTGTCACAATTGGCAACCCCAACAGACCTAAAGCAGGTCCAAAAACTAGCTGGGTGCGTGGCAGCTTTGAGCCGCTTTATCTCCAGATTGGGAGAAAAGGCACTGCCACTTTATCGCCTACTCCGATGAACCGACCACTTTGAATGGACAGATGCGGCAACAGCCAGATTGGAAGAAATAAAAACTTTGTTAGCAAGCAACCCAATCCTCGCCGCACCAAACGTCGGCGAACCTATGTTGCTCTACATATCTGCAACTCACCAGGTGGTCAGCGCGGTGCTCGTCGTCGAATGAGAGGAAGAGGGACATAAATTCCCACTCCAAAAACCAATATACTATGTATCGGCGGTCCTTACACCGTGCAAATCTCGATACCCACACTACCAAAAGATAGCATATGCGGTCTTCATGGCATCTCGGAAGCTGGGCACTACTTTCAAGAGTGTTCGATCATGGTGGCATCTGAAGTACCACTCAATCATATCATAAATAATCGGGACGCCACCGGCCGCATAGCCAAATGGGACATCGAGCTCTTTATCGTTTGAAATAACATACAAACCACGCCGAGCTATTAAATCTCAGGTGTTGGCCGATTTCGTCGCCGAATGGACGGAGGCCGAACTCCCTAAAGAATACAGCACATACTCCCACTGGGTAATGTACTTCGACGGCTCCAAAATGTTAGCCGGGTTGGGAGCCGGTGTCATCTTAACTTCCCCTACTGGGGACACAGTCCGCTATGTATTGCAAATAATGTACACGGACTCCAACAACGCAGCCGAATACGAGGCACTACTGCACGGCCTCCGGATAGTTGTTTCTATGGGCATTCAATGCCTAGAGGTGCGTGGGGATTCGAACCTCGCAATATCCCAAATAAATGGAGATTTTGATGCAAAATATCCAAAGATGACGGCATACCGTGACGCCGTACTCAAAATATCAGCTCGGTTTGAGGGGCTCGAGTTTCATCATGTCGCTCGAGACAGTAATCAGGCAGCAGACATCCTTGCTCGAATGGGCGCTAAACGCGACCCTGTCCCACCTAACACCTTTGTGGAAAGGCTCTTCAAGCCATCCGTGGTATGGCAGAACGAGAGCGGCAACACTAGCCCGGAGCCGATCATACCCTCAGATGCCGAACACAATTTTGATATCATCGGGGGCTCGGGCACTGAAATGACACCTTCCGCCCATGTAATCATGGATGTCATTGCTCCATGGACCGAACCCTTCCTGGCCTACCTTAATAGGCGGGAGCTCCCTGAGGACCAGAATGAGGCTCGTCGCATAGTTCGACGCTCGAAAGCCTACAAGGTTCATGAAGGAGAACTCTACAAGAAAAGTACTACTGGAGTTCTTCAAAGATGTATCTCCGAAGAGGAGGGACGGCAGCTCTTGGCCGAAATACATGCAGGTCTCGGTGGCCATCACGCCGCCGCTCGGGCCCTCGTAAGTAAGGCCTTCCGTACAGGTTTCTTTTGGCCTACGGCCTGAGCAGATGCACAGGCTCTTGTACAGCGCTATGTCGGATGCCAGCTTTTCGCCAATCAAAGTCACATGCCGCCCACCGCCTTAAAAACAATCCCCATTACCTGGCCTTTTGCGGTCTGGGGGCTGGATATGGTCGGACCCCTTAAAGGGGGAAGCCACAAGAAGAAATATTTGTTGGTTATGGTGGACAAATTCACTAAGTGGATAGAGGCCAAACCAGTAAAAACGGCTAAAGCTGGACCGGTGATCGACTTTATATCCGGCGTTGTACACCGTTATGGTGTCCCTCACAGTATCATTACTGACAGTGGCTCTAACTTCACAGCCGATGAGGTGTAAACTTGGTGTGCTAACTTGGGCATCAAGCTCGATTACGCCTCCGTATATCACCCTCAAACAAACGGTCAGGTCGAACGGGCTAATGGCCTGATAATGAGCGGCATCAAACCCAGACTAGTGCGATCCCTATGGGAGTCAGATAAGCACTGGGTCGAGGAACTCGATTCCGTACTCTGGGGGCTGCAGACCATGCCCAATCGCACGACCGGATACACCCCCTTTTTTATGGTGTACGGCGCAGAGGCTGTTTTGCCCTGCGATATTATTCATGACTCACCTCGAGTGCGCATGTATGAAGAGAGAGAAGCCGAGCTCGATCGGCAGGACGACCTAGACGGCCTGGAGGAGGAGCGCGATGTTGCAAAAGCCCATTCTGCATTCTATCAGCAGCAGGCTCGGAGGTACCAAAGCAGAGAAGTGCGGGCCAAGACTTATAATGTCGGCGAACTCGTTTTACGCCTCCCAGAGAAGAAGAAGGACAAGCTCAAACCAAAATGGGAGGGTCCCTACATTATAGATGAAGTTCTCACAGGAGGAGCCTATCGCCTTCATAATGCATCGCATAATCGCCTAGAGCCGAATCCATGGAACGCTGCTCGGCTCTGAAGATTCTACGCATGAGTTCGGTCATACTTTTTTCGTTCCTTTTTTTTCTCCTCTTCATTTTGTTTTTGTTTCCTCGTTTTTATACGATTCCCAGGATGTGTTCAGATAATCCGAACACTTGGGGGGTAAAACATCCTAAAATGTATACACCCCACCATGACTGGGGGCTTCTTGCACCAAAGCTTATTATTATTCCAAGCCTGGAGCTCACAATCCATATGTTGTTTGATCAGATACACTCTCTTTTTGCCATTATATGCACCTCTATGACTTAAGTTTTTGCCAAGCTGGGTTGCCTTGCTCCTGTGTTTATGCCCTACATTCCCGATTGTTCGGCTAGGGCGTAAAGGGAGCACCTCTGCGATTGATACAACCAGGTCACCGGACATGTACCTCAGACGGGTGAAGCCGAAAGCTAGCGTTCTTAAGAGAATAGATGGTCGGAAATCAAACGACAGATTGTTACATTCTTGTAACCACTCCAAATATTGTGGGTTAGTTTTTCCGTATAACGGACCAAAGCCCCGGCACACATAATTACTGCCTACCAACCCAAGGAAAGGAACCCTTAACGGAACTATTTTCCTTGGAAGATGTTTCTTACATATGTAATATAACATACATCCTGAACTACAATTTTTTGTCTGTTCGAGCACAATGCCTGGGTTGCCTGGTTTCCGGACATAGTGAATGTTTCTTTTCATTCTCAATAGTATCCGGAAACACTCCACCATTTTGGTCCGGAGGTTAAAGTCGAAAGCCTGCGATGACAAAACTTTTCACATGTTCGGATAAAGGCACAGGTTGATCATAACGTACTCTAATACATTGCATCAAATACCAATTCCTTATCTATTCCATCTATAAGACTGTCTAACCTACAGTCTTCCTGCGAATACTTCGCAGCTATCATTACTTGGTCATACACCAAACTCACTGGAATCTCTTTCTCGTCTGGTCCCTGTGGTCCCACTCGGGCCATATGATTAGGATCTAGCTTGGTGAAGCGTGTTTTCACCATGGCCCAGGCTTCTCGTGTGCCTTCACGGCAGGCGGATGTCTTCCATAGCTCAAACTGGCGCCGGGCACCTTCGAACAGGTTTGCCAAGCCCTCCATACTCTCTGGAGGGGTATCGGATGGACATAAAGCCTTCACCATACTCTTCATGGCCTTCCGGGCCCGAGCATGTACCGCAGACAGCTCCTTTAGCATGTCGCCTTGAAATCCGGATACTTCGTCTTCCGGCCTACCAGTTAACAGACCTGCAGCAATGGAGTCATGATATTCCGAATTATGGATTAAACATGAGCACCTAGGGAGGTTCTGAATAAAAGAGGAAGACATATTGTCGGAGTAAATGACCACGGGTAGCCCCATCAGCTCCCTTTGGTATTTCAAGACATTGGGGCAGGCTGCGCCCCTCAAACATCAAGGACAAAGGGCCGCCTTCTTGAGGCAGGCTGGTCCAAGCAGCCGGTTGCCAGGAGGCGGCGGAGTCCACAAGACGGCCATGAAGTGTGCCGACTCCTAGCAGGCGACCTCCTGGGAAGCCGAGTCCTAGCAGGCGGCCCCTCGCGCCCTCAGAGTCACCACCAACATAAACATGATGAGACAGGGCATGGCTACAGTACATGCCTGCCACCCCCGAATCCAGGGCAGAACGTGGCCACAGTACAACGTATCAAGCAGGCATCCTGTGCCCAGCGCAGGATTGTTGCCATGCCGCTCATGACATCATCCATGGCAGAGGAAGCCATGCTCCCGCGACGGGCGGCCAGTACGGCCCACAGGCGGCAGGCCCTACTTGTCCGTGACAAGCCAGAAGGCGGCGAGCCCAGACCAGTCGGCTCAGTGGGAGGTCGGCTCCTGGCAGGTGGCCCTCCCCCTTCCTTGAAGTTTGTGCGCCATTAACCAGAAGAGACGGGGAGTGGCTACAGTGAAACGCCCGCCAGGCGGCGGAACTGTAGCCATGCTCTCCCCGACCAAGCATGCATCATCAGTGGCACGGCTACAGTGCTGCACAGCCGATAGGACCCGCAAGCGGCGGGCCCAACTTGTCGGCCAAGTACGAGACCGCCGGGGGGACCCACCAGGCGGCGGGCCCAGCTTGTCGGCCAAGTACGAGACCGCCGGGGAGACCCACCAGGCGGCGGGCCCCTGTAGTCGGCGGAGAAGCCGGCGACCAGAGACACTGACGGCCGGGTCCTACGCTCGGCCGGATTACCATTGTATCCCTGGGGGGTAGGCCTATATAAACCCCCCAGGTCACCCCATGTAAGGGGTTGGCGGTTGGCACCTTGGCAAACGCCTTGTCGAGCACACACACACACACACACACACACACACACGCAGAGAGAGCGGAGTAGAGCTAGCCTTGCCCTTCTCCCTCCTCTAGCCAAACAGCTCGAGGAGCAAGCTTGTAGCTACCTGTGAAGTAGTGATCATGCGGAGACCCCGCAGAGCAGGACTAGGGGTGTTATCTCCTAGGAGAGCCCCGAACCTGGGTAAGATTCGCAAGCGTACGCGGTCTCGCTCACTCCCACTTCTAGAGCCCGGCGACGTACTTTTGTCCCCATCCATGATAAGCCACCCCCTGGCATATGTCGCACGATATCCCCGACATTTGGCGCCCACCGTGGGGTTGGGTGCACCGTCGTCCGGAAACACGTTCTGGACGGGAACCCTCTTCCTCCCTGGCGCGCGCAGCCAGCCCGGCACGCCCGACGGCGTTTGCGCCGACACGCTGCATGGCGTGGAGGTTGTTTGCACCGCAAGCAACCTCGCTGATCTCATCGGCGGGATCCGCCTCTTTGACGAGCCCGCACTCGACGCGGGCGCAGCTAGCTCCGAGAGCTGCCTCATCGACCTCCTCGGCAAGCTTCACATCGCCGATGAGCCGGTCTCCGACCCGGACTCCGTCGGCTCCACCGACCTGCTCGTCGACATGGTCATCGACGCCGACGTCGCGCTTCCTGATGCCTTCCCCGGTGACGTGGTGATCTTCGACAACCCGCTTCCCGCTGCAGACGGCAGCGCCAGCACCCGCACTGTCACTGAGGTGCTGGTCATCAGCCACGACGGAACCTCCGACCAGGCCGGTCGGGACCCGTTGCAGGCGGCAATGCGGGACCTGTCCGCTCCCGTAGCACCCGGTGCGAGCGGTGAAACGCTGGAAGCATGTCGTATCGCACTTCTCGGCAGCGCCAACAAGTTGGCGGCCATGAGACGCCTCACCGAGGCTTACCACCGCGAGATCGACCGCGCCGTCTGCGGCACGCTGGCTGCTGGTGAACCCAGCCACGTGGGCACGGTCCGGTAGTGCGGCGCTGCCATCGCCAGCATGTTGGGGGCCGACCGCCCGGTCTACGCCACAACCATGGAGAACTTGCGCGCCGCCCAGGCAGCGGCAGACGAGCTGGACCGCCTGGAGGGCGACGAGCGTCGCTGCATGACGGAGCGCGTCCAGCAGCTCATCGACGCGGCCGCCGCGCAGCAAGAAGCTGGCCGCCGCATGGTGGAATCTGGCCTACAGGCTGGGAACCTTCCCCTCGCCGAGAGCACGACGCGAGCTCCCGGACGCCGACAGCCGGCGCCCGCGACCAAGAGCCGGTTGCTAGCCGCAGCCGCACCCGCATCTCCATCGAGCGCGACCAAGACAGCCGCCCACGAGCAGTGGAATGGTGGGACGGTCGTCCACCTCTCCCGCGCAGGGAGAGGCGCGCCTCCCCGCCACCTGTTGAGCATCCGACTCTCGGAGGCCGGCTGGGCCCCCGCGAAGGAGTCGGAGAGAACGACGCCCGCAACCGGATCGACCGCTTGGCTCGGTCCCTGGCGTTGGAAGAAGAAGATGCAATCGGCCCGCCTTGTTTCGGCCCCCGCATTTGCGACGAGCCCTTCCCCAAAGGGTTCTCGCTCCCTCGGGACACTCCTAAGTACAACGGCTCTATGAAGCCGGAAGATTGGCTGGTCGACTAATCCACTGCCGTCAACATAGCGAACGGCAACAAGCATGTCGCCGTGAAGTATGTTCCGCTCATGCTCCAGGGCACGGCCCGGACATGGCTGAATAGCCTCAAGCCCTACAGCGTCAACAGCTGGCTAGACTTCACCGAAGTTTTCATCCGCAACTTCACCAGCACCTACAAGCGGCCGCCCAAGCCTCGCCAGCTCTCCCTGTGCATCCAAGGCCCGATCGAGTCCACCCGCGAATACTTAACGCGGTGGGCCGAGCTGCGCAACTCCTGTGAAGGGGTGCATGAGGTGCAAGCCATAGAATACTTCACTGCTGGGTGCCGGGAGGGCACCCTACTCAAGCACCGACTCCTCTGCGACGAGCCGGCCACCCTCGACGAGCTGCTAATCATAGCAGACAAGTACGCCACTGCTGACTCCTCCATGAAGTCGGAGCTCCGAGTGGACGCATCAGGAAAGATGCTCCCTCCGGCCCCTCAGACACCGGCTGGTGATTCCAGTCGGTGCCAACAGTCAAACGACAATAAGCGCAAGACCCCGCAGCCGGCTACTACCAGCCGGCAGGTGGCGATAGTCGAAGACCAGCAGCCAGAGGAGCAGCCCGGCCCCAAACGCCAGAAGGGCAGCAAGCCTGCCTGGTTGCCCGCCTTCTCGTTTGAGCAAACCCTCGACGCTCCGCAAGTTCCACAGTGGCGCGAAGCCGTCCAACCACACCACCCGGAAGTGCCACTGGCTCACCCGCATCGCCAGAGGCGAAGGACTGCCTCCGCCGCCTGCTGGCCCGCCACCTCCGCCTCCCTAGGAGCCGGCGGTCCGACCAGTCGGCGCGATCCAAGATGAGTTTCCTGAAGAACATGGAGCTTACGTCGTCTTCACCAGCGTGACTGACGACAGGCACAACCGGCGTCAACAGCGCCGAGAAGTGAATACTATCGCCTCTGAAGCCCCAGAGTTCATGCACTGGTCAGAGAAGCCGATCAGTTGGAGCCGAGATGACCACCCGGAGGTGATGCCTTCTCCGGGTTCCTATGCCCTGGTGCTGGATGCCACCTTTGCAACAGAGAGGCGAGCTGCTCGTTTCTCCCAAATTCTGATAGACGGCGGAAGCAGCATCAACATCCTCTACCGCGACACCATGGAGAAGTTGTGCATCAAAGAGAAATAGCTCCAGCCCAGCCGAACTGTCTTCCATGGCATTGTGCCTGGCCTATCCTGCTCACCAATCGGCAAAATCAAGATAGATGTCCTCTTCGGAGACAAGGATCACTTCCGCCGAGAGCCAATCTGGTTCGAGGTGGTCGACCTTGAGAGCCCCTACCACGCGTTGCTTGGCCGGCCTGCTCTGGCCAAGTTCATGGCGGTCCCCCACTACGCCTACCTCAAGATGAAGATGCCGGGCACCAAGGGCATTATCACCATAGCCGGCGACTACCAGAAGTCTGCCGCCTATGCCACTGCAAGCAGTCGGCTGGCCGAGTCCCTTGTGATTGCTGCCGAGAGACAGCTCCTTGACCGGGTTGTGGCCATGGCCGGCGAGCAGCCGGACCTGTCGCCAGATCCCAAGGGGTCAGAAGCTCAGGGCTCTTTCCAACCGGCCAAAGAAACCAAGAAGATACCCTTGGACCCGGAGCACCCGGAGAGGTTCGCTGTCATAGGAGCCCACCTCGACAGCAAATAGGAAAGCGAGCTCGTCGATTTCCTCCGTGAGAATCGGGACATCTTTGCATGGTTTCCAAAGGACATGCCGGGTGTACCGATGGATTTCGCCGAGCACAAGCTACATGTCAGAGCAGATGCAAAACCAGTCAGGCAACCCCTCCGCCGCCTGTCGGAGGAGAAGAGAGGAATTGTTGGTGAAGAGATAGCCCGGCTTCTAGCAGCCGGCTTCATTATGGAAGTATTCTTCCCAGAGTGGCTTGCCAACCCAGTCCTTGTACTAAAGAAGAACAACAAATGGCGCATGTGTATTGACTACACCAGCCTCAACAAAGCTTGCCCGAAAGATCTGTTCGCCTTGCCTCGGATTGACCAGGTGATAGACTCCACAGCCGGATGCGAGCTATTGAGTTTTTTGGATGCCTACTCGGGGTACCACCAGATCAAGTTAAGCCCGGCCGACCGCCTGAAGACCGCCTTCATCACACCATTCGGAGCCTTCTGCTACCTGACCATGATGTTCGGCTTGAGAAACACCGGCGCCACATTTCAGCGTTGCATGCAGAAGTGCCTCCTCAAGCAACTCGGCAGAAATGCCCATGTTTATGTGGACGATATTGTGGTGAAGACGGAGAAGGGCGGTACCCTCCTGGAAGATCTCAAGGAAACCTTTGATAACCTGTGCCGTTTTCAAATCAAGCTCAACCCAGAAAAGTGTGCCTTTGGAGTACCAGCCGGCCAGCTCCTCGGCTTCCTTGTCTCAGAGCGCGGCATAGAGTGCAACCCTGTCAAGATCAAGGCCATCGAGAGGATGGAGAGGCCCACCCGACTGCGAGACATTCAGAAGTTCACCGGCTGCTTGGCATCCATCAGCCGCTTCATCAGTCGGCTGGGCGAGAAGGCTCTTCCACTGTACCATTTGATGAAGAAAACCACTCATTTCGAGTGGAACGACAAGGCGGACGAGGCTTTCCTCCAACTCAAGAAGATGTTGACCACGCCGCCCGTCCTGGCTGCTCCGGCTGCCAAGGAGCCCATGCTTCTTTACATCGCCGCCACCAACCGGGTGGTCAGTACAGTTATGGTGGTAGAGCGCCGAGAGGACGGCAAGGCACAGCCGGTCCAGAGGCCCGTCTACTACTTGAGTGAGGTGCTGTCAGCTTCCAAGCAGAACTACCCCCACTACCAAAAGTTGTGCTATGGCGTGCATTTTGCCGCCAAGAAGCTCAAGCCATACTTTCAAGAGCATCCCATCACGGTCGTCTGCACTGCCCCGCTTGCGGAGATCATAGGCAGCAGAGACGCATCGGGCCGAGTGGCCAAGTGGGCCATCGAGCTGGCCCCCTACACCATCTTCTACCAGCCTCGTGCCACCGTCAAGTCCCAAGCACAGGCCAACTTCCTCGTCGACTGGGCCGAGACCCAGTACCTGCCGCCAGCTCCAGACTCCACTCATTGGCGGATGCACTTTGATGGCTCGAAGATGCGCACCGGTTTGGGAGCCGGCGTCGTCCTCGCCTCTCCCAAAGGCGACAAGCTCAGATACACGTTGCAAATCCACTTTGCCGCCTCCAACAACGTGGCCGAGTACGAGGCGCTAGTACACGAACTCCGGCTGGCCAAGGAGATTGGCATCCGCCGGATTCTATGCTACGGTGACTCGGACTTGGTGGTCCAACAGTCGTCTGGCGACTGGGACGCCAAGGATGCAAATATGGCGAGCTACCACTTCCTCGTCCAGCAGATCAGCGGATATTTTGATGGGTGCGAGTTCCTTCACGTGCCACGGGCCGACAACGAGCAAGCAGACGCTCTGGCACGGATCGGCTCCACCAGGCAAGCCATACCAGCCGGCGTGTCCCTTCAGTGCCTCCGCAAGCCATCTATCAAGCCTTCCCCGGAATCAGAATCCATCTTCGTGCTGACTGCTCCCGAAGCAGTCGGATCTGACTCAAGGGCTACAGCAGCCGGCCCGGGGACTTCGGCAAGCGGCACAGGGACTGCAGCAGTCGCACCCGGCCCGGGGACTTCGCAACCCGGCCCGGGGGCTGCAGCAGCCGGCCCGGGGAGTTCGGCAGGCGGCATGGAGACTGCAGCAGTCGCACCCGGCCCGGGGACTTCGCAACCCGGCTCGGGGGCTGCGACAGCCGGCCCGAGGACTTCACCAAGCGGCTCGGGGACTGCGGCAGTCGCACCCGGCCCAGGGGTTCTTCAACCCGGCCCGGGGGCTGCAGCGGCTGTCCCAGGGACTCCAACAACGCAGCAAGACGCGGCCGACTCCCCCCGCCACCTCCCAACCCAACCGCCCTAGTTTTAGTGGCCGTAATGACAGTGGATGAAGTCGAAGCACCATCATGGGCGCATCCCATCCTCAACTTTCTAGTAAGCGGAGAGCTGCCAGTTGATGAGATCTCGGCCCGGCAGGTGCAACGCCGAGTAGGAGCTTACACGATAGTAAACAGAGAGCTTGTCAGGCGCAGCGTGACCGACATTTTCCAACGCTGCGTCGAACCAGAGAAAGGCAAGGCAATCCTCAGAGACATACACCAAGGCAAGTGCGGCCACCACGCGGCCTCCAGATCCCTTGTCGCCAAAGCTTTCCGCCATGGTTTCTTCTGGCCGACTGCTTTGGAGGACGCCAAGGATCTGGTCAAGAAATGCAAGGGGTGCCAAAAATTCAGCTCCAAGCAACATCTGCCGGCTTCTGCACTCAAGACCATCCCCCTTACCTGGCCCTTTGCTGTCTGGGGGTTGGACATGGTGGGCCCATTCAAGACAGCACGCGGTGGCATGACCCATCTGCTTGTCACCGTGGACAAATTCACCAATTGGATTGAAGCAAAACCAATCAAGAAACTAAATGGTCCGACCGCTGTGACCTTCCTTGTAGATATCACCGTCCGGTACGGTGTACCACACAGCATCATCACCGACAATGGCACTAACTTTGCCAAAGGTGCCTTGGCCCGTTTCTGCGTAACGCAGGGCATCCGACTGGACTTAGTGTCCGTTGCCCATCCGCAGTTAAACGGCCAAGTAGAACGAGCAAACGGCCTCATCTTATCCGGCATCAAACCCCGACTGGTCGAGCCACTAGAGCGCTCGGTCGGCTGCTGGATCGACAAGTTGCCGGCCGTCTTCTGGAGCCTCCGCACCACTCCGAACAGATCAACCGGTTTCACTCCCTTCTTCCTCGTGTATGGGGCCGAGGCCGTCATCCCAACTGACATCGAGTTCGACTCGCCTCGCGTCACCTTGTACACGGAGGTGGAGGCGAAGGAAGCACGAGAAGACGGCATCGATCTGTTGGAAGAAGGCCGGCTGTTAGCACTCAGCCGGTCCGCCATCTACCAGCAGAGCCTGTGCCGCTACTACAGTTGGAAGGTCAAGCCACGATCCTTCCAAGAGGGAGACCTTGTGCTCCGGCTGATCCAGCGAACAGCCGGCCAGCACAAGCTCTCGGCCCCTTGGGAAGGCCCCTTCATCATCAGCAAAGCCTTGGGCAACGACTCCTATTACCTCATCGACGCGCAGAAGCCCAGGGCGCGCAAAAGGGACGATTCCGGCAAGGAAACAGAGCGCCCATGGAACGCAAATCTCCTCCGAAGATTTTACAGTTAAATGCAGTATGTACCACGCTACCTTTTGTACTAAGGGCAAAGGCACTGGGTCCCTCGAGGAGCACTCGGGGGCTACCTTTCTTATCTGTATGATAAGTTTCATGCCTGTGAGTATGTTATTTCATTCCTCCGCCCGGCACCGGGTCCGACCAGTCGGCCCGGGGGCTTGCCGCCTTGTACTATGTTGGCTCTACCTGCAGTCGGACAAGTAGTGTGCCGGCATCTAAGCCCACCCTTGCCATAAGCCGTAGCTCGCAGAGCGACTGTCTGGCAGGCAAGAGTCAAAGGCAGGAAATGGTGCTCACATGAAAAATGGCTAAGGACGAAAGCACCCACATAGGCCAAGTCGGCTCCTCGCCTAGCCGTCCGGTTGCTGAGCAGCCGGCCGGCCGGCTTCTCACTTAAATTGCTATGTTCTAAGCGGCCAAAGTACTTGTCTTCCCAAAATGGCCAAGTACTTGACCCGGCCAGCAGACCGAAGAATGGCTGTCTGGCCGGCAAGGCGGCAGCCAAGGGAAAGCGGCAAAGGAAAAAGCCAAAAGAACAGAAAGCAAGACAAGTCAGAGCTCGGCGAAGCACATCTTGTGCGAGAATTAAATCACATAGCAAGAGGCCCTCGGCCAGCATTCAACAAAGTTTGAATACACCCCCAGCGGGTGGAACTGCGCGAATTTAACAAAGTTTGTTCTAAAGATTACCAAAGCAGGAAAAGATAAGATAAGTTGGCAGCCTAGGCCAAAGGAGCAACAGGTGAGTCTGGCAGGTTGGTGGAGTCGGCGGCGCCAGCTAGTGGAGTGGTCGTCTGGCGAGTCTCGGCTGGGTCACCTTCAGCAGCAGTCGGTGCACTCGCATGCGGCTTGTTGCTCGAGGCCCGATCAAGCTGAGGCTGGGTGTCTGCTCCGTCCTCCGGTGCGTCGCCTTCACCATCCTCATCTTCCTCATCCTCGCCTTCGTCGCTTGAGGCGATTTCTTCCGCCGAGTCCTCACCGTCATCCGGGTTCAGCCCGAACCAGTTCATCGGCACCTCGGCACCCTCCTCGTCCAGCTCGGGGAAGAAGACGTTGGTGTCGGTGTACTCGGCGATCGCCACCGCACGATGGGTGATCGCAGGCCCCGCTGCCACCAACTCTTCCATGGCCTCCTGCCGGAACATGGCCAACTGGGCTAGGTTCAGCCCAGGATACCACGCCTTGATGAACTCCAAGGCTCTTCGGGCGCCTGCCCGAGCGGAGGAGCCCTTCCAAGCCTCGAAGCGGCCGATTGCCGCCTCCAACCAGTCGGCGGTCCGACTTGGGGTGCGTGGAGCTTGGCCGCTTGGCCAGAAGGCAGAAACCAGCTGAGACCCGGCACGCTGAAGGCGGCGGAGCAGACGGTGAATCGGCTGCAAACGCGTCCTGACGGCCAGGAGCTGCTCGTTCATGTTCCGAGGCGCGTCGGGCGGGATCTCCACTCCTTCCCTCCTACGCTGGTCGCGCCACGCCTCGATGGCCTGGCTGACGGCGACGGCGTGGCCAGGAAAGAAGTCTACGCAAAAGAAAAACAAAGATCAGAAGCCGACTCCCGATGCAGTCGGCAGCTATTCCAAAGAAAGAAGTTTACCGTCGATCATGTCCTCAATCTCGCCGTAGCCAGCGGTGAGGATCGCCTCCTTCTCGGCCCACTTTGAGCGTTCAACCTCAAACTCGGCCTGAAGGGCGCCTTCCGCCTCCTTGAGCTCCTGGAGCTCCGCCTTGTGCTGGTCCGCCTGGTCCGCCAACTTCTTGGCCAGACGGTCGCGCTCCAGGGCCGCCTGACGGCGCTCCTCCTCCTTGACGCGCAGCTCGGTCTGGACTTCGCCCAGATGCTGCTGCAATGTGGCGTTGGCTCCTGCAAAAATGAGAAAGAGAGGACAATCAACAAAGATGACCAAAAAAGAAAAGTGGTTGCCAAAAGATCCGGCCCGACTGCTCAGTAGTCGGCCCGAATCTCGGGGGCTACACCCAGCAGGTGCGCTGACGCGCCCCCGCGAGGAAGTAGACAGAATGCTTACGCCGGCTTTCGGTGAGGTCGGCGGTCCGCTTAGCCAACTCCTGGACCTGGGAGTTGAAGGCGGCTGCGCGGATGTTGTGGTAGTCCTGCAACGAAGACAAAAGAAGAGAAAACAAGTTAGCACTCGAAACCTACCTTAAAGTTCCGAGCCGCCTGCTCAGCAGCCGGCCCGAACTCGGGGGCTACACCCAGTGGGTGCACTGGCGCGCCCCCACGGAAGACTGCAAGAATAAAAAAAACAAAGCAAAGAAGCATACCCGAACGGCCGTCGGCGTCGCCAAGAACGCCTTCGTACACTGCTGGAGGGCGGCGCCTTGGGCCTGGAGCTGGGACTAAACGTCCTGCGTGGCCTTGTTCAGCACGCCCGTCCCGCCCCCAGGCGTCCATCCTGGTGGGGCGGCACTAGTGGCCTCTGCGTCTGGGGGCCGACGAGCTCGCGACCCCGATCTCCTGTGCCCACGGCGCCGAGGCCGCCTTCGTCGCACGCCGGCGCACCGAAGGGTGGACCACGGGAGTCGCCCCCAACACCAACTCGCCACTGACCGGCGGCGCCGGTGGCACGTCAGGCCGATTGCCTCGGGCCCCGGCAGTCGGCGCTTGCGGGGGCGCCTCCGCCTCCGAGACGATGGCGTCGCCTCCTCTCCTCTCCACGACCGGCTGGTCATCGCCGGCTCCTCCAGTCGGCACTGGGATCTCTGGCACTGGCGGCGCCGCGTGCAACGGAATGACAAGTCGCGGGGTCCAGCCGCGCGTGGTTTCTTCCGCTTGCGCCCTAGCGGCCGCGTCCGCCTAAGCCTTGGCGGCGGTGTCCGCTGGAGCCTTGGCCGCCGCGTCCATGTCCGCCCGCGCTGCCTCGGCCGCCTCCGCCTCCTGCCTTTCCGCCTCCTCCCGCTCCTCGCGCGCCTCCCGCGCGTTCCTCTCTGTCGCCGCCCGGAGGTCGGCGAGCGGGTCCACGCGGCGTGTATTGGCGGAGCCTTCCACCTCCCTGATCACGGAAGTAGCGGCAGACCGCTCAAGAGTGAGTGGGGCCCTAATTCAAGCAAGACAAGAGAAAACTCAAAAAAAGTTTGCAAGGAAGAAAAAAGGAAAACACAACCGAGCACTTACGCGGACACCATCAGGGGCTGCTTCGGGGCCCTCTGGAACTGGGCCGCTCTTGCGGCGGCCTCTTGCCGCCTGGTCGCGGCGGCCGCGTTCTTGGACTTCTTCGGCCGGCTGCCGAATAGCAACGAGCCAGCTTGGCGCTTTTGCGGGCCGCCTGGTGCGGTCGGTGCAGCTAAGGAGCTCGCGCCCGCCCTGTCGGTGCCGTGCGGGCGGCGCGGCTCGTTCTCCTCCTCATCGTCATCTGGCCAGTCCTCAAGGCCGCCTCATCCCCCGGAGCCGCCTGCTCCACCGCCGCCGCCTGTGGCGTCGTCCTCCTCCATGGCGGTCGCCCCCAAGTCGGGGTCTTCCACGTCGCTCCTCGTTCGGTCCGGCATATACTGCTGACCTGGATCCAGAGCACCGGCGGTCGACTGGGCCGGGAGGACCTGCACCATGGCCGACTGGTCAGGCGGCAGAACAAGAACTCGGACCAGCAAAGAGAAAAGAATTACAAGACTCACCGCAGGCGGTGGATGTGCGCGGTCGTATGGCCGCATGCCGAACCGCCAGTCCGCCTCCGACAGCTTGCAGTTGGAGATATAGTTGACCAGCCGAACCACCTCCACGTCCGGCAGGTCCCGTGTGCACATTCGGCATGGGTCCTGGTGCCCGCTCATGCAGCTGATGATGTGAGGCCGAGCTTGGAGGGGGAGCACCCGGCGCGTCACGAAGGCAGCCAGCAAGTCCGAGCCCTTCAGGCCCTCTGACTCCGTCATCGCCTGAAGTCGGGCAAGGGCGGTGGAGGAGGCGGCCGACAGGGAACTCGGCTTGTACTGCCAGTTGGCGCGCGGCTCGGCTGGCGGGTCGGCTGCGTAGGCCGGCAAGTTGACGTAGTCGCTTGTCAGGTGGATGCTCTTGACGTAGAAATAGGATTTCTGCCACAGCTTGGCCGACTGCAGCAGGGAGATTTCAGCACTATAGTGGTGGCCCCGGCCTGCGGCACCGTCCCGTCACGCGCGTGGGCTGGCAGGCCAGCTTGACCTGATGACGCCACGTGGCCGACATGCGTGGGCGGCACGCCTGATGTCTGGCTGGCATGCCACCTGGTCCCCACCATGACGTTTCGAAATCGCCAGGCGGCCTGCCTAGTCATGGCCGACACCTACCAGTCGGCACCTCGGAAGACGAATGAAGCAGAACACCAGGCGACCCGGAATATGAAGCTGCTAAGGCTTCTCGCCCCTTCAGCCGCAGCGCCTCATCAGCTTCGGGGACTACTGTCGGAGTAAATGACCACGGGTAGCCCCATCAGCTCCCTTTGGTATTTCAAGACATCGGGGCAGGCTGCGCCCCTCAAACATCAAGGACAAAGGGCCGCCTTCTTGAGGACGGCTGGTCCAAGCAGCTGGTTGCCAGGAGGCGGCGGAGTCCACAAGACGGCCATGAAGTGGGCCGACTCCTAGCAGGCGGCCTCCTGGGAAGCCGAGTCCTAGCAGGCAGCCCCTCGCACCCTCAGAGTCAGCGCCAACATAAACATGATGAGACAGGGCATGGCTACAGTACAGGCCTACCACCCCCCGAATCCAGGGCAGAACATGGCCACAGTACAGCGTATCAAGCAGGCATCCTGCGCCCAGCGCAGGATTGTTGCGATGCCGCTCATGACATCATCCATGGCAGAGGGAGCCATGCTCCCGCGACGGGCGGCCAGTACGGCCTGCAGGCGGTGGGCCCTACCTGTCCGTGACAAGCCAGAAGGCGGCGAGCCCAGACCAGTCGGTTCAGTGGGAGGTCGGCTCCTGGCAGGTGGCCCTCCCCCTTCCTTGAAGTTTGTGCGCCATTAACCAGAAGAGACGGGGAGTGGCTACAGTGAAACGCCCGCCAGGCGGCGGAACTATAGCCACGCTCTCCCCGACCAAGCATGCATCATCGGTGGCACGGCTACAGTGCTGCACAGCCGACAGGACCCGCAAGCGGCAGGCCCAGCTTGTCGGCCAAGTACGAGACCGCCGAGGGGACTCACCAGGCGGCGGGCCCCTGCAGTCGGCGGAGAAGCCGGCGACCAGAGACACTGACGGCCGGGTCCTACGCCCAGCCAGATTACCATTGTATCCCTGGGGGGTAGGCCTATATAAACCCCCCAGGTCACCCCATGCAAGGGGTTGGCGGTTGGCACCTTGGCAAACGCCTCGTCGAGCACACACACACACACACACACGCAGAGAGAGCGGAGTAGAGCTAGCCTTACCCTTCTCCCTCCTCTAGCCAAACAGCTCGAGGAGCAAGCTTGTAGCTACCTGTGAAGTAGTGATCATGCGGAGACCCCGCAGAGCAGGACTAGGGGTGTTATCTCCTAGGAGAGCCCCGAACCTGGGTAAGATTCGCAAGCGTACGCGGTCTCGCTCACTCCCGCTTCTAGAGCCCGGCGACGTACTTTTGTCCCCATCCACGATAAGCCACCCCCTGGCATATGTCGCACGATATCCCCGGCACATACCGAATATGCCGCCCTTCAGTTTTTTAGTTTCTCTCTGAGCGGACGATAACTGAGCCTTCAAGCTCTCTATCTCTTCGGATTGTTTGTCCTTTTCCTCCTTGAGATTTTTCTCCCTGGACGCACTCGTTGCTATCTTTTTCATCTCCGCCAGTTCAGCGGTAACAGCATTCAGCTGCATTTGGTTTGTTTTTAGCTCCTGGGCTAGCGCAGTGTTCTTTTCTTTAAGGACCTGCAGGGTATATCGATCTTTAAATCGGTTTGCCTCACTGCTTCAAGTCTCGGGGGCTACTGGCATATGACTATCCAAAATTGCATAAACGCTTACCTATATGTCCTTTGAGAACAACTGAGTGACTCATGCAAGTCCGTCTCGAGCGGCTCGGATATATGCATCCACCGTGCTAAGTGCGGTAAACTCTTGCTCGGAAAAGGTCGGGGCACGCATGGCTTCCTTTAATCGATGGTCATTCATCACGCTCTCCACTTCGGAATTCGTGACAGATACGTCGTCCGAATCCTCATGAGGATTCGGATCTGGCATTGCCTCGGTTCTCGTCCTAGTTGGCGAGTCCGGCACCGGATTGGCGAACATTCGGCTAGCAGGGCGTTTTCCCACCGTCTGCCGCGTGTTTCTCCTGACATCAAAGATAAGAAGGAGACTTTAAATAATCCGGACTCATGCCTAGGCATGTATTAAGCGAACATACCTCTTGGAAGACTATGGGGTTTCTGCAGCACTCCCGGTCCCCTTTCGTTTTGAACGGCTGCCCTGCGTAGGAGCCGCCCTCGAGGAGGTACGGTCTACCGAACGCCGATCCTGTTAAGTCCGGAACGGTATAATAAGCAAAAGTGCAGATAAGGGTTTCCTTTCAAAGAGCCCTCCAAATACTTACGATGCAGAAGGGATAGAGGCGGGGGTAGTCGGCAGTGATAGCCACTCCTAAGCCGTCAAGGCTCGCTTGATAGAATACCCCATCATCGAACTCTATGTATATGTCTAGATCCTCGTGAAAGCCAGGGTCTCCATCGCGGCTATGATCCTCTGGCTGTGGAGCGGGATAGTGGACGTCCTCGATCATCTTCCTCCATGACTATTTTTGGTAACAAAGGGCAAAATTGATTAGTGTCTATGACAGCAATAAGGCAGCGCAGACAATCGAAATCTTACCCATTCTACGGGGTTGTACATGGAATAGCCATCCCGGCAGTTTAAGTGGAGGAAGTCTTCTTTCTCACCCTTATACAGATCGGCCAGGATTGTGGCCAGTTCGGCAGGGGTATCCGGACCCTTCCGTCTGTAACGGGAAGCGTCATCTTCTCCATTATAACACCATAAGGGAGTTACTCTGGATTGGAGAGGCTGGACGCACCTCTTTATTGCAATAGCCATGACCTCGACTATCGAGAGCTCGATATGGGCTAGAAACCTGATCTTGTTAACCAACCTTTTTATTTTCACACTGTCTTCCTCCTTGGGACTTCGGGGACGCCAGTTGAGACGCCTCTTTAAAGAAGCACGGGAAAATTCAGGAAGGCCACACCGAACAGGGTCCGTCAGTGGGACGTCGTCCATATAAAACCATTCCGAAGACCACTGTGGGTATACCTCCTTGGGAGTTCCTATGAGGTATCCGGATCCGGCTATACGCCATACTTCGATGGGAGTTCAAAAATAGAGCCTCCCCGATGGCGGGGAATAAGGCAAAAGAACTTCCTCCATAGTTCAAAATGGGCCTCGATGCCTAAGAATAGTTTGCAAAGGGCAACAAAACCTGAGATGTGCATAATCGAACCTGGGGTAAGGTTGTGCAGTTGGATGCCGTAAAATTCCAATAGGCCCCTGAGAAAGGGATGGATTGGAAATCCTAGGCCCTGCAGCAGAAAGGGGATGAAGCACACCCTCTCCTCCTTATTGGGGTTGGGGAAATTCTCAGCCATCACATCATTGCCAGTTAAGGCCAATCCCGCTCGAACAGGGACTAGATCCGCGAGGGGAAGGTAGCCCTGCATCTGGAGTCGACTCAGCTGAAGATGAGGCACAGAACAACTCTGCCAATCACCCTCTTGAGGGTCATGAGGGCGCGAAGATGAGCCTGGAGCACTGGCCATGTTGGAAAGCTTTGTTCGCAGCTAATCTTGATGGTTTTTCTTTTGCGCGATATGAGATGGCATTTGGGGATCTAGCTCTCCTTATATAGATGCCGTCCGAACATGGTGAGGGGCTTATTTGCAAAAAAATCACAGACCATTTGTATTCACCTGGCGCACGGAAACCGAAGCGACCACAGAAAAGAATCATAAAGGCAGCACATCGAGGTCAGAGCCGGACTGTCGTCAATCCGAAGTACAAATGAAGAACCCGCCTTGCAAAGCTGAAGACATAAGCCGGATACTACGTCGTCATTGAAGGCAAGTTCGGGGGCTACTGAGGGAGTCCTGGATTAAGGGGTCCTCGGGCGTCCGGGTTATGTGACATGGGCCGGACTGATGGGCCGTGAAGATATAAGGTAGAAGGCCTTTCCCCGTGTCTGGATGGGACTCTCCTTTGCGTGGATGGCAAGATTAGCGTCCGGATGTGTAATTTCCTTCCTCTGTAAACCGACTATGTACAACCCTAGCCCCCTCCGGTGTCTATATAAACCGGAGGGTTTAGTCCATAGAGGCTATCATAATTCCCATAGGCTAGACATCTAGGGTTTAGCCATTACGGTCTCGAGGTAGATCAACTCTTGTAACCCCTAAACTCATCAAATACAATCAAGCAGGATGTAGGGTTTTACCTCCATTAAGAGGGCCCGAACCTGGGTAAACATCGTGTTCCCTTTGTCCCTTGTTACCTTCGATCCTCAGACGCACAGTTCGGGACCCCCTACTCGAGATCGACCGGTTTTGACACCGACACTGGTCCCGCAGTGGGGGGAGCTGCTGACGGCTTGAAAAGCCGTTCCTCGAAGATGCCAGGCTCCTGAGGGTGGTGCCGGGATGCCCTCTTGGTGATGTCGTCCGCCTCCTTGTTTGTGCCACACGGCATGTGCTGCAATTCCAAGCCTAAGAATCGTTTCTCGATTTTGCGTACCTCCTCAAGGTATGCCTCCATGTGCTCGTCCTTTGGCTTGTACGCCTTGTTGGAGAAGTTGACGAGGAGCTGGGAGTCGCCCCTGATGGTGAGGCGCCTGACCCCCAGAGCCGCCGTAGCCTTGAGGCCGGCGATCAGGCCCTCATACTCAGCGATGTTGTTGGAGACCTTCTCGCCATGCTGGAAGCAAAGTTGCATGGCATAGTAGAGCTTGTCCTGGGTAGGTGAGATGAGCACGGCTCCAGCCCCCGCACCTTGGCGGGCGAACGTGCCATCGAAGTACATGACCCAACCATCTGGTGCCTCGTCTCCGGGCGTGAGAGAATGGTCCTCGCCCATTTCTCGGCCAGGGGCGTCGGTCCATTCTACCACAAAGTCAGTGAGGGTCGCGCCCTTGATGACTCTGGTGGTGCTGAACTCCAGCTAGAACGCCTGCAGCTCTATGTTCCATTCGGCGACCCTTCCCGCGGCGTTGGAGCTCCGGAGCACCCTCTCCAAGGGGTAGGCTGAGACAACCTTGATGGGGTGGCCTTGGAAGTAGTGACGCAGTTTCCTGGAGGTGACGAGGAGTGCGAGCAGGAGCTTCTGTGGCATGGGGTAGCGCGCCCGTGCGTCCCGCAGCACCGTGCTGACGAAGTACATGGGATGCTCGACGAGGGAGGAGGCGTTGGCGGGGTTCTACCCCTCCTAAGGCTGGGGAGTCTCAGGAGCTTTGTCATCTAGCGGGTCGGCCGTGGCCTCAGGAACGCCATCCTCGGGAGCCCCACCGCCTGGAGGGGCGGCCGAGGCCTCAGGAGCGCCGTCCTCGGGAGCCCCGCCGCCTGGAGGGGCGACCAAGGCCTCAAGAGCGCCGTCCTCGGGAGCCCCGCCGCCTGAAGGGGCGGCCAAGGCCTCAGGAGCGCCGTCCTGAGGCTGCGGCGCCCCGGTCGGGTGCGGGGTGATGCGCCGCGCGCCCCCAACCACACGCTCTTCTCGGACCGCTACGAGTGCCGCGCTGGCCGAGTGAGGCATGGCACCTAGGTAAAGCATCAGGGGCTTAAGAGGGTGAGGCGCTACCATTACCGGTGGGCTGGTGAGGTGTCTCTTAAGGTCTTGGAAGGCCGCTTCGGCCTCTGGAGTCCACTCAAACGGGCCCTTCTTTTTCATCAGCTTGAAGAACGGGAGGGCGCGCTCACCTAGCTTGGAGATGAAGCACCCCAACGAGGTTACGCAGCCCGCCAGATTCTGCATCTCTTTGAGGGTCTGCGGCGGGCTCATCCTCTCTATTGCCTTGATCTTTTCCGTGTTGGCCTCGATCCCTCTATGCGACACCAGGAAACCCAGTAGCTTGCCTGACGGGACGCCGAACACGCACTTCTCCGGGTTGAGCCGTAAGTTTACCTTGCGCAGGCTGGTAAATGTTTCCTCCAGATCTTCGATGAGAGTTCTCACCTCCCGAGATTTGACCACTATGTCATCGACGTATGCCTCGGCGTTCCTCCCGAGCTGCCGGCCCAAGGCGATGTGCATTAGTCGCAGGAAGGTCGCCCCAGCATTGCGCAGCCCGAACGGCATGCAGGTGTAGCAGTACACCCCGCACGGGGTCAAGAAAGCCATCTTCTCGACATCCTGCACCGCCATCTTGATTTGGTGATAGCCTGAGAAGGCGTCCAGGAAGCACAGCAAATCGCACTCGGCGGTGGAGTCGACGATCTGGTCGATGCGCGAAAGAGGGAAAGGGTCTTGAGGGCAAGCCTTATTGAGGCTCGTAAAATCGACGCACATGCGCTCCTTCCCTCCCTTTTTGTGGACAATAACCGGACTTGCCAGCTAATCCGGGTGCCGCACCTCCCGAATAACGTTGGCTTCTTGCAGCTTGCGGGTCTCTTGGGCGATGAACGACTGGTTCTCCAGGGCTTGCCGCCGTGCCTTCTGCTTTACGGGGCGCGCGTTGGGGCACACCATCAAGTGGTGCTTGATCACCCCGCACGAAATGCCGACCAAGTCCGTTGCCTCCCATGCGAACACATCCTTGTTCGCGCAGAGGAAGTTGACCAGCGCCTCTTCCTGGTCCGGGGGAAGGCTGGCGCCTATGGTGAAGGTAGGGCCTGATCCCCCATCTTCGTCGACCGGCACCTGCTTCGTCTCGGCCCGGTCTTGAGAGAACAACTACTTCTTTTTTTCCGGCACTGCCCCTGAGCCCTCTAGAGCGCTCTCCGCATCCGACCGCGCAGCCGCCGCGGCCTTGAAAGCGAGCTTAAGGGCCATGAGCGCGTCCCTGGTGTCCCCTGCCACGGTGAGGACACCGCTGCTGCCTGGCATCTTCATGACGTTGTAGCCGGGATGAGTCACCGCCATGAACTTGGCGAGGGCCGGGTACCCGAGGATGGCATTGTACGAAAGACCAATGCGGGCGATGTCAAAGTCGATGAGCTTGGTGCGGTAGTTGCTGCGTGTGCCAAAGGTGACGGGGAGGCGGATCTGCCCCAAAGGACAGGTGGAGCCGTCGACGACCCCAGAGAAGGGCTTGGTGGGGAGGAGCCGGTCGTAAGGCACATGAAGCAGGCCGAACGCCTCCACGAAGAGGACGTTGAGGCCTGTGCTGCCGTCGATGAGGGTCCTGGTGACTGATACGTTGGAGATGGTGGGGGTGCAAAGCATAGGGAGCGTGCCGGCGTCGACCGTGGTCTTGGGGTGGTCCCTTGAGTCGAAGGTGAGGTCGGCCTTTGGCGCCGCCCAGCCCGGGGGGGCCCCGCCGCGACTGGGCGGCCCCCGCCTGGCGAAAGAACTGCTTGATGTGGCGGTCTGAGCCCGGCGCCTGCGACCCGCCGAGGATGGCCGCGACGGCTTGGGGCGCCGGCACAGTGAAGCGCGCGATGAACAGGCCGCATATCTCTTCCCAGGAGGCCACTGAAGACTCCGGCAGGTCGAGGAGCCACGCGCGCGGCACACCCGCAAGGGCCATAGGGAGCCAATTCGCCATGGCCTTGTCGTCGCCGCTGGCTGCCCAGATGGCCTCTGCGTATACCTTGAGGAACTCCGCTGGATTTGCCGCGCCATCATATCGCGACGGCAACTCTGGCCTGAACTTTGGCAGCCATTGCACTCGCCGTAAGGCGGGGGAGAAAGCCCGGAGGCCTGCGAAGCCTCCAAATGCGCATGGTGGCCTGGCGAGCGGAGCGACGCCCGCCATGGGAACCGAACGACGAGGGTGGAGCACGGTTGATGAGGAGGCGAACCTTTGACACGCCCCTACCTGGCGCACCAAATGTCGGATTCAGGGCTCCGCTGACCCAAGAAGGGTTTGAACTCTGGGGCGTGTGCGAAGAACTCGACCTCTCCAGCCAACTGATTCATCACTCTCACGGCCTAGCTTGATGAACAGAAAAGGAAAGAGACATGGCAGTTTACCCAGGTTCGGGCCACCTTGCGGTGTAAGACCCTACTCCTACTTTGGGGTGGATTAGCCTCGCGAGGGGCTGAGGATGAACTAGTACAGAGGAAGAACAACCTCACGAGATCTGTTCTTGTGTGGGTTTGAGCTGAGGATTCGATCTCCCCTTCCTACGGTGGTGGCTGACCTATATATAGTGGCCTTGGTCCTCTTCCTCCAAAATGTAGGCGGGAAGGGATCCCACAATGGCCAATTTTGAAGGGGGACAAGTAGTACATCTTATCCTGACGAAAGGTGGTCTTCGCCTGCAAAGCTTCTGGTTGTGACGTTGTGGTGGGCTCGGCGATGACATCCGTCCTGTCGTCCTGGCGGTCTTGGTCTCGTTGCACAGGAATGGAAACCTTTGGGTGATTCCTCGGGACTCCGCGCCTGCGCTTGCCTTCTTAGCACAAAAGAGGAAACCTGCTATGCTGCGCCCGCTGGCGCCCGCCTGGCCTTGGTCGTCATGGCTTGCGTCACCTGAACCTCATGAGATGGGTGCTTGCATAGGAATCTCCGCTCCTTAGGAGCCAGCCTAGGGAGGCTGCTCCCTCCGGAGGTCTTGGCGTCGTCCGCCTCGCGAAGCTTGGCCCCTCGCGAGGGTCTTGTCTTGCCGATGCTGAAGAAGGGCCGTACCAGGCCGTCGATGGAGCCACACCGTGGGTCGCAGGCAGGCAAGTCTGGGTACCCTGGTTCCTAGAACGCCGACAACGCCCCCCACCCCACCCCCCAATATAATACACAAGTTCGAATGCTGTAAAACGACAGATCTAAATTTGTTGGCTACATTTCTAAATCATAAGCATCAAAAAACTTGTGGTCAGGCGCGAATGGAGGGTCCTCTAAACAAGATGAAGAACCTAAATCCAACAGTTAAGAGGAGGCGCACCTTTAAGGCGGGGGACAAGAGGACGACGGCGACGACTAGACGACGGCGAGAAGAGGATGGCCTAGATGACGAGGCGACGGCCGAGATGATGGAGCTCCAATGCGAGCATGCTTCCAGGGCGAACGATGTGGAATGCGAGAGGGTTGGGGTTTTTTCAGCTGGGGAGGAATGGGAACAGTGCCCGCTGCTTTAGATATATTGATGAGTTATATGGACCGACGAGACCGAACACATGCTAACTTACTAACTGCACCTGCCTTCCGGTGTATGACACGCGGGTCCAGCGTAGGATAGGGCCCACATATCATGTAAATGTGTATGGTGCGGTCCACCAAAAGGAATACATGTTGCGCCAGGCGAATAGGCAAGACATCTGAGACACACCAGCTAACAGAATTGGATGGTCCAAGGGTATGGGCCGCCAGATTATACAGATTCAAGCTTCTAATGAACTAATACAACACACAGATATAAACTACTGCTCGTGGGATCGTAGTGCAAAATCACAGGATCCTGCCCAGTACATGAGAACATGTTCTTTTTCGCATACGAAACGCCAGCGACAAGCTCGACCAGGTTTGGACAACATCCCTTGCCTTATTGCCCAGCCTATGATCTGCCCAGGAGTATCAATGTCCAGCTCATCTAATTCATCTATAGAGGTCGACGCGGAGATCTGCATAGCCAACCTGTGTTTCAGCTTGACTTCTTCCACCTGCAGCGCCCGAAGAATCTCTTCCTTTTTGCCGACAGCAAGGTCAATCTCTTCTTGTGTAGCATTGAGGAAAGTGGAGATGTCAGGATAGCACGAAAAATCCCTCTCTGCCCTGACAATCTCTTTGCAACACTCTATCCAGCCATGAATCTCGACCTCGATACGGCACCGCCAAAGCTCTTCCCGCCGCTCCAGAGTATGGTTGGAGCGAGATCCCAAGACAGCCAGCGAACATGGAGCTGCAAGATCCATCCTGCTTCAGAGATCAGTATACTATACTATAATACTAGTGGAGGTTTTCGAACGTTTCAGAGACAGAACAACATATATAGCGACTGAAGTTCAACGCCATGTTTACTGGCGTCTAACCTGACCCGTATGTGCGACCATGCCATGCGAGCCAGCACATAACACACCTAACGAACTAGCGTGTACCCGTACTCGACCGCGTCATTGAACAAAGTTGCAGTATAACGTTAAATGTATCTAAATTTGGGGAAACCAAGTGTAACCAAACAAGACTCTTGGAACTATACTGAGAACTAAAAGTACAATGAGGCAAACAAGCATAAAACATATTGTATGACACAGCCTTTATAGGTACCCACGGTGGTCGTGCCATGAGAGCCAGAACTTAACACACCAACCGAACTAGCATCCACCCATACTACCCACGGTGGGCAACGCCTACAAAACATGGCGCCTCAAAAACTTCCAATTCCCCAGGGTCGTCTCCCTTCGATTCAGATCTATTATGCTCCTTCCCTTGCTTCCCCACAGAGAACACCACTGCCATGGATTCGCCACCGCGTGGTCGTCGTCGGCGTGGCTGGGAGACCATTGACGATGATTCTCTGGGACAGATCTTAAATCGCACGAACTTCCTTACCGCCGCAAGACTTGCTGGTTCCTACGCCACCTTCTACAGGACGCTTGTGCGTAAACATGCTAGTGACATGCTGATGATAGTTGGTCTTTAAACAAATGCTGATGATAGGTTTGATTTGGTGAGCCCCCATAGCTCTCTCGGTCTTTTGATTTTGTTTAGTTTATTAGATTTATGAAGAGCTCTTCTATTCCAAATTGAGAAACCTATGCCGCTTTCCTATGTTGATCCAAAAGACCATTTGTTTGATAGCAGTTTGATATCAACAATGTCTTTAGCCAAAACTGCATTTGATTCGGTTCAGTTTGTGCTGCAGATATTTCATCGGTAATTTTGTATCTTTACGTGCCCAGGTACATTCTGAAGGAGAAGATTGCTGGTCGAGAAGGCCATTTATCTGATATTAGTTTATTGAAGAAATTGGCAAGGATGTATTTTCAGTACATTAGGATTTTTTGTAGTCGCATGGTTCTGCTAGGAAGATACCGTTGCTACCAGGTCAACAATCTCGCCTTCAATAATATTTGATTTATATTTTGTATGCCATTCATCAAATCAATGTGGATTACAATGACTGCTCGTATGTTTTGATTGCAGTACTTCTCTATGCTATTTCACTATTTTGGACTCATGTTCTTTTCATTGTGATGTAGTAATAAGTGAAATAAATTGAGTCTAATTCTTTGTGCAGACATAAGCGTTTCAAAGAAATATATGGCTTGATTTATTTTTGGCCCTTTCTTCCCAACCACTGGATATGTACTTAAGTTCCCCAACCAGAAGCATCCCCCTGTCCGTGTAACCAATAATATTTTGGAAGCAGAATGTACTCAGGATCAGAATGGAAAATTTTGCTTTTCTGAAAACCATGTTTCACTGTACATGGTACGAGAGTTTGAGCAGAAACCTGGGGTTAGCTCCTTGCCTACTCCAGGAATTGTACACTCGAACTATCTGAACAGTTTTTTTTCTGCCTTTTGGATAGCATCTTGCAGCCAACATTTCTGAATTCCAGCATTGGTATCATTAAGCATTTTAGTTCTACCCCATATGGACATTAGTTGACTTTATGTTCTTATGACATAAGTACATGCGAATTGTTCCGTTACTTCTGGAATCAATTCTTTTCGGATGTTCGAAGCACTTCCGGTGGATCAGAAAATTGTGTTTTTCTCAGCATCTTAGTTCTTCTCTATGGAAGTATTTAAAACAGTAATCATTCTTTCAAGAATGTTACAAATACAGCACTGTTTTTGTGTTCCAAATTATGCGTAAATGCCCAAGGGCAGTGGACCATAGTCAACGACATATGCTGTTTGGCAAATGTGTCTCAGCTCCCTTTCAGTCTCTTCTGTAACATCATCTCTTTTAAAAAAGATCTTTTCTATATCAGTGTACTGTAATTATATATTAGAAATGTTGGTTTAATCCAGTGTGTGATTATCGGTTACCATGACAAAAAGCACTATAAGATATGAGACATGCAAGGCTCACTTAAAAGCAGTAAGGGTCTTTGAGATGCCAAAATTTCACTCATATATATATTTTGTGTACATGTAAATCTTGATCTTCCAGCAGCATTGACAGCAGGATAATTCTATTTCTTTTAACCTGTGATGAGGGCCTTTTTGGAATGCAACTGCTATCGAGTGCACATATCTTAAGCGTTATTTACTCATGCTGTCGCCGATTACATATACAATACCATCAGAAGCATCCATTCAAAAAAGTGTCCATAGAAGCATCCATTCAAAAAAGTGTTGAAGAACTATAGAAGGCTGGGTGTTGGCTGATGTTGTTCCTTGTGATTCTAAGTTATTCCTTAACCATGCATGAGACTATATGTGGTACCAAAGAGTTGATATTTAGGTTGCAAAACATCAGTAATATTTTTCGAAAAAAATTTTGCCCCTGTTGCAATGCACCGACGATTTCCTACTTTAGAGGGTTTGAGAGTGAGCGGGACGAGGGTTGGGGTTGGTCTGTTTAGTTATGGTTGTCTGAGCGAAATAATTTCCCTACTTTTAAAAACGAGGCAAATTGGGTTTCATTAGAGATGGCTTTGCAACAAATTGCATGAGCGAGCGGTTTATATTTTTTTATCAAGTTATATAATCTTTTGGTTAGGATAAAAGGGTAAATGCCTTGGTTGGTTGCTTCAAGAGTTAATAACGAACACGGTGGCATATCAGTTGCATGCCCAATTATCGGGGTACACAAACAGGGGTGTATGTTTTCCCCTGACTTGTGCACGGACAGTGAGCCACGAACCCGGCAAGATTGCAACATCCAAGACATGGCCAAGGTAAAGAGATAGGCTCTTCGAGGAATCAAAGGGCAAGATGAGAAGACCAAGTCAAGCCAAGAAGCAAGACACCGCTAAGGGAAAACCTCCCTTGCTGGGCAGGAGAGCCTCGCGAGGTCAAGGTTGCCCCGAAAGCAAGCCTCAAGACCGCCCCGGCAGGCCTGCCGGGGCATACGAAGGCAAAACACCCCGCCAAGGCTTCACCGCCCCGCCTCCCGGCGACGCAAGTCACTGATCGGTGCGGTGTCAAGCCCCAAGATGACTAAGTGGCTGCCTTTTGCCACATGGCAGCCATTTCCTACAGGAATCACCTCCAGATGACACCCGTCCTGCAACGTGTCATGCAGACAGGAGAGAAGGTGGCCAAACAGCCCGGCAAGGCGTGCCGGGCAGGCCATGATGTGACACTGAGCGGCGCATTTAATGCGTACTACTCTGTCTGCAGAGCATATATGATAGCACTGTTCACTATCTAATCAGTACACAATGACTGATTTGCCACTGTGGTGACCCCTTGATCTATAAAAGGAGGCTCATGGCAACCATAGAAAGGATTCGGACCCCTGTACACTCATACGCGTGTAGCTGCTCTCGCCCCGAGGCAACCCTGCCGGGCAAGAGCGCTGCGTTTCCACCACCATCCACCATCAATCCACCAAAGCAGGAGTAGGGTTTTACGCCTCGCGGCGGCCCGAACCTGGGTAAAACTGCCCGTGTGATCTCCGCCGCGCTACGCTGCGCTCCTCCGCTCTTTGTGCAACGTGCTCAGTCCCCCTACCGAACCAAAAGGGGCCCTTGGCCCCATAGATGGCCGTGGTTTCCCACGACATCTTTGGCGCGCCAGGTAGGGGGATTGCGCTTGCGCGAACCCGAGGAGTGTACATAGTGTGTCATCTTCATCAGCGTTATCTTCATCAACGGTGTCACCACTCACGGCGCCCGAAGGAATGGCGGGGGTGGAGCGGGAGAGTGACGCCGCTCCCCCGCCGACCTCATCCAACCTCCGCCACCTCCGTACGCCGTGGTCACAGCGGCGGCAGAAGCTAGCGACAAGGGCGACAGTACCGTCCCGAACGGATCAGATAGCAGGAACGCCCTGCGAGCCCCGTTCGAGAAAAGGAGCGATGTGCAAGGGTATCGGATTTCTCTCCCTGCCACTCTTACTTATTGACAATCGAGCTACTTTGGGTTTTAGCATCATCAACGTCGATGAGACCGTGCAATACTCGGTCCAGCATTTACCCTGCTTGGGAAAATCCTAAGTAGAACGCCGGTGCAAATCCGTTGGTTGACGCCCCGGCAAGTACGCTCCAGCAAGGCCGTCTGCGCTGGCGTGACTTTCATGCCAACTGCCGTTGGATCGATCAAAAAGTGTGAAGAGGAGGGGAGAGGAACCGGCCATGCCTAAACGTCGCGTCCTGCTGCCCACAAGATACATATACTTCTAGCCGACCCTTGCCGGGAGCTAGAAGTCGATATATGTGCGGCACCACCCTTCCCAGAACGTGCGAGCTCAGCAAGCAGCCGCAGCCGGAAGGAGTAGATGGAAGCACGAATAAGAGCTAAGTTTACTCAATCTTTGCTTTACTTATAAATCAAGAATTTGCGTTTGTTTATCCCTTGAATGCCGGAGTGTTCGTGTGAAGAAATATTTCACAAGATGGTACCTTTGCTAGATTCTTGTATGCACCCTCATTCCATTCAGAGCCTGCTCGTGGGATGGGTGGCTGCGTCGGAAACTACTAAGGAAAAACCTGTCGGGATGCATCCACGCCAAGATAAATGTTAAGGGCCAGACCCTTACGACTTTTGCGGCAATATGATACCGGCAGGCAACCAGAGCGTGCATAGAGATTAATCATGCGAACACCAATGGGGTAACATTCAAAAGGGATAAAACACGCAGTTCAGATTTAACAAAGACATCAAGTTTCACACGAGCATAAATAGTACGATGTCTAAACACAGAGCATGCATCATGTTTTGATTACAGAACAACGCAGCAGCGGGCATGATTCAAGACCGGTCCTTGCGACCTCGGGGAGCAACAGGAACGCCAAGAACCTTGTCGGCGAAAGGGGTGGCCTTCTCCTCGGCAGCAGAAACATCCACGCCGCGCGGCGGCTTCCTGAAGCCGTCGGCAAGGTCGAGGTCCGGGTGGCGGCAGGCGATGTTGCTCAAAACCATGAAGAGGGAATTACGAGCAAGCCTCCGGGATTCTGCCTCGAAGCGACTAGCTCTTCCCTCCTCATGCACCTTCAACTTGTTGATCAGCTCGTTAAAGAAGGCCCCTAGCTTATTGCTGGCCAAGTAGACTGGCCCCTCCATGCCCATCGTTGCGGTCTGGGCAGTGAGGCGCTCAACAACATCAATCAAGCTCTTGATCCATAGGTCAACCTGCTCAGACTGGTTCGCCAATTTGTCCTCTGCATCCTTCTGGAGGCGCTTCGTGGTGTCCAGGTCTTTCGTCAGCTGCTGCTCACGGGCCCTGCTGGATTCTGCCAAGCTCTCCAGGGTGCCGATCCTGGCCTTCAGATCTTCGATGGTGCCGTTGGCACTCTCGAGGTCTTGGCTCTTAGAGGAGAGCTACGATTCCACATGCCTTAAGTGGATCTCTGCTTTCTGTGTCTCCTCCCTGAGAGTCTCGACCTCCTTGGCGCTCCCGGCAAGCTTTTCCATCAGCTCAGCCACCTGCTGGTCGAGGTCCACCTTGGCGGAAGAGGCAGCGGCAAGGTCATCGACAAGCTTCTTCAGCCGAGCGGCAGAGTCGACAGTAAGGGCATCCAGGGCAGCCTTGTGCTTGTCTTCCAGCTCTTTGGTGCGCTGCTGCACAAGGACCTCCAGATCATCGTCCTTGGCGTGGAGAGCAGCTTCGAGCCTCTCCTCCCGGAGAGAAATGTCCTGCTCCCTGGCGTCTAGAAGCACTTTGCAGTCCGCCAGGCGCGCCTCCCGAGCGATGACATCCTCCCTCGCCATCGAGATTGTCTCCTGCTGCCTCAAGAGAACCTAGAACTGCTTGTCGTGCCAATCGCGCAGCTTGGCGCCTTTGTCCTTCAGCTTCTGGCCTACCTCATTGGCGGACTTGCGCTGCTCCTTGAGCTCCTGCCATTTCTGGCTGTGCCGATCCCGCATCTCCTTGATGCCCGTCACCACGGACTCCATAAAAGTCAAATCCAGAGCAACGGCGATGGAGTCATCCACCTCTTCGACCCCTTGGTATAGCGACGCCAGAATGCGATGAAGCTCTTTATCAAGCTCCGTGCTCATCGCTATTGACGAGCCGGGGGCTCCAAGCCCAGGTTGTGCAAGCACCAGCGCCAGATGGCTTGAAGATGATGGCGGGGCCCCCGCCGGGATGCCGAACAGGGGAAGGGGACCCATGGTTTGGAGAGGTATCTTCTCTTCAATCACCACCCCTGATCCAGACGTGCTACCAGGGGATTTCTCGAACTCCTTCAAGGGCCCCAGGGCACCTCCAACAGCATGTTCCTGCCCTTCTGTGGCAGCAATCTTGGCGGTCTCCTCCGCAGCGTCCTTCCCTATGTATCCAGCAAATC
Organism: Thinopyrum elongatum; assembly: GCA_011799875.1. Lineage (NCBI taxonomy): Eukaryota > Viridiplantae > Streptophyta > Magnoliopsida > Poales > Poaceae > Thinopyrum > Thinopyrum elongatum. Next base: position 273,805,033 of record CM022298.1, read on the forward strand.
TGGCTCCTCACTTAAAGGGGCTGCAAGCAGATCCAGTAATCAATGACAGAAATACCAGATTGTTAACAAGTCAGGAGTACGAAGCAAGATGGTAAGAGGGAAGGGGGAAGGAAGAGCAAATAAGTTACCCGGAGAGGTCTGCCGGGCGGAAGCTTCAATTTCTCCGGCAACATTAGTTGTCGGGCCAAGGCCGGACTCTTCTGTGGAGACCCTTGGCGGGGATCCCTCAACCCGATCGAGGGGCAGAGTGGGCACCTCCTAGAAAGGCTCGTCCAGGGTGGTTCCTTCTCCTTCTTCGACATCAGTAGTGGGGAGCTCTCCTCCGTTGCTCCCAGCGGCTGCATGTTCTAGCTGGGGGCTGGACTAGGGGCTTGGTGCCGGGGGACTCGCACCGTCCCCTGCCGGGCCCGTCCCTCCCACCGTCCTCGGTGGCTCCGTGCGTCTGAGCCGCTTGGTCCGGTGAACGAGGGGTTGTTCTTCTTCTTCTTCCTCCCTGACGAAGGCGGCAAGCAAAGATTCGTCAACAAGCAAGGAAACATGCGGAAATAACAGCAAGGAAGGGAGGGAGTTCTTTCTTACTCCTCGTCAATGAGCATAGAGCTCAGCACGAAGTCGACGGGCGGAGAAGGTGCCCTGCTTCTCTTCTGAGGCGGAGGAGCTGAGCTCTCCGGCGACTTTGAACCCTGCTGAGATGCAGGGAGCTCCGACGAAGACGAGCTCTGCGATGAGCTCGAATCCAACTGGGAGAAGGAGTCGTCTTCTATGGCTGTTGGCTGCTTGGCGGGAGGGGCCCTGGCCTTAGAAAGCCGAGGAGAATGACGGCGCGTAGCTTCAGGGACGCTGCTCTTGGAGGTGGTCTCCTTCACCCTCTTGGTGGCGGGCGCAGGCTCGGAGACCGCCGCTCCCCGGTTGGCCGTCGGCCTACGAGGGCGTTGATCCAAGACAGGCTCGGGGGCTTGAGGCCCTTCCGCGAGCCACTCCTCTCCAGGTTGCTCCGCCTCCCCAACCTCTTCTTCCTCTAGAGCCTTTGCCACCGTGATATATAGGGCCTCAATCCCGGAAGGGTCGCCCCTGGCAGGCTCGTCCCCGGCAACCTCTTCCGAGACTTGCGCCTCGTCCCTGCCGCGGGAGGAACTTTCGTCTCTAGCCTTTTCCTTTCCCCTTGCTGCCTTCCCGGCCTTCACCGCTGCTGCAGCTCGGGATGCCCTGTCCTCCTCAAGACGCTTCCTGATGTACGCCTCCTCCACCCTGGAGGTGCGCTTGTACATATTGGCCTCCACCCTGGTAGCTCTTTCCACTAGGGTGGAGGACCACGCCAGCTCTTCGTCGAGCGAGGGTAACTGCCAGTCACTTGCAACTCCTTGAGCATCGCAATGCGGCATCCATTTCAAGATATGGTCCCTGGCGGAGTTGATGTTCAGTGGGATAATGTTGGCGGGCAACTTGAAAAGTTTGAAGCTGCCAAACAGCTGGTCGCACAACCAGGCATGGCCGTAGACTGACAAGTTGTTGGCCAGGCCAAGAAGTAACCTCATACTATCTGCGGCATCCCCATAGAGCCAGGCAAACATGTCCCTCTTCTGCAATGGCGCGATACGGCGGAGAAGGAAGTCGGCCCCCACATGCTCAACGGTTAGCCTGGCAGCCTTCAGACGGGTGATCCTGTTTATTGCCGGGCGGAGCCTATCATCGACGAGGCCAAGCTCCCTCCAGTCATTGCCACGCTCAATGCATTCCGTCTGCGCCTGGCAGAACTCTGGGGCCTCCTCGTCCTGGTTCCAACACCAATATCCTCTCCACTCCTCCCATCTGCTGCGCTGTTGGCCAGAGATGTAATCCTAGTTCTCCCTTGGCACTACCCGTGGCATCCAACTTATGTTCCCGGAGCGGTGGTTTTTGTTCTCCACTCGCGGAACGAAATAGTGCCTGAACAGATCAACGTTGGGGCAACTCCAACAAAATTCTCGCACAAGTGAGCAAAGATCGCCATTGCATTTGGCGTGAAATCCAAGAGATGGAAGCCATAAATCACCATCATTGCTTCCAAGAAATCCGAGAAAGGGGAACAGAGGCCGCAGATGAAGTACGCGCAAAAGAATCGGTACGAATCTGGTGGGTCCTGTTTCCCCTCCGCCAGAACTTTGGGCGCGTCGTGCCCTTTCGGGACTTCCCTCCCCCACAGATAACCATACCTTGCCTCAAGCACTTCACCGTCCAGATTCGACGGAAAGAAGATGACATCTGCCCTCCACTTCCTGTCCAGCTCCGACGCCCTCTTGCTCCCCTCAGCGGCCGCCTCCTTTACCGCGGTCGCCCGCTTCCCCCTGGCGGCGATTTTCTTCCCCATGTCTCCAAGATGCTACGGGGATGTGGGAAGGGAATGGAGAGGGGATTGGCGGTGGGTGCGGGTGAGGAAGAAGAGCAGTTGCTTGGCTTGCGGAGGAAGATGGTGGGAAGGCGAGGCAGACGATGAATGAGCAGTACCCTTCCGCGTTTTCCTCTCTTAAGGGGCAGGACGTGGGGAAGGACATGACTCTTCAGAAAGTTACCATTTTACATTAACTGCAGCAAGTCCCACGCCCCCACGACCCGCGGTAATTGCGCGAAGTGGACGTTGGATTTACTGGTCATCATAACAGACCACCATGCACGCGGCCTTCTTTCGCCACGTGTCCGTGCACTGTTTGGGGCCTAACCCAACGTGCCCAGCGACACGTATGGCTCAGGCCCGGGGGCTTCTGTTGGGGTACACAAACAGGGGTGTATGTTTTCCCCTGACTTGTGCACGGACAGTGAGCCACGAACCCGGCAAGATTGCAACATCCAAGACAAGGCCAAGGTAAAGAGATAGGCTCTTCGAGGAATCAAAGGGCAGGATGAGAAGACCAAGTCAAGCCAAGAAGCAAGACACCGCTAAGGGAAAACCTCCCTTGCCGGGCAGGAGAGCCTGGCGAGGTTAAGGTTGCCCCGGAAGCAAGCCTCAAGACCGCCCCGGCAGGCCTGCCGGGGCATACGAAGGCAAAACACCCCGCCAAGGCTTCACCGCCCCGCCTCCCAGCGATGCAAGTCACTGATCGGTGCGGTGTCAAGCCCCAAGATGACTAAGTGGCTGCCTTTTGCCACATGGCAGCCATTTCCTACAGGAATCACCTCTAGATGACACCCGTCCTGCGACGTGTCATGCAAACAGGAGAAAAGGTGGCCAAACAGCACGGCAAGGCGTGCTGGACAGGCCATGATGTGACACTGAGCGGCGCATTTAATGCGTACTGCTCTGTCTGCAGAGCATATATGATAGCACTGTTCACTATCTAATCAGTACACAATGACTGATTTGCCACTGTGGTGACCCCTTAATCTATAAAAGGAGGCCCATGGCAACCATAGAAAGGATTTGGACCCCTGTACACTCATACGTGTGTAGCTGCTCTCGCCCCGAGGCAACCCTACCGGGCAAGAGCGCTGCGTTTCCACCACCATCCACCATCAATCCACCAAAGCAGGAGTAGGGTTTTACACCTCGCGGCGGCCCGAACCTGGGTAAAACTGCCCGTGTGATCTCTGCCGCGCTATGCTGCGCTCCTCCACTCTTTGTGCAACGTGCTCAGTCCCCCTGTTGAACCAAAAGGGGCCCTTGGCCCCATAGGTGGCCGTGGTTTCCCACGACACCAACAATGGACATCATATTTTTGTTTTGCATTAACGCACGACATTTAACTTATGTTACAACGTGACAATGGCTCAGGAGACATTGGATCTACCTACTTGGCTCTTGGGCGTCATGGGAGGCGCACGGCTTCTTCCCCTTATGGCGGTGGCGGATCAACATGAACATGGGGGGGCGGTATCAGGGCGAGGAGCGAGGCGGTTGGCGGGGGACTCCTTGTCGGTCCATGGGGAAGTACTGTGTGGTAAGGGTGAGGTCGGCATCTATCCAGTTTTAAAGGAGGGGGCTCCAGCTAGAAATGTCCTGCTACGACGGGAAACCGAGCAGGAAGGGGAGGGGTCGACAGTAAAAGAGAAGGGTGTGTGTGGGGTGGGGGTTTTGTGTGAGGACCACGTGTTGGACATAATATGACGGATAGTCCGGACAACCACATTTCTTGTCAATGGACTAGATTTTGGGTAGACCGGACTGGCGAGACTATTGAATTTTAGGGAGCTCACTCGCACCCATTTGATGTGCGAACACGCCCAGACGTATGAGGTAGAAATAAGATTAGTCCTTGGAGACGAGTTTAATCATTTGTCTGATCCATTTATATGTATTATAGCCCGTAGCAACGCACAGGCATTCTACTAGTAGAATATGATGGTGGAGGTTGTGTGGAGAAGACAAAAAGGAGAAAGTCTCACATTGACGAGGTGGAGATGCCCATCAATTGATGTCAATGCAAGGAGTAGGGATTGCCATGCAACAGATGCACTAGAGCTATAAGTGTATGAAAGCTCAAAAGAAAACTAAGTGGGTGTGCATCCAACTTGCTTGCTCATGAAGACCTAGGGCATTTGAGGAAGCCCATCATTGAAATATACAAGCCAAGTTCTATAATAAAAAATTCCCACTAGTAATATATGAAAGTGACAAAATAGGAGACTCTCTATTATGAAGAACATGGTGCTACTTTGAAGCACAAGTGTGGAAAAGGATAGTAACATTGTCCCTTTTCTCTTTTTCTCTCATTTTTTTAATTTTTATTCTCTTTCTCTCTCTCATTTTTTATTTTGGGCTCTTTGGCCTCTTTTTTTCTTTTTGGGCTCTTTGGCCTCTTTTTTTTCTTTTTGGGCTCTTTGGCCTCTTTTTTTATTTAAGTCTGGGGTCTCATCCCAACTTGTGGGGGAATCATAGTCTCCATCATCCTTTCCTCACATGGGACTATGCTTTAATAATGATGATCATCATACTTTTATTTACTTACAACTCAAGAATGACAACTCGATCCTAGAACAAAAATATGACTATATGAATGCCTCCGGTGGTGTACCGGGATGTGCAATGATCTAGCGTGACATGTATAAAAAATATGAACGGTGGCCAAGCCACAAATACTATGCCAACTATATGATCATGCAAAGCAATATGACAGTGATGGTATGTGTCATAATAAAACTGAACGGTGGATGTTGCATGACAATATATCTCGGAATGGCTATGGAAATGCCATAATAGGTAGGTATGGTGGCTGTTTTGAGGAAGATATAAGGTGGCTTATATGTGAAAGAGTGTATCATATCACGGGGTTTGGATACATCGGCAAAGTTTTCACCACAACTCAAGGTGATTAAGGGCAATGCACGGTACCGAAGAGGCTAGCAAAATGCGGAAGGGCGAGAGTGCGTATAATCCATGAACTCAACATTAGTCATAAAGAACTCACATACTTATTGCAAAAGTTTATTAGCCCTCGAAGCAAAGTACTACTACGCATGCTCCTAGGGGGATAGATTGGTAGGAAAAGACCATCGCTCGTCCCCGACCGCCACTCATAAGAAAGACAATAAAAAATAAATCATGCTCCAATTTCATCACATAACGAGAGACCATATGTGCATGCTCCGGGAATCACAAACCTTAACACAAATATTCTTACTAAACCACAATTACTCACTAGCATGACTCTAATATCACCATCTTTATATCTCAAAACAAATGCAAGGAATCAAACTTCTCATATATTCAATGATCTTCATGAAAGTTTTTATTATATCCCTCTTGAATACCCATCATATTAGGACTAAATTCATAACCTAAGCAAATTGCCATACTATTTATAAGACTCTCAACATAATATAAGTGAAGCATGAGAGTTCATCAATTTCTTCAAACTATAACCACCGCCGTGCTCTAAAAGATATAAGTGAAGCACTAAAGCAACTACCTAGCTCAAAAAATATAAGTGAAGCACATAGAGTATTCTAATAAATTCACGATTAATGTGTGTCCCTCTCAAAAGGTGTGTACAGAAAGGATTATTGTGGCAAACTAAAAGGCAAATAAAGCAAAGACTCATATAATACAAGACGCTCCAAGCAAAACACATATCATGTGGTGAATAAAAATATAGCCTCAAGTAATTTACCGATAGATTGAAGACAAAAGAGGGGATGCCATCCGGGGCATCCCCAAGCTTAGATGCTTGGTTGTCCTTGAATATTACCTTGGGGTGTCGTGGGCATCCCCAAGCTTAGACTCTTGCCACTCCTTATTCCGTAGTCCATCGAAATTTTACCCAAAACTTGAAAACTTCACAACACAAAACTCAACAGCAAAACTCGTGAGATCCGTTAGTGTAATAAAACAAATCTCCACTTTTAGGTATTGTTGTAAACTCATTCCAATTTTATATTTGCATTATATCTACTATATTCTAACTTCACCATGGCTCATACCCCCTGATACTACCCATAGGTCCATCAAAATAAGCGAACAACACAACAAAAACATAATCTGTCAAAAACAGAACAGTCTGTAAAGACCCGAATTAAGATCATACTTCTGTAACTCAAAAAATTCTGAAACATTAGGAAAACATAGGCAATCTGTATATCAATCTTGTGTAAAAAAATTCAGAATTTTCCACCTTCTAGAAAAAATTAACAATTCTGCTACTGGACGGAGAAGTTTATGTTTTTTCTCAGAATCAAATCAACGATCTTCCAAATCATCCCAAAGGTCTTACTTGGATCAAAAAATAACTAAAACATTAAAACACAATCATAACATAAGTATAATTGAATAAACTCATAAAAACAAAAAATAAAAAATTGGGTTGTCTCCCAACAAGCACTTTTCTTTAAAGCCTTTTAGCTAGGCGTTGATAATTTTAATGATGCTCACATGAAAGACAAAAAATTGAAGCACAAAGAGAGCATCATATAGCATGTGAAAAATAAGTTTAACTCTAACATACTTCCTATGAATAGGCATTTTATAGGGAAAATATTTATCAAGACAAGCAAAAACTAGCATATGCAAGGAAGAAGAAAGAAACAATAGCAATCTCAACATAACGAGAGGTAATTTAGTAACATGAAAATTTCTACAACCATATTTTCCTCTCTCATAATAATTACATGTAGGATCATAATCAAATTCAACAATATAGCTATCATATAAAATTTTCTATTCATGATCCACATGCATAAAAGTTTTATAATCTTCCAAGATAGTGGGATTAACATCAACTAAAGTCATGACCTCTTCAAACCCACTTTTATCAAAAAATTCATAAGATTGAACACTCTCCAAATATGTGGGTTTAAATTTAGCTCCTTCCTCGGGCTCTTTGTGGCCACCAGGGCTCCTTACGACCGGCCATATGGGCGGAAGCTCCCGTATGAAAAGACGTCATTCACCTTTATAGCTTACCTGCGCATGTGCATACCTCATACGACCGCTGAAATGACCGGCAGCGCCCGTATGGAACTGCTACTTCTTGAGCTTGCGTTGGTTTTTGCCTTGAAGAGGAAAGGGTGATGCAACAAAGTAGAGATAAGTGTTTCCCTCAGATGAGAACCAAGGTATCAATCCAGTAGGAGGAACACACAAGTCACCAATGGTTGCACCTACACAAACAAACAAATACTTGCACCCAACACGATAAAGGGGTTGTCAATCCCTTCACGGTTACTTGAAAGGATGAGATCTGGTAGAGATAGGTATAAAGATAAATAAAAGTGCAAAATAAAGTAAAGGTAAATAAATTGCACCAAGGTATTTTTAGGTTTTTGGTTCTGTAGATATGAAAATAATATGATAAAAGATAGACCCCGAGGATATAGTTTTCACTAGAGGCTTCTCTCTTGAAAGAAAGCATACGGTGGGTAAACAAATTATTATTGAGCAACTGATAGAAAAGCGCAAGGTTATAACGATATCTAAGGCAATGATCATGAATATACACTGGTGTAGAGACGTGCTATACAAACGGTTTTTACCCCCTTTCCGCGACGAAGTTTTAAACCATCGCCTAGTGAGTGTGTGCGATAGGGGGGTCCTTCCCACACGACCCAGAAACCGTCGGGGATAGGCCCTCCAGCCACACAGGCAGGGGCAAAATGAGCTCTTGTGCGATCAGGCGAGGCATTGAAGCCCAATCATTTCCATTCATATGTACATCCCACACGGTGAATCCCAGAAAAACGTTTCCGTTCGTATGTATATCACACACAATTTTTTGTGTGGAAACGTTTGTGCAAGGTGGCCTAACGTAAACAGTTCTCTGCCGGAAGCCATGTGTGATTGTTAGTTGATCCAACATGCCTACTTTCTAGAAACCGTGTGGGTTGTTTGAGTTCATCGCCCACGGTGTTGTCTGAGTAACCGTCTGCAATAGAAAACCCCAATAAGCAGGGTAATTAACATATTATTGATAATCCATGTAGTAATCAAATTGATATTTCTTCTAAAACACACCAGATATTTCATATCCGTATAACGGCAACTAGGATTTCATAATCGAATTACATCAGATAGCTTCAGCACTCAGTTACACCAAAGAGGGATATAGCTAGCTACGCCATTACACAACAGCACCAAGTTTCACATGCAACATCGAAAATCTTTGGAAAAGTAGCATCATACACGGTAAATAGACAGATGAATCTCATCTGGGAAACTGCAGAAGCGGAAGGCCAATATTGAGCCTTTAGTGATGTTGAATGTCCTTGCAACTTAAGGCTAGTGGCTATGGATAATTGCCCGCCCAACCTTCGTCCTCTTCAGGAAGACTTCAATATTGTACCGTGGGTGTTGAATGAATACCTTCCTCGCCTCTTGACCATGCAGGTGGTTTGAGAGGTAATCATCGGTGAACTGCTTTGAAAAGTACTGAAAACAAAGATATGCATAAATCGCTGTTATAAATTTTGAAATGGCGCAAGGGGTAAAAACAAGGTAAAAGAGTTAGTACCATCCTATAGTTGACTAATGTCTTCTTCATTATGCAAACAAAGATCTTGCTGTTATTCATCGCAAGTTTCTTCATCCTAACAATCTTTCTGAGTTTCTTGAGTTGACTGATATTCATGGACATCTCATTTCCCCATATGCAAAATGGGTCGAACAGTGGGTCTAAGCCTCTGACAGCAGGACCTACATGTGCAAGACCAAATTGTAAGAAACCTAAATATTAGAATGATTCCTGCAACCGCACAATAATGTGCTATTAGCGAAAGGACCATGCATGAGCAAACCTCGATGGTAAACCGCAGTGTCTCCCATTGTTTCTCTGCAACACATATAAGGAAGATCTTGATCAGGTTAACTGAGAGTTGCCATACTATCAGTAGAATATGCATTGAGTACAGCCAAATTTGATTTATTTCTCACATGCATAACAATACAAAATTGTACCCACAACAAATGAAAATCAAATTGCAGAATTGAACCAAACAGTTAAATGGACAACAGACCAAATGAACCAAAATAGTTAACTGAACACGACATTGCAGAATAGAAACACGTACTAGAAGATAAGACAGATAACGAAATAAAGAATGCTTGAGAACAGTACTACGAAATGTAGCAATTGTTGGAGCAAACTTTTAACTGAACATTACATTTCAAAATATCAGATTGCATATTAACATTACAGAGGACAAATCACTAGAAGGCACTGGCGGTGGCCTCGAGAAAACAGCACGAACTGTATTTTAAAGTAGACAACCGCGTTGCGGTGTCGATGGTGGCCTCAAAGATGAGGTGCTCCTCAAAGATCTGGTGGTCGGCACGCATGGCAGCCATAGCGACCTCGTCCGCGCGTGCGATCGCGATTTGCTTCTTCGCTGCCAGATGCTATTGAGCTCCACGTTATACTGCGTGCAAAATGGCTGTGGGCGGCGCTTAATTGGAGGATGGGGCCAGTGATTTCGGCGGAAGGTGTCGCGCCGTTGGTCGGGGCATGTGGGATAGGGAAGGAGGGGGATGGTGTGGGTGGGGTGTGGATTACCTGACCATATCGATGAGGCCGCGCAGCAAGAAGAAGGATCACCGGCGAGAAGGCCGCACAGTAAGAAGAAGGGTCGGTGGCGAGGAGGCCGCGCGGTAAGAAGAAGGGTCGGCGGCGAGGAGGCGGCGCTGCAAGAAGAAGGGTCGCCGGCGAGGAGGCGGCACTGCAAGAAGAAGGGTCACCGGCGAGGAGGCGGCGGTGCAAGAAGAAGGGTCGCCGACGAGGAGGCTGAGCTGCCAGTAAGCAGTAGTGAAGGTTAGAACTTGGAAAGCAAGGAGGAACAGTGGAAATGTGGCTTTTGGTGGGAGGGAGGGGCGGGGAGATAGATATTTCCGCGGTGGCAGAAAAATTTCGTTCGGTGCCGCGAGAAACTGGCGCGCAAGTGTGGTTTCAAGCGCGGGCGATTGATACGTCTCCATCGTATCTACTTTTCCAAACTCTTTTGCCCTTATTTTGGACTCTAATTTGCATGATTTTAATAGAACTAACCCGGACTGACGTTGTTTTCAGCAGAATTGCCATGGTGTTATTTTTGTGCAGAAATAAAAGTTCTCGGAATGACCTGAAACTTCACGGAGAATATTTTTGGAATAAATAAAAAATATTGGCGAAAGAATCAACCGAAGGGGACCCACCGCCTGTCCACAAGGGTGGGGGCGCGCCCTACCCCCTGGGCGCGCCCCCTGGCTAGTGGGTCCCACGAAGCTCCACCGACCTCAACTCCAACTCCATATATTCACGTTCGGGGAGAAAAAAAATTAGAGAGAAGGATTCATCGCGTTTTACGATACGGAGCCGCCGCCACCTCCTGTTCTTCCTCGAGAGGGCAGATCTGGAGTCCGTTCGGGGCTCCGGAGAGGGGAAATCGTCGCCATCATCATCATCAACCGTCCTCCATCACCAATTTCATGATGCTCACTGCCGTGTGTGAGTAATTCCGTCGTAGGCTTGTTGGACGGTGATGGGTTGGATGACATTTATCGTGTAATTGAGTTAGTTTTGTTAGGGTTTGATCCCTAGTATCCACTATGTTCTAAGATTGATGTTGCTATGACTTTGTTATGCCTAATGCTTGTCACTAGGGCCCGAGTGCCATGATTTCAGATCTGAACCTATTATGTTTTCATGAATATATGTGTGTTCTTGATCCTATCTTGCAAGTTATAGACACCTATTACGTGTTATGATCCGCATACCCCAAGGTGACAATAATTGGGATTCTTTCTGGTGATGACCGTAGTTTGAGGAGTTCATGTATTCACTAAGTGCTAATGCTTTGGTCCGGTTCTCTATTAAAAGGAGGCCTTAATATCCCTTAGTTTCCATTAGGACCCTACTGCCACGGGAGGGTAGGACAAAAGATGTCATGCAAGTTCTTTTCCATAAGCACGTATGACTATATATGGAATACATGCCTACATTATATTGATGAATTGGAGCTAGTTCTGTGTCACCCTAGGTTATAACTGTTGCATGATGAATGCCATACAACATAATTATCCATCATTGATCCATTGCCTACGAGCTTTTCACATATTGATCTTTGCTTCGTTACTTTTCCCTTGCCACTATTACGATTGCTACAAAACTGTTACTGTTACTTTTGCCACCGTTACTGTTACTTCCATACTACTTTGCTACTAAACACTTTGCTGCAGATATTAAGTCTTTCAGGTGTGGTTGAATTGACAACTCAGCTGCTAATACTTGAGAATATTCTTTGGCTCCCCTTGTGTCGAATCAATAAATTTGGCTTGAATACTCTACCCTCGAAAACTGTTGCAATCCCCTATACTTGTGGGTTATCAAGACCTTTTTCTGGCGCCGTTGCCGGGGAGCATAGCTCTATTCTCTGAGTCACTTGGGATTTATATCTGTTGATCACTATGAAGAATTTGAAAGATACCAAAACTAAGATCTATCCCTCTACTATGAGGGGAGGTAAGGAACCTCCATCTAGCTCTGCACTTGATTCACCTTCTGTTTTGAGTAAGCTTGTGACACCTACACGTGCTAGTAATTCTGATATGTCGCAAATAATTGATGATGCCACTTCTGCTATGCATGATGCTTATAATGATACTACTGCTTTGCTTGATGATACTGTGCCACTAGGTGAATTTCTTGATGAACAACTTGCTAGGGTTAGAGAAAATGAAATTACTGAGACTGATGATACCATTGAAACTGAATATTATGATTCTCCCCCTAGATATGAATTACCTGTTGTACCTGAGTGTTATATTATGGATGAAGAAACTGCTAGAGACTTTCTTGCTTGCAATGATAGAGAGGATCTTAAGAAACTGTTAGCTAAGCTAAAAGAAAAATCTTTGAATGCTAGAATGCAATATGATCCTAAGTTTGCTACTTCACCTCTCTTTGTTACTGATAAGGATTATGAATTCTCTGTCGATCCTGAGTTAATTACTTTGGTTGAATCTGATCCTTTCTACGGTTATGAATCTGAAACTGTTGTGGCACACCTTAACAAATTGAATGATATAGCCACCCTATTTTCTCATGAGGAAAAAATTTGCTACTATTATATTCTTAAATTATTTCCTTTCTCGTTAAAGGGTGATGCTAAGTTATGGTTTAATTCTCTTGCTCCTGGTTGTGTGTGTAGTCCCCAGGATATGATTTATTACTTCTCTAAAAAATATTTCCCTGCTCATAAGAAACAAGCTGCCCTACAGGAAATATTTAACTTTGTGCAATCTAAAGAAGAGAGTCTCCCACAAGCTTGGGGGAGGCTTCTCCAATTACTTAATGCTTTGCCTGATCATCCTCTCAAGAAAAACGAAATACTTGATATCTTTTATAATGGACTAACCGATGCTTCTAGGGACCATCTAGATAGTTGTGCTGGTTGTATTTTCAGGGAACAAACTATTGAACAAGCTGAATTGCTATTGAATAATATATTGAGTAATGATAATGATTGGACTCTTCCCGAACCACCACCTAAGCCAACTCCGAAGAAAAGAGGTATTCTATTTCTCAGTCCTGAAGATGTGCAAAAGGCAAAGAAATCTATGAAAGAAAAAGGTATTAAAGCTGAAGATGTTAAGAATTTACCGCCTATTGAAGAAATACATGGTCTTGATAACCCGACACAGGTAGTAGAGGTAAACTCTCTTTATAGATTTGATGAAGGTGATATTCCTCATAATAAGTCTGCTAGTCAATGCTTGGATGAGTTTGATAATTTTATTATTAAACAAGAAAATTTCAATGCTTATGTTAGTAGGCAATTGAAACGTAATGCTCACATGCTTGATTACTTGGGTGATTATATGAGTAGAACTGTTAATGATCTTAAGCTTATTAGTAAACATGCTTCCATGGTTACAACTCAAGTAGAACAAGTACTTAAGGCACAGGATGATTTGCTCAATGAGTTGAATAGTAAGAATAATGATAATGCTGTTAGAGTTATGACTAGAGGTGGTAAGATGACTCAGGAACCTTTGTATCCTGAGGGTCATCCTAAGAGAGTTGAGCAAGACTCTCAAAGAATTAATACTGATGCATCTAGTCCTAGTAATAAAAAGAAAAAGAAAACTGATAGGACTTTGCATACTTCTAGTGAACCTGTTATAGATACACTTGAGAATCCAAATGATATTTCTATTTCTGATGCTGAGACACAATCTGGTGATGAACATGAACCTAGTGATAATGTTAATAATGATGTTCATGTTGATGCTCAACCTAGTAATGATAATGATGTAGAAATCGAACCTGCTGTTGATCTTGATAACCCACAATCAAAGAATCAACGTTATGATAAGAGAGATTTTGTTGCTAGAAAACATGGTAAAGAAAGAGAACCATGGGTTCAGAAACCCATGCCCTTTCCTCCTAAGCCATCCAAGAAAAAGGATGATGAGGATTTTGAGCGCTTTGCTGAAATGATTAGACCTATCTTTTTGCGTATGTGTTTAACTGATATGCTTAAAATGCCTCCTTATGCTAAGTATATGGAAGATATTGTTACAAATAAAAGAGAGATACCTGAAGCTGAAATTTCCACCATGCTTGCTAATTACACTTTTAAGGGTGGAATACCAAAGAAACTTGGAGACCCAGGAGTACCAACTATACCATGCTCCATTAAAAGAAACTATGTTAAAACTGCTTTATGTGATCTCGGAGCCGGTGTTAGTGTTATGCCTTTCTCTTTATATCGTAGACTTGAATTGAATAAGTTGACACCTACTGAAATCTCTTTGCAAATGGCTGATAAATCAACTGTTATACCCATCGGTATTTGTGAGGATGTGCCTGTTGTGGTTGCAAATGTTACTATCTTAGCGGACTTTGTTATTCTTGATATTCCCAAGGACGACAGTATGTTGATCATCCTTGGTAGACCCTTTTTGAATACTACAAGGGCTGTTATTGATTGCAATAAAGGCAATGTCACTTTTCATGTTAATGATAATGAGTATACGGTACACTTTCCGAAGAAACAACCTCAAGTTCATAGTATCAATTCTATTGGAAAAAAATTCAACTATTACTATTGGAGGTTTTGAATTCCCTCTCCCTACTGTCAAAAATAAATATGATATTCTTATTGTTGGGGACATGCATATCCCCGTTGAGGTAACTTAGTGTTATTCGAAAATTCTCCAGTTTCATGTTATTCGAAAGAGGTTTGTTAATAAGACTTGATCAACCTTGTTAACGGATTCCTTTTGATGAGCATGAGATGGATGAATTTAGAGGGCATAACTTTCTGTACTTACTTTTTACTTTCTGTTATTTAGAATAAATAAAGCAAAAAAATAGTACTGTCTGTCTGTTTTCTAGATTATCCGTGAAATAAAAAATGTCTCAAAAATAAAAGTTCTCCAATTGCCCTGAAAATTTAGTATGATTTTTTAGAATATTTTAGAATTTCTGGCACTGAGCATGCACCAGGGGGATGCACCAGGGGGCCATAAGGGTGGAGGGTGCGCCCTACCCCCCTGGGCATGCCCCCCTGCCTTGTGGGTCCCACGTGGGTCCCCTCCACTTATTCCAGTACCTATCCACTTCGTCTTCCTCCAGAAAAAATCATCACATAGCTCAAACCCGTGTTCTTGCTCATTTTGCTGCCATTTTCGATCTCCTTGTGTAAAGCTCCATTTGCAAAACTGTTTTGGGGGATTGTTCTTTGGTATGTGACTCCTCCAATGGTCCAATTAGTTTTTGTTCTAGTGCTTTATTTATTGCAAATTTTTGTTGTTGTGGTGACCCTGTTCTTGAGCTTGCATGTCAAATTTATATGGTCCAAAGTAGTTTTGATGCATGATATAGCCTCTAGACACTTGTAGGAGTAGTTGCTATCAATTTTGTTGAGTTTGGTTCACTTTTATTTTGAGTCACTAAAAATTTCAGAAATTTTTCAGAGGAAGAAAAATGTCTAGGAAAATGTACCAAGGTGGTTCTTCAAGGAAGCAAGCACCTAGGCTCGCGATACATGAGCCAGACCTTGAACCACCAAGGGAAGCTCAAGTGCGGCCTTGTGAATGGCCGTCGGATGAATTCATGGTTCATGCAGGTTTCAAGGATGAGTTTGATGCATATGTACAAAATGCCGGCCTTGAGGACTTCGTGTCAGATAAGTGCCGACAATACTACTACCTCACCGATTCCTTTGTGCGGAGGTTTGAATTTTCATCTAAGCGTAATACCCATACTATTTTATTTGATCTTTATGATGAATCATACACCATGGACCTTAAGGATTTTAATACTGCTTGCAAGATCCCACAATGGGGCCTTCTTAGTGAGCCTCACAAAGCTGAATACAATGATTTCCTTGCTAGCATCACTGTGGGAGAAACTAGAAATATCACACAAGCTACCATAGGGAGCATTCACTTTCCTGCCATACATCATTTTGCTCTCTTTATAGGTAGATGCATTAATGGTAAACATGATCATAGCCACCTTTGCGTTCCAGATCTTAGTGTCCTCAAGTGTGCGGTGTTAGGTGATAGACGTTATAACTTGGGGGCTATTATTGCGAGGAGGTTACATCTTAATGCTAAAGATGGAGATTTATTTGGTGGGATTTATGCAACTTGTTTAGCTAGTTATCTTGGTGTACCCATAAGAGGGAATGAGATTGAGTTGCCACCTGCTTTTCTAGATTATGATGCTATGGTACGCTACCAGTTTCTTGAGAGGAACGAACAGTCCCTCCATTACCGACTAATCTTTGACAGACGCCGTGCTATCCATATTACCCTTCCTGCTCCTGCCTTCTTTAACTTTCAGGTAAATGGGAGATATTTTATAACTAGAGAGGAGGCGAACGAGTATGAGAGAGAAGCGGAGGCCGCTCGCCTTCAAGCAGCAGCTCGCCAAGCGGTAGCTGCCGCAGCAAAGTACAACCCCAACTATGATTTCGGATACAACCGGGCCAGTCATGGCCCTAAACCAACTTAGGCTAAAAGCCTAAGCTTGGGGGAGTACGTATTTCTCACCGACATTACATTCATGTTCATGCACTCATTTCAGTTGTCGGTGTTCATACTTTTTCATTGTATTATTCATGTTTGTTTACTTTCTTTTTCTGGCTTTCTTCTTGTGTGTTTGAAAAACTTTGAGAAAAATAAAAAAATTAGTTGTAGTTTATTTCCCTACCATGCTTGTTGTAGTATTAAAGAAAACCCAAAAAAAAGAGATTTCTCGTTCTTCTTTTGCTTGTTGGGAGCTTTCCCGTGTAAATAGTTTTTCTCGTCCCTGTTTTACTTTCTTCAAAAAAAAATCCAAAAACATTTCAGTGTGTTTCTTTGAAATTATTTTCTTTTCTTTGGGGATCGAGAGGAGAAGACCACGATGAAAATGTTGAGTGGCTCTCATATGCATTATTGTTGATCTAACAAAGAGCCCATATTACCTTGTCTTCTCCTTTGAATAAATGTTTGCAGATTCCAGCTTAGTCCAATGCACGTGCACTGTTATTATTATTCACATCATTCGGTCGTGCAAGTGAAAAGCAATAATGACGATATATGATGAAATGATTGAGATGAGGAAAAGCTGGTATGAACTCGACCTATCTTGTTTTTGTAAATATGATTAGTTCATTGTTCCTGATTCAGCCTATTATGAATGAAACATATTTGCAATGATAATTAGAGTTTATAGTTACTCATGCCATGCTTAATTAGCTAGGAGTTTATAATGGTTTACCTTGCATGCCAACATGCTTTTAAAATGGTTGTGATGTAGTATGATAGGATGGTATCCTCCTCTGAATGATTCGAGTGGCTTGACTTGGCACTTGTTCACACATGTAGTTGAAACAAAATCAACATAGCCTCCACGGTATTTATGTTCATGGTGATTTATACCCTACTCATGCTTGCACTCAATGTTGGTTACTCTAAATGCATGTTTATGACTGTTGTCGCTCTCTAGCTGGTCGCTCCCCAATCTTTTGCTAGCCTTCACTTGTACTAAGCGGGAATACTACTTGTGCATCCACTTCCATAAACCCAAAGTTATTCCATATGAGTCCACCATACCTTCCTATATGCGGTATTTACCTGCCATTCCAAGTAAATTTGCATGTGCCAAACTCTAAACCTTCAAATGATAATCTGTTTTTATGCCCGAATCGCTCATGTAGCGACTGGGGGCTGTCAGTATCTTCCATGCTAGGTGGGTTATTCTCACGATGAGTGGACTCCGCTCATCATTCACGAGAAAATGGCTGGTAATCGGGATGCCCAGTCCCATGCTCAAATCAAATCAAAATAAATTAAAACAAAACTCCCCCAGGATTGTTGCTTGTATGGACGGTACCTGTTGTTTCGGACCAGCCATGGAGTGTGCTTGTTGGTTGAGGGGGAGTAAAAAAAACTTTACCATTCTGTTTGGGAACCGCCTATAATGTATGTAGCATGGAAGATATTGAGATCTCTTGGTCGTTATGTTGACAATGAAAGCATACCGCTCAAAATTATATTCATCTCAATTTCAAAAAGCTCGAGCTCTGGCACCTCTGCAAATCCATGCTTCCCTCTGCGAAGGGCCTATCTATTTACTTTTATGCTGAGCCATCATCCTCTTATAAAAAGCACCAGTTAGAGAGCACCACTGTCATTTGTATGCTTTGCTATTAATTGATGTTGAGTATGAATGTGACTGGATCTCTTTTACCATGAATTACAATGTCTAGTTAGTCCTTGATCATCAGGGGTGCTCTGCATTTATGTTTTGCAGTCTCAGAAAGGGCTAGCGAGTTACCATCTTGTTATATCATATCATGGTTGTTTTGGAAAATTGTTGTCATCCGAGATTTATTATTATTACTCGCTAGTTGATTGTGCCATTGATATGAGTAAACGTGAGACCTAAAGGTTATTGCGAATGTGGTTAGTTCATAATCTTCACTGAAAACTTGAATGCTGGCTTTACATATTTGCAGCAACAAGATCAAACAGAGTTTGTAAAAGTTTTTCTTTATCACTTTTAGTTTGTCAACTGAATTGCTTGAGGACAAGCAATAGGTTAAGCTTGGGGGAGTTGATACGTCTCCATCGTATCTACTTTCTCTTTAGCCCTTGTTTTGGACTCTAATTTGCATGATTTGAATGGAACTAACCCGGACTGACGCTGTTTTCAGCAGAATTGCCATGGTGTTATTTTTGTGCAGAAATAAAAGTTCTCGGAATGACCTGAAACTTCACGGAGAATATTTTTGGAATAAATAAAAAATATTGGCGAAAGAATCAACCGAGGGGGACCCACCGCCTGTCCACAAGGGTGGGGGCACGCCCTACCCCCCTGGGCGCGCCCCCTGGCTTGTGGGTCCCACGAAGCTCCATCGACCTCAACTCCAACTCCATATGTTCATGTTCGAGGAGCAAAAAATCAGAGAGAAGGATTCATTGCGTTTTATGATACGGAGCCGCCACCACCTCCTGTTCTTCCTCGGGAGGGCAGATCTGGAGTCTGTTCAAGGCTCCGGAGAGGGGAAATCGTCGCCATCATCATCATCAACCATCCTCCATCACCAATTTCATGATGCTCACCGCCGTGCATGAGTAATTCCATTGTAGGCTTGTTGGACGGTGATGGGTTGGATGAGATTTATCATGTAATCGAGTTAGTTTTGTTAGGGTTTGATCCCTAGTATCCACTATGTTCTAAGATTGATGTTGCTATGACTTTGCTATGCCTAATGCTTGTCACTAGGGCCCGAGTGCCATGATTTCAGATCTGAACCTATTATGTTTTCATTGAATTTATATGTGTTCTTGATCCTATCTTGCAAGTTATAGACACCTATTACGTGTTATGATCCGCATACCCCAAGGTGACAATAATTGGGATTCTTTCCGGTGATGACCGTAGTTTGAGGAGTTCATGTATTCACTAAGTGCTAACGCTTTGGTCCGGTTCTCTATTAAAAGGAGGCCTTAATATCCCTTAGTTTCCATTAGGACCCCGCTGCCATGGGAGGGTAGGACAAAAGATGTCATGCAAGTTCTTTTCCATAAGCACGTATGACTATATATGGAATACATGCCTACATTATATTGATGAATTGGAGCTAGTTCTATGTCACCCTAGGTTATAACTGTTCCATGATGAATGCCATCCGACATAATTATTCATCATTGATCCATTGCCAACGAGCTTTTCACATATTGATCTTTGCTTCGTTACTTTTCCTTTGCCACTGTTATGATTGCTACAAAACTGTTACTGTTACTTTTGCCACCGTTACCGTTACTTCCATACTACTTTGCTACTAAACACTTTGCTGCAGATATTAAGTCTTTCAGGTGTGGTTGAATTGACAACTCAGATGCTAATACTTGAGAATATTCTTTGGCTCCCCTTGTGTCGAATCAATAAATTTGGGTTGAATACTCTACCCTCGAAAACTGTTGCGATCCCCTATACTTGTGGGTTATCAGCGATGGACTGTAGACGACGAAGCTTCCTGTGTAAGCCAGACAAGACGATGCGCCAAGATATTTTATATCGCATCCCACACGATTCTTGCTAGTAAATTGTTTGTGGTATACCTGATTTTTTTCATTATGTTTTAAAAGACAAAATGGTGTTACGGAGGGAAAGGATGGTGTTTGAATTGCTAGAACATTTATATACAGTGAACATGCAACTACATGAGTGTCGTGTTAAAATTTGGAATTATTCCGGGTTCGTTTGTCATTTTTATGCATTAATTGAGTTTCTAGGCATTTAATGTGCATAATTCAAATTTGAACTACAAGCACATGCTCAAGTGCACCAAAGTTTGTTGAAAAATTACATGTGTGTCTTTGGGTGAATTTATAGCTCACATGCAAGAATGGGAATGAAATTCAAACATTTGGGCGTCGTGGCTCGGCCGGGAACATTGAGAAACTTGGTTTTTAAATTCCTGTAAATCCCAAACTCGCCTGAAAATCATGAAACTTGGCATGGTGTCAATTCATGGCACCAGCATGCTGTGGTAAAAAAATTGGCCGAATTGGGACAAGTTTTGGCATAAGCTTCTTGCAAATTGTAGCTTCTCTAAAGAAAGCGTGTGGTTTCGAGAGGGAACGTGTCACCTTTGTGTGCGAAACAACATACGCTGCCCCACCTCTTGATTTTTTTACAAAGCAAACATAGAAATATATGAGTGTCGTGTTTAAATTTGGAATCATTCCAGGTTCGTTTGGCCCTTTTTATGCATTAATTGAGTTTATGGGCATTTAATGTGAATAATTCAAATTTGAACTACAAGCACATGCTCCAGTGCACCAAGGTTGGTTGAAAAATCACATGTGTGTCCTTGGGTGAATTTCTAGGTCCCATGCAAGAAATGGGAATGAAATTCAAATAACTAGGCGTCGTGGCTCGGCCGATAACATTGAGAAACTTGGTTTTTTAAATTCCTGTAAATTCAAAACTCGCCTAAAAATCATGAAACTTGGCATGGTGTCATTTAATGGCACCAACATGTTGTGGTAAAAAATTGCCTGCATTTGGACAAGTTTTGGTATAAGCTTCTTGCAAACCGGAGCTTCTCTCAAGAAGACTCGTGGTTCCCGAGGGGGGGACGTGTCACCTTTGTGTGTGAAACGATATACGCTGCCTCCCCCCCCCCCCCTTGATTTTTTACAGAGGCAACATAGAACTATATGAGTACCGTGTTAAAATTTGGAATTATTCCAGGTTCGTTTGGTCTTTTTTATACATTAATTGAGTTTCTGGGCATTTAATGAACATAATTCAAATTTGAACTACAAGCACATGCTCCAGTGCACCAAAGTTGGTTGAAAAATCACATGTGTGTCCTTGGGTGAATTTCTAGGTCCCATGCAAGAAATGGGAATGAAATTCAAACATCTGGGCGTCATGGCTCGGCTGGAAATGTTGAGAAACTTGGTTCTTTAATTCTTGTAAATCCAACACACGCATGAAAATCATGAAACTTGGCATGGTGTCATGACATGGCACCAACATGCTGTGGTAAATTTTTTGGCCGAATTGGGACAAGCTTTGGTATAAGCTTCTTGCAAACCAGAGCTTCTCTCAATAAGGCTCGTGGTTCCGAGAGGGAACGTGTCACCTCCGTGTGCGAAATGACATACACTGCCTTCTCCCACCTTGATTTTTTTACACAGGTAGCTTAGACCAAATAGGAGTTTCGTGCTAAATTTTGGAATTATTTCGGGTTCGTTTGGACTTTTTTATACATTAATTGAATTTCCAGGCATTTAATGCACATAATTCAAATTTGAACTACAAGCGCATGCTCCAGTGCGCCAAAGTTAGTTAAAAAATCATTTATGTGTACTTGGGCGAATTTCTAGGTCCCATGCAAGAAGTGGGAATGGAATTCAAACATCCGGGCGTCTTGGCTCGGCCGGAAACATCGAGAAACTTGGTTTTAAAATTCCCGTAAATCCAAAACTCGCCTGAAAATCATGAAACTTGGCATGGTGTCATGCCATGGCACCAACATGCTGTGGTAAAACTTTTATCCGATTTGCAAAGGCGCACACATTAACAATCAACAAAGTCATTTTGGAACAAGTGTTGTCATGTTACAAATCGGAAACACAAGTATTATTGAAACCGTGGGCGTTCTACTTACCATTTACGTGTCGCCACGCGTCCCCTTTTTTTATTGGCTAGGAGGTGCCGTGCGGGGTAGCTATTTGAGTACGGGAGGCGTGCGATCAGACCCCTGCTCGTGCTCGTCAGGAGGAGAGCCCTTTGACCTCTATCCGCCGCCCACCTCTCTCCCAACGTCTCCATTAATGGCGCCCGAGCCCCTGTTTCATGGCGTGGCTACGTCTCACTCGACTGAGATTTAAGAGAGAAAAAAGAAAATCTGAAAAGAAAGTTTTGCACAGATCTTGATGTAAGATTCGACGGACCTATATAGCACCGACTGCGACTTATAGCAAGACTGATGAATATAAGGATGATGACAGTGGATAATAATTGTCTTACATATTTAGGAAGATAATTAAAAAAGCCACATGCGACAACACCTATACACAAGGGTAAAAGAAGAAGGAAGACAACGATTTGGCTCGCTGATCTCTACTTTTCTTGATGCGTTGCTGCAGGCCGTGGAGACTAGTTCCCGCGGCGAGCGGCGATGAGCTCTTTCGTGTCCTCAAGACGCTGCTTGAGAGCATCCACGGATTCCTCCACCAGCCTTTGGCGCTCGATGCGGAGCATGGCATTCTCGTCCATAAGTTCCTTGACGATAACGTCGGTCCTCTGCAACAAGGCAGTGGTCTCCTCATGCTGCTTCATCGTTCCGGCGATCTTCGCCCTCAGCAGGTTGCGCTCGGTGTGGAGCTTCGCCTTGTCCTCCCCTAGTCCCGGGATGACGCTGGTAGCATTTTCAAACGAGGCATTCATCTCATCCTGCTGCTTCATCCAGTCGGAGATCCGACCCATCAGGTCATCGAGCATAGCACGCATGCGCCTGTGAGAGTCCTCGCCTGCCCGCGAGACATTTTCCCAGGCCGCCGCGGCGCAGGACATCTCTGCTGCATTCGCGGCGCGGAGGGACATCTCTGCCGCTTCCGCGGCGTGGCCGGACCAGTCTGCTGCATCAACGGCGCCACGGGACCTTTGTGCTACTTCGGCGGTGCGGCAGGACCTCTGTGCTGCTACGGCCGCGCGGCGGGACTGTCGGCTGCTTTCGCGGCGAGGCGGGACATCTCTCGTGCTTCCGCTTCCATGCTCGCCTCTCCCTGGTGGTAATCTCTCGACCAAGAACTCACGCTGGCCATGGCAGACGCAAGGGAACGATGATGAATGACTTGTTTATTTTTGTGGATGAGGAGTTGAGGAGGAATGTGCAGTCATCTTGGAGTAGTAGTATTTATAACCGAGTACTAATATGCTCCTAAGTGGGAAATGATGTTTGCTTGAACTACGTCGGTATTTCCCCAAAGAGGAAGGGATGATGCAGCACATCAACGGTAGGTATTTCCCTCAGTGATGAGACCAAGGTTATCGAACCAGTAGGAGAACCAAGCAACACTACGTAAACAACACCTGCACACAAAGAACAAATACTTGCAACCCGACGTGTTAAAGGGGTTGTCAATCCCTTTCGGGTAACGGAGCCAGAAATTGGCAAACGGACGTGAGAAAGTTGTAATAGATTGATAGGTGCAAATAAAAGCAAATAAAATTCAGCGAGGTATTTTTGGGTTTTTGGTAATGTAGATCTGAAAATAAAAGTGGCAAATAAATAAAAAGGCAAATAGCAAAATAGATCTGAAAATATATGATGAGAAAATAGACCCAGGGGCCGTAGATTTCACTAGTGGCTTCTCTCGAGAAAAATAGCATATGGTGGGTAAACAAATTACTGTTGGGCAATTGATAGAACTTCAAATAAATATGACGATATCCAGGCAATGATCATTATATAGGCATCACGTCCAAGATTAGTAGACCGACTTCTGCCTGCATCTACTACTATTACTCCACACATCGACCGCTATCCAGCATGCATCTAGTGTATTAAGTTCATGGAGAAATGGAGTAATGCAATAAGAACGATGACATGATGTAGACAAGATCTATTTATGTAGAAATAGACCACGTCTTGTTCTCCTTAATAGCAACGATACATACGTGTCGGTTCCCCTTCTGTCACTGGGATCAAGCACCGTAAGATCGAACCCATCACAAAGCACCTCTTCCCATGGCAAGAAAAATCGATCAAGTTGGCCTAACTAAACCAAAAATTCAAAGAAGAAATACGAGGCTATAAGTAATCATGCATATAAGAGATCAAAAGACTCAAATAACTTTCATGGATAAAAACATAGATCTGATCATAAACTCAAAGTTCATCGGATCCCAACAAACACACCGCAAAAAAGAGTTACATCAAATAGATCTCCAAGAGACCATTGTATTGAGAATCAAAAGAGAGAGAGGAAGCCATCTAGCTACTAAATATGGACCCGTAGGTCTACAATGAACTACTCACGCATCATCGGAGAGGCACCAATGAGGATGATGAACCCCTCCGTGATGGTGTTTAGATTGGATCTGTGGTTTCTGGAACTTGCGGCGGCTGGAATTGATTTTCGTCGACTCCCCTAGGGTTTCTAGAATATTGGGGTATTTATAGAGCAAAGAGGCGGTGCAAGAGGTGGCCGAGGTGGGCACAACCCACCTGGGTGCGCCTGGGGGCCCAGGCGCGCCCTGGTGGGTTGTGCTCCCCTCGGAGTCCCCCTCGGGTACTTTATTGGCCCAACTTGTGTCTTCTGGTCCAGAAAAAATCACCAAAAAGTTTCGCTGCGTTTGGACTCCGTTTGGTATTGATTTCCTGTGAAGTAAAAAACAAGCAAAAAGCAGCAACTGGCACTGGGCACTATGTCAATAGGTTAGTCCCAAAAAATGATATAAAGTTGTTGTAAAATGATTGTAAAACATCCAATAATGATAATATAACAGCATGGACCAATCAAAAATTATAGATATGCTGGAGACGTATCAGCATCCCCAAGCTTAATTCCTGCTCGTCCTCGAGTAGGTAAATGATAAAAACAGAATTTTTGATGTGGAATGCTGCCTAACATGTTCATCACATATTCTTTTCTTTGTAGCATGGACATTTGGACTTTTATATGTTTCAAAGCAATAGTCTAGTTTTGACATGAAGATTTCAATACTCAAGCATATCAACAAGCAACCGTGTCTTTCAAAATATCAACACTAAAGCAAGTTATCCCTAGCCCATTATGCTCAATCATTGATCCATTCATGAAACACACTCGCATATTAGCTACACCCAATGCTCAAGTACGATCATAGTGCCCCTTAATTGGTGCTTTATAAGAGAAGATGGAGACTCAAAATAAAAAATTGCATAAAGTAAAAGAAAGGCCCTTCGCAGAGGGAAGTAGGGATTTGTATAGGTGCCAGAGCTCAAAGCAAAAAAAGTAGAGATAAAACATTTTGGGAGGCATGCTTTTCCTGTCAACGAAAACGATCGAGTAGTTCCCAATACTTTCCATGCTAGATATATCATAGGCGGTTCCCAAACAGAAAATAAAGTTTATTCCTTTTTCCACCATACTTTCACTTTCCATGGCTAGCCGTATCCACGGGTGCCCTCCATACCAACACTTTCCAAGGAATTTATTATTTGACAACATAAAGTAAATTCATTTTTCATTTCGGGACTGGGCATCCCTAATACCTTTGTCGTACTCTCGTGCAATGACAAGTGAATAAACACTCATCTTGAGAATAACACATCTAGCATGGAAATATATCGGCCACCCCCTACCGTTTCATGAGTGGTACAAGCACACAAAAGAGAAATTTATTTTGAAATTAGAGATGGCACATACAAATTTGCTTAGAACGGCACGGAAATACCGCATATAGGTAGGTATAGTGGACTCATATGGCAAAACTTGTTTAAGGATTTTGGATGCACAAGTAGTGGTCATACTTAGTGCAAATGAAGGCTAGCAAAAGATTGAGAAGCATCCAACCAAGAAACAAAAAATCTCATAAGTGAGCATTAAGCATAACTAACACCGAATAATGCACCACAAGTAGGATGTAATTTCATTGCATAACTATTGACTTTCGTGCTTGCATAGGGAATCACAAACCTTAACACCAATATTCTTACTAAAGCATAATTACTCATCAACATGACTCACATATTATATCAACATATCGCAAAACTATTACAAGGAATCAAGTTTATTTTGTCCAATGGTCTTCATGAAAGTTTTTATTATATCCCTCTTGAATATCTATCACTTTGGGACTAATTTCATTTGTTGCTTTTGATAGCTCAAACAAATCTAAGTGAAGAACATGAGCATAAAATTTTCTTCTCTCAAAATAATTTAAGTGAAGCAAGAGAGAATTTCTAAAAAAAATACTAACTCTCAAATAAATCTAAGTGAAGCATGAGAGCATTTCTTCAAAAATACTAAAGCACACCGTGCTCAAAAAGATATAAGTGAAGCACTAGAGCAATTACATAGCTCATAAAGATTTAAGTGAAGCATAGAGAGCAATTCTAACAAGTCATAGCATAATTTTGGCTCTCTCAAATAGGTGTGTCCAGCAAGGATTCATGATTAAAAATAAAAAGTAAAACAAGCAAAGACTCATATCATACAAGACGCTCCAAGCAAAACTCATGATATGTGACGAATAAAAATATAGCTCCAAGTAAAATACCGATGGTCGTTTGCCAATTTCTGGCGCCGTTGCCCGAAAGGGATTGACAACCCCTTTTACACGTCGGGTTGCGAGTATTTTTGTTATTTGTGTGCAGGTGTTGTTTACGTAGTGTTGCTTGGTTCTTCTACTGGTTCGATAACCTTGGTTTCATCACTGAGGGAAATACCTACCGCCGATGTGTTGCATCATCCCTTCCTCTTTGGGGAAATACCGACGTAGCTTCAAGCCGCATCAAAAGGAATTTCTGGCGCCGTTGCCGGGGAGGATCTTCAACATATACCAGGTTCCTAATCACAAATCTGATCTCCTCGCAATTTACATTATTTTCCATTTTCCTCTCCCCCACTTCACAAAAATTTGCCATTTTATTCGCCCTCTTTTTTGTTCGCCATTTTCTCGTCAGATCTATCTTTTTGCTTGCAATCATCAGTGATTTTGGTATGGCAGAAATAGATGATGGCCTGACTCCTAAAATGGAGCGTACGGGTAATCTGGATGCCAAAACTTTTGTTTTGGGGTAGGGAAATGTTATGGGAAAAGAACATATCCAAGAATTTTTCAATTGTGTTGGAAATTTGAGTCTTGATGATGCTCCTATACTTAAAAGGACTAAATCTTATGCGGAAGCTATTTCAGCACTAGTTCTGAAACTTGAAAATAGATTTATCCGTACTCATCCTACCTTGCAAAGATTGTTTTATGAGTTACCCATTATAAAGAATCCTAAAGCTAAAAAGTTGGCCACTCTTGTTCTTATGAATGAATTTGACTACATAATACGGGAAGCTAGGGAAATCTTTAATTTTTATGGTATGAATTGTGAAAAACCCGTGATAGATGAAATTCTCTATAATAGTGATTATGCTTTAAGACATTTACTTGGGGATAATCAAATCTTTGATGAGAATCTTAAAAAGCAAGTCCCTATTTTAGATATTATCCAACAAGTTTTTAATGATGTTAATCAACATTATTCTTGAATCACTGCCGGAAATCAAAAGGGATATGATGATAAGCAACTTGATTGTGCTAAAGTTTCCATGGATAATGTGTTTTATGTTGTTTTTGCAAAGCCTCTTGAGAAAAACACCTCCAAGGAAAACAAGAACAAAGATGACAAAACTTAGATCCTTGCATTATGCCTAGCTAGGGGCGTGAAACAATAGCGCTTGTTGGGAGGCAACCCAATGAATAAAATTTATTTTTGCTTTTTGCTTTCTGTTCTTGAGTGTTTGCACAATTATGCTACTGTTATAATTGTGTTTTTTGTGTTTTCATTAGTGTTTGTGCCAAGTAAAGCCTTTAGGATTATGTTGGGTGATAGTTGATTTGATCTTGTTGGAAAACAGAAACTTTTGCGTCCAGTAAAAAAAATTTGAAAATTCACAGATTAGACGTAAAATTCTGAATTTTTTACAAAAGATTTATACACAAATTTCCTCTGTTTTCATAATTTTTCAGAATTTTTGGAGTTTCATAAGTATTAGAAATATCCAGATTTCTACAGACTGTTTTGTTTTTGACAGATTCTGTTTTCTTTGCGTTGTGTGCTTGTTTTGATGATTCTATGGTTTTATTTGATGAGTTTTTGCCATAGAAAAGTTGGAATACATTAGATATAATGCAAGAATAAAATATGAATTGGTTTGCTACAGTACTTGTAGTAGTGATTTGCTTTCTTATACTAACGGATCTCACGAAGGTTTTGTTGAGTTTTGTGTGATTGAAGTTTTCAAGTTTTGGGTTATCTTACGATGGATGAAGGAATAAGGAGTAAGAAGAGCCTAAGCTTGGGGATGCCCATGGCATCCCAAGCTATTATCCAAACAAAAGCAAGCAACTAAGCTTGGGGATGCCCTGAGTGGCATCCCCTCTTTCTTCTAACGACCATTGGTATTTTACTCGAAGCTATATTTTTATTCGTCACATACTATGAGTTTTGCTTGGAGCGTCTTGTATGATATGAGTCTTTGCTTGTTTTGCTTTGTGTTCTAAGTTATGAATCCTTTCTGGACACACCTATTTGAGAGAGCCAAAATTATGCCATGACTTGTTAGAATTGCTCTCTATGCTTCACTTAAATTTTTATGAGCTATGGATTTGCTCTAGTGCTTCACTTATATCTTTTTTAGCACGGCGTGCTTTAGTATTTTTGAAGAAATGCTCTCATGCTTCACTTAGATTTATTTGGGAGTTAGTAAACTTTTTAAGAAATTCTCTCTTGCTTCACTTAAATTAATTTTAGAGAAAGAAGTATTATGCTCATGATCTTCACTTATATTTGTTTGCGCTTATCAAAAGCAACACATGAAAATTAGTTCCAAAGTGATAGATATCCAAGAAGGATATAATAAAAACTTTCATAAAGATCATTGGACAAAATAAACTTGATTCCTTGTAATAGTTTTGAGATATGATGATGTGATATGTGAGTTATGTTGATGAGTAATTGTGCTTTAGTAAGAATATTGGTGTTAAGGTTTGTGATTCCCTATGCAAGCACGAAAGTCAATAGTCATGCAATGAAATTATATCCTACTTGTGGTGCATTATTTGGTGTTAATTATGCTTAATGCTCGCTTATGAGATTATTCATTTTTTGGTTGGTCGCTTCTCAATCTTTTGCTAGCCTTCATTTTGCACTAAGTATAATCACTACTTGTGCGTCCAAAACCCTTTAAACCAGTTTTGCCACATGAGTCCCCTATATCTACCTATATGCGGTATTCTTTTGCCGTTCTAAGAAAATTTGTATGTGCCATCTCTAATTTTCAAAATAAACTTCTCTTTTGTGTGTTCGTACCGCTCGCGAGGCGGTGAGGGGTGGCTAATATTTTCCATGCTAGATGTGTTATTCTCACGATGAGTGTTTATTCACTTATCATTGCACGAGAGTAAGGCAAAGGTATTATGGATGCCTAGTCCTGAAATGAAAAATGAATTTACTTTATGTTGTCAAATAATAAATTCCTTGGAAAGTGTTGGTATGGAGGGCACCCGTGGATACGGCTAGCCATGGAAAGTGAAAGAAATGGTGGAAAAAGGAATAAACTTTATTTTCTGTTTGGGAACCACCTATGATATATCTAGCATGGAAAGTGTTGGGAACTCTAAGTCGTTTTCGTTGGTGGGAAAAGCACACCTCCCAAAATGTTTTTATCTCTAAGTTTTTCGCTTTGAGCTCTGGCACCTCTACAAATCCCTACTTCCCTCTGCGAAGGGCCTTTCTTTACTTTATGCAATTTTTATTTTTAATTTGAGTCTCCATCTTCTCTTATAAATCACCAACTAGGAGGCACTATGATCGTACTTGAGCATTGGGTGTAGTTAATATGCGAGTGTGTTTCATGAATGGATCAATGGTTGAGCATGATGGGCTAGGGATAACTTATTTTAGCATTGATATTTTGAAAGACATAGTTGCTTATTGATATGCTTGAGTATTTAAGTCATCATGTCAAAACTAGACTATTGCTTTGAATCATATAAAAGTTCAAATGTCCATGCTATAAAGGAAAGAATATGAGATGACATGTTAGGCAGCATTCCACATCAAAAATTCTATTTTTATCATTTACCTACTCGAGGACGAGCGGGAATTAAGCCTGGGGATGCTGATACGTCTCCAACGCATCTATAATTTTTTATTGTTCCATGCTATTATATTATCATTCTTGGATGTTTTACAATCATTTTATAGTCATTTTATATCATTTTTTGGTACTAACCTATTGACATAGTGCCAAGTGCCAGTTGCTGTTTTTTGCATGTTTTTTACATCGCAGGAAATCAATACCAAACGAAGTCCAAACGCAGCGAAACTTTTTGTGGATTTTTTTGGACCAGAAGACATCCAGTGGGCCGGAGAAGCGCCTGGGGGGGTGCTCCGAGGGGAGCACCACCCACCAGGCGCGCCTGGAGGCCCAGGCGCGCCCTGGTGGGTTGTGCCCACCTCGGGTGCCCCTCGAACCGCCTCTTTGCTCTATAAATACACCAATATTCCGGAAACCCTAGGGGAGTAGACGAAAATCAATTCCAGCCGCCGCAGAGTCCAGAACCACCAGATCCAATCTAGACACCATCATGGAGGGGTTCACCACTTCCATTGGTGCCTCTCCGATGATGCGTGAGTAGTTCTTTGTAGACCTACGGGTCCGTAGTTAGTAGCCAGATGGCTTCCTCTCTCTCTCTTGATCTTCAATACAATGGTCTCTTGGAGATCCATATGATGTAACTCTTTTTGCGGTGTGTTTGTTGGGATCCGATGAACATTGAGTTTATGATCAGATCTATCTTTTTATCCATGAAAGTTATTTGAGTCTTCTTTGATCTCTTATATGCATGATTGCTTATAGCCTCGTATTTCTTCTCCGATATTTGGGTTTTGTTTGGCCAACTTGATCTATTTATCTTGCAATGGGAAGAGGTGCTTTGTAGTGGGTTCGATCTTACGGTGCTTGATCCCAGTGACAGAAGGGGAACCGACACGTATGTATCGTTGCTACTAAGGATAAAACGATGGGGTCTATTTCTACATAAATAGATCTTGTCTACATCATGTCATCGTTCTTATTGCATTACTCCATTTCTCCATGAACTTAATACACTAGATGCATGCTGGATAGCGGTCGATGTGTGGAGTAATAGTAGTAGATGCAGGCAGGAGTCGGTCTACTAATCTTGGACGTGATGCCTATATAATGATCATTGCCTGGATATCGTCATGATTATTTGAAGTTTTATCAATTGCCCAGCAATAATTTGTTCACCCACCGTTTGCTATTTTTCTCGAGAGAAGCCACTAGGGAAACCTACGGCCCCCGGGTCTCTTTTCCAATATATTTGCTTTCAAGATCTATTTTGCTATTCTCTCTTTTCTTTATTTGCAACTTTTATTTTCAGATCTATTAAACCAAAAATACAAAAATACCTTGCTGCACTTTATTTTATTTGGCGTTCGATCTATCAATATTTACTACTCTCTCACGTCCGTTTGCCAATTTCTGGCACCGTTGCCCGAAAGGGATTGACAACCCCTTTTACACGTCGGGTTGCGAGTGTTTTTATTTATGTGCAGGTGTTGTTTACGTAGTGTTGCTTGGTTCTCCTACTGGTTCGATAACCTTGGTTTCATCACTGAGGGAAATGCCTACCGCCGCTGTGCTGCATCATCCCTTCCTCTTTGGGGAAATACCGATGTAGCTTCAAGCCGCATCAGGTTGCCTCCCAACAAGCGCTATCGTTTTACGCCCTTAGCTAGGCATAATGCAAAGATCTAAGTATTGTCATCTTTCGTTTCCAACTCTTCAATCAAACACTTAGAATTTTTCAAAGATTTGGCATATAAATTATCAACAATAATACTTCTGGGAACCACTTTAAGAAATTCATTCTTGCCGGTAGGGTCCCTTATCACTTCAATAAAATCGGGGTGAATACTAATCTTCTTAAGGTCTCCTTTATTATTATTACTAGAAGTTGCACCCTTGTTCTTAGTAACTTGAGTAATTTTGCTAATTTGTACGGGAGTTTTTTCAATAGTTTTAGCGAAGCAAAAGCCGTGCTTAGATTACTTAAGATTTCTTCCAACTTATCGATCTGAGACGGGCTTTCTTCAATTCTTTCATGAATTATGGTCCCCTTTTCTTTTAACAACTTAAGAACTTCTCCCGCTTTTGACCCAATTTTACTAGCAAGATTATGTATATTTTTATCCAAGTTCTCAATGTGTTCTTCGGTAAGCATTTTTTTTCAATAGCATCAAGTCTTTCCATAACATGCTCAAGAGTTAAAGTTGTTTCATTAACCATAAGAGGTGGTGATCCCACTAAATTTCCCATAGCATTAAAAGCATCAAGAGAGGGACACATCAAGAAATTTCCATCAGTAATCATATCAAGGATGAATCTATACCAAGTGGTGATGCCCACATAAAAACAGCAAATAAGAACAACGGTAGATTGCTTACGCATAGATCTATTATGAGCATTGCAAATCCTATACCAAGCGTCTTTTAAATTCTCCCCTCCCCTTTGTTTGAAATTAAGAACCTCGTTCTTGGGGGTACACGCAATAGAGGAGGAACTATCCATAACGGCAAAAGTAACGAACAAAATTGCACACGAAAAATAGATCTGACAAGAAAACGGCGAACAAAAAAGCGGGCGAATAAAACGGCAATTTTTTGTGAAGTGGGGAGAAGAAAACGAGAGGCAAATGCCGAATAATGTAAATTGCAAGGAGATGAGATTTGTGAATAGGAACCTGGTAGATGTTGATGATGTCTCCCCGGCAACGGTGCCAGAAATTCCTTTTGATGTTTGCTTGAACTACGTCGGTATTTCCCCAAAGAGGAAGGGATGATGCAGCACAGCAACGGTAGGTATTTCCCTCAGTGATGAGACCGAGGTTATCGAACCAGTAGGAGAACCAAGCAACACTACGTAAACAGCACCTGCACACAAAGAACAAATACTTACAACCCGATGTGTTAAACGGGTTGTCAATCCCTTTCGGGTAACGGCGCCAGAAATTGGCAAACGGACGTGAGAAAGTTGTAATAGATTGATAGATGCAAATAAAAGCAAATAAAATTCAGCGAGGTATTTTTGGGTTTTTGATAATATAGATCTGAAAATCAAAGTGGCAAATAAATAAAAAGGCAAATAGCAAAATAGATCTGAAAATATATGATGAAAAAATAGACCCGGGGGCCGTAGATTTCACTAGTGTCTTCTCTCGAGAAAAATAGTTGTAGGATCGAAAGTAGGTCAAGAGGGGGGGTGATTAGACTACTTGACCAAATAAAAATCTAGCCTTTTCCCAATTTTATGTCTTGGCAGATTTTAGCAACTTAGGACAAGTCAAGCAATCAACCTACACATGCAATTCTAAGAGTGTAGCAGCGGAAAGTAAAACATTGCATATGAAGGTAAAGGGAAGGGTTTGGAGAAGGCAAACGCAATGTAGACACGGAGATTTTTGGCATGGTTCCGATAGGTGGTGCTATCATACGCGGTACGTCCATGTTGATGGAGACTTCAACCCATGAAGGGTAACGGCTGTGCGAGTCCACGGAGGTCTCCACCCACGAAGGGTCCACGAAGAAGCAACCTTGTCTATCCCACCATGGCCATCGCCCATGAAGGACTTGCCTCACTCGGGTAGATCTTCACGAAGTAGGCGATCTCCTTGCCCTTACAAACTCCTTGGTTCAACTCCACAATCTTGTCGAAGGCTTCCAAGTGACACCTAACCAATCTAGGAGACACCACTCTCCAGAAGGTAATAAATGTTGTGTTGATGATGAACTCCTTGCTCTTGTGCTTCAAATGATAGTCTCCCCAACACTCAACTCTCTCTCACAGATTTGGCTATGGTCGAAAGATGGTTTGAGTGGAAAGCAACTTGGAGAAGGCTAGAGATCAAGATTCTTGTGGTTGGATTGGAATGTCTTGATCTCAACACATGAGTAGGTGGTTCTCTCTCAGAAAATGAGTAGTGGAAGTGTAGGCTCGTTCTGATGGCTCTCTCTTGAATAGAGAAGGGGGTGGAGGGGTATATATAGCCTCCACACAAAATCCAACCGTTACACACATTTGACCCAACTCGATCAGACCGAATAGAAGAACTCGGTGAGACCGATTTAGTTCAAAATGTGAACGTTAGGAATCTCGGTGGGACCGATATGATCAACTCGGTGGGACCGATGTGCTAGGGTTAGGGCAAGACCTCATCTCGGTGTGACCAATTGCATGAGCTCGGTGGGACCGATTTCAGCAATGAGTTAAACAGAGAGTTGGTCAGGCAGACTCGGTGGGACCGATCGCTCATTTCGGTAAGACCGAAACATTACGAAGGGAAATAGAGAGTTTGCATCGCGAACTCGGTGGGACCAATCGCTCATTTCGGTAAGACCGAAACGTTACGAAGGGAAACAGAGAGTTTGCATTGCCATCTCGGTGAGACCGAATTGATTAGGGTTTCTGGCAGTGGCTATGTCAAAGAAACCCGGTGGCGCCAGATAGATCAAATCGGTGGGGCCGAGTTTGACTTTAGGTTTTGGACATATCTGTAAAAGAAAAAGTGGTTGAGGGCTTTGGAGCATATCACTAAGCATTTTGAGCAAGTAGACCATTATGCAACACCTCATCCCCTTTTAATAGTATTGGCTTTTCCTATGGACTCAATGTGATCTTGGATCACTAAAATAGAAATGAAGAGTCTTGAACTTTTGCCAATCTTTGTCCTTAGCATTTTGAGGGGTCCACATCTCTAGTCCATGCCATGCCAATCATTGAACTTTCTGAAATATTTAACTTGAATGGATATTAGTTCAATGAGCTATATGTTGTTATGAACTACCAAAACCACCCAGGGATTAGTTGCTCTTTCAATCTCCCCCTTTTTGGTAATTGATGACAACATATAGATCAAAGCTTCTACAAAAGATAATATGAAGGAAATACATCGTCGCTTTGAGAAGTATGTGATAAGTAAGAGCTCCCCCTAAATTTGTGCATTATTTAAAATTTGCTTTTGAATGCAAATGCACAATCGATTAGGATCATGGGACACTCTTCCATGTCACATACATCTTGGTGGAGCGCTCAAAATGATAGAATTAAACAACATGCACTCATCACCAAGAGAAACATGATTGCTCATACACAAGTATTCAGATATCATCATTCAAGCACACAATAAAGCATAATATGATCAAACACATGATCATAAGAGTATCTCACACATAAGCACAAATAGTAGCAAGCAAACAATCAAGTAGCAAGTAGCAAAAGAGGCAACAAAAGGCAAAACGCTCTCTCTCTCGAAGCCTAATGATCTATACACTTTCTCCCCCTTTGGCAACAAGTTACCAAAAAGTTCGAAAATGCATAGTGCTATGCGGCACTCTAGGCATGATCTCCGGGAGCTCCTGAAGTGGTCTTCTGGATGGTTGCTCCGGTGTGCTTGGATGGCGTGGAGAGGAGTCCGTCTGCAAAAGCTTCTGTTGATGTCTGAGGAGCTGGAGGAGTTGAGATAGGAGGTACAACAGTGGCAGTTGCTGCAGGTGCTGAGAGTGTAGTCCTCGTGTCACTGACTACTGGCACTGCTGAAGACCTCTGTGCCCTTGGCACACACTGAAAAGTGTCGGTGGTAGGTCTGTCATTCCTGTCTTCAACCTCTTCCTGGAGCTTCTCAACTGTGGTTTGAATCTCGGTGACCTTCACATCTAAATCATGAAGTTTGGTCTCAAAGATCCTTTCAAGGCTATCTTGATTTCGAGTCAGGGTGGCCAGTCCTTTCTCTATTCTCACGCTTGCCTCAAGTAGATAACTGAGTTGATCTTGCTTGGTCTTGAGATTGATACCTGAAGCATCTGGCATTGCTGCAGTCTTTGCAGCCTTTGCTTTCTCTTGCTTCTCCTGAGCCTGTGCTGAAGTAGGATGTGCTGCATCCATGACAACCTCGTTGTCCTCAAAGTCTGGCCTTAGGGGAAGATGCTCTTTGTCAAGAAGATATGTCCCTGTCCCCACCTTGGAGTTGATTAGCATCTGAATGTGAGGGGCATATCCACACAATCTTTTCTGATCTGCAGCAGTTCTCTTCACAGTTTCAAGAATTAAACTCATCACCTTGAACTTCGGTGGCACATCAAACATATGAAACAGGTTGATTGAGTGACCACGGGTCATCCTATGATCTCCTGACTTGGGCAACAGAGTGTGCCTCAATATAGTGTTTATCGTGGTTAGACCTGACAGCAGATAATAGATGGATCCAAACTTGTGAGTTGCCAAAGCAGCATCTGGAATTGGCTTGTACATGTGAGCCATGGAATTGTGATCTTTTCTGGGCTTGGCATATACATATGTGCCTTCTTCAGCTTCTTCAGGGGCATTGGTCAACTTGGCCCATTCTGTAATTGACGATTGATATCTTGTGCCTTCAGTCATCAAGATAATCTTGCCATCTGGATAGAAATGAGCAGTTGAATAGAATTGCATAACCATTTCATCATTCCACTTGGTCAACTTTTGACCAACAAACTTGTCAACTCCGTTCATTATGAAACTCTCATGAACTCCTGGGAAGTAATCCTCATTGTCATCAATGAATTTCCAATCAACCCATCTCATGTCACTGACAATGGGCTTCTTGTCCAACAAGACTGTCTCATAGAAGTCTTGCTGTTCCTTGGTGTGAAAGCAATAATCAATAGCAATTCTTCTCCTTACAGCATATGGATCAGTCTGTCTCCACAATCTGAGACATGCATCCTTTCTTAACTTCATATTCTCAGCAACTGAATGATTGTCATCATGATCTGGAATCTTGGGTTTTAGCTTCCTAAGCACTTGTTGTTCTTCATCCTCCTGAGCTTCAGGCACTGGGGCCTTATTCTTCTCTGCAGCTGGGATGTTTCTGGTGGATCTCTAGGGTGCAGATGGTTTTGGAGCTTGAGCTTGGGCAGATGGCTTGGGAACTGTCTTGGGCTTAGATGGAGCAGCCCCAGACTTGATAGCATCTCCCATGAGCTTCTGAGATTTTGGAGGTGGTGCAGCTGGCTCTTCCTCCTCCTCATCTTCATCTGACTCTCTCATCATAGATGGTTTGCCAATGACCTTGGCAATAGTCTTCTTGACTCTCTCTTTCCTCTTCTTTCCTCCAGCAGCCTCATCCTCTATTGGTTTAACAGTGAATTCCATGGTTCCTTGAGTGGAGGCTCTGGCTTTTGACATAGGCACTCTCTTAGAAGGAGCCTTTATCTTCATTCCAGGCTTGGTTGCAGCAGCAGCAGCATACTCTTTCTTGAGTACCTTATTCTTGGAGGTCACCTCCTCCTCAACAACAAAATCCTCAACTTCTGAATCTGAGGTTCGCTTCTTCCTTTGCCTAGTAGCAGCCTTAGGCAAATTGTTGGGTGTACTTCTGCTGCCTTCATCATAGCTGCTATTGGAGGGACTAGTGCCCTCACTGAGATTTACCTGCTCCTCTGACCTGTTCTGACTATCACTGTTGTCTGACATCTCTGACACTGACCCTGTGAATAGATAGGTATAGGTAGAGTAGATGAGCATCACAAAGCACATCTATTTTGCAAAAACATTGAGACAAAAACTTAACTTTAGTTTTCTGCAGAAAGCATTTCGGAGCTACCGATATGACAAACTCGGTGACACCAAAGCACACTCAGAGTCTAAACATATAGTTTCGGTCAGACCGAAATGTAGTTCGGTGACTCCGAGATGCTAGGGTTTCACAGAGAAAGTGAACTCGGTCACACCGATTCGTACACTTCGGTCAGACCGAGTAGTACATGTGCAATGGCATGGGCCAAATCGGTGAGACCGAATTTTTCAGATCGGTCGGTCCGAGATGAGTTCAGCGGAAACCTAACCCTAAGTTTTTGCATCAAATCTATTCTAGAGGAAGTTTTAGGTGGATAGATTTATCTCAATCGTGGCAAGAAACTTGGCATTGTTCTTTGTGCAAGAATCGGAGTTAAAGAAAGCACAAAGAGATCGAGTCTGTACCCTAACTTGGCAACGAACTAGCTACGGCGACAACGGCGGTGGAGATTCCCGTTGATGGTGGCGGAGACCAGCAGCAGGAGGACGCTAGCGACAACAGAGACGATCCGGAGACCAAGGGGGCGGCAGAGCTGGGCAGGCGCGGTCAAGCGGTTTGGAGTAATTTCCAAATTTCAACCCGCGGTATATATACCCAGTCATTATCGGTGTGACCGAGTGGAACAACTCGGTGGCACCGAGATACAGAATCACAAGCATTTACTGCAACTCGGTGAGACCGAACAGTTCTAATCGGTTGCACCAAGGTGAAAACCTAGATCAACTCAATGATTTCGGTGAGACCGGAAAGAATGAATCGGTCAGACCGAAAGCCATTAAGAGGTTTTGGAAGTTTAAGCCCTTGACAGATTGGTGGCTCCGAGTGCTCCTCACCCGGAGGGTCCGAATTCGACTTGTTCAAACTTTCTGATGTAGCATGAATAGAGTTTGAGATGAGAAAAGCATAGATAGCTAGAGGGAGTTTTTAGGCATTCTTGTCCATCCATTTGGCAAAAAGAAAAGAAATCAAACAATCAAAGCAACAAATGGATGTCCACGAATGGAGAAAATATGCAACCAACATGCTCACACAATA
Organism: Thinopyrum elongatum; assembly: GCA_011799875.1. Lineage (NCBI taxonomy): Eukaryota > Viridiplantae > Streptophyta > Magnoliopsida > Poales > Poaceae > Thinopyrum > Thinopyrum elongatum. The sequence continues at coordinate 273,843,864 of CM022298.1, forward strand.
AGATAGCAAATGAAATATGTGGCAAAACATGCACAAACACTCTAGCATCTATCAAGCAATTGGCGATGGCTAGGTCATCTATATATGAGTATATTGACTTAGGAGTCAAATGAGAACATTTGATCATAGGTCATACTCATCGTTTAAGCACAAGTGGGGTTACCACTTTTACATAAAGTATTGATGTGTTCACACCATTAGAGTTGCTTTAGCTCAATTCTTAGAGCAAAGCTCCCCCTAGATGTGATATCCCCCCTAAGAGGGATGAACTAACCTTGGGTTTTGTTGATGATGACTTCATGTAGGTGTTGAAGATGTAGATGCTCAATGTTGATGTAGATCATTTGGAGCAATCCATTTGAGTGAGTTGCACTTTCAATACCTACATGGGTTAGTCCCACAAGGAACATACACGGATATCCATAGACATAGAGTGAAATACACATATGATGTTGTCCATGAAAGCATTAGGTTACCTTGTCCCTTGTCTTACCAACAAGAGGGTTTGTGACTCCTTGAACTAGTGCAAGATATGAAAGTTGATTGCACTTGTCCTTGCCAAAATGAATATGAGTGAAGTATGTTGGCGGAGTCACCCTCAAGAACTCTTTAGTTCTTCTTCTTTGGGACCCACATCAACTTGATGGGAATCCTTGGAGTTGTAGTCGTACTTGATGAAGTAGAACTTGATGTAGTCTTGGGAACCCACTTGACCAAGGCCTTTGGAGCTTCTTCAAATGAATCAACCTCTTCTTGAAGCTTGTCCTTGCCTTTTAGCTTGTGGTCTTGTGGTGGAAGATCATCTTGGGCTTGTGTTCCCTCGAAAGAAGTGGGATCATACTTCTCTTGTTGAGGAACAAACTTCGTCTTGGGGTATTGATCTTCTTCCCACTCAACTCCATTGGCATTGAACTTGCGTTCAAAACCAACACCTTGATTCTTCCGGTGCCTTCCTTGCTTGCGTACAATTTCCTCAAATTGCTTACTTCTGACAAGGCTCTTGTAAACACCTTTCTCTATAATTCCCTTCAATAAGCTATTTTCTTGCTCAAGTGTAACTTGGCTAAGAGAATCATTAGTGGAATCAAGAGAACTACTAGAGGCAACAATATTGGATTTAACATGATTATTGTTACTACTAGAAGAAGAATCTTTCTTGCTCTTGTTGCTAGATTTTATTTTTGGCATGTAAGTAGACAAGAGTAAACGCTTGGCAATGTAAGAAGAACTTTTCTTACGAAGATCATCATTGATTGCTTTTAAGAACCCATGCTCTTGCTCTAGATTGAGCTTTTCAAAGCGTAGCTTCTCATGAGTCTTTAAAAGCTCTCGATGATCCTCTAAGGTAGTTTCATGAGCTAACTTAAGAGTGTTTAGTTCTTTAGTTAGACGCTCAATCTCCTTCTTATCATTATCATTCATTTTATCTTGATTAGCATGATTAATAGCAATTTCATCATAGTTTTCATCACTAGTGTTGTCAACAAGTAAATCATCAGCACCTAGCAAATCATCTTCATCACTATTGAAATCAACATACGCGGGGTGTGATACCTTGGGGCCTTTAGGCATGAAGCATCTTCCAATCCCTTCATTTGGTGAGTCGAATATGTCGTAGGAGTTGGATGACACAAGTGCAAGACCGGCAACACCTTCATCTTGAGTATGTTCGGAGTCGTAGTGATAACTTCTCTCGGAGTAGTGGTCGGAGTCGGAACCGGATACCCATTCACCAACATGAGCTTGATGTCTTCATCTTGTGTAGCTCTTCAATGACTTGTCCTTCCTTTCCGAATCCTTGCTTCTACGAGAGGGTCTTCGTTCATAATGATCATCTCTACTCCTCTCTCTTCGAGGTGATTCATCTCTTTTACTTCTCCTTTTAGGTGAGTCTTCTCTTCTTTTGTTGGAAGCCATACACTCACTAGAGTAGTGTCCGGGTCTTCCACAATTGTAGAAATTTCGTTCACGACTAGAAGATCTCTTGTCATTGTAGGACCTTGACTTGGAACTTCTCTCTTTGCTTCTACTCTTGTAGAACTTGTTGAAGTTCTTCACCATTAGGCTCAATTCTTCATTGAAGACTTGTTTCTCACTTGATGTTGTAGGGGCATCACATGAAGCTTTGTAAGCACCACTAGACTTGTTGTGAAGCTCTTCCTTGTCCTTAAGTGACATCTCATGAGCAACAATTCTACCAATGACTTCTGTTGGCTTGAGATCTTTGTAATTGGGCATCATTTGGATCAAGGTGCACACGGTATCATATTTTCCATCCAAAGCTCTTAGAATCTTCTTGATGATGAATCTGTCGGTCATCTCTTCACTTCCTAAGCCGGCAATCTCATTTGTGATGAGAGCAAGCCTAGAATACATTTCAGCGACTCCTTCACCATCCTTCATTCTGAACTTGTCAAGTTGACTTTGAAGAACATCCAATTTGGATTCCTTGACGGACTCGGTACCTTCGTGCATATCAACCAAAGTATCCCAAATTTCCTTTGCATTCTCAAGGCGGCTGATTTTGTTGAATTCTTCGGAGCACAATCCATTGAAGAGAATATCACAAGCTTGAGCACTGTATTGCAACATCTTCAATTCTTCTGCGGTTGCTTCACGATTCGGTTCTCTTCCATCTTCGAAGAATTCACCTTGCAAACCAACACACACAATAGCCCAAACGGCGGGGTTATGTCCAAGAATATGCATTTTCATCTTATGCTTCCAACTAGCAAAATTAGTACCATCAAAGTAAGGACCTCTACGGTGGTAATTTCCCTCGCTAGACGCCATACTCTCCTAGGTTGTGAAACCAAGGCTATGATCACCAAAGCTATGGAAATCAAGGCAAATGGAGACCAAGGCTCTAATACCACTTGTAGGATCAAAAGTAGGTCTAGAGGGGGGTGATTAGACTACTTGACCAAATAAAAATCTAGCCTTTTCCCAATTTTATGTCTTGGCAGATTTTAGCAACTTAGCACAAGTCAAGCAGTCAACCTACACATGCAATTCTAAGAGTGTAGCAGCGGAAAGTAAAACATTGCATATGAAGGTAAAGGGAAGGGTTTGGAGAAGGCAAACACAATGTAGACACGGAGATTTTTGGCGTGGTTCCGATAGGTGGTGCTATCGTACGTCCACGTTGATGGAGACTTCAACCCACGAAGGGTAATGGCTGTGCGAGTCCACGGAGGTCTCCACCCACGAAGGGTCCACGAAGAAGCAACCTTGTCTATCCCACCATGGCCATCGCCCACGAAGGACTTGCCTCACTCGGGTAGATCATCACGAAGTAGGCGATCTCCTTGCCCTTACAAACTCCTTGGTTCAACTCCACAATCTTGTCGGAGGCTCCCAAGTGACACCTAACCAATCTAGGAGACACCACTCTCCAACGGGTAATAAATGGTGTGTTGATGATGAACTCCTTGATCTTGTGCTTCAAATGATAGTCTCCCCAACACTCAACTCTCTTTCACAGATTTGGCTATGGTGGAAAGATGGTTTGAGTGGAAAGCAACTTGGAGAAGGCTAGAGATCAAGATTCTTGTGGTTGGATTGGAATGCCTTGATCTCAACACATGAGTAGGTGGTTCTCTCTCAGAAAATGAGTAGTGGAAGTGTAAGCTCGTTCTGATGGCTCTCTCTTGAATAGAGAAGGGGGTGGAGGGGTATATATAGCCTCCACACAAAATCCAACCATTACACACATTTGACCCAACTCGGTCAGACCGAATAGAAGAACTCGGTGAGACCGATTTAGTTCAAAATGTGAACGTTAGGAATCTCGGTGGGACTAATATGATCAACTCGGTGGGACCGATGTGCTTTAGGGCAAGACCTCATCTCGATGTGACCGATTGCATAAGCTCGGTGGGACCAATTTCAGCAATGAGTTAAACAGAGAGTTGGTCAGGCAAACTCGGTGGGACCGATCGCTCATTTCGGTAAGACCGAAACATTATGAAGAGAAACAGAGAGTTTGCATTGAGAACTCGGTGGGACCGATCGCTCATTTCGGTAAGACCGAAACGTTACGAAGGGAAACAGAGAGTTTGCATTGCCATCTCGGTGAGACCGAGATCCCGATCGGTGAGACCGAATTGATTAGGGTTTCTGGCAGTGGCTATGTCAAAGAAACTCGGTGGCGCCAGTTAGATCAAATCGGCGGGGCCGAGTTTGACTTTAGGTTTTGGACATATCTGGAAATGAGAAAGTGGTTGAGGGCTTTGGAGCACATCACTAAGCATTTTGAGCAAGTAGACCATTATGCAACACCTCATCCCCTTTTAATAGTATTGGCTTTTCCTATGGACTCAATGTGATCTTGGATCACTAAAATAGGAATGAAGAGTCTTGAGCTTTTGCCAATCTTTGTCCTTAGCATTTTGAGGGGTCCACATCTCTAGTCCATGCCATGTCAATCATTGAACTTTCTGAAATATTTAACTTGAATGGATATTAGTTCAATGAGCTATATGTTGTTATGAATTACCAAAACCACCCGGGGATTAGTTTCACTTTCAATAGCATACGGTGGGTAAACAAATTACTGTTGGGCAATTGATAGAACTTCAAATAATTATGATGATATCCAGGCAATGATCATTATATAGGCATCACGTCCAAGATTAGTTGACCGACTCCTGCCTGCATCTACTACTATTACTCCACACATCGACCGCTATCCAGCATGCATCTAGTGTATTAAGTTCATGGAGAAACGGAGTAATGCAATAAGAATGATGACATGATGTAGACAAGATCTATTTATGTAGAAATAGACCCCATCTTGTTAACCTTAATAGCAATGATGCGACTTGAAGCTACGTCGGTATTTCCCCAAAGAGGAAGGGATGATGCAGCACAGCGGCGGTAGGTATTTCCCTCAGTGATGAAACCAAGGTTATCGAACCAGTAGGAGAACCAAGCAACACTACGTAAACAACACCTGCACACAAATAACAAATACTCGCAACCCGACGTGTAAAAGGGGTTGTCAATCCCTTTCAGGCAACGGCGCCAGAAATTGGCAAACGGACGTGAGAGAGTAGTAAATATTAATAGATCGAACGCCAAATAAAATAAAGTGCAGCAAGGTATTTTTGTATTTTGGTTTAATAGATCTGAAAATAAAAGCAAAGGAAAATAGATCGCAAAGGAAATATATTAAAGAAGAGACCCGGGGGCCGTAGGTTTCACTAGTGGCTTCTCTCGAGAAAAATAGCAAACGGTGGGTGAACAAACTATTGCTGGGCAATTGATAAAACTTCAAATAATCATGACGATATCCAGGCAATGATCATTATATAGGCATCACGTCCAAGATTAGTAGACCGACTCCTGCCTGCATCTACTACTATTACTCCACACATCGACCGCTATCCAGCATGCATCTAGTGTATTAAGTTCATGGAGAAACGGAGTAATGCAATAAGAACGATGACATGATGTAGACAGGATCTATTTATGTAGAAATAGACCCCATCGTTTTATCCTTAGTAGCAACGATACATACGTGTCGGTTCCCCTTCTGTCACTGGGATCAAGCACCATAAGATTGAACCCACTACAAAGCACCTCTTCCCATTGCAAGATAAATAGATCAAGTTGGCCAAACAAAACCCAAATATCGGAGAAGAAATACGAGGCTATAAGCAATCATGCATATACGAGATCAAAGAAGACTCAAATAACTTTCATGGATAAAAAGATAGATCTGATCATAAACTCAAAGTTCATCGGATCCCAACAAACACACCGCAAAAAGAGTTACATCATATGGATCTCCAAGAGACCATTGTATTGAAGATCAAGAGAGAGAGAGAGAGGAAGCCATCTAGCTACTAACTACGGACCCATAGGTCTACAAAGAACTACTCACGCATCATCGGAGAGGCACCAATGGAAGTGGTGAACCCCTCCATGATGGTGTCTAGATTGGATCTGGTGGTTCTGGACTCTGCGGCGGCTGGAATTGATTTTCGACGACTCTCCTAGGGTTTCTGGAATATTGGGGTATTTATAGAGCAAAGAGGCGGTTCGGGGGGCACCCGAGGTGGGCACAACCCACCAGGGCGCGCCTGGGCCTTCAGGCGCGCCCTGGTGGGTTGTGCTCCCTCGGAGCACCCCCCAGGCGCTTCTCCGGCCCACTGGATGTCTTCTGGTCCAAAAAAATCCACAAAAAGTTTCGCTGCGTTTGGACTCCGTTTGGTATTGATTTCCTACGATGTAAAAAACATGCAGAAAACAGCAACTGGCACTTGGCGCTATGTCAATAGGTTAGTCCCAAAAAATGATATAAAATGATTGTAAAACATCCAAGAATGATAATATAACAGCATGGAACAATCAAAAATTATAGATACGTTGGAGACGTATCAGCATCCCCAAGCTTAATTCCTGCTCGTCCTCGAGTAGGTAAATGATAAAAACAGAATTTTTGATGTGGAATGCTGCCTAACATGTCATCTCATATTCTTTCCTTTATAGCATGGACATTTGGACTTTTATATGATTCAAAGCAATAGTCTAGTTTTGACATGATGACTTAAATACTCAAGCATATCAACAAGCAACTATGTCTTTCCAAATATCAACGCTAAAATAAGTTATCCCTAGCCCATCATGCTCAATCATTGATCCATTCATGAAACACACTCGCATATTAACTACACCCAATGCTCAAGTACGATCATATTGCCTCCTAGTTGGTGCTTTATAAGAGAAGATGGAGACTCAAATTAAAAATAAAAATTGCATAAAGTAAAGAAAGGCCCTTTGCAGAGGGAAGTAGGGATTTGTAGAGGTGCCAGAGCTCAAAGCGAAAAACTTAGAGATAAAAACATTTTGGGAGGTGTGCTTTTCCCACCAACGAAAACGACTTAGAGTTCCCAACACTTTCCATGCTAGATATATCATAGGCGGTTCCCAAACAGAAAATAAAGTTTATTCCTTTTTCTACCATTTCTTTCACTTTCCATGGCTAGCCGTATCCACGGGTGCCCTCCATACCAACACTTTCCAAGGAATTTACTATTTGACAACATAAAGTAAATTCATTTTTTCATTTCGGGACTGGGCATCCCTAATACCTTTGCCTTACTCTCGTGCAATGACAAGTGAATAAACACTCATCGTAAGAATAACACATCTAGCATGGAAAATATTAGCCACCCCTCACCGCCTCGCGAGCGGTACGAACACACAAAAGAGAAGTTTATTTTGAAAATTAGAGATGGCACATACAAATTTGCTTAGAACGGCAAAAGAATACCGCATATAGGTAGATATAGTGGACTCATGTGGCAAAACTTGGCAAAACTGGTTTAAAGGGTTTTGGATGCACAAGTAGTGATCATACTTAGTGCAAAATGAAGGCTAGCAACAGATTGAGAAGCGACCAACCAAAAAAACGAATAATCTCATAAGCGAGCATTAAGCATAATTAACACTGAATAATGCACCACAAGTAGGATATAATTTCATTGCATGACTATTGACTTTCGTTCTTGCATAGGGAATCACAAACCTTAACACCAATATTCTTACTAAAGCACAATTACTCATCAACATAACTCACATATCACATCATCATATCTCAAAACTATTACAAGGAATCAAGTTTATTTTATCCAATGATCTTCATGAAAGTTTTTATTATATCCTTCTTGGATATCTATCACTTTGGAACTAATTTTCATGTGTTGCTTTTGATAAGCTCAAACAAATATAAGTGAAGATCATGAGCATAATATTTCTTTCTCTCAAATTAATTTAAGTGAAGCAAGAGAGAATTTCTTAAAAAAATTACTAACTCCCAAATAAATCTAAGTGAAGCATGAGAGCATTTCTTCAAAAATACTAAAGCACGCCGTGCTCAAAAAGATATAAGTGAAGCACTAGAGCAAATCCATAGCTCATAAAAATTTAAGTGAAGCATAGAGAGCAATTCTAACAAGTCATGGCATAATTTTGGCTCTCTCAAATAGGTGTGTCCAGCAAGGATTCAGGACTTATAACACAAAGCAAAACAAGCAAATACTCATATCATACAAGACACTCCAAGCAAAACTCATAGTATGTGACGAATAAAAATATAGCTTCGAGTAAAATACCGATGGTCGTTAGAAGAAAGAGAGTGGCATCCCCAAGCTTAGTTGCTTGCTTCTCTTTGGATAATAGCTTGGGATGTCATGGGCATCCCCAAGCTTAGGCTCTTATTACTCCTTATTCCTTCATCCATCGTAAGATAACCCAAAACTTGAAAACTTCAATCACACAAAACTCAACAAAACCTTCGTGAGATCCGTTAGTATAAGAAAGCAAATCACTACTATAAGTACTGTAGAAAACCAATTCATATTTTATTTTTGCATTATATCTACTGTATTCCAGCTTTTCTATGGCAAAAACTCATCAAAGAAAACCATAGAATCATCAAAACAAGCACACAATGCAAAGAAAATAGAATCTATCAAAAACAGAACAGTCTGTAGAAATATGGATATTTCGAATACTTCTGCAGCTCCAAAAATTCTGAAAAATTAGGACAACAGGGGAAATTTGTATATCAATCTTGAGTAAAAAATTCAGAATTTTTCGTCTCTGGTGTGAATTTTGAAAATTGTTTTACTGGACACAAAATTTTCTGTTTTCCAACAAGATCAAATCAACTATCACCCAACATAATCCTAAAGGCTTTACTTGGCACAAACACTAATTAAGACACAAGAAACACAATTATAATAGTAGCATAATTGTGCTAACACTCAAAAACAGAAAGCAAAAAGCAAAAATAAATTTTATTCATTGGGTTGCCTCCCAACAAGCGCTATTGTTTCACGCCCCAAGCTAGGCATAAAGCAAGGATCTAAGTTTTGTCGTCTTTGGTCTCCAACTCTTCAATCAAACACTTAGAATTCTTCAAGGATTTAGCATATAAATTCTCAACGACAATACTTCTAGGCACGAGATTGAAAAATTCATTCTTGCAAATAGGGTCTCTTCTCACTTCAATAAAATTGGGATGGATACTAATCATCTTAAGATCTCCCTTATCATTACTAGAAGTTGCACCCTTGTTTTTAGTAACTTGAGTAGTTTTGCCAATTTTTATGGGAGTTTTGGCGGAAGCAAAAGCCGTACTTAGATTACTAAAGATTTCTTCTAGTTTATCAATCCGAGATGGGCTTTGTTCAATTCTTTCATGAATTACGGTCCCCTTTTCTTTTAGCAACTTAAAAATTTCTCCCACTTTTGACCCAATTTTAGTGGCAAAATTATGCATCTTTTTATCCAAGTTTTCAATATGCTCTTCAGTAAGCATTTTCTTTTCAATAGCATCTAATCTTTCCATAACATGCTCAAGATTCAAAGTTGTTTCATTAATCATAAGAGGTGGTGATCCTACTAAATTTCCCATAGCATTAAAAGCATCAAGAGAGGGACACATCAAGAAATTTCCACCGGTAATCGTATCAAGGACGAAAATATACCAAGTGGTGATGCCCACATAAAAACAACGAAGAAGAACAATGGTAGATTGCTTACGGATAGATCTATTATGAGCATTGCAAATTCTATACCAAGCATCTTTTAAATTCTCTCCTCCCCTTTGTTTAAAGTTGAGAACTTCGTTCTCGGGAGTGCACGCAATAGAGGAAGAACTATCCATAACGACAAAAAGTGGCAAACAAAATTGCACACAAGATAGATCTGACCGGAAAACGGCGAATGAAAAAGAGGGCGAATAAAACGGCAAATTTTTGTGAAGTGGGGGAGAGGAAAACGAGAGGCAAATGGAAAATAATGTAAATTGCAAGGAGATGAGATTTGTGATTAGGAACCCAGTATATGTTGAAGATCCTCCCCGGCAACGGCGCCAGAAATTCCTTTTGATGCGGCTTGAAGCTACGTCGGTATTTCCCCAAAGAGGAAGGGATGATGCAGCACAGCGGCGGTAGGTATTTTCCTCAGTGATGAAACCAAGGTTATCGAACCAGTAGGAGAACCAAGCAACACTACGTAAACAACACCTGCACACAAATAACAAATACTCGCAACCCGACGTGTAAAAGGGGTTGTCAATCCCTTTCAGGCAACGGCGCCAGAAATTGGCAAACAGACGTGAGAGAGTAGTAAATATTGATAGATCGAACGCCAAATAAAATAAAGTGCAGCAAGGTATTTTTGTATTTTTGGTTTAATTGGTCTGAAAATAAAAGCAATGGAAAATAGATCGCAAAGGCAAATATATTAAAGAAGAGACCCGGGGGCCGTAGGTTTCACTAGTGGCTTCTCTCGAGAAAAATAGCAAACGGTGGGTGAACAAATTACTGTTGGGCAATTGATAAAACTTCAAATAATCTTGACGATATCCAGGCAATGATCATTATATAGGCATCACGTCCAAGATTAGTAGACCGACTCCTGCCTGCATCTACTACTATTACTCCACACATCGACCGCTATCCAGCATGCATCTAGTGTATTAAGTTCATGGAGAAACAGAGTAATGCAATAAGAATGATGACATGATGTAGACAAGATCTATTTATGTAGAAATATACCCCATCGTTTTATCCTTAGTAGCAACGATACATACGTGTCGGTTCCCCTTCTGTCACTGGGATCAAGCACCGTAAGATCGAACCCACTACAAAGCACCTCTTCCCATTGCAAGATAAATAGATCAAGTTGGCCAAACAAAACCCAAATATCGGAGAAGAAATACGAGACTATAAGCAATCATGCATATAAGAGATCAAAGAAGACTCAAATAACTTTCATGGATAAAAAGATAGATCTGATCATAAACTCAAAGTTCATCGGATCCCAACAAACACACCGCAAAAAGAGTTACATCATATGGATCTCCAAGAGACCATTATATTGAAGATCAAGAGAGAGAGAGAGAGAGAGAGAGAGAGGAATCCATCTAGCTACTAACTACGGACCCATAGGTCTACAAAGAACTACTCACGCATCATCGGAGAGGCACCAATGGAAGTGGTGAACCCCTCCATGATGGTGTCTAGATTGGATCTGGTGGTTCTGGACTCTGCGGCGGCTGGAATTGATTTTCGACGACTCTCCTAGGGTTTCTGGAATATTGGGGTATTTATAGAGCAAAGAGGCGGTTCGGGGGGCACCCGAGGTGGGCACAACTCACCATGGCGCGCCTGGGCCTCCAGGCACGCCCTGGTGGGTTGTGCTCCCCTCGGAGCACCCCCCAGGCGCTTCTCCGGCCCACTGGATGTCTTCTAGTCCAAAAAAAATCCACAAAAAGTTTCGCTGCGTTTGGACTCCGTTTGGTATTGATTTCCTGCGATGTAAAAAACATGCAGAAAACAGCAACTGGCACTTGGCACTATGTCAATAGGTTAGTCCCAAAAAATGATATAAAATGACTATAAAATTATTGTAAAACATCCAAGAATGATAATATAACAGCATGGAACAATAAAAAATTATAGATACGTTAGAGACGTATCAAGCAACGATACATACATGTCGGTTCCCCTTCTGTCACTGGGATCAAGCACCGTAAGATCGAACCCATCACAAAGCACCTCTTCCCATGGCAAGAAAAATCGATCTAGTTGGCCTAACTAAACCAAAGATTCGAAGAAGAAATATGAGGCTATAAGTAATCATGCATATAAGAGATCAAAATACTCAAATAACTTTCATGGATAAAAACATAGATCTGATCATAAACTCAAAGTTCATCGGATCCCAACAAACACACCGCAAAAAAGAGTTACATCAAATAGATCTCCAAGAGACCATTGTATTGAGAATCAAAAGAGAGAGAGGAAGCCATCTAGTTACTAACTACGGACCCGTAGGTCTACAATGAACTACTCACGCATCATCGGAGAGGCGCCAATGAGGATGATGAACCCCTCTGTGACGGTGTTTAGATTGGATCTGTGGTTTCTGGAACTTGCGGCGGCTGGAATTGATTTTCGTCGACTCCCCTAGGGTTTCTGGAATATTGGGGTATTTATAGAGCAAAGAGGCGGTGTGGGAGGTGGCCGAGGTGGGCACAACCCACCTGGGCGCGCCTGGGCCCCCAGGCGCGCTCTGGTGGGTTGTGCTCCCCTCGGAGCCCCCCTCAGGTACTTTCTTGGCCCAACTTGTATCTGCTGGTCCTGAAAAAAGCACCAAAAAGTTTTGCTGCGTTTGGACTCTGTTTGGTATTGATTTCGTGTGAAGTAAAAAACAAGCAAAAAACAGCAACTGGCACTGGGCACTATGTCAATAGGTTAGTCCCAAAAAATGATATAAAGTTGTTATACAATGATTGTAAAACATCCAAGAATGATAATATAACAGCATGAAACAATAAAAAATTATAGATACGTTGGAGACGTATCAGGAAACCGTTTAGGTTTTGATCGGTGTGAACAGGTTTGCAATTAAATATAGTGTGGTAGTAATTAGGAATGTGACGGCACGCAGACTCAAAATTTATTGACGGTTCTATAATTTATAAGTGTGGCACTATTCCCGAGCGGCGTAACGTGGGCACGCTTTCTCGGCCGCGTACGTGGCGTTTGCACGATAGGATGCACCGCAAATAGGCGATGTCATCACACGTCTTGTTCCAACAACCGTGCGCGCTCGTTATTACCATCGCACATGCTTCTTTTAATTAGAATGTGTGCACATCTAGCGCACACATGTTGATCTGTCTAACTATTTCTATTTGTTGTGGCTAATCGCAAACAGTTCATCTGTGTGAAGTGTATGCCGTTAATCGCAGACACGTTGATCTAGCTGACCGTTTCTGTTGTGTTGCCTAATCGCAAACAGTTCATCCGTCTAAAGTGTATGCCCTCAATCGCACACACCTTCATCTGGCTGCCCGTTTCTGTTGTTCCGCCTCATCACAAACAGTTAATCCGACTGAATTGTATGTCGTATATCGCACACGCCTTCATTTGGCTGCCCGTTTATGTTCTTCTTCCGCATCGCAAACAGTTCATTGAACTGAACCGTATGCCCCGCATCACATGCAACTAAAATCTGAACCGTGTTTGATGTATCCGCCATCACAAACGTTTTGCATCTTTTTTGATGGTTTTTTTACATCACCGTTTGCGATTAATGCATCGCACACAGTTTCGTCGAAGGGTCTCTGATTGTAGTGTCGCGTTAGCAGCATCCTGCAGTAGTGATAGGCATCATGTCCGTGACTGGTAGATCGACTCCTGCCTGCATCTACTACTATTACTCCACACATCAACCGCTATCCAGCATGCATCTAGTATATTAAGTTAACAAGAACAGAGTAACGCCTTAGGCAACATGACATGATGTAGAAGGGTAGATCCAATCAATATGAATAAACCCCACCTTTTTATCCTTAATGGAAACAATACAAATATGTGTCATGTCCCCTTCTATCACTCGGAATAAGCACCGCAAGATTGAACCCATTACAAAGCACCTCTCCCATGGCAAGAAAAATCAATCTAGTTGGCCAAACTAAATCAATAGATCGGAGAGAAATACAAAGCTATCTTGATCATGCACAAAAGAGTCCAGAGAAGACTCAAATAATATTCATAGATAATCTGATCATAAATCCACAATTCATCAGATCTCAACAAACGCACCGCAAAAGAAGATTACATCGAATAGATCTCCAAGAACATCGAGGAGAACAATGTATTGAAGATCAAAGAGAGAGAAGAAGCCATCTAGCTACTAGCTATGGACCCGTAGGTCTGTGGTAAACTACTCACACATCATCAGAAGGGTAGCAAGGTTGATGTAGAGGCCCTCCGTGATCGAATCCCCCTCCGGTGGAGTACCAAAACAGGTCTCCAGATGGGATCTCATGAGGACAGAAACTTGCGGCGGCGGAAAAGTATTTTTGGTGTGCCCTCTGGTCTACGGGAAATATTTGGGTATTTATAGAAGAAGAATTAGGGTTAGAAGAGTCACGGGGGGTCCACAAGCTTGCAGGGCGCGCCCTGTGAGCTTGTCGTGCACTCGTGGCTCTTCTGGCCTCCTCCCGAAGCTTCCAGGGTGTCTTGTAGTCCAAGAAAAATCGTCGAAAAGTTTCGTTCCATTTGGACTCTGTTTAGTATTGATTTTATGTAAAAGACAAAAACAAGGAAAAAACAGCAACTGGAACTTGGCACTAGGTTAATAGGTTAGTCCCAAAAATTGATATAAAATAGCATAATAATGCATATAAAACATCCAAGATGGACAATATAATAGCATGCAACAATAAAAAATTATAGATACATTGGAGACGTATCACAGTGCACCAGAGCCGCAACCATATCATCGATGAATAGAATTGTAGATCGAAAGGATCAAACCTCTAAACACCCAGACGAAGATCAGATCCATCGATGACCAACATTGAGCGAATCCCGTGAGATTCGACGGAGACACCACCCCAATAATGAGCGACCACCAACATTGGGGCGCCCCTCCAGCAAACTACTGGTTTGCTATGAGAGGCCTCCCCCAATGAACGCTTTCGTTCACCACCAGGAGCCCCCGCGCGAACTACTTTTACCAGGGCTTTAGGCCCAATTAGCATTACCATGTACAAAAATAATAATTAGAAATAAAGATTTACCATGATTTTTGCAAGACATCATTTTGAATAGCTAAACAAACACAAAATCGCCATGACGTACATAACAAAAGCACAAACAAAAAACGTCAAGCTCTAAAAAAATAAAATTTGCCATAATGAACTACAGAACACATACTGAAAATTGCCATAGTAGCCTACCAAAAAACACAACATGGTAAAATGGCCATGGTAAATAAAAAAACCAACGAAAAAATACCATGGTCCAAAAATGCAAGAAAGAAAGATCATACATGGAAGAATTGCATATTAATTAAAAAATGGTACTCCCTCTGTAAACTAATATAAGACCATTTAGATCACTTTTTAGTGAACAGAGAGAGTACAAGGAATTTTCCATGCTTTATATTTTTGTTTAAAAAATATATAATCCGCACACAAGAAATTGCCATGATAAAAAATTAATAAAATTGACATGCCATTAAAAGTAAAAATGCCATGTTACTAAAAGTAAAATCGCCATGCTCTTAATAATAAAATCCCATGTTATTATTCTTTTTGCCATGCTCTTAATAATAAAATCCCCATTGACGGTGTCCTAGACTAGGGGGTACTAACCTAGTCGGCCCATGCTCCTCGGATTGGGCTGATGGGCCCTCATTATTTCTCAAGACAGACTCCAGAGGCTGTACGCAGGAGGCGTGATCAAGATTACATCTACTGAAGACTTGCCGTATACTCCAAGAGTTCTCCTGCCGCCTCAAGCTAGATACTGACCTTGTAACCCTAGATACCCTACCTGGTGTGTATATAAGCCAAAGGGTTTAGCCCGTAGAGGGGAGATCAACGCAATATCATTCATCTAGCCCTAGAGTTAGAACACATCTGACAATCTTGAGGCAGATCTACTATGTACTTGATACATCTCCATTGATATAAACAAGAGCAGGAAGTAGGGTTTTACCTCCATCAAGAGGGCCTGAACCTGGGTAAACATCGTCCCCTTGTTCCTATTACCATCTGTCCGAGATCCACAGCTCGGGACCCCCTACCCCGAGGTCTGCCGATTTTTACACCGACACTGGTGCATTCATTAAGAGTCCTGCTGTGGGATCAACAGAAGGATCGATGGCTCATCTGCAGATCAACTGCGGCGGCGGCTGCAGGAGCGTTTACGCCCCCGACCAACTTTTCGTGTTCGACAGCATGATCTTCCGCGCCGACTCGACTGGACATCTGGCCTCCGTCGAAAACTACGCCCTAGGTCAGATTGTGACCTTTGGCGACCTCGAGTACACCGTAGACTCCTGCGGCGAACTCGTCCTATCAGGCTGGACGCCCGGCCAGATTGAGAACCTGCCCTGCTCCGGAGGCTCGACTCCGGCACCGACCTCCTTCAAGGATGTCGGGCTAGGACCCTTGACGTCACCAGAGAGCCCCGACGTAACAACTCCGGGTGGTCCCCTCTCAATCTCCCGCCCGGATGTAGATCCGGCCCCCACCTCTGAAGCTACGACAGGCTTAGAGCCGACCCCGGTGCAGGATCTAGGATCGCTCTCGGATCCCCTTCACGCCGAAAACACGCCAAGCTATATGACAGGCACACTTCGAGTCAGCCCCGCCTATAGCCAAGCCATGAATTCTGAAGAATTATCCCACCTTAATAAGATGCTTGACCGTATCCAGAGCATGTCTATCTCGGACGGCAAGACTTCGGTTTACGACCAGATCAGACTTAAAGCCGACGACCGGGAAATTTACATCCCACCCACTACCCACCTAGTCACCATGGTCGATGACTTAACCGACATGCTGGACTACGACGAGGCCACGGACATGGATGACAATGCCGATGGCCCCGTAGAAAACACTTCGCCTCCGGTAAACAGTGGCAAGTGGACTGCGACATCCACCTATGATGTCTATATGGTCGACACCCCCAGATCCCCGCCAAGATGTCGACGCAGACGCGGGAGGGGCAACAACGGGGAACCCAATGACAACAGCACCATCGTCGACAATGGCGAGGCAACAACCAGTGACACCGACAACACCGGAGAGGACTTTCAAGCCTCCCCGGTACAGAACGGTAGTCCCAAAGAGAAACCCGAGGACTTAGATCCCGACGACCTCTTTGAAGGGGCCGATGACAATTACATGTCGGAGTCCGAGGAGGACGAGAGCCTTGGTACGGAGGACTACATCATCCCCGAAGACCGTTTCAAACAAGAGCGCTTCCGACGATGCCTCATCGCCACCGCTCGAAGGATGAAACGCAAGCAGCAGCAGCTGCAAGCAACACAGATGCGCTGAACGAAAAGTGGGTCGAAGTACTCTCGATCGAACAAGATCTTGAAGACCGACATCGTAGTGCGCCGAAATCATACCCACGTAGGCGTCTGCTGCCGGAGTTCAATGAAGAACTAGCCGCCGATGAGCCAGACCGCCCCCTAGAGGTCGGGACGGGCCAATGCGGGAAAATCTCAACACTCGACCGACTCCATGCCATTATGGCAAGGACCCCATGGACTATCTGGACCCTCATGACGTTCAACGTCACATTGAGGCAAATAGGGCGCCTCCTCGGTCCATTTACGGATCAAGAGGACGTGCGCCCACCGGGTCGAACGGCTACGACGCCTGGTTGGACAGGGACGGTCGTGCCCAAGATCAAGCCTACACGTGGCTCTCCCCCACCCCCGACGGGGCACCACCCGATTCCGAGGTCCAGCTCACCCCATCTATTTTACAGATAGGGTCATGGAACACCAGTTTCCAGAAGGGTTTAAGCCCATCAATATAGAATCATACAATGGCACTACAGACCCAGCAGTACGGATTGAAGATTTCCTTCTCCATATATACATGGCTAACGGAGCTGACCTACATGCCATCAAGTACTTGCTGCTCAAGCTAAAGGGGTCGGCTGCATTGGCTTAACAGCCTTCCTCCCCACTCCATTGGAAGCTGGGAAGCCCTTGAAGATGCCTTTTGGGCAAATTTCCAAGGTACTTACGTCCGACCTCCGGACGCTGATGACCTCAGCCGTGTCACCCAGCAGCCAGGAGAATCAGCTCGGAAGTTTTGGAACAGGTTCCTTACTAAAAAGAACCAGATCATAGACTGCTTCGATGCCGAGGCCATCGCGGCATTCAAGAATAACGTTAGAGATGGATGGCTTGCCCGCCAGCTCGGCCAAGACAAGCCAAGGACCATGGTGGCCCTTACTTCGCTAATGACCCGCTTTTGCGTGGGAGAAGACAGCTGGCTCGCCCGAAGTACCCATAATGGCGAGGCAGGCACCTCAGAAACACACACCGCCAATGGAAAGCCTAAACGCAATAAAACAAGTGCAGGCATAAAGAGGCGGGAGCGACACAGAGGCCACCGCAGTCAATGCAGGGTTCACCGGACCTAGATCCGGACAGAAAAGGAAACCCTTTAAAGGGAACAAGGATGGACCCAGCCAGCTAGACAGGATCCTGGATCGACCGTGTCAAATCCATGGCACTGAGGACAAACCAGCAACCCATACTAATAGGAATTGATGGGTCTTCAAGTAGGCTGGCAAGGTAGCGATGGAGGGTCAAAGTAAAACCCAAAATTGCAATGAAGACGAGGATGAACCTCGGCGGCCCAATAATGGAGGCCAAAAGAAGTTTCCTAATGAGGTAACAGAAGTAAACATGATCTATGTTACCCACATCCCTAAAAGGGAGAGGAAGCCTGTACTTCGGGACATTTATGCGCTAGAGCCAGTCGCCCCGAAGTTCAACCCGTGGTCGGCTTACCCGATCACATTCGACAAACATGACCATCCGACCAGCATCAGGCATGGCGGATCGGCTGCACTTGTCCTGGACCCAATCATCGACCATTTCCATCTGACGCGCATCCTTATGGACGGAGGAAGCAGCCTCACTTTGATCTATGAGGACACGATTAGGAAGATGGGCATCGACTCATCCCGAATCAAGCCAAGCACCACCACCTTTAAAGGTGTAATCCCAGGTGTTGAAGCACGTTGTACCGAAACTGTAACTTTGGAGGTAGTCTTCGGGTCACCCGATAACTTCAGGAGCGAGGAGTTAATCTTCGACATCGTCCCTTTCCGAAGTGGATACCAAGCGCTTTTAGGGAGCACAGCGTTCGCCCACTTCAATGCAGTCTTGCATTACGCTTAGCTCAAGCTTAAAATGCCAGGTGTTGGGGAACGTTGCATGGAAAACAAAAAAAATTCTACGCACACGCAAGATCTATCCATGGAGATGCATAGCAACGAGAGGGGAGAGTGTGTCTACATACCCTCGTAGACCGTAAGCGGAAGCATTTATTAACGCAGTTGATGTAGTTGAACTTCTTCGCGATCCAACCGATCAAGTACCGAACGTACGACACCTTCGCGTTCAGCACACGTTCAGCTCGGTGACGTCCTCGCCTTCTTGATCCAGCAAGACGGGCAAAGTAGTAGATGAGTTCCGGCAGAACGATGGCGTGGTGACGGTGGTGGTGATACTATCTCCGCAGGGCTTCGCCTAAGCACTCCAAAAATATGACCGAGGGACGAAACTGTGGAGAGGGGCACCGCACACGGCTAAGAGATTGTTGTGGTCTTGTGTGGCGCACCCTCCCTCATATATATAGGTGGGGGAGAGGGGAGGAAGCCAGGAGGCGCCCCAAGGGTGGCCGAATCCCCCTTGGGCTCCTGCCCTTGGCACCCCCCTTTCCTTTCTCTCATGAATAGGGAAAGGCAGGAGGGGCCAACCCTCCCCCTTTCCTTCCCCTAGGGCCGGTGGCTAAGGAGAGGGGCGCACCAGCCCCTTGTGGGTTGGTGTGTTCCCCCTTTGGCCCATTAAGCCCATATAGCCTCCCGGGGCTTCTCGGAACCCCTTCCGGTGATCCGATGACTACCCAGTACCTCCCGAAACTCTTCCGGTGTCCAAACATCATTGTCCTATATATCAATCTTTACCTCCAGACCATTCTGGAGATCCTCATCATGTCCGTGATCTCATCCGGGACTCTGAACAACATTCGGTCACCAAATCACATAACTCATATAACACTATATCATCAACGAACGTTAAGCGTGCGGACCCTACGGGTTCGAGAACTATGTAGACATGACCGAGACACCTCTTCGGTCAATAACCAATAGCGGAACCTGGATGCCCATATTGGTTCCTACATATTCTACGAAGATCTTTATCGGTCAAACCTTATGACAACATACGTAATTCCCTTTGTCTATCGGTATGTTACTTGTCCGAGATTCGATCGTCGGTATCTTCATACCTAGTTCAATCTCGTTACCGGCAAGTCTCTTTACTTGTTCCGTAATACATCATCTCGTAACTAACTCCTTAGTCACTTTGCTTGCAAGATTCTTGTGATGTGTATTATCGAGAGGGCCCAAAGATACCTCTCCGATACACGGAGTGACAAATCCTAATCTCGATCCATGCCAACTCAACAGACACCTTCGGAGATACCTGTAGAGCATCTTTATGATCGCCCAGTTACGTTGTGACGTTTGATAGCACACAAGGTATTCCTCTGGTATCCGGGAGTTGCATGATCTCATAGTCTAAGGAATATGTATTTGACATTAAGAAAGCAATAGCAATAAACTGAACGATCATATGCTAAGCTAACGGATGGGTCTTATCCATCACATCATTCTCCTAATGATGTGATCTCGTTATCAAGCGACAACACATGTCTATGGTTAGGAAACCTTAACCATCTTTGATCAACGAGCTAGTCTAGTACAGGCTTACTAGGGACACGGTATTTGTTTATGTATCCACACATGTATTTAAATTTCCAATCAATACAATTCTAGCATGAATAATAAACCTTTATCATGAATAAGGAAATATAAAATTACAACTTTATTATTGCCTCTAGGGCATATTTCCTTCACCAGGACCTAACGGTGTTATCACAGTCAATGGTAACACGGAACGCTCACTCTCGACAGAGGAGCAGACCGCGGCTTTTGTAGCCGAGGTACATGCGTCCGAGGTGGCAGCCCGTGGCGGTAAATGCACCACCAGCTCTTCGAAGCACACGCGGGCCGCACCAGTCGACCTTGGCTACATGCCCCCACACCCTAAATAGGGGTACGGGCTCCTTGCGCGCTCTCCCTAGATGGGGCATTACGTCCCTAGGGTGCATAATTTCGCGCTCAAAATTCCTTGGACTGTCGAGGGGCCAAACTGAAAGAAAATGTCGGATCGGCTCGATCGAGGAATGACAGGTCTTCGAGCCTTCACATCGGCAAGTTTCTGTCAAAGAGTTAGCCAACAAAACCATATCGACGTGGCCTCAACCACACACCGGATATCTGCAAGGCCTCTTTCAAGGGACTCGGCCAGCAAATGCTTTAAGCACATGCAGGGCCGAAAGTCACACTTAGTCCACTTCAGTCCTCGCCATTAACGATGACAAGCTGGTCAATAGCTCGGAGACGCAGACGTGCATCAGGAAGCGGCCCGGGCTTATAAAACCCGATGATAGTATCCGCCCTGTTTTTTCCTCCTCCTTTATTTACCTTTTACATTGTATTTTTTTAGTTACTCCCGTTGTAACTCGGCATGTAAAGCTTGGAGTTATAAATAAAGAAATCATGCCCTTTAAGGTCTTTATTGTATTTCTGTACAAGCATTGCCTTTGAGCTACAAGAACATCTTTAAGATACAACTATTAAAGGGCTTTGTTTCCCTGTCCTAAAATACAAGTCCGAAGTACTCGGCGTGTCGGATGTTGCGTTATATACATCAGTTTCAAACCTGGATTTTGGTCAATAGTTGGGTTGCCCGGCTCCTATGTGTACCCCTTACGTTCCCGGCAAATTCGGCTAAGGGTGTAATGGGAGAACCGTTGTGATAGTGCCACTAGTTTAATTGGCAGAGCACCTCAGCGGAGAAAGCCGAAAACTGACTATCTGGGTAAGCATAAACTGGTCTGCCATCCGAAGACAGTGTTAAGCGACGTGACGATAGAGATCACCCGTGTTAAACGAAGGGCTTCTTTTTACATTAGCCGAAGTGCGTAATGGCATAGACCTCGGCTGACCAAGCCGACCACTTCACACACCGGGGGCTCGTCCTCAGCCCTCACAGTCAAACTCCTATGACTAAGTCAAAGTTATAAAGCTATTATAGTTTGATTGCCTAGTTCCTACAAGCATAGATCGCCTTTGGGTCCCGAGACGTCGGCCAAGGGTCATAGCTGCTTTAAGGAACACCCTCTGTATATTCTACAGAGGGGCAGAAGCTAACGACTGGCCACTTTCAGTTCAACACGGTCAAACAGGAGGAAACTTAATTAAAATAACACAACTACATGAGGGAATTTAACGCCATACTCATTAAAACAAAACATAGTTTTTACATCCCATTACACTTTGGCATTTCGAAGTACTAAAACTAATAAAAAAATGTCTTTCGGGCACATGACCCCGGTCGCCCGGGCACCCACTTCCACCTCGTCAAAGAACTGCTCAATGGTCCATTGCTTCCCTTCAGCGGGCCCGCAGCCACGATCGCTGCATCAACACTACTAGGGAAAAGCCTAGCAGTAGCGCGGGTCTAAGGGCTATCAGTAGCACGGGGTCCCGCGCTACTGATACGGTGCTACAGCTAACGTTTAGCAGTAGCGCATTTGGACCAGCGCTACTGCTAAGTGGCTTAGTAGTAGCGTTTTCCTGTCCAGCGCTAAAGAGTGCTACTACTATATTTTCACATATCTTTTTTTTCTACGTATTTGCGATGTTTTTGTACAGGTTTTATACAGTATTCTAATCATATCATAAACATGCAATATGCTCATCATATCATACACATAATAGTCTCATCATATCATCCAACACAAATCATGTCATCACATCATAATCACGATATAGCGATACAAGTTAACTGACATGTCTCATCATACATAATGTAGTACTTCTTGAGGCGCCGGTTCGGATCCCTCTCTCGCACTAGCGTAAACCTAAACTAACTATTTTCCGCTTCGGCTCTGCTATTGAACCCTCTCTGGCTGTCGCTCGGAAACCGGTACACCTGAGCCTGACACTCAGGCCACTCGTCGTATACTCCTGGCGTAGCACTTCTGCCGCCACGTAGACGTTGCAATCACCAGAACCCTATCCTTCATCGTTGCTAGCCATGTTTCCTACGATTAAATCTAGTCAATTAATTCTAGACCTAATAAAGTGAATAATGACATAAAAAAATGCCTATGTTTTGCAGGAATGTTTATTCATTCCCGTTGCAGCAAATCCCGGGTACTCGATATGTCCTAGTTTGTAGCACAAGTCATGCCGAAATTCACGGAAAATTTCGGCATGACCTTTGCTACAAAGTGGACAAATCGAGTGCCTGAAATTTGCCAGAACGGAAATGAATCAACATTCCAGCAAAACATAGGCCACTCGGAATCATTCCCTGCAAACAACAAAAGGCCACTTGGGCACAATCAACCACTTCAATGTTGCATATAACAGGACCACTTAAGAACCTGTACATGAGCAACTACAACAGTAGATATACATGAGCAAACACTATTGAGCAATTTGCATATAACATGACCACTTCAAATTTGCATCTCCTAGTGTTTGACACTTCGAGAAACTCTACACAAATCTCATGCTCTCTCAAACTCAATTCAAAAACCAAATATAGATGGATGAACCCTGGAAACCTAGAACCTTTACATATTTCTGTCCTAAATTGCTGTCCTAATAAAAATTATGAACCCTAGAACTCAATTTATGTCCTAAATTTCAAATTATGAACCCTAGAACTCAATTCAAATTATGTCCTAAATTTCTGTCATAATAAAAAATCAGTAAAAATTAAGAACCTACTTGACTTGCAGCACTAATAGAAATTTATATTTTTATATTGATTTTTCTCTCTAAACTAAACCCTACTGCCCTAATTAACATCTAGTTAAACCCTACTGCCATAACATTTCTACTTAAACACTACTGCCCTAACTCTACTGCCCTAGTACTTAAGCATCAACAAGTACTAACTAATTAGATGAACCCTAGCTAGCTACTTAAGCATCTACAACTACTTAAGCACCCATTGATGAATCCTAGGAATTATACAACTACTTAAGCATACATTGGGTGCAGAACAACTATACAAGTACTTAAGCAACTATACAACCCTAAAACATATTTAGTTAACTACTTAAGCATATACAATTTTGTCCTAAAAATTATATTTAGTTAACTACATTGGGTGCACAACAACTATACAACTACTTAAGCATCTACAAGTACTAGCTAATTTGATGAACCCTAACTAATTAGATGAACCCTAGCTAATTTGATGAACCCTAGGAACCCTAGCTAGGCAGAGGTAGGGGAGGAGGAGGAGGTGTAGGCGTGCTCACCTCGGGCGCCGGTGGAGTTAGGGAGTAGGAGGAGGCAGAGCGGCCGAGGGAGGGGGCGCGCAGCGTCGAGGTCGGGGTCGGGGCTCGGGCGCGCGGCGAGGGCGGGCACCAGACAGCCACCGAGGGCAGCAGACGGCGTGCGGAGGGCGACGGGAGGGCGCGCGGAGGCCGACAACGATGTAGGGCGACGGCGGCGGCGACAGCAGAGGTGGGAGTGGGGATTTGGGGGAAGTGGCCGGGGGGAAGAAAAACCACGCGCGGGGGTTAAGTCAAACATAGCGGTAGCGCTTGTCCGGAAAAGCGTTATAGCTAACTTAGCTATAGCACCTGCTATCAAAACAAGCTACTGCTATAGGCAGTAGCTATTTATTTTCCTTTTTCTTAAGGAACTTATCTATAGCGGGGGTATACAGAACACGCTATTGCTATATTAGCTATAGCGCTTATTCTGAACGCACACTACTGCTATGCCTTTCTCCTTTATTTTCCTTTTTCTTTTATTTTCCTTTATATTTTATTTTTTCCTTTCTCCTTTTTCAATTTCTTTCATTTTCATTTACTTTTGTATTTGTTTTTCATTTTATTTTATTTTCATTAGCAGTAGCGCTTGACACTGAAAACGCGCTGCTACAACCAACTTAGCGGCATCGCGTTTTACCTAAGATCACTACTACTATTCCTAGCCTGCCGAGAACAGTGTGGGAATTTTAGTAGTAGCGCTTTTTCTTGCAGAGGCGCTACTGCTACCACCATAGTTGTAGCGCGTTTTCTTACCAAGCGCTACGGGTAAATAGCAGCAGCGCTTCTTTTTGTCCCGTGCTATTGATAAGCTTCTGTGTATAAAGTTTTCCCTAGTAGTGCAACCTTTCGGAAGTGCGTCTTCACGCATGCATACGCCCGCCGTGCCCCTTCAAGGTACGCGGATCGCTTCCAACAATCCACCTGCGGGGCAGCAACTTGCAGTCGCGCAAGGAGGTCTAAGAGGCTGGTCGGCAAGGCTTCGGTAGGCCACAACTTGATGCAAAGATTTTGAAGTGCTAGCTTCGCCACACGGAACAGCTCTGCCAGCTGCTTCATTCGATGCTTCAGCAGCTGCGACGGCGACGTCCCCTGGAACTGCCGCCAAAATGCCTTCTCCTGCTCATGGCCCTCCAATTGGCCGAAGTGCGCAACGACATCCTCCACGCTCTTCGGGAGATCCGCGGAGACTTCTGCGGAACGCCACAGCTGGGTGAGTGATACGTCCATTTTGCATCATGATTTTCTATCAATATTTATTGCATTAGGGGCTGTTAGTACACATTATGGCACAATACTTATGCCTTTTCTCTTTTATTTTACAAGGTTTACATGAAGAGGGAGAATGCCGGCAGCTGGAATTCTGGGCTGGAAAAGGAGCAAATATTAGAGACCTATTCTGCACAACTCCAAAAATCTTGAAACTTCACAGAGAGTCATTTTGGATTTAATAAAAAATATTGGGCGAAGAAAGTACCAGAGGGGGGCCACCTGCCATCCACAAGGGTGGAGGGCGCGCCCCCGTCCTTGTGGGCCACCTGGCAGGCCCCCGACGCCCATCTTCTGCTATATGGTGTGTTTTGACCTGAAAAAAACCAGAAGAAAGCTTTCGGGACAAAGCGCCGCCGTCTTGAGGCGGAACCTGGGCAGAACCAATCTAGGGCTCCGGCGGAGCTGTTCTGCCGGGGAAACATCCCTCCGGGAGGGGGAAATCATCGCCATCGTCATCACCATCGATCCTCTCATCGAGAGGGGGTCAATCTCCATCAACATCTTCACTAGCACCATCTCCTCTCAAACCCTAGTTCATCTCTTGTACTGGATCTTTGTCTCAAAACCTCAGATTGGTACCTGTGGGTTGCTAGTAGTGTTGATTACTCCTTGTAGTTGATGCTAGTTGGTTTATTCGGTGGAAGATCATTTGTTCAGATCCTTAATGATAATTAATACTCCTCTAATTATGAACATGAATATGCTTTGTGAGTAGTTACGTTTGCTCCTGAGGACATGGGAGAAGTCTTGTTATAAGTAATCATGTGAATTTGGTATTCGTTCGATATTTTGATGAGATGTATGTTGTCTTTCCTCTAGTGGTGTTATGTGAACGTCGACTGCATGACACTTCACCATGATTTGGGCCTAGGGGAAGGCATTGGGAAGTAATAAGTAGATAATGGGTTGCTAGAGTGACAGAAGCTTAAACCCTAGTTTATGCGTTGCTTCGTAAGGGGCTGATTTGGATCCATATGTTTCATGCTATGGTTAGATTTATCTTAATTCTTCTTTTGTAGTTGCGGATGCTTGTGAGAGGGGTTAATCATAAGTGGGAGGCTTGTCCAAGGAAGGGCAGCACCCAAGCACCGGTCCACCCACATATCAAATTATGAAAGTAACGAACACGAATCATATGAGCATGATGAAAACTAACTTGACAACAATTCCCATGTATCCTCGAGAGCGCTTTGCTTTATATAAGAGTTCGTCCAGGCTTGTCCTTTGCTACAAAAGGATTGGGACACCTTGCTGCACCTTGTTTACTTTTGTTACTTATTACCCGTTACGAATTATCTTATCACACAACTATCTGTTACCGATAATTTCAGTGTTTGCAGAGAATACCTTGCTGAAAACCGCTTGTCATTTCCTTCTGCTCCTCGTTGGGTTCAACACTCTTATTTATCAAAAGGACTATGATAGATCCCCTATACTTGTGGGTCATCAGTGAGCTCGACGCACCCTTTGCTGCCAAACACACACTACAATAAATATGCCTTACCCGAGGTGATTTGCTCCACTTGCTGGAGCATCTCGCGGTCAGCCCGGGCCGAGGTGTGGAGCTCGGAGTATGCAAGCTAGAGCTTCTTGAGCTCTTCTCTCCTTTGCTTCTCCTCTACCTAAAGTTTGTCGCGTGCTTCAAACACGCCCTTCAGGGTCTCCTCGATCTCCAGGACCCGCACCCGGTCCTTCTCCCCAGCCACCTTCTCGGCAGCTCGGACTTCCTCCAACTTAGTGGCCGTAGCCTTTTGCTGCTCTACCTCCTGCCGAGCCTTCTTGAGCTCGTCCTTGAGCCCCACAAGCTCGGCCGCGACCGTTGTCATTCAAACAGTTCGGCCTTAGCTCTCATTTCAAAGCCAAAAATGACAAGTTTTTCAAAGTAACACTTATAGGCACGAAAGTCCAGGTCGTTTACCTTGAGACTGCTCGAACCATTGGTTCATCAAGTTGAGGTCCTCCTGGGACCTCTCGAGCTTCCGATAAAAATGCCACTCTCGTAAAAAATGTCATTATGCATATAGACGGAAACAAAATCTTGATGATATCCCTGAAAAAACGGGCACGATATCCACCTCGATGGGACATCCCAGTAAAAAGGCCGCCTCGAGCCATGATTTGGGGGCAACAGTAACTGCCCGAATCATCGTGGGGCGCGCCTCTTCGATAAAGTTGTCAGACTAGGTGGAACTGTTCACACCTAGGTGGTTGGCCTTCGAGGCTAAATTACCCAATCTCTTCGGGCAGGGTATGAGCTCGGCAGGGTTTTGTCTAAACACCGCTCTTTCGAAGGGTGGTCTGGGAATCTGGAAATCATGAAGGGGAACTCGTCTGTCGAGCCAAGGACTTCGGATCTGAGGTTGTCCTCGGATTGGCTGATGGGCCCTCATTATTTCTCAAGACGGACTCCGGAGGTTGTACGCAGGAGGCGTGATCGAGATTACATCTACCGAAGACTTGCCGTATGCTCCAAGAGTTCTCCTGCCACCTCAAGCTAGATACCAACCTTGTAACCCTAAATACCCTACATGGCATGTATATAAGCCAAAGGGTTTAGCCCGTAGAGGGGAGATCAACGCAATATCACTCATCTAGCCCTAGAGTTAGAACACATCTGACGATCTCGAGGTAGATCAACTCTGTACTTGATACTTCTCCATTGATATAAACAAGAGCAGGAAGTAGGGTTTTACCTCCATCGAGAGGGCCCGAACCTAGGTAAACATCGTCCCCTTGTTCCTGTTACCATCTATCCGTGATCCACAGCTCAGGACCCCTGAAAGTGCGTTATATCGACTAGAGGGGGTGAATAGGCGATTTTTACAAATTCATCACTGAGGAAATACTACTTGAGGAATTTGCTAAGTGACAAAATACAAGCAATGGATAATGTACTCAAGTGCATGCATAACAAAGCAATAGCATAGTCATCATGATGAAATGAAACATACACATAGCACAAGTAGCGAGTAAACAGGATAGGCAGGCAGAAGACAAGGTGACTGAAGAAATAGGATTGAGGAAATTGAGAAAGTATTCAGTCAAAGTCTTCAAACAGTAATGATCAAGTTCAATAACAAGTAAGTGAGGAAATGAAAGGGTTGAGGAAATAGAACCAGTAGCTCGGTGAAGACAGTGATTTGGTAGACCAGTTCCAACTGCTGTGAAAGTTGTGCGTCTGGTTGGAGCGGCTTGGTATTTAAACCAAAGGACACACAGTCCCAGGACACACAGTCCTTACCATATTCTCCTTGAGCTAAGGTCACACAAACCTCACCCAATCACTCGTGGCAAGTCTTCAAGGTGACTTCCAAACCTTCACAGACTTGATCACTCGGCAATCCACAATTCCTCTTGGATGCTCTAGACCATGACGCCTAACCGTCTGGAAGATGCACAGTCTTTTTTCAAAGGTAAAAAGCGTCGGCTCCACACAGGAACAATCTCTTTAGTGATGCTCAATCACTTTGGGTTTTAGGTGTTGGGGTTTTGGGTTTTTCCTCACTGATGATTTTCTCTCAAAGTCCTCAGAGGATGGGATGCTCTAAATGACAAGTGTCAATCTATCTCTCGGAGCAGCCAACCAGCTAGTGGTTGAGGGGGGCGGCTATTTATAGCCAGGGAGCAGCCCGACATGATAAGACATAAATACCCCTAATGATATGACTGTTGGATGGATAAGATATTTGGACAGCTGGCGTAGAGCACAACAACGGTGGGAAGTTCGAACCATGAAATTCCTCAGGGCTATCATGTTCCTCACTGTAGGCAATTCGCACTGGCAAATTCCTAACTCCTCAGTCAGAACAAATTCCTCAGAGACGAGAAGAACTTCGTCTCTGTCACTGAAGAAATTGACTGAACTGCAAGAGATTTCCAAATGCTTCACTCTAAGGATTGGGTATGTGTAGGCTTTGAGATGAGCATCACATGGAATTTTTTTCTTAGTATTACCTCGACCCCCTTTAACAGTACGGTGTTTCCTATGACTCAAAAGAAGGAAATGAAACTACGAAAGCAAAAGTCTTCACCCTTTATATTCCTTGCATCAATATCTTCAAGGTCACACCAATTTCCTCATTTTCAAAGTCTTCAAGAAAGGCACAAAGTCTTCAGATGAAGACATTCATTTTTAGGGGTCGACATTCATCGGATATATCAAACTCCTCAGAGACTTATAAGACCTGTGTACACTCACAAACACATTAGTCCCTTAACCTATGAGTCTTCAATACACCAAAATCACTAAGGGGCACTAGATGCACTTACAACCCCCTACCCCGAGGTCTGCTGGTTTTTACACCGACACCCATGTTATTAAAAATGCATGCTCTTAATAATAAAATTGGCATGTTATTGAAAATAAATTTGTCGTGTGAGAAAGTAGAAAAACATTTCCCAAATTGCCATAATAAAGTGATAACAATTCCTAAAGTTTGCCACATGAGCGTTTGAAAAAAAAACTAAAATTGTCCTGTTTGCAAGACAAAAAAATGTTATGAATTTTTCATAGGTCAAGAGAAAGATTAAAAAAAAACATGTGTACAAAACAATTTGAACATTACAAGAAACAGTGCTGATGCTTTAAGTGTCTTTTTCTTGTTCTTTTTTAGGTAGATGTTTAACTATCTGGACTTAAATATAAGGGAAAAGGTGTTGTAAATATAAATAGTTTTTTATTGATGTAATTCCTAAATAAATGATGAACATGGCATTAATAGGAGGAAGCTCATATCGATATCTAAACATGTGAGTATGTATCGAACATAGAATCGAAACATCTATGCACATAGTAAATATGGCTAGCATATAAACGAGTAAATAGGGGATGAAAAGGTCATACCCTTCCTAAGGTCACGACGGCGGCTACGGCTTCCTCCGCAACCTTCTTATTGGCGGAGGCGGTGGCCATCGGGTCGGGGAAGTAGTCGAAGTAGAGAACGAAGAAGAACACGAAGAGGGAGCAGTCGGGCCGAGCCGCTCCCCAAAAACCTTATCACCCTTCTCTCGATGCAAGATCGCAAAGGGCGGGGTTTCAAAGGCTTGCTCTCCCGAATGGCTGTGCATGCGGTCGACGAGATGGGATCGCGGGGAGTAGCAATAGTGAGTGAAACAGTAGGTGACGGCTAGGGTTATGCGCAAAGAGGAACTTAGTGTTTTCATTGGAGTGGCCAACGCCTCCAATATATTGGCCATCGAGTAGGAGTTGTGGTCCTAGGCTTAGGCCCATGACCGAGTTGGTAAACAGCCCACAGACCAACGTCTCGGACAGTGGCACATCTATTAGCGACTCGTAATTAATCTTGGATTAATTAACCATTCATGATCGACAAAAATAAAGCGCATACATGACATAGGTCTAAGCTTAGCTCGATCACGAAACATGATGGATGCGCGGGCGTGGCGTGGCGAGGCGAGGGATGGGGTGGAGGAGGAGCGCGTGTACCACTCCTCTTCTCACGCTCCAATAGCAAGTAGAAGAGAATCGCTTATGAACATGTCTTAACTCTCTTCCACTAACAGTATGGTACTAAAATTTCCATCGTGTCATGGCATCTCGTATGGGACTTAGAAATTAACTAGAAATTGTTTTGTATATGGCCCAAGACCCATGTATAATTCAACAATCCCCCACTTAGTTATAAAAAAACAATCTCCACTAGATCTCAAGGCACATTATGTTATCCTTTGTTTCAAACAATGTTTTGATATACCAGAATTTTTAGTGGAGACCAGTTAAGGTTGAACATCCACCTATAGCAAAGAGTTAGACTTTTTCACAACTGAACAATGGACTATGCCTTTTAGTTTGGCATTCAGAAGTTCACCAATTGTCTTACTAGTACTAGGCCACCGAAGGCTAACTTCGCTGGTGGAGCATATTAGTCACACTTCTAACCTTTTCATGAGCTTCCTAGAGATTACCCTATCTCATAGACTGTGACCAACAGTCAGACTCACATAGATGTGTCCTTTCAAAGATCGCTCTGTAGTATAGCATCTTACTTATACAAGCTTTAGAACATATTAAGACAAACATCAACCTGTCTTACATATTACGAGAGTACCGCATCTCCAATGAAGTGGGTTGGTAAGGTTATTCTCCTTAGTTAACCAGTAACTTCAGTAACTTGTTTTCTCAAGTCCTATTTCACAGGATCTCCGATCACACTCACTCGATGCATTTTTTTTATCACAATTCATGCTAACCCTTTCGTAAAGGGTTCCGCCAGATTCGTAGTCGATTGGATGTAATCCAACGACACTACTCTGGAGTTTCTTATATGCCTGACATATTTTAATTTCCCTATATGCTTTGTGGATTGCATGTTGTCCTTTGACCTCTTTGCCCCAATAATTACTGTTTGATTATCACAATTCATAAGGATAGCCGGAATTGGCTTTTCAACCATTGGCAAGTCCATCAAAAGCTCTCGAAGTCATTCTGCTTCGACACATGATTTATCTAATGTTGTAAGTTCTGCTTTCATTGTTGACTTCGCTAAAATAGTCTGCTTGCAAGACTCTCATGAAAACACCACCACCACCAAGTATGAACACATATCCACTTGTGGATTTCGTGTCATCAACATCAGAGATCATATTCGCATCACTGTACCCTTCAAGTACCATGGGGGATTCGGTACAGTGAAGTCCGTGGCTCACAATACCTCTTAGATAGCACATAACTCTTTCAACATCATGCCAATGTACATCGCTTGGATTGGAAACAAACCGGCTCAGTTTGCTCACAACAAACCCGATGTCAGGCCTCGTAGCGCAAACTAGGTACATGTGTGAACCAATCACTTGAGAGTACCTCATTTGATCTATATTGAACTTTCAAATCCGCACGTTAGGATCATATGGTGTTGGAGAAGGTTTGCAATCTGAATACCCAAAGCGACTCGAAATCTTCTCAACATAGTGGAGTTGCTCCCACACTCGTTATCTGTCAGTATCTTGATATTCAAGATAACACCAGCCTGTCGGGGCACGACACCTATGGGATCCTGAGGGACCCCTTTACGATTCGGCGGGGGGAGAGGTATACGCAAAGAGCAGAACCGGTGATCGACGCGGGTTTTTTTTACCCAGGTTCGGGCCGCTGATCAGCGTAAAATCCTACTCCTGCTTTGTGTTCTTATTGATGTTCTTGAGCCCAGCCTTCAGGAGCGCTCGCAATGAACAGTACGTTCAAAGAGCAGCTACGCATGCAGAATGGGTCAGAAGTTCTCCTCCTCTGTAGCAGTTGCCTTGGGCCTCCTTTTATATGCTCAAAGGGGTCTCCACAGTGGCAAAATGTACATACATTGAGGTGTAAAGTAGCTACAGGGTATCATACCTAACCCCTGACGGATTAGGACAAGCGCATTTAATGCACCGTGAGGTGTACGATTAGGTGTCCTCACTTTCTTGGGGATGGAAAAAGGGGTCATCCCATCAGCACCGCTTAAGCTCTCCTCCACTGGCGCGTTGCCACGCATCCAGAGAAGGACCCAGAATGCCAGGCTTGTGACTGTGCCGAAGCGGTGCTACAGTGATGAAATCTCGCCAGGCGCCGATCCTTGCCGGGCCCCAAACCTTGCCGGGCGCCAGGGCTTGCCGGGCACCAAGCTTTGCTGGGAACCAAGCCTTGCCGGGCGCCGAGCCTTGCCGGGCTCCGCGGCCATCCCGGCAAGGATCTTGCCGGGGAAGCTGGTCTTCGATTTCCAGCTTTGCTTATCTGCTGATCCTTAAATCTCTGACTTGACGATTTCCTTGATGACTTGAATCGACCTCGAGCTGATCCCGACAAGCCTTGCCGCGAGGACGGCTACAACTGCCCGTGCACAAGTAAGGGGTACTAGTGGCCCAATACTTAGTACACCGACAGGAGCCCCCGGGCCTGGGCCATACACGAGTGCGAGGCGTTGTTGGGCTAGGCCCAAACAGTGCACGGGCACGCGTGGCAGGGAATCAACTGCTCGTAAAGATCTTGTTTTACTGTGCCCCCACTACGCGCACGGAGCGCGCGATGTGGGAAGTGTGCCAAAAAGGCTGCAAACTGTTTCACGCCCATAGAGGCGCATTCATATTGGGGGATAAACAAGGTGGCCCCGCTCTTTCCCCATAAAAAGGAGAAGTCGTGGAGGCGCAAACCTATTCACCCCCCTCTTCTTCCCAATCTGGCCATCGCCATCGCCTTCCTCTGCTCGAGCTCAGAGCGAAACCTTTCTTCTCTTCTGCTTGCTACTCCCGCGCTCGTTCCGTCCTTCGGCTTCCATCTCCACAGTCGCCATGCCGCCCAAGGCCAGCAAAGGCAAGGGCACGGACAAGGAGGCGAAGGTTGAAGTTCCGGAGAGCGAACTGGTGAAGATGCGGAAGAGGCTCGTCGTCTTCCCTCCGACGCTCAACGCCGAAACTTTGAAGGGACGATACCAATGCATGTGGGCGAAGGGAACGCAAGCTCACCCCGCCACACGCGTAATCCCAGGTGCTAGTTCCAAAGGCGGATCGGACAGATACCCCTTCTTCACTGCATACTTTTATTGCGGACTCTGTCCACCTTTTTCCGATTTCTTCAACGACATCATGTATACATACGGCTTCTGCCTTCTTGATTTCACGCCGAATGCCGTATTTTGCATGTCGATCTTTGCCCATCTTTGTGAAAATTTCGCTGGCGTGATCCCCAATTCTGCTCTTTTCCACCACTATTTCTATCCTCGAATCCAAAAAGGAGAGGCTCTCTCTGGATCTATTGCTTGGATTCCAAGGGCCTGGAACAAAGAGATATACCCAGATGGAGTTTACCGCGAAAAGTGGGACGAGTGGCGGGCCGAATGGTGCTGGATCCAGGAAGCAGATCCTCATCCTTTTTGCCATCCTCGGCGACAGAAGGTGGTCCGCGGCAAGGATTGGGGCGATCTCGCCGCAGAAGACGAGAAGCTCACAATCGCCACTACCAGGATCCTCCGCTTGAAGGCTGCCAGGCTGACAATGGAGATGATCGGCTTCGACTTCCTCCGCCGCCGCATCGCCCCTCTACAAAATAGGGGGAGGCCAGCCTGGGAGTATAAGAACGCAGCGGATGTCATGAGGTTGCGCCCCGGGCTGAACAACAACTTGACTATTATGCAGCTTGGCGCTCTCCGCCAGAAGTTATTCCAGCGCGAAGACAAGCACCGGCTGCCGGCAAGGATCGTCCCCTTGTGCAACAACTCTGCACTGGGGTCGATCATTGCCTTCTTGCCGATGTTCAACGCCCACGGCCTTGACCCGACCTGGGTCGAGCCAAGCGAGGAAGAAGCGCAGAAATTCTTCGACAATCTGACGGAGAAGCCTGTCCGGCAAGAGTCAGATCTTATTCGCGCCACCACAGATCAGGAGGTAGCATACATCGCTACCAGAGTGGAGGAGGCGAATCTTGCCGCGGAGGCCGGCAACGTCGGCTTCACAGAGTGGGAAGCCAGCGACGCAGAGGTGGTTGTGGAGGCAAAGCCTGCTGAGGAGGACAAAGTTGCCGGGGAAGAAGGCAGCGCAGCCGCTGAGAGCTCGTCCGGCGAAGACACGGCCGAAGAGGAGACGCGAGAAGAGCCCTCACCCCCGAAGAAGACAAAGCGTGTTCTTTGGAAGGCTGCATCAGGCATCCCAGCAAGCCAGCCTACTTCGAGCGGCGAAGCCCCTGGCAAGAAAGTGGCCGGCAAGACCGGACCGCGGCAGGGGGCCCGGCAACAGCACGCGCGGCGCGCGAGACCCACACCAGCGACCACCGCTGGAGCGGCAGGAGGGTCTCGTACAACCGTGCCAGAGGCTGCCCCGGCGCCTGCCACAGCCAAGCGGCCCAGGACCCCTCCTCCGCCTCCCCACTCAGACATCGCAACGAAGGTCGATTTCGACATCTCTGGCTTCAGTCCGGAGCGAGAGGAAGAAGAGTGAGTACCTGACACAACTTCCACCTTCCAATCTGCATCAGTCTTACTGACTAACTTGTGTTGCTTCTGCAGTGACACAGAAACCTTGCTGGAGAGGATGGCGAAGAGGTCAAGGACTTCTACGGGCGACGAGCCCCCGGCAGGCTCCACTAGCGTGACAGAGACCGTCATTGTGAGCCTGGAGCCTAGTCCCCAACGCAACCCCCAGCGTAAGTTTATTGTCCCTTTTTTCTGTTGGCTGGTGCCGAGGCTTTCATTCTTGTCACTGATATCTTTGGGTTCGCAGGAGAAGAACGGCAACAAGGAGAAGATTGTCCCATTGTGCCTCCTTCATCGACCGCTCCGCCCACAAGCACATCCCCGGCAAGAGATCCTGCCGACGAGCCCGTCCGGATTGAGGAGGAGCCGACAAACACGGACTCCGGCAACCCACCCCCGGCAACCGGAGTTGCCGGGAGAGGCGAAGTTACCTCTCGACAGCCCGACGCAGGTACTCGATCGCCTCAGAGTGCTAGTTATTCTTTTCCCCTTACTTCTTTATCTTTGATCACTTCAAAATTTAAAAACTCGATCTTATTCTGACCCCCTCCTTCACTCTTCAGAGTTCTCTGCGATGGAACACATGGACGTCGACGCCGTCATCGAGGAGACCGCCAGGGATGCTGCTGCCGAAGCGGACAGGATCACTGCCAGCGAGGCCACCAAGGACGATGTTGCCGGGGCTGGTGATGCTCTTGACGGGGAGGCCGCCAAGACAGCACAAAAGGAAATCGCGGAAGAACCTGCTGAAGAGAGCGACAGGGAGGCTGGGGACCATACTGACGGCATTCCTGCCGCAGGAGCGCCAGGCGCTGCATCGGCCGCGGAGCCCCCTGTCACTGGTGAGGCGGCCACTGAAGACCAGCCATCAACATCTGACGAGCCCTCATCCAGCAAGTATCTCAAGGTTGGCGAAAACCTATTCATCAACTTGCCAGGGACGGCAAGCACCGAGGCCCCAGCCGAAGGCGAAGTTTTTGAGGAAATTATTGCCGCTGCCGGGCTCGAAGTCATTGACGATCCCAGCGCTAGCAGTGGCAAGTCTGAAGAGGATCAGCTCCTTCAGGCCATGGGCGAGAACTTCCGCAAACTCTAGGCTCTCCATCGTGCCCGAAAAGAGAAGGCGGACTCCAGAATGGCAGTTGTCGAGGCAGCCGAAGCGGATTTTCAAAGGCGTGTCGCACAAATGCAAGTCTGGCATGCCGAGGCCCTTCAAGAGCTGGTTGCCGGTCGAGAACAAGTGAGCCAGCAATGGAATGAGGTCCTCCTGAAGCAATCAGACATGGAAAGGCCCATGATGAAGCTGTTCAAAGGATCGCTGCCGAAGATGCTCTCCTGACGGGGCGCCGCGTTGCTCTTGACGCTTTCGAAGAAGATCTCACCGCACGTGAGCAGGCGCTCGCCGCCAAGCTTCGTAGCAAGGATGAAGACATTGAAAATCTTGTCGCGCGGCGGACCCAGGAGCTGGAGCAGAAGCACAAGGAGGCGCTCGAAGCTCTAACTGCAAGTCACGCTGGCAAGCTCAAGGAGGCCGTCGATGCTGCCGAAGTCGCAGAGGCCGCCAAGAACGAGCTGAGCGACAAAGTGAAGAGGCTGGAAACAGATCTCGAAGAGCACGGCAAGGAGCTCTCGACGCTCAAGGGGGACAGGGAAAAAACCCTCCACTCCTTGGCGGAGATGCAAGTCGCCCTATCCGACAAGACCAAGCAGCTCTCCTCTGCGGCTGACGATATTGCGGTTCTGGAGCTGAAGCTGACCACACTGCAGAAATCTCTCGAGGCCGGCAGGGCCCGTGAGAAGGCTCTACTCAAGGATCTCCAAGGAGAGAGGAACCTGCTCAAGAGCGCCGCCGCTGCCCAAAATGAGTACGAGAAGGGAGTGGAGATCTGGACTGGTCGTCTCATCGCTGCCGCGGAGAAGCTTACCGCAGAACTGTCAACCATGGGCTTGTCGAACTTCAGATATTCTTCCGAGGAAAGAATATCCCCAAGCGGCAGATTGACGATGTTCTTTGAAAGCATCATCAACGCGTTGAGGGTGCTCCAGTCTAGCCGGGCGACCCAACTGGCGAACGAGACTCGCTGGCTTTGCCGGGCCGTCCTTCGCAAGGTGCTCCTCAAGGTGGTGCACAGCAATCCCGGCATCGACCTCTCCAGCGCACTCGGCCACCTGCCAAAGGATGCAAATGTAGAGGCGCTTGAGAAGTGCATCGCGCCAATCCTTGAGAAGGTGGACTCCATCAAAAGGATCGAAGGCCAACGTAGGGATTGAGTGCTCCTCTTTTATTCTTGCCGCCATCATCTCATGTAAAAGACATTTAAGTCTCGAGTTAGGACTGCGGCAACTCATGGATGTAATATAACTTAACTATGTTTAAGCTCATGCTAGCTACTTTCCTTGTCTGATTCCTTTATGTATGGAGTTCATCCTACGCTTACTGAAAAACTTGCCGGCGCGCAACCTGCCCCGAGCGCTGGGTGCGGGACTTCAGCAGCCTGCCGGAGGCGCAGCGGCCGGCAAGACTCCTTGGCGTTTCTCAGTGCAACCACTTAAATCATTGAGCGGACTCAAAACAAAATAAGGGCGCAACTGATTACAACAAGGGTTCCTTTGCGTGAAAATTTTCCATACAAGGGTCGGAATCGTTCAAGGAAATAACTTGGTAATAAAAGAAAAACTTGCTCTGAGTTTTTAGGACTTAGCTTTCTGTCTTTGTCCTTCCTCCGGCAAGCATACGATTCCGAACGTCACCAACTGGTATTCATGTCTCCCCTTCCCCCCCGGCAAATGTGCACGCGAGGAATCCTTCTGTCTTTAAGAAAAAGAAAGAAGAGAAAATAAAGAGATGAAACCTTGGCGGTTCGTTAGAACTTACCGGGATCAGGTGTCATACAACATCTTAGACAAACATGCATATATGAATGTGATCATGAGAATCAATAAGGAAATGTACAATACTTAAATTTATTCATTTGTGCTCAGGGTCTGCGCCTGGCTTTGTACAAAGGATCACATGCCTTGCCGCAAGACTTGTACAAAAAGGTGGTTGCCGGGAGCCCCCGGCAACCGCGCCTTATGGATAGAACTTGCGAAGATGTTCGATATTCCAGGAATTACTCACTGGAACGCCATCTTCGGTCTCCAGGCGGACAGCGCCAGGCCTGGTGACTCGTACTACCCGATAAGGGCCTTCCCACTTTGGCGTCAACTTGTTTGAATTCTTGGCGGACTGAATCCGTCGAAGAACAAGGTCGCCTTCCTCAAGGCTTCGGGCATGAACTTTGCGGCTATGATAGTGGCGCAAAGCTTGCTGGTAGCATGCAGCTCGCGCAGCAGCCTGAAGACGATTCTCCTCAAGGAGCACAACGTCATCTTGCCGCAGTTGCTCTTGCTCGAGCTCATCATAAGCGAGCACTCGAGGAGATCCGTATATGAGTTCCGTGGGGAGAATTGCCTCCGCTCCATACACTAGAGTGAAGGGCGTCTAGCCGGTGGCTCGATTTGGTGTCGTTCTGATTGACCAAAGGACCGCCGGCAACTCATCAATCCAGCGTCTTCCGCACTTTTTCAGTCTGTCAAAAGTTCTGGTCCTGAGACCGCGCAGCACTTCAGCATTGGCCCTCTCCGCTTGGCCGTTGCTTCTCGGGTGAGCAACAGAGGCAAAACAAATCTTGCCGCCAAGGTCTTGGACGTATTGCATGAAGGTGCGACTTGTAAACTGTGTGCCGTTGTCGGTGATGATCCTGTTAGGCACACCGAAACGGCAAACAATTCCTTTGAAGAACTTGACAGCCGACTGCGCTGTCACCTTCCTCACTGCTTCCACCTCCGGCCACTTTGTGAACTTGTCGATAGCGACGTACAAGTACTCAAAGCCCCCGGTAGCACGGGGAAAGGGGCCCAGTATGTCGAGCCCCCAGACCGAAAATGGCCAGGAGAGAGGGATTGTTTGAAGAGCTTGAGCTGGCTGATGTAATTTCTTCGAATGAAACTGGCACGCTTCACACCTGGTTACTAGTGCAGTCGCATCCTGGAGGGCGGTGGGACAAAAGAAACCTTGCCGGAATGCTTTTCCGGCAAGCGCTCTTGACCCTATGTGAGAACCACACATGCCCCCATGTATCTCTGCCAACAGCTCTAGTCCATCTTCCCGAGGAATGCACTTCAATTTCACACCGTTTGGTCTCTTTCTGTACAGGACGTCATCGACGAACTTGTACATAACAGACCGACGGGCTACTCTCTCCGCTTCTTCTTGTTCCTCAGGGAGTTCACCTGTTTGAAGGAAATGGACAATGTGCTGCGCCCATGCCGGAGCCTGAGGCTCGACAACTAGGACTAAAGGCATCTCATCCGTCGGGGAAATATTTGTCTCGACAGCAAGGGCCTGAGACCCTGCCGGAGCCTGTTGTTCCCCGGCAAGCGTGTCGATCCCGGCAACTTCCTTGCCGGCGGCTCCGGGGAGCTCTGTCGGGAAGGACTGGCCAGAGTTCAACTTTCTTCTCTTTTCTTGCCGCATTGATGGTGCCACGGATGGTTGAGTCAATTGGAGCACAAAAGTTCCTGGTTCCACAGGCAACTTGAGGGCAGCACGTTTTGACAGGTCGTCAGCAACGCTGTTCTCGGCACGAGGGACATGCTCCATTTGGAGACCGTCAAAGCGCTCTTCCAATTTCCTCACTTCATCTACGTAGGCCTGCATCAACAGACTTTGATAGTTCTTGTTGACCTGCCTGACGACAAGCTGTGAATCACCTTTAATAATGAGCTTTTTGATACCAAGGTCTGCCGCGATCCTAAGACCGGCAAGCAAACCCTCGTATTCTGCAGTGTTGTTGGTTGAACTCTCCCGGGGAAAATGCATTTGGACTACATACTTGAGGTGCTCTCCGGTGGGTGCGACAAGCAGCACACCAGCACCGGCGCCTTGCAGCAAAAAAGCCCCGTCAAAGTACATAACCCATTGCTGATTGGTTTCCTTGCCGGGGAGACTTGTTTCTTGAACTTCTTCGTCTGGCGTCGGGGTCCATTCTGCAATGAACTCCGCCAAGGCCCTGCTCTGAATTGTGGAAGTACTTTCAAACTTAAGGCCAAAGCTGGACAACTCCAACGCCCACTCCACGATCCTGCCGGTTGCCTTCGGATTTTGCAAAATCCGTTGCAACGGAAAGCGAGTGACGACGGTGATCTCATGTGCTTGAAAATAATGGCGCAGCTTTCTCGAGGCCATAAGGAGGCCGAAAAGCAACTTTTGCACACCAGAGTATCTTGACCTAGCTCCTTGCAAAAGGGAGCTAACAAAATAAACTGGGCGCTGCACCACCTTTTTCTTCTGCACGGGTTCCTCTGTTTGCGCAGATCCTGTCTTGC
This sequence comes from Thinopyrum elongatum, assembly GCA_011799875.1. Classification (NCBI taxonomy): domain Eukaryota; kingdom Viridiplantae; phylum Streptophyta; class Magnoliopsida; order Poales; family Poaceae; genus Thinopyrum; species Thinopyrum elongatum. The sequence continues at coordinate 273,884,466 of CM022298.1, forward strand.
CGGGATCAACCCTTGCCGGGAAAGATCTTGCCGCGTCATCTGGCGGTCCTGCCGCTGATGTTGCCTCCTCATCAGCTTCCCTCTGCGCCACCAGCGCAGCACTAACCACTTGATTTGTCGCCGCCAGATACAGCAGCAACGGTTCTTGTGGTTTAGGTGCGACTAGCGTCGGCGGAGAAGAAAGGTATTTCTTCAAATCTTGCAGCGCCGCCTCCGCTTCCGGAGTCCATTTCATTGGACCTGCCTTCTTCAAAATTTTGAAGAAGGGTAGGGCGCGCTCAGCAGATTTGGAAATAAACATGCTTAGAGCAGCAACACAGCCGGCAAGACGACGCACATCCTTGACGCGTCTTGGCGCTTCAATTTGCTCAATGGCTCTGATCTTGTCGGGGTTAGCTTCGATTCCCCGGCAAGATACAAAGAATCCGAGGAGCTTGCCGGAAGGAACACCGAACACGCACTTCTCAGGATTGAGCTTCAAGTTGATCTTGCGCAAGTTCGCAAATGTTTCTTCTAAGTCTTGAATGAGCGTTGCTTTATCCTTAGTTTTGACCACTATGTCATCCATATACGCCTCCATATTTCTATGGAGTTGTGGCTCAAAACCAATCTGGATTGCTCTGGCAAATGTTGAACCAGCACTTTTCAACCCGAAAGGCATCCGTATAAAACAATACGTACCACATGGGGTGATAAAGGCGGTTTTCTCTTCATCTTCCTTTGCCATAAAAATCTGATGATACCCTGAATAGGCATCAAGGAAGGACAGGAGATCACAACCAGCGGTGGCATCCACAATCTGGTCGATGCACGGCAAGGGAAAAGGATCTTTTGGACAGGCTTTATTGATATCTGTATAATCGATACAAAGCCTCCATTTCCCGTTCGCTTTCCGCACTACAACCGGATTGGCCAACCAGGTTGGATGAAGCACTCCTTTGACCAGTCCTGCCGCCTCCAGCTTCTTAATTTCTTCGGCAATGAATTCTTGCCGCTCCAAAGCCTGTTTCCTCACCCTTTGCTTGACGGGCCGCGCATGAGGACAGACAGCAAGGTGGTGCTCAATTACTTTCCTGGGAACGCCGGGGATGTCAGACGGTTGCCATGCAAACACGTCGACATTCGCCCGCAGGAAAGCAACGAGCGCGCTTTCCTATTTGTCATCTAGGGTGGAACTTATGATGAAAGTTCCCCCCATCCCGTCCTCCCTGGCAGGCACCTTCTTGGTTTCCGGCGGGGCAGCCTTGGACTTCTTGTTCTTGCCGGTGGAACTCTCTGGCACGTCCTCGACGGAAGCGCAGCACTCCGAGGAGGTGCGCTTGCCGGAGTTGGCGCCAAGGTTCCTGCCGGTCTTCTTCTTTCCCCCGGGAGTTCCAGCGGCAGGAGCAGATGCCTTGATGGCAGGTGCTGCAACTGCGTCCCGGTAAAGTTGGTCGGCACAGATGAGCGCATCCTTCTTATCAGAATGGATAGTGATGACGCTCAACGGCCCAGGCATCTTCAAGACGTTGTACGCGTAGTGTGATGCCGCCATAAACTTAGCCAGCGCTGGCCGACCAAGGATCCCATTGTATGACGTGGGGATCTTGGCGACATCAAACACCACCTTTTCGGTCCTGAAGTTAAGCTCGCTGCCAAATGTTACCGGCAGCGTGATCTTGCCCTTAGGCTGGGTTCTTCCCGGGTTGACCCCTTGAAATGTACCCGTTTCCTCGAGATCTTCGTCGGGAATCTGAAGCTTTGTGAGCACATCTGGTGAGATTAAATTTAGGCCGGCCCCGCCGTCAACTAACATCTTCGTCACCTTGAGGTTGTGAATTGTCGGGGAAACCAACAATGGCAAACACCCGACCGCAGTTGTGCGATCAGGGTGATCCTCGGCGTCAAAGATGATAGGCGTGCTGGACCACTTCAGGGGCCTACATGCATAGGGGGACGGCTCTGCCGCATTAACCTCCCGCACCCACTGTTTAAGTTGGCGGTGGGAAGAATGCAGCGAGGCACCCCCATCAATGCACATAGCCTCCGTAGCCTTCTGGAATTCTTGCTCACTGGATTCGTCATCTTCTTCATCATCATCTCCTTCTTTATCTCGGCCCCGAGCGGGCCGATCCTTCTGCTGCTTGGCCTTGCCGCGGCGACCCCCTCGGCCACCGCGTTTCTTGTCGGACCCCTCAGCACCATCTTGGGCCTTCTCCTTGTCTCGCCTCTCGTATTCGGCCTTCTGCTTCTCGGCAAGCTGCTCAACTTGCCGGCAGTTCTGGAGATCGTGGCCCTTAGTGCGATGGATCTTGCAGTACTGCTTGCCGGAGTTCTCTGACTTGTCGGCAGCCGCCAAGGCCTAACAGGAAGGGCACCCGGCAAGATCCTTGCCGGGGTCGCCAACCTTGGCCTTCTTGGCGGCGCTAGGGTTGCCGGATTCCTCGACGGCAAGCACGGCCTTGCCTCCACGCTTCCTATTCCGCCGCCGGCCTTTCCTTGACGGAGCCGCGGCATCTTCTTCTTCTTCTTCTGAGTCACCTGTCGCACCAACAGCTTCACCGGGGAGTTTCCTCCCCTCTTCAGCTCGAGCACACTTGTCTGCCAAAGTGTAAAGCTCGGCAATACTCCTGACTTTGTTCATTGCCAGCTCTTCCCGCATCCTGCGGTTACGCACGTTCTGATGGAACGCGCTAATGACAGCGGCGGGATGAACGTCGGGAATGTTGTACTGCACTCGGCTGAACCTCTGCATAAACTTGCGCAGGGACTCGCCCTCCCTCTGAGGGATGATATGTAAATCACTTTCTTGGCCAGGAGCTTGGTGGCCTCCAACAAAGGCGCCAACAAACTGATGGCACAGATCTGACCAGCAAGAAATAGAATCCTCCGGCAGATGCATCAACCATGACCTGACGTTGGGTTTGAGCACCAACGGGAAGTAGTTGGCAAGTATCTTGTCATCTCGGCCCCCGGCAGCCTGCACCGCAATGGTGTAAATGCTGAGGAACTCCGAGGGATGAGTCTTGCCGTCGTATTTCTCCGGGACCTCTGGCTTGAAGGTTCGGAGATTGGGCCATTGGACTTGCCGCAGCTCACGGGTAAACGCCGGAGGTCCTACCTCGTAAGGCAAGTCTCCTACGTTTCCTGGCGCAGGCTCGTCGACAACCGGCCCCGCACGCTTATCAGACTGATAGCGCGCTTCCCGTCGCCGCTCGATGGTTGTTCGAGCGTCCTCCTTGCCTCGTTCCAGGAGAACCAGACGCTGATCACGGCGCATCCGTGGATCGGACGACGCCGTGGAAACTTCTTCATGGCGGTCGACTTGCTGAGTCGTCGGCCGCCGCTGATGTCGCGGAGGAGAGTGCACTGTAGTCGCACCACCTCCGGTTTTCTCTCCACCGGCTCACATCGGATCGATGGGCCTCCGCTGAGAGGGCCCTGCCTCTTGTGGTCCATCCTTATTAGCGAAGCCGATAAGGCTCTGGATAGTAGCTCGCCACTCCTCCATCTTCTCCGGGGCGGGAGGAAAATCGAGGAGTAGCTGCGCACGTGCCAAGGCTTCCGCTGGCGTAGGTGGTGGCGACAGGTGCGAGGTGCGTGAGGTGCTCTGACTCCTAGCCAAGTTAGAAGGAGCACCGCCACGGTCACGCGACCGCGCACCACCTTCGCCGGCAGCTTGGTGTGCATGCTGGTCCTGCGCATCTTGGGATCTATGCGCAGAAACCTTTTCATGGGGACGCCCCGAACCACCAGCGCCATGATGTCGCTCATCTCGCACGACCTGGGCAGGTTGCGAGGCTCGCACCGGCGCGGGAGCTCCAGCAGGCGCTCTTCGATCACTAGAGTTTGTTGTGCCACCCGTAGGCAACACAACACCATCTCTAGATCCAGCGACGCGCAAGTTACCACTGCCACTGCGAACGATACCGCTCGCTTGGCTTGGGTCACCAGAACGCCGCGGGGGTTCTAGTCCTCTTCCTTCTGCACCCACACCATCACCTGTCTGCGAAGGCGCGGGCAAAACGGACCCGGACGGTTGTGTTGCCGCAACGTTCTTCTTCTTGGGCGGCATGATGATGAAGATGATGAAGGAACTAGGGCGTCGACCACCAGATCAGGTTCACGCAACCTTCAATCCCCCTACCTGGCGCGCCAAAGATGTCGGGGCACGACACCTATGGGATCCCGAGGGACCCCTTTACGATTCGGCGGGGGGAGAGGTATACGCAAAGAGCAGAACCGGTGATCGACGCGGGGGGTTTTTACCCAGGTTCGGGCCACTGATCAGCGTAAAACCCTACTCCTGCTTTGTGTTCTTATTGATATTCTTGAGCCCAGCCTTCAGGAGCGCTCGCAATGAACAGTACGTTCAAAGAGCAGCTACGCATGCAGAATGGGTCAGAAGTTCTCCTCCTCTGTAGCAGTTGCCTTGGGCCTCCTTTTATATGCTCAAAGGGGTCTCCACAGTGGCAAAATGTACATACATTAAGGTGTAAAGTAGCTACAGGGTATCATACCTAACCCCTGACGGATTAGGACAAGCGCATTTAATGCACCGTGAGGTGTCCGATTAGGTGTCCTCACTTTCTTGGGGATGGAAAAAGGGGCCATCCCATCAGCACCACTTAAGCTCTCCTCCACTGGCGCGTTGCCACGCATCCAGAGAAGGACCCAGAATGCCAGGCTTGTGACTGTGCCGAAGCGGTGGTACAGTGACGAAATCTCGCCAGGCGCCGATCCTTGCCGGGCCCCAAACCTTGCCGGGCGCCAGGGCTTGCCGGGCGCCAAGCTTTGCTGGGAACCAAGCCTTGCCGGGCGCCGAGCCTTGCCGGGCGCCGAGCCTTGCCGGGCTCCGCGGCCATCCCGGCAAGGATCTTGCCGGGGAAGCTGGTATTCGATTTCCAGCTTTGCTTATCTGCTGATCCTTAAATCTCTGACTTGACGATTTCCTTGATGACTTGAATCGACCTCGAGCTGATCCCGGCAAGCCTTGCCGCGAGGACGGCTACAACTGTCCGTGCACAAGTAAGGGGTACTAGTGGCCCAATACTTAGTACACCGACACAGCCACACCCAGGTTTTTCATCACAAAATTATGAGATAGAAAAGCTTAATGTTTTAAGCTATGCTTTCGACATTTAATTGTTTAATAACCAAACTCTTTTATGCATTTGTTGGTAAACATTTTGCATAGGCCACACGATTAATGCCGTTTCTTTCTAGTGTCACCCTCTTCTCTTTAATTACTTTGTCATGTCAGTTTTTTTATTACTTGGCATTCATATGTGTGCGTTCCTACCGTGGAGCACTCGGAAGGACAAGATGGAAGTTAAGCTACACGTGAAGGGCGACCAACCAGCTATGCCACGTGGCGCAAGCTGGTTGGCCACGGTGAAAAAGCTTTTGGGATATTATTTTTAGATGGAGGTGAGGAATTTTTTAAAATGTTTTTTCCTTTTTAGATAGAGGTGATGACCCCGCATATTTTTTTAAATGGAGCGCTACGCAAAGTGACCCTCGCTGGTAGGTTGCGTTGATGATTTTTCTTTTCCTTTTTACTTTTTTTTATAGAGGTGAGATTTTTTAATTTTTTTTCTAGATGAAAATGAGGACTACATGTATTTTTTAAAATAAAAATATAGGCACAACTTCCTCCTAAGCGGCGCAACCGGATGATGCCCCGATAACTAGGGGTGGGCACGGTTAAACCGAAAACCGAAAAACCAAACCGAACCGAACCGTATTAACCGATATGTTGGTTAATTCGGTGGTTTGGTTTTTGGTTCGGTGGGTAATTTTAAGGTTGATCGGTGTTTGGTTTGTGTTCGATTTTCAGTGCCTAGAAACCGAATAGACCGAACAAACCGATATGTAGGATGCCTTGTGTAATACCATGTTCACTCCATCATGCGGAGGTCTCTCCAAAAGGTAAATTAGACGGGGACCGAGGGAGTACTAGTGTATCATTTAGTGCATGAGCTGCTCAGTTTAGAGGCATCACTCTTATTCTTCCATACATAATACATGGCACGTTCCATGTGATTTTTCCACTTAATAATGTTCACTAGTTTGCTTGACCGAATAAAGCATTGCCTGATGTTAAGGTTGCTTGCTCTTGTGACTATTTTATGCATTCTATACAATGCAAATCAACGCACATAAATCATTACACTTGTACTAACGAGTGCATGTATTTCGGTTTTTCGGTTAACCGAAGAAACCGAACCGATATATTATGGTTAATATGGTTCGGTTTCTTAATTTTGTGTGATTATTTCGATTTTCATTTCTTCAAAACCGAAATTATTAAAAACTGAATAAACCAAACCGTATTAACCATATATAAACGGAACGCCCAGTCCTAGATAACTAGCGTTGGCATCAAAGGGCGACGCTCCCAATCGAACCGGCGGCATCTCCCAAAGCATCATCCTCGCAATCTCCGCCCCACCCCCCAACCCCAAAAAAAGAGCCAAAACCCCCGCAAAAATTACTCACTACTCTCAGCAAGCGCGCATCTCCGCCGCCGACGCCGCTATGGCCGCCGCGCACTCCCTCCTCCACCTAGCGGCGCCCAAGTCCGTCGCCCCCACGTCCACCCTCTCGCCTCTCGGCGCCGCCCTCCTCCGCCTGCTGCCCTCCCGCCGGCCTCAGCGCCTGGTCGCGTCCTGTAGCTCAGCCCACCCTGATCTCGCCGCCTTCCCCAACCCAAACGGCCTCCTGGTGGCCGAGCCCGCTGCGGCGGCGCCCATCGACATTGACGTGGCCACGGAGGCCGAGCTGCGGGAGAACGGGTCCCGGTGTACGCGCCGCACCAAGCTCGTTTGCACCGTGGGGCCCGCCACCTGCGGCCCCTCGGAGCTGGAGGCGCTGGCCGTGGGTGGGATGAACGTCGCGCGTCTCAACATGTGCCATGGAGACCGCGAGTGGCACCAGAAGGTCATCAGCTCCGTGCGGAGGCTCAACGAGGAGAAGGGGTATGCCGTCGCCGTCATGATGGACACCGAGGGGAGCGAGATCCACATGGGGGACCTCGGCGGCGCGTCAGCGGCCAAGGCGGAGGTGAGGTTGGCGCAGGGTTTTGGTTCGGCAGCTGCTCTTCCCTTTTCATGTATTGTGCTCGATGAAATGCGCGCCTGGACGAGGGATGATGCTATAGTGCTGTCATGCCTGTATTCTTATGCATGGTTTATCTATTAGTCCATGGAATTCGTAAGATTGTCTTGAACGCAGTGAGAGGGTAGATTTAAGTTTGAGCTCAAGACACCAGTTTGGTATGTAACTAGCAAATACGCCAGTGCGTTGCAATGAGAGAAAAGATATCCTTGACCCTCCAACTAATAAAAGAACACAACGCATAAAGCCTGAGAATTGGGCTAAGAGGCATATAGGACACCTCTTTTGTACTCCCGCCTTAGTGGATAGGGTAAATGAATAAATAGGACAGTTGTTGCGCGAACCGTACGAAGAGACCACGTAATTAGTAGGTGCATGCATAACAACTTCCTTCAAGTACGCATGGAGCAACTGGCTTTAGTTAAATAATGAGGAAATCGGTTATGCAACTTACACTCCTCATCTAGCATATGGATTGTGGCATTTTTGCCTAAATGGGTGTAGATCTTAAATATAAAGCACGTGATAGAAGTTATAGTCTGCTGGATTTCCTAGTAGGTATACCTGAACTGAGAAAAAGAGATTATGGAAGTATATCATGTATCGGTAAGAATTGTGTAGAACACACTAGAGGTATATTTGAGGCAATTAATATTTTCAAGGACTTGATATTACCCATCCTTACAGGAGTACATACTGCACATTATTTGAAGGATTCTATACGGCATTTTTTTCTTATGAGTATATACTGCATTTTATAGTATATGCTGGCTTTTTTTTTGCGGGAGACTATATGCCGACTTTGTAAAGGAGTATATACTGTTTTTTTTGTAGGAATATATATACTGAATTTTTGTGAGGAGTATATACTGATTTTTCATAGTACATAATGAATTTTCTGAACAAGTTTATGCTCAATTTTTTAAGTATATACTGCATTTTTTATACGGAGTATATACTGTCTTTTTCGGAAGCAGTGTATACAGTTTTGTTTTTAGGGAATATGTGTGCACTGCCATTTTTCGGAAGAGTATACATATACTGTATTTTCTTACAGACTATGTACTTTTTTATTTAGGGAGTATATACGAGTAAGCATCAACAGAAGAACTAAATAAGTATATACATCTAGTTCTGTTTGGATACATATATGGGTATATTTTAAGTAGCAACCAAGGAGATACATATCACTATTTGTTGTGCTATATGAGTGCTTCCCATGTTGCGCCATGAAGTTTCTGTGCGGTAAGCACTAAGAGAAGGAACAGATGAGCTGACGCCATTGACTCAATAGCACCCATGAAGCATCTGTGTCCATAACAAAGAACGAATCTGTAAAATCAAATAACGATGTTAATCCTTTTGCAGATTGATCTTAGACTTGATTCAAAAAGTGTACATACAAAATGCAGTTGGATCATAGATCCCCTGCTTCAAACAATATTATACTCCAACCTGTTCGCGCCGGCGGCGAAGACCATGTGCATCTACCTTGGTAATCGTACGTGCCTACAATGATTGCATGCATACAATAGATTGGCTCTCTTTGACTTAATGCAGAGATCTTACCGATTGAGTATGACACGCTCGTGCGACTATTAGCAGGAGTTGATAATCTCTCTGGAGCACGTCGCGCGCGGTGATCGACATATGGTCATCGGCGGCCAGGCGTTCGATCGGCAAATCACGGAGTGGTGCTGCTTGCGCGGAACGACAATGAGACAACCACAAATACCATCACATGAGAAAGGATGGTTGATGACGTCGTTTGCTGCCGCTACCAAATCAGATGATACTGCCGCTTCTTGTCCTTGTCGCCGCCGGTCGCTCTGCAACATACGCGAGGGCGTGATGACCATGGTTTGCGGAGAATGAAACAGAGTCTAATAACCAATATGCGGGGCTGCGGGGCTAGCAAGATTGAAAGTAGCGTCCGCTTATCCCGTGCGTTAGTTGGGTGCTAAAAGGGTTCGTTAGCCAGAAACCAATCGACAGTGCCGGTGGAGAATTTAAAAAGGATAGGTGGCTAGGAGTATGTACTCCTAGGAGTACTAACCCATTTTCCTATATATAGTGATACTATTCATCACCCAGGGTTCAGATAAGTTATTCTTCACCCGAGGTAATCTTACGATCGTGTCATAAATACATTATATTTAGAATACAAATAGTTACATTCATATTGATTCACTACGTTAAATTTTGCATAAGAAAACAAAAATATAGGTTATAAGATCAGAAAATTGCATTTTATGTATATTTTACACTATGTTTTTACGTTTGTAATTTTTCGTAACATAAAATATTTTTACGGCGATTATACATTTTCTTACTCTTTTTACATATGAAATAAGACAAAATTTACGGAACGTAAAATTCCGGTGCATATATATATATATATATATATATATAGACATGTTCCTTACGAATTCTCATGCACATCAGACAACATGTGCTTCGCTACGGAGCAAACAACAGCTGTCATGAATCAGGGTTGGTTTGGCTGAGAAATTGGGTAGTGGAGTGTCGTTCGTGTCTGGTGAGATCGAAACCGTTGCGCGAAAATTCTCCATCCTCCAACTAATATAATGGAAAAATTCGAGGAGTTCTTATCGAACACATTAGAGACTCGGCTGAGGTATGCCGGTACAGCTGTGCACACGTACAAGCTACCTTGATTGATTCCTACTTGAAGTATTGAGGCTGGCTACACACGCAGCGCACACGACACGGTGCATCGATTTGGTTGCCTCAGAAGCTTGTCTTTCTTTGATCTGATTGATTACACATAGAGTTACATGTATGGATATATAAAGCAGCAAAAGGTAGCTAGGTAACATCTATACGGTGATTGTTTCGGGTCTGACCTGGACTATGACTTGTGGTTAATTCGAACAGAAGGATTAGGAGATAGCCCAGCCGTACTGGCGTAAGTGAGCTAGACTCTTGTGTTCCTGTTTCATGTGCGAGATGGACAACCGAGGAAAATCTAGGGGGGAAGCTTTGCGCCCGTTGATTGAAAAGAAAGGATAACTTGTATGCTTCCACCAGCCTATTTGGCTGAGTTGGTTACAACAGATAGAACTAAACCGCAAGTCACGTGTTTGAATCCCATCTCCGTATGGCCAAGCCACTCGCGTGGGCATAAAATTCCTGTTCGCTGCAGGCTGTTTTCTTCAAAGCCCAAGTGTACGCGGCCACCAAGTTTTTCGCTGAAATATACAGGCGAAGTCCCAAGTAGACGCTTCTTTTCGGTGGCTTTGTTTTGCTTTTGGAGCGTGGGCAAGGCCCAACCGAACGAGGGAGGACGAAACAAAAATTAATGACCTACAAACACCAACTTCCCTTTAATAGTAGAGGTATCCCATTTTTAAAATGCTGGTAGCATTTGTAATTTAATTTCTTGAATGCAGGGGCCAGTAAAATAGCTGAAACAAGGGATATTATAGCAATTATCTTGTTTCAGATATTTGTTTTTGCGTTTCTTTGTCATATGTTTGGTACTGGGTAGTTACATGAAAAAATTCTAGATTGTAGATAGCTAAGAACTGATGAGCAATGAGCTTCTGAAGGTAATTGTAATGGTCTAGGGTCCAACACTTGAATAATCGTATGAAGCATCCTTCAGGTCTTGCTTTTAGCAGCTCTCGAAACAAAAAAGGTATTCTGATTTGAGTGACTTCAGTGGATTGGTTGTACCAGATTTAGTTGTTAGGAATTTAGTATGATTTTTTTTAATCTAATCTGTAGTCATTTTTTGGCCATTTGGGTTGAACTCCCAATGACCCCAACATGACTGATATGTGACACGGTTGGGCATGTTGTCTTTGGTTAACTTATCAATAGGATTTGGGCATGAGTTTTCTTTTCTTCTAAGATGTTGTTATTGCTTCTTTAAATAGTTGGAAGTTAATAATGCTTGAGACCGTGTTTTGAAAACATGTATATATATTTTTGGAGAATCCTTGAAAGGTTAGGGCGATCGATTGTAAGAATAGAATTGCCCAGTTCATTAGGGAAAACCAGGCGAAAACCAGAAAAAACTTGTATACTTGAAACCCACAAATTTCTTGTATCTTTTCCCCTCTCTATAGGCAGGCTTAGCAAAATCTTCGTGATTAGTGGAGTCTGAACTTTGCGGATCACCTTTGTCAATGGAAATACAATGGTAAGAAAAATTCAATAAAATGGAGTAACTCAAAGGAGAAAGGCATTTTGGCATGCAGTCGCCAGGTTCTATGAAAAGACTAGTGTAATCATAATAAAAATTAAAGATATGCATGTTCAAGCTAATGCAGCCTTTTATGAAAGCTGGGTTACTTACTTTTCAAATTTAATCTTATCTTCTATTCTTAAATAGTTGCAACCCACTAACTATTTTTCTAAGCATGCAGAGCCTCCACATTAACAAACCATGCATGTCCTCCACGTCTTTAATCTACCATCCCAAACTATTTTTCCCATGCATGCAACTCGTCCACATCGACAAATCATGCATGGCTGCCAAATCATTTGCCATCACATCAAAATTAATTCTCACAATTATTCACGTTATCAATCTAATTATCCATGTTTTCAGCCTACCATCCCGCGGCAATGCGTGGATTATCTACTAGTTTTCCATATATAACAGTTGAAAATTTGATGGTAACTAGTGGTGGCATGATACAGTCTATTTCATACTACATGTTATGAATATAATCTGTAAAAATTTCAGACTAAAGTTTAATCAATAGCTATATGTAATTGAGACACTACTCTGAAAAATGAGATTCTGACATCCTCTTTGTGAAAATATCATATAACAAGTGCTGGACGTGAAGATTGAAGAGTAGCCAACTACCCAACCCAACTCATCTATCCTCATATTTAACGAGAATCCCTGATATGTTCAGCTAATATCGTTTACTGTGCAATTTCTAATTTGAGCCTTGGGTGCAAGTGTTTCTGTGGTCATTACTAGGAATTTTATTTGCTATCTTTTTTAGAGAATTGCCTCAGTACCATTATAAGTTTGGTCACACTGTATTTTGGTGGATTTCACAGGATGGAGAAATCTGGACATTCAGTGTTAGATCTTTTGAGGCACCTCCCCCAGAACTAACTGTTCATGTGAACTACGAAGGCTTCGCTGAAGGTTAGTATACCTCTTCATTACCCTCTATAGTTTTTGTCGCTGCTTAATTGTATTTCTGATTCGTACGCAGATGTGAGAGTTGGTGATGATCTTCTTGTGGATGGTGGAATGGCTCGGTTTGAGGTCGTTGAGAAACTAGGACCGGATGTGAAGTGCCGTTGCACAGATCCTGGTTTGCTGTTGCCACGTGCCAATCTTACATTTTGGCGGGATGGCAGTGTTGTCCGCGCGAAGAATGCCATGCTTCCGACAATTACATCTAAGGTGACTTTACTATCATGATAAGCTGTTGCTATGAATCTGTAGTATTCTGTGTGAACACCTTGGATTGTCGCATTTCCTTTTGTTGTCTGAATCATGAAATCTTTTCAATTGGAAATGTCCTATTTACTCCATAAATATCACTGCATTGTAACACTGAAGAATTTCCTGGAATAGTCTGTCATCTGTTTCTTAGATTGCTACCTGGGTGGTTTGTTTTTTGCTGAAAAAGGGATTTGGTAGTTATCGATAATAATCCCCTTTTTCTTGTGATGCCTTTTGCAGGATTGGCTTGACATAGACTTTGGAATTGCTGAAGGTGTAGATTTTATTGCAGTTTCATTTGTTAAGTCAGCTGAGGTTATTAACCATCTAAAGAGCTACATAGCAGCAAGGAGTCGTGGCAGGTAATATTCCTCTCGTGTTCTTGACTAGTTGAAAAGAATTGTTTAATGCTGTTTGATGCGATCTTTCCCATTCTTCTGTCCATGAAGCTGTGGCATCACTGAGCTTAAAAAAAAAAAACTGTGGCATCACTGTACACATCCATTGGATGAAATAATATTATCATGGAGATCTGAGCTCAGCTAACATACGCACATGCAAACTAATGCCTGAGCAGTACAAGGTGCACATGTCAGTCGCGCAGACAAGTATCATATTTTTGGTCCCACAGCTCCCAACATCCCATGTACTCACTAAAAGACCCCCCTCCCCCCACCCCACCCAAAAGAAAAGAGACTCAGTCATAACAGCACTAACCCTTTTTGTGTGAGGCAAGGCAACTTTTTTTTTATTTCAAGGGTTGTGTTCTGAGGGTGAGTCAGGCATGTTGGGTTGAGTGAGTTTTCTCCCTCAGTTGTACATATTTCTTCCTAATGAAATGTTACACAGCTCTCTTGCGTGTTTGAGAAAAAATAACAGCACTAACCCTTTCTAGTTCTCCTCCACTGCTGTTCGCATATCGATTTTTGTATTTCCTCTATGGATGGCAATTGGGCGTGACGGGTCCGTTTAAGGGTCACCCATGCCGTCCCTGCCACACATTTTCGCGCCCATGAGGACCACTCATGACAGGCACACAACCTTGCACATACCCGTCACCGGCTATTGCCGACACCCATGGGTATGCTCATGTGCCTGACGCCCATCGGTCAGTAGCACATGGAGCCACCAAGTTCAGACGTCGATGCTACCTCAGTCCCAAAGAAGGTCCACATACAACAATTGATTCCGTTGAATTAGACAGGGTTTAGTTTTGTAAACGGGTGGACCCGGCACAGGTTACCTATGCTCTTGCCCACTTATTGGGCGTTACTTTGCACCCACGAGGATGCCTGCGGGGAGAAAACTCGGAACATGTGCGCAGGTTACCGGACAAGATTGCCATCCTTAACTCTCTCCATTTCATATTTTAGGGCGTATAGTTTCTTACTTTATAAGGCGTATGCTGGTAACAAAGCTGCAATCAAGTCTCATCTTCCTACAGTACCCCTATGTTACTTTTATTCCTCCATCCACCGCTAGAGTGACGGAGAGTTGCCAGCCACCCAAGTCTCCTAGGAAAGCTGAAATACATCCATTCATCGCTGCATATTGGAAATTAATTCACTAATGCAATAACCTCGGTGCAAGGCTACATTAGTTTTTCTGCTCAATACTCTCTTGCTTTTGGCTCACCTTAATCTTCTGTTCACACTGGCTGCAAATACTTCTTAAAATATGAAATGGAGGGAGTAAGCTAAAGTTGGTTCCTCGACTGCCCTATTATCTCGCCATGACTCTACCCATGTGCGCACATCTCTTAACCTCTTAGCTTGTAATCCTCAAGTGTAATAGTGTTTATTAATTTTGCAAAAAAAAACAGTGTATTATATCGCCGTAACTTAAATGAGTTTGGGATCCAGTTTTCCTTCCCGCATCATCATCTATTCTTACTGGTCAGAGGCGCCCTTCTACCCTGGTGCTTCTGCTCCAATCTCAGCAGCAATGGCTCTGTCATTGTGTGCTGCCCTCATCGCCGATCCACACTACAGCCTGATGTAGGGTGGACCCTAGGGGCTGATCTTTCACGATTTGGAGAGGGATTCCTGAAGAACACGAAGAACACAAGGGGAAAAACAAGAGGAAACACTCAAATCAACGAGATTCGATTACACATGTGCTAGATCCAAGTACACAAAGAGACACACGATCCAAACACAACAAGGGACGATACAACGGTAGGTAGTTCTTCCCAATCCGTGAGGAGATGGGGTCTTGAATCCTTTGGGATCTTCTTCATGAGGAGGTCTTGAATCCACTTGGGGGATCTTCTCCTAGATGGAGGTCTTGGCCTCCAATGGAGTAGGGACATAAGTGGATGAGCAAAGCTCTATCTTCAAGATGAGCTATCACAATGCTAACCCTAAAACGTAGGAGGAGTATATATAGTCTAGGGGGGCGAAGGGATACATGGGCTTCGGCCCGTTACTGTGCGCAGACAGAGGGGGCCGGATGTCCGGGCGTCGGGCCGGATGTCCGGGGCCGGTGGGGTCGGGCTTCAGTTGCGTTCTGTGATGGATGGGCCGGATTTCCGGGCTGGCGCCGGATTTTCGGGGCAGTCGGGCCAGATGTCCGGGCCCTGTAGCTCTGGCTGCTGGGTTGTGGCTGCGGCTGAGGCGGGGACTTGTCCGTCTTCGCGGGGTTCTCCGAGAGGGTCTTCTTGATACCTGATCACACATAGCATTCCGGACTTAGGTAGTAACCATGTCTCATGTGGGTCGTATGGAATGTCACAAAGGAGAGATGTCACCTCGGTCTCGAGAGCTCTTGTACGTGCTCTTGTCATTGGTCCACTAGGCACTTGGGGAAACATAGGTAGGTCTATGGGGATGACCGTAGGATGCTCCGCATCATCTCCCCCCTTGGGAAAGATCCGACCTCGGATCGAGAACCTCATCACCATGGAAGGGAGAGAGATCCTTGACGTTGAAGATATCGCTCACGTTGTACTTGTCTCGAGGTAGGTCGATCTTGTATGCGTTGTTGTTGTAGCGTGCGAGCACCTTGAATGGTCCGTCGGCTCGAGGTAAAAGCTTGGACTTGCGTTCGTTGGGGAAGCGGTCCTTCCGAAGGTGTAGCCACACAAGATCTCCGATGTTGAATAGCATGGGTTGCTTGTTGATGTTGAGCTTGGTCGCAGGCGTTGTACTCGGCGCTCGATTGTGTGCCTTGTATCTTCATGCACCTTCTTGAGATAGCTGGCTCGTGCACTCGCGTCCATGTTGATGCGCTCTTGTAGAGGTAGTGGTAGACTGTCCAATGGGGACAACGGGTTGAAGCCGTAGACGACCTCGAAGGAGGACTTGCCGGTAGTCGAATGTCTTGCGCGGTTGTAGGCGTACTCGGCGATGGGTAAGCACTCCTCCCACTCCTTGATGTTTTTCTTGATCAACACGCGTAGGAGAGTGGATAGCGTCCGGTTCGTGACCTCCATTTGGCCGTCGGTTTGTGGATGGTATGCCGAAGAGAATAGGAGGTTGATTCCGAGCTTGGCGCATAGGGTCTCCAAAAGTAGCTTAGGAATTTGACGTCGCAGTCCGAAACAACGGTCTTTGGCACTCCATGTAGACGCAAGATTTCCCTACAAAAGAGATTTGCAACATGTGAAGCATCGTCTATCTTGTTGCATAGGATAAAATGTGCCATCTTAGAGAAACGGTCCACAACAACAAATACGGAATCTTTGCCATTTCTAGTTATAGGCAAACCAAGCACAAAGTCCATACTAATATCTTCCCATGGGTGATATGGAATAGGAAGTGGCATATAGAGACCATGGGACTGAGCTTTAGACTTAGCTTTGCGACATGTAGAGCATCGGTTGGTGTAGCGGGATACATCACGAAACATCTTGGGCCAAAAGTAGTTCTTGGAGAGCGTAGCGAATGTCTTGTCGCGGCCAAAGTGACCCATAAGTCCTCTATGAGATTTTTGCAAAAGTAACAAGCGAAGAGAAGACTCGGGTATACAAAGTTTGTTAGCTCTCATTAGATAATCATCCTTGATGTAATAGCGTTCCCAAGATGTATGCGTCAAGCATTTGGCATATGGAATAGCAAAAGTAGGATCATGCGCATACAAGTCTTTTATGTGCTCAAAGCCAATGACATTCAATTCAAGTTGAGTTACAAGCATGCATTTGCGGGACAAAGCATCAGCCACAACATTTTCCTTACCTTTGATATACTTGATAATATAAGGAAATGACTCTATGAACTCACTCCACTTGGCATGTCGCTTATTCAATTTAGTTTGACCCTTAAGGTATTTAAGCGTTTCATGATCCATATGGATGACAAATTCATGAGGGCGAAGATAATGTTTCCACACATGCAAGACTCTCACTAAAACATATAACTCTGTCATAAATGGGGTAGTTAAGTTGCGCTCCGAAAAGTTTCTCACTAAAGTAAGCTATTGGGCGCTTCTCTTGCATCAACACACCTCCTATGCCATTACCACTAGCATCGCAATGA
This sequence comes from Thinopyrum elongatum, assembly GCA_011799875.1. Lineage (NCBI taxonomy): Eukaryota > Viridiplantae > Streptophyta > Magnoliopsida > Poales > Poaceae > Thinopyrum > Thinopyrum elongatum. Next base: position 273,901,482 of record CM022298.1, read on the forward strand.
ACTTCAAAAGTTTTATCAAAGTTGGGTAATGCAAGCAATGGAGCATGTGTAAGCAAATTCTTAAGCTCATGAAATGCGGTATCTTGGGATGGTCCCCAAACAAATGGTGCATTCTTCTTACTCAAGGCATGTAAAGGTGAGGCAATCGTGCTAAAGTCCTTGACGAATGTACGAGAGAAACCGGCTAAGCCAAGGAAACTACGCACTTGTTGCAAGTTGGTTGTTTGTGGCCAAGTTTTAATGGCATCAATTTTAGCTTCGTCTACATGAACACCCTTAGAAGACACAACAAAGCCCAAGAAAACAAGCTTGTCAACACCAAATTTGCATTTCTCCATATTAGCATAAAGTCGCTCGTTTCTAAGAGTTTGCAAAACGGCTCTAAGATGGGTGACATGATCTTCTAGAGACTCGCTAAATACAAGTATCATCAAAGTAGACCACAACAAATATACCAATGTAGGGGCGAAGGACATAATGCATCACATGCATAAAAGTGCCGAGTGCTTCGGATAAGCCCATAGGCATGACCAACCATTCATACAAGCCAAACTTGGTTTTGAAAGCGGTTTTCCATTCATCACCTTCTTGAATGCGGATTTGGTAGTAGCCACTTTTAAGATCAATTTTAGAGAAAATAGTGGCTCCGCTAAGCTCATCTAGCATATCATCAAGGCACGGAATGGGGTAGCGATAACGAACAGTGATAGCATTAATGGGACGGCAATCGGAACACATGCGAAAACTACCATCTTTCTTAGGCACTAGAATAACTGGAACGGCACAAGGACTTGAACTTTCACATACATGCCCATTGTCGATGAGGTGTTGGACTTGCCTTTGTATTTCCTTGGTTTCTTCGAGGTTGACGCGGTAGGGTGCCTTGTTCGGTAACGGTGCGCCGGGGATGAGGTCGATTCGGTGTTCGACGCCTCGTAGTGGAGGTAGCTCATCGGGGAAGACGTCCTTGAATTCCTACAATAGACTAGACAACACTAAAGGTAGATGGTGAGAGGTGTTAGTTCTTGCCGCTTCGTCTTTGCACACTAGGACATAGTGCATAACACTAGATGGGTTCTCACACACTTCTCTCATCTCTCTTTTGGTAGCTAAAAGCACTAAGTTTTTCTTGTCGCTCATCGTGGAGGCACTTATTTTTGGCTTGTGGCTCTCGCTCTCTTTTTGGTGGCTCACTCTCTCACTATTTTCTCCACGATGGGTGGATGCTTGCTTGTCGGCGATCACTCGACTCGGTGACATAGGTCGTAGCACGTGCTCCTTTCCCTTCATCTTGAAACTATAGTGATTGGTTCGCCCATTGTGGGTGACGCCGCGGTCGAATTGCCAAGGTCGTCCAAGTAGGAGATGGCAAACGGACATGGGAACCACATCACACTCCAAGGTGTCTTCGTATGCGCCAATCTTGAAGGAGACTTGAACGGTGTGCTCCACTTGGATGGTGTCGGAGTCGCTAAGCCATCGGACCTTGTAGGAGCGAGGATGCTTCATCTTGACCAATTGTAGCTTGGAGCATAGCTCTTCACTTGCCAAGTTGTGGCAACTTCCTCCGTCGATGATGACCTTCACGGAACGTCCATTGATGCCCGCTTTGGTGTGGAAGATGTGGCAACGTTGGTCTTCGTCTTGTTGATGTTGAAGTGTCAAGACCTTGGAGACAACGAGAGCGGGGTTCGAATCATTGTCACAAAAGACTTGATCACCTTCATCTTCATTCACGCGCCGGTGCATGGCCACGTGCTCAAGCGCTTTCATTTCTTCCTCACTCATCGAGTCATAGGTGCTGTCATCGTTGGCGATCATGGTGCGCCGAGTGGGGCACTCAAATGTCTTGTGGCCTCGGCCTTGACATGTGAAGCATTTGATGGAACTTGTCTTGACGGTCTCATCCGGTGGAGTTGTCGATGATGAAGCTCTCGGCTTGAAGTTGCTTGTAGTAGGAGGACGACTTGAAGGTGTCAAAGTTTTCTTGTAACTTGACTTGTCGCCGTTGATTGGTGTAGGTTTCGTTCAGGTAGAAGGCGTCGTAGTCGTTGGAGCTTGAGTGTAGGAGCCGTAGGTCTTGGAAGAGTACTTGGCATACTTGTAGTCGTCTTGCACTTGTCGCTCCGCCTTGGTAGCTTGGTGCACTAGCTCGAGGAGGTTGGAGTAAGGTTGGAAGTCGGCGATCTTCTTGATAGGATGGTTGAGGCCATTCAAGAAACGCGCCATGGTTTGCTCCTCATCTTCCGTGACATTGGCTCGTATCATTGCAATCTCCATTTCCTTGTAATACTCTTCAACGGACTTGGTGCCTTGCTTGAGGAGTTGCAATTTCTTGAAGAGGTCGTGGCTATAGTACGTGGGTACAAAGCGCGCTCGCATGACTTCCTTCATTTGGTTCCATGTTGTGATGGGTGGGTCACGTCTTGCTTCTCGACGCTCAATGACTTGCTCCCACCAAATGAGGACATAGTCTTGAAACTCAAGTGATGCCATAGCAATCTTCTTTTTTCCTCTTCATAGTTGTGTAAGCGAAAGATCTTATCGACCTTCAATGCCCATGAAAGGTAGTCTTCGGGGTCAGTGCCGCCGAAGAATTTAGGCATGTTGAACTTGAGCTTGCCGTAGCGTTGCTCTTCAATGCGTGCGGGGTGATGGTGATGACGCTCTTGCCATGGTGGAGGGTCTTGAACCGCTTGCTCCTCATGCTCCTCTTGATTGTTTTGTCGTTGAGGTCGTGGAATTCTTGCACGGTTCCTCATTTCTTGGCGCTCCGCAAGACATGTGTCCTCTTCTTAGCGCTCTCGGCGGATGGCCTCGTCTTGTTCCCGGTTGCGTGCACGGACGGCTTGGTTGCTTCATTGAGGGCACGTTGTGCTTCAATGGCTTGTTCCTCACGGCGTTATTGCTCTTGTCGAAGGGCATCACCATCTTGATGTTCTTGTTGATCTTGGCGTATTGGAGCTTGCTCTTGGACCGTAGGATCATTAGCTTGGCGACGTAGTCGTTCACGTGCCCGAAGGCGGTCTTGTAACCCGTTGCCATGAAATGGGTTTTGTGGTGCTTGATGATCTTCATGGTCTTGGCGACGATGCGGACGAGCTCGTGGAGGACTTGCTTTCAAAGAGGTGTACGAGGAATGTTGGCTCGAATGGCGCCGTCTTGATGATGACGAAGATGTAGAAGAACGGTTGACCAACAAGGCACGAATCTCCTCCATCCTTGCATTGTTCTCTGTCTTTTGAGTAGACAACCTTTCGTCGATCTCTTCCATTTGTGTGGAGAGCTTGTAGTCGAGGTAGTCTCTTGTACGTAGCTCGGATTGTCGCAAGTCGGTGGCGAGTAGGTCGATGCGATCGTTCAACGCTTCATTTTCTTGATGCAAAGCTCTTTGCGCGCCGAGGAAGTGGTTCTTGGTGACGTAGTTGTTCGGGTCCTCATCTTGCCCGATGAAGAGTGGGTTGGTAGTAGTTGGCCTATCCATCATCTCAAGCAAATATGTGAGTGGAAGAAAGGAAAGAACTATACCAAATGTACCTTATCCAATGTTGGAGATGGAGCAATGATCACTCAAAATGTAGCAAGGAAATAACACAATTGGTACCGGATCTTGTCAATTTCTCACACCTACACAAATAAGGCTTTTGGAGTAGCTTGGTGAGGATGGTGGCACAAAATTTATGCGATTGTTAGCGAGATTCAAATAATGTTGAAAAAGATTCGCAAATTTGCAAGTGAAACAAGTAGACCAATAGCAATAGGGGCACACGGAAACACACTCACGGATAGATAAATGGGGTCGTGCAACCAAGGAATGAGCTCAAAATGTGGAATCCACGGAAAATGCTCTTGTTGCACAATGCTACAGAGACGCTAGCACGATTGCTTAATAGGCGGATACGAGACTTGTGCACAACCTACAAAGCAAAAATGAAACGACTTCTATCCCAAGTATGCTATATGTATGATGTTTCGGTGTCGCTCTCAATTTGATCCAAGATGATCGGATATGACAATCTTATATGCAATGTGGTATGATGCTATGGCACTTGCTTAAAAGCTCTTTGCTTATCTTTTCTTTTGCTTATAAGCTTTCTATCTTTTTGATATCTTACTTTGGCCACTTATGCAAAATACACAAACCAAGCTAGCAATGATGTATGCGGGAACAAACTTGTGACACAAGGGATGATATGATGATACCAAGAAATGGATACCAAGATGATATGATATGTATGCAATAGGGACGATGATCACTAATGTGCACAGGTAACGTTGCTGGCAATACTCAATGGCTAGTCTCGATAGGCAAGCTACGCAAAATGGGCTAGGGGTTAACAATGCAATGGCAAGGGAGAATATACGAGAGTGTCGTCGAGGTTACCGTCGGTGGTTTCTCGTTTGTAAGCAAGGGCGTGTTATGAAGTGGTCGTTGTCGATGCCGAAGATGAGCGGCGGTGATGTCGGTGTCGAACCGTCCCTAAGTAGCCGAAACACGTTAGGAAACGGAAACCGCAACTCAAATCCTCAAAGAACGAAACATGTCAAAATTGTCGGAGGTGGTAATGGGTAAGCGATGGTGGTTGCAGAAAGCGGTGGTGGTATGCGGAAGTATCGGTGGAAACCCGGTCAAATTTGGTGAAAGTTAGGCGGAAGTGGTGCTGCGGGAGGCCGGATGTCCGGGCTTTCGGGGCGGATGTCCGGGGCTCCAAATCCGTGATGAACTCGAAGAATAAGCGGGGGAAAAAGAAAATTTCGGGGCAAAATTCGAGGGATTTCGTGGATGGAATGGGGGAAGAAGTTAGGGGAAGCTAGATCTACGAGTAACACATCAAATCCACGGATCAAATCCAACAAAACATCATCACACCAACAAATCACAAAAAAATTTGGGAGGGCTATTTTTGTGAGGATCTTCAAAATTGGGACAAAACACAACAAAATTAGGCTAGAAAACGAAGGGGAAGACTCCAAAATCGTGATCAACATGGCTCATGACACCAAGATGATGTAGGGTGGACCCTCGGGCCGATCTTTCACGATTTGGAGGGGGATTCCCGAAGAACACACGAAGAACATGAGGGGAAAAACAAGAGGAAACACTCAAATCAACGAGATTCGATTACACATGTGCTAGATCCAAGTACACAAAGAGACACACGATCCAAACACAACAAGGGACGATACAACGGTAGGTAGTTCTTCCCAATCCGTGAGGAGATGGGGTCTTGAATCCAGGGGATCTTCTCTGTGAGGAGGTCTTGAATCCACTTGAGGGATCTTCTCCTAGATGGAGGTCTTGGCCTTCAATGGAGTAGGGACACAAGTGGATGAGCAAAGCTCTATCTCCAAGATGAGCTATCACAATGCTAACCCTAAAACGTAGGAGGAGGAGGAGTATATATTCTAAGGGGGGCGAAGGGATACATGGGCTTCGGCCCGTTACTGTGCGCAGACAGAGGGGGCCGGATGTCCGGGCCTTCGAGGGGGGGGGGGGGGGGGTGGGTGGGTGGACCCGAGCCATGGGGGCCGGTGTGGTCGGGCTTCGGTTGCGTTCTGTGATGGACGGGCCGGATGTCCGTGCCCTGTAGCTCTGGTTGTGGCTGCGGCTGAGGCTCCAGGGGCCGGATGTCCGGGTCCTGGGGACTCCTTCGGTTCCTTCCGTTGGTCCTCTTCATCCGTGCACTTGGGGACTTGTCCGTCTTCGCGGCGTTCTCCGAGAGGGTCTTCTTGATACCTAATCACACATAGCATTCCGGACTTAGGTAGTAACCATGTCTCACGTGGGTCGTATGGAATGTCACAAAGGAGAGATGTCACCTCGGTCTCGAGAGCTCTTGTACGTGCTCTTGTCATTGGTCCACTAGGCACTTGGGGAGACGTAGGTAGGTCCACGGGGATGACCGTAGGATGCTCCGCATCACATCCTCACCCTGCTACTGGATAACTTGATTTGTACCATGCATCTCAATGATATTCTCCAACTCTCCAATCGGCTCTTTGATCTGCCCCGTGTTGTGAAGAGGGTAATGGAAGCAGCTATGCCTAGACTCCAGTGTCTGAAGGCCGGTTAATAGATCAGACATGTTGTAGTGGCGGACACAGGGCTTGATGGAACCAGAAGCAGGCCGAAGACCTAATGAGTAAGGTTGTTCACATCTTTTCTCCAGTCAGAGCCTCCTTGGGTAATGCTAAGATTGCTTGTGAGTGTCGCTTGCAAAGATGAGTGTGTCTGCAAGTGATGCCACTGATGAAGCATGCCCATTGCCACTACGCCGGCAGCTGCATGCGATATGATGTATCTGTAGCAAACCTGTATTCTGCTGCAATATACAGGCACCTCATTCCTATATAAATAATTCACTGTCTTTTGATTCAAGAGATTTAGCACATAAGGATCTTCATGTTTTTCAATCCATGGTAACACAGACATTTAGTTAGTCAGTTTGAGTTGAATTTTATTTTCTCAACGGTCTGCATACTTGACAATACAATATGCATGACTACTATTTCTAGAGCTTTAGCAACTCTTATACCCCCAGGTATAGTTTTAAAAATCGGACCGGACCGGCGGTCGAACTGGAAAAAACTGGAACCGGTGGCACTCACGGTTTCTTAAGCACTGTGTGGACCGCCCCGCCATCGGACCGGAGCGAAACATGCGAACCGGCCGGGTTTTGGAGTAAACCAGGAGTAAAACCGAGCGGTTGAACCGAATCATGGGAGAACGCCTTTGCATGAAGCAGAAAAAGGATTGTGCCGGGGAGGAATCGAACCCAGGTCGCCCAACAAACAGGCCGTAGCCTAAAGTCTGGCCCAGCAACCAACCCAGCTAGCCCACGTTGTTGTCAAATGAAAGAAAACTATTTTATTTGACCTCTGTTAGTATATTAATACACAAAACATACCTTTTATAGCCTAAACAACCAGAATGAACCAGTGAACGCATTGATTCTTGGTAGTTACTAGAGATAATAGGGCAAATCAGCGACCTTTGATCACCTTTTCACAAAAGTAGAGAAGGAATTACAAATAATGTTATGTCGCAGTTGCGGACTTACGGTACATCCAAATGGATCATTTGAATGGTGCAGTCAGCTATAACTTGCTGCAGCTCGGCCCCTTTCACCAAATTCAGGAACCAGCTGTGTATGTCTAGCTTTGTCCACTTTTTCATTATTAATTCCGGAGGACAATTAAGCGAACCATGCCTTCAGGAATATTTGAGCTTTCAAATGTGAAGATTAGCTAGTGTCAGATTTTTTTTTGAAGATTAGCTAGGTTTCTTATGTACCATACTGTTGGGGCTGCATGAATCTTTGTTTAAATTTGAACCCCTTAAGTCATAACTTCTACTCACTCCGTGTGTATTTTGTTTGTGGCTAAATGAATGGGCATGGTAAAGAATTGCATGAAGCTGAATGGCAAAAGAAAATAGCCATCGCTCTGTTGGTATTTTGTAGTCTTTCTGAAGTTGATCTATACGCCTTATTTTCTGAAAAGGCCAACATAGATTACATCTGCATCATGAATAGAAATGAGCCACATGCTTTGTTTCTGAAACATTAGTTTTGTTTGACTCAAATTGTTCCATCCTGATCATTATTATTTCGTTGTCTATGATCAGTGATATAGCGGTCATTGCAAAGATCGAGAGCATTGACTCTTTGACAAACTTGGAGGAGATCATCCGTGCATCGGATGGTGCCATGGTAGCCAGAGGGGACTTAGGGGCACAAATTCCCTTGGAGCAGGTCCCTTCAATACAACAAAAGATAGTTAAACTGTGCAGGCAGCTAAACAAGCCAGTCATTGTTGCTTCCCAGCTTCTCGAATCGATGATCGAGTATCCTATACCCACCAGGGCCGAAGTTGCTGATGTTTCTGAAGCAGTCCACCAACGTGCGGATGCTCTGATGCTTTCTGGCGAGTCAGCAATGGGTAGATATCCAGATAAGGCACTCAGTGTCCTCAGTAGTGTTAGCTTAAGGATTGAAAGATGGTGGAGGGAGGAGAAGCACCATGAGCCACTAGAACTTGAGGACGTTTCTTCTTCTTTCTCTGACAAAATATCAGAAGAGATCTGCATTTCTGCTGCTAAAATGGGTAATTATTGCCGTGACTTTATGTCCTGGAAGTATTGCTCAATTGGCCCTTTCACTTACTTGGGCTATAATATCTAACCAATTTGACTTGCAGCTAACAAGTTGGAAGTGGATGCCGTTTTCGTCTACACGAAGGGTGGCCACATGGCCTCCCTGCTTTCACGGTGCCGCCCTGACTGCCCAATCTTCGCCTTCACGAACTCGATGTCCGTGAGGAGACAACTGAACCTCCAATGGGGCCTCATCCCCTTCCGCCTCACTTTCTCCGACGACATGGAGAGCAACCTGAACCGTACTTTCTCCCTGCTCAAGGCGAGAGGCATGATCAAGTCCGGTGACCTGGTGATCGCCCTCTCCGACATGCTGCAGTCCATCCAGGTGATGAACGTACCATAAGAGGCATGAATCCCTAGCCGTGCTGTTCTGGCCAAAACGAGACACTGCTGTAGTGTTTGCAATTTATTCGTGTGTTCTTGTGTTTAGACGGACCTGAGAACTCAACCGCGACAATAATAATGTGCTGCAGTTCCTAGCCTGATGTAAAACTCATGTACTATTATCTAGGATTAGTATGGGAATCGCTTGATCTATGATTTTGTATTATTTGTTTGGTTTGCTTGTATCAAGTGGTACATGCCTGGCAATGGTGATGTTTCTTTTACGTCGTTACCTTGTTGGAGGCATTGCTCGGATATGCTTGGACTGATATTTTAGGGTGAAAACTTAGATTCTGGCCTTTGTGGTTGGATCCGGTGACGGCGGCGCTTGAGTGTCGCTCCTTTCCTGAAGGCGTTGCTGTTGAAGATTCTTGTCATCAATGTGGTGTCAATGGTTGGTGCGGATATGGTCTCAGTTTTAGTTTGTCGATCGCTGATCTGATCGTTATGGGGCTTTTCTTTTTTATTTTCCTCGCCTACGCATAGCTTTTGGTCTTATGACTTTACTAGCTGTTGGTGTGTTTCTGTGTGTGTGTTGGGTTGGCTGTGTGCATCCTAGTTATGCAGAGGCCGGGTGTGTACTTATTGTGTTATGTATCCTCTTGATGCTCCATTTTGAGCCAATAAAATTCATCCTTTGTCGGAAAAAAAATGTAAAGTGATATTCTCCCTCTGTAACACGCCGTAAAGTGAGACACCAACCTTAGATAGTTCCTTGAGCCTTTCGCTTGATCAATAGCAGAAATACTTTGTTGGCGGAGCTCATGCTTGGGGAAGGTTGAATTTTAGAGCGATTGGGACGAGCTAGCGCAGCTAATCCTTCCACGGCTCATCTACTCCGACCAGTCCACCGGTAGTATCGCGTTAGAATTTATACAGTCAAATTTCCTTGTTAGGAAACTTGGGCTTTTTCGTGGGGCCACTAAAAGTGCGGCGCCCAACCATACCGTTAAGGACCAAGTCCCTTCGCTTTAATGTTATATATAGTGGACAGTTATCCCCCACCCAATTAGTCTTATAAAGAGTTCTTCCCCTATGATTAGACCGACAAGAGACTGTTAAATTGATTGTCGACGGTGGTTTTGACCCTAACCTGCTACAGGGCACTCACGGAGCAGCCATTAGAGATTCAAATGGGAAGTTTATTGCTGCTGGTAATGGAAAGATAGAATGGTGTGGGGATGCACTCATGGTGGAGGCGATGGCCTTGCATTTTAGACTTAATCTAGCATCATCAGTAGGGTGTAGGTAAACTTTGATAATATGGAGGTGATTGAAACGATGAACAATGGCAGTCGCTCTTCTGGAGGAGCTGCGGCCATTTTCGATGATAGCTATCATGATTTTCCGCATGCAATATTTGAGCATGTTTTTTTTTGTGGGTGATATTTGAGCATGTTTCTAGAGAAGCTAATTGTGAGCTCATGAGTTAGCCTGTTTGACTAGGCGTAGAGTGTGTAATGGGTGGATGGAAGATCCCACCTGATGAAATTGTCATCCCTTTTGTAAACGATGATACTATGATCACCATGCACTAAAGGATTGTTTGATGTAAAAAAAAAGAAGCTCTTCCCGTATTTTCTCCGTGTCTTCACAATCCTTAGACTGGACTCGCATGCAAAGGTTACGGAGCACCAACTCTTCACTGACTGTCAGAGACTTTATTCTGCTACTTGTATTTATTTTTTTGCTGCCTTTTCTATCTAATAAAGTAAAATGCCCATTGAAGTAGGTAATGATGTAGAACTAGGTTTAAACATCTTTTCTGATTTATGAATAAAAACTGGAAATCAAAGCCTATATATGGTCTCTCGTGGTGTCTAGTATTAGTTGACTCTTATTCCCGTGCATGCTCGCAAGGTCCCGTGCTCTTTTCATTAGGGAGTACAACGAGAAACTCTTCAAATGGTTGGTTGGTGATCTTGTCCTTAATCATGGTGGGAAACTATTGTGGACAGCTCTGTACTTGATCTTGACAGGTGGCAAAAACGATAAATTTGACCTGTGGACGAAACAATATCACAAAATGAACCGTTGACGAAAAAAATTCACCCGGCTGATTCTTTTGTGTAGCGCCCAACAGTAGGCGCCACACGTCTGGCCATCGTCGCACCCCGGGCTGCCTGAAAATTGCTAAGTCAACGCACTTAGCAATTTTCAGGCAGCCCGGGGTGCGACGATGGCCAGGCGTGTAGCGTCTGTCAGACAGGCGCTACACAGTGTAGTGTGGCGTCTAGCTGTTGGGCGCTACACAAAAGGGTCAACCGGCTGAAATTTTTTCGCCAACGATTCATTTTGTGATATTGTTTCGTCCACTGATGCAACACCTAGACGCTAGGCGCTGCACTGTAGGTTAGCTTTTTGACACGTCCACAACACATACACAGATCTCTCTCTGTCTGACCACTCTCAATGGAGTACATTATTGTTCTTTGACAGGTCCACGCCCAATTGTTATCATGTTGTCCTTTTTAGCTATCTATTGGCGTTGCATCGGTGCAAGGGGGGAGGATTGCTCCATCATTGTTACCTTACCCCCGTACAATGGATCTGAACATCCTTTTTAGCTATCTATTGGCGTTGCATCGGTGCAAGGGGGGAGGATTGCTCCATCATTGTTACCTTACCCCCGTACAATGGATCTTTCAGAAGCTCCAGTCATGGGTGTTTGATACTACGATTCATGATAAAATCGGAAGGCAAAGGTCCCAGGTTCTTTTCTTTTCAACCAGTATGGATGAACACGCAAAAAAAAAAAATGCCGTTGACCGTTCACGCCCACGGCTCTACAGTTTCTCACTAGTGTTAAAAACACTTTATATTATGGGATGGGAGGGAGTAGCTCTTACGGCCTCATTCTTGGCTCAAAGGTTACTCCGCCAATTTTACATGTAAGCCGTTCGTGATTTGCCAACAAGCTGATGTAGTAAAATGCAGATACCTTTATACGGTAAGTTGAGCAAAGCGCACATGTGTTGTTGTGTCAATGGAAGCACAGAATAATGTGCCCGCGGAAACAATCCTTCCTTTAATTGTTGGGCCTACTTTCATGATGATGATGGTGGTGTTAGAAATGGCATCAGCAATCAAACGGATCATGCCAGGGGTGAAATCGGTTTATTACGTTTTGTCGCAACTCACAAACGTCTCATAATTTTACCTCAACAACCAGAAACATTACAACAGAATAACTGGAGTCAAGTGGGTTTCTGCCAAAGTGAAATCATGTTATTTGACAACCATACACCCATGACAGCACGTCTGATAGTCGAAGTTTTTGTGTCCCAGTTTCATGAATCTTTTGGGCGGATCGTAGTATCATGCAGAAGATGATCTGAGTACAAACTATATGGAGCAACCATGGTCCACCTGTTTATTCTTGCCTTCTGCTGCGAGCTATCTCCCGAGCCCTTCCACGAAGTTCTTCAGGCGGTGGTGGTCGTGGGCCTTCTGGAGGGTAAACCACATAAGGACGCTGCAATAGGAGCAAAACAGAGTACAAATTCAAGCTTTTGTAAAGCGCCAAAAGGAAGGAAAGGAAGGAAATGTACAAAAAGGGATGCATGAAAGCACATGGTTAACAAGGTTTGCTTCTGATAACTTCGTGGTGCAACAGAACAAGAAACAGTTGTAGGAAGTATGACCACAATAAAAAACATTATGAACTCACATGTTGAGGAACCACATATTAGCAAATAAAGATCACTGCCTTCGCCTACAAATAATGCAAATTGCCACCAACACAAGCAAGACACCATGTTGCCTACAAATAGAGCAAATTGCCACCGGCACATAAACAAATAAGATGATTGAACTTACTTGCTTGACAACATAACCCTTGTTTGCTCAATTCTTTCATAACACTACGGCGAACTGATCCTACATGATTTGTTTTTTAAACTAGAAAGAGGTGACATCAAAGAAGGCATCCAGTGTTAGTCAGCACCATCATAGAGTCCCCATCAACAAAAGGATGCAATGTGTGTAATGAAGCAATGTGTTGGTTCCCTATAACAAACAAGACACCGGCACTTCCAAGGACACACCATCATTCACCACATATTGTTATAAGCCTCTAATTCAGCTCGTGATCCAAAGAGGTAAATACATTCATCTTCTCTATGCTTTACAAATGAACAAAAATATTTCTAGCAGCTACTAACCTAGCAGAGCGCCTAAGCCTTCTTGTTATTCTTAAAGTCCATAAATTCAACCTACTCAGTTACAAATCTTGCTTGCTGCATTCCTTGGTATCACCAGGGTATACTGATAACAAAGAGATGCCAAAGGATTACCGAAAAAGGCTTTCGCCCTGCTTTATATATAAAGCACCGACCCACAAGCACAACGATACAAACTCACGCCACCACTGCACACAACACATACACCCAAGGCAAGATACAAAGGTGCCGAGCACCGCCACACCACCCCAACGAATACTGTCGGAATCAGGGCTCCGCAGACCAAAGGAAAGTTCGAACTCAGGGGCGTGCTCGCTACTCCTTACCTCGCCCTGTCAACTGCACACAACCCCACGGCCAAGCTCTCCCGAGATCTCAGCGCAAAGGAAAGACAAAGAACACGACAGTTTACCCAGGTTCGGGCCATCTTGCGGTGTAAAACCCTACTCCTGCTTTGTGGTTGGATTGCCTCGCGAGGGAGGATGATTGTGAGTACAAGTCGCCTCGGGAGGCTTCAGGAGCAGCTCCGGGCTTGAGGGGTGGATGAACTCTCTCTCTGACCCGGATCCCTCTCTAAGGTGGTGGGTCTAGCTCTACTTATACTGGCCCGGTCCTCTTCCCCCAAAACACTCGGCGGGAAGGGATGCCACAACGGCCAATTTTGAATGGGAACAGAGTACATCTTATCCTGACAAAAGGTGGTCTCCATCTGCCAAAGCTTCTGGCCATGACGCGCAGGTCGGCTCGGCGATGACCTCCATCCTGACAAGTCCGCCGTCCTGGTCTTGTTGCACCGAAGAGGTAACCTTTGGGTCCGCCACAGGAACCCGCACGCTGGCCTTGTTTTTTTAGCACCAAAGAGGAAAGCCTCACCATCCGCGCCCGCTGGCACGGGCCCTGGCGACGCTCGTCATCCACGTGCCGCGCGAGGCACAGCTTGGCGACCTCGGTGTATCCGCCCGCGAGGGAGCCTCAGGAGACGGCTTCAGGGGGCTGCCTCATGAGAGGGCCTCATGAGGTCCTTGGCGAAGCGCCCCTCACGAGGGTCCTCCTTGAGGAGCCTTGGAGATGGGCCGTATTGGGCCTTCACCACGCGCTGCGCCCTGGGCCGCAAGCAGACGGGCCTGGGTACCCCCAGTGCCAGAGTCCCGACAGTAGCCCCCGGGCCCGTGGCGTGCACGGTTCACCGGTTGGAGGAGCGAAACGGCGTGGGTCCCAACAGCCTGCGGGTTAGGCGCGACGCGTGGTGCACGATGGAGCGAGGGACACCCCCACTTCCCCACGATGCCTCGACAACTGCCCAGGCTGACATAAAGCCTGGCGGCCACTGCGCGGGGCCATCATTGCTCTCCCTTGTCTTGCATTTTCCTCCCTGCACTTCTCGAGGTTCCCCATGATCCAATCTCGGGCGCGGCTCCTTCCTTGACTCGCTGCAGTTGCGACGCCGGATGGCGCTGGGCGGCAAGAAGACGAAGTCCGCGACCTCCAGCGCGAGCTCGGCCCCCATAGGGCCAGCACTGTCCCTCCTCGGTTGTTGAGGAGGACCTGAGCCCTGTGCTCCCGTTGCTGGTCGGCAAGGGGAATGAGGGGCAAGCAACCCAGATCTGGCCAGGCTCACAAGCGCAGGGTAACTTGGCAGAGTCTGTCTTCCCCTTCTTCCTCCACAGCGTCTACGCCGAGCTGGCCCCACCGTTTTCTGATTTCTTCTACGCCATCCTCTCCCACTATCAGATCCACGCTCTCCACCTTCAGCCCAACTCCATTCTTCTCCTATCCATCTTCGCCTTCTACTGCGAGGCCTTCGTGGGCGTGAGGCCCTCCGTGGCGCTCTTCCCCCATTTCTTTGGCTTGCGGTTCACCACCCGGGACCAGCGGTCCGCGTGCGTCTCCTTTGTCGACGTGCACGGCGGGAACTCCCTCCTGAGAGCCAGGAAGAAGGTGGAGGGCTACCGGCAGCGCTGGGTCCTCATGGACGCGTGCCACACCGACTGCGCCTGATAACTCCGGTGGCGCCGCCCGAGCAGACCCTGAGGTGGAGCCACCAGAAGCTCACCGACCCAAGGGCAGAGCCTATCCTGGATCGGATAGCCTCGCACGTGGCGGCGAAGCTGACGGGGGCAATAATCGTCAAGGGGGTTCCTGGCGCTGCGCATCGCGCCGCTCCAAGCGCACTCGCGGCCCATGTGGGAGTACGGCGGCGCAGAGGACGCAATGAGGCTGCATGTCGCCGGCCTGACAACCAAGGAGCTGGAGCGGCCCTGTCGGCCCTGCTCGGCTACGTCCCTGGGGACCCTCCTGAGGCCGCGGCCCCACTATACGGCCGCGATGACAAGGAGGAGCTGGTCGCGGCCATGCCCACCTTCGACGAGTGGGGGCTCGCGCCGCGCGACCTCGCCAACTCGCCCGTAGTGCTGTCCTCCGGCGACAGTGACGGCGACGAGGACTCGGAGGAGGACGACCTCAGGAGGGCGTCCTCGCCATCGCGTCGCCAGATCCTCCTTGGCCTCGAGAACGACAATGGCGCTGACGAGCCTCCGCCCGCAGCTTCCCCAGGTCTCGCCGGGGCATCCAGGAGGGTGGAATCTGCTCCCCTGGCCGCACACACGTCGGGTGAGGCGGTTCCGGATGCGGGGGCAGTCGAGCCCCCATCGACCGTGGTCCTTCAGGCGGTGCCTCGCGCTTCCCCCGAAGGTGGCGCCGCGGCGAGGCTTGCCGAGGGCCCAGGAGGAGGCGCCGGAACTGCGTCGGGCGGGGGTGGCGGCACGTCGGCCTCCGCAGACGAGAAGAGGAAGTGGACTGCGCCAGATGAGTGAGTGCCCTTATTCATCCCTTGGCTGTGTGCCCGCAATCTGCATGTTCATGCTGATTCTTTGCCGCATCGGATCAGGGGCGGTGGCGCAGAGGAGAAGAAGACCGCCGTGGCGAAGGTGCCCCCCGCCTCGAAGACGGCGTTAACGCTTGGCCGCAGCTTCGGCGGGCGCGGGGGTGCCCTGCGCCGTCTCGGCGTCCCGCTTGGGCGCACGGGCGCCGCCTCGCCTGGACGCGCAAGCGCCCTGACTCCGCCAGCTCCCCGGAAGGGCCGGTCGCCAAGGCCTCGACGGCTCAGCCCGCGGTGCCGCTTATCAAGGTCGCGACAGCTCTGGCCACAGACGAGGAAGCGGCGCCCCAGCCGCGCTGACTGTTCTCACCCCTGTCGTTGAAAACGACGAGGGGCGCACCCCGGCGCAGCCTCAAGCAAGGCCCACCCCGGGACCCAGCGGACCGACGCGGCAGTCCCCCAAGGCGCATCGCGGGAGCCGGGCACAGGGAAGGGCCTGGAGCCCCCTGCGCCCCAAGCGGAGGGTGTCGAGGCCTCTTTAGCCGTAGTGGCAGCGAGCGCAGCGGTGCCGCTCCCGCGCCAGGTCCTCGCGCTCGTGAGCTGCGACACCCTGATCAGACGCAAGGCCTTGGCTGACGCCCGGGCCGCGCTTGA
The DNA here is from genome assembly GCA_011799875.1 of Thinopyrum elongatum. NCBI lineage: Eukaryota > Viridiplantae > Streptophyta > Magnoliopsida > Poales > Poaceae > Thinopyrum > Thinopyrum elongatum. The sequence goes on from CM022298.1 coordinate 273,917,677, forward strand.
CAGGTTCGGGGCAGACCTCCAGGACGCTGATAGCGCCTCGCCAAGGAGCGCCTGAGGCTCGCCTCAGGGTGGCGCCAGCTCGAGACGGCTACCAAGGAGGCCCAGGGCCAGGCCGAGTCCGTCGCCGCGGAGAGCACGAAGGAAGCCACCGAGGCAAGGGCGGCTCGCGACAGCGCGCTCACCGAGGTGAAGGCGGCTGCCAAGCGCTGCAGCGAAGCGGAAGCCAACCTGAAGGCGCTCCGGGACGAGCAGGCCGCACAAACGCAGCAGCTCCAGCTGCGGGAGGACAGCCTCAAGGCCCGCGAGGCGAAGCTCGCAGACCGCGACTCCGAGCTGGCGACGGCGGCGACCGAGCAGGCCGCCGAACGGGAGCGCTTGAGGGTGCTGCAACGCCAGGTAGCCGACGCCCAAGAGGCCCACGCCAAGCACGTCTCCGAGACCAACGCCCAGCTGGACCCAGAGAGAAGAAGATCCGGGAGGACACCGACGCGCAGACGGCGACGGACCGCGCCGATTTTTCCTCACTCGAGCTCTGAGCTCGCAAGGCGCTGAGCTCCATATGCAGGAAGAGGCTCGAGGCTCCACTCGCAGCCCACGACGCCGGCTATGTCGAGCTTTCCTCCAAGCTCGTGGAAGAGCTCGAAGGCGCGACCCAGAAGGTGGACGGCATCTTGGAGGAGGAATGCCGCGACCTCTTTTTCGTGGCGGCGACCCGCGTCTTCAGCCACCTGCTCCTTCGCGACCCCGACTTTGACTTTGGCGGGGTGATAGGCCCCGTCCCTGAGGAATCTCGAGCTGGCCTGGCGGAAGCCGTAAAGAGCCACGTGTGCTGCTTGGGAAGTTCTCCTACAGCGGCGAGGAGGGGCCCAGCGAAGCTGCGACGGACGCCGGTGACGGGGGCGGTGATGCCTCCTCTTAAGATTTCCACTTTACCTTGCCTGTAATGAACTAAAGCTGCCTTGTGAGTGCGTGAGAGACTGGTTTAACTGTTAAAATATTTCATGCTTGTAATAATTGTTTGCGGCCCGCGGGCTTCTTCACCGAGCTTGGTTTTCCCTTCGCTCGCTTCCGTGGTCTACGTCGGCAGGGCACAACTCCGTGCAAACCTCAGCCGTCTCTGGGTGTCCGGTCGCGATGCCTAGACAAAACCAGGAGGTGAGGGGCTCCGGTAGCTAGTGAAGGCTCCCGAGGCGCGATGCTCAGGAGCCCCCCTTGACACGCAAGCAGCTCGCGCGAGGAAAAGGTTTAGCATAGGTGAGGTCATCCCGAGGGCGCCCGTACTTAGCTGCTTCGGGCGACGCGAGCGCGTGCTCAACGGCTCGCACGTGGGCATCACGCGAGGAGATCAGACATCGAGGCCTTGGGGGTGACGCGCGCGGGGGCAGGCCCGCTAGCCAGGGCCCGACTCCTTGGGCTCCTCAGCGCTGCTGGGACTGACCCGAGCGTAGGCACCGTGTCCAGCCCCCGCTCGCGTGAAGCACATGGGGGAGCCGTGAGCGCGCGGTACCGAAGGAGGCGGCGAGCGCAATCCTGAGGTCAATGCGGCCCGTGGGGCGCTACTCAGTTGTTTATCCACCAGCGCGGAGCATGGGGCTTCCACTTGGGTGTGGGTATGGTCAAAGGTTGACCGATCCGCCAGCGCGGGGCATGGGGCTTCCACTGGGCGTGGGTATCTCTGATCCGCCAGCGCTGAGCATGGGGCTTCCACTGGGCGTGGGCGGGAGCTCTGTTTCAGAGTCTCTGGGCGTGTACAGCCCTGTTTTGTTCGTACGCGTGGGAACCACGGCAGAACTGGAGGTATTGGGTGTCCAAGGCGATAAGCTCAGGGGCCCGTTCTCCGTTTGCAGCTGGGCTGCGTTAGGCTCTGGGCCGAGGTCAGCTTGCTGTGACCTTAGTAGGTGGCCGCGCGAGAGAGCCTCGCGAGGGCGCCTCCGTAGTACCTGCATGCTTGCGAATCCAGTGACGCGGGGGTACGCGCGTCGAGCGGTCGTCCCGGGGCCATCGCATGCGGAGGTTGGACACCAAGGACCACAGGAGGTGTCAGCAAGGGTGAACAGCTCCAGCGTCGTGCTCAGGTCGTTGTGGATGGCAAGCTTCTCGCGCATGCGGACGTCCTTGACTCCGCTGATGAACACCATGATGATGGCCTCGTCCGAGGCGCGCGGAATCTTGTGGCGCACCTGGCGAAGCGCTGAATGTACTGGCGGAGTGTCTCGTCGGGGCGCTACTTCACCCGCCGCAGGTCGTTCATGGTGAGGGCGCGGTCGTAGGTGCCCTTGAAGTTGGCGACGAACAGCTTGCACAGCTCGTCCCATGAAGAGATGGACTCCTCGGGTAGGTTCATGAACCAGGAGCGCACGCCGTCCTTGAGGGCCATGGGGAACCAGTTGGCCATGACCTTGTCGTCACCATTCGCCGCCTCGATGCTCAGCGCGTAGAGCTGGAGAAATTCCGTAGGGTCGGGGGTGTCGTCGTAGCGCGGGGGCAGGTCCGGCTTGAACTTGCCAGGCCAAACCACCTGGCGCGGCTCGCGAGTGAAGGCTCGGCGGCCCACGTCGCACGCGGGGGCCCCGTGTGCCAGGGCGGGGCGGTTTTGGCGCCCCGCCGCCGCGACCTCTCGGATGACTCGGTCTTGGCGTTGCTGACGCTGCTCGAGGAGCACGCGCGCGTCCGGCGGCGCGCGGCGGATGATCTGGCAGCTGGCCTCGTCCCGGGCCGGCACGGGCGCTCCGTGAGGCGGTTCGCGGGGCCGCGCTTCGCGCTGGGGCTCGACGATCTCGCCGCGCAGAGGAGGTGGTGGAGGCGCGCCATGCGCGACGTCGCCCGCGCGAGACGGCGGTGGGCGGAGCGAGTGAGAGGGCGCCGAAGCCTCACCTGCGGCATTGACGAGCTCGGTGATGCGGCCAAGCCAGGCGTCGTAGCCCTCGTTGGCCGGGCGGTAGCGCAGCAGTTCCCGTGCCATGAGCAAGGCAGCCTGTGCGCTCACCGGCCCGCGGCGAGCATGAGAGGACGAAGCCGTGGCCGGGGTGAGCGAAGGAGTGGAGGTGCGGCCGTCCCGCGGCACAGAGGGGTGCAGAGAGGAGTCTTGCTGCTCGTGCGCGGTTGGGTCAGTGGCGGCGGCAGCGGCGCCGACGGAGTGGTGGCGGGCGCGGCCTGGGCGACACGCGCCGCCCGACGCTCGGCGCGAACACGGCGGGCGTCGGCCATGGAGTTGGTGTAGCCAAAGACGGAGCGGAGCGGGAGAAGAGAGGTAGGCCCCCTACCTGGCGCGCCAAATGTTGAAATCGGGGCTCCGCAGACCCAAGGAAAGTTCGAACTCAGGGGCGTGCTCGCTACTCCTTACCTCGCCCTGTCAACTGCACACAACCCCACGGCCAAGCTCTCCCGAGATCCCAGCGCAAAGGAAAGACAAAGAACACGACAATTTACCCAGGTTCGGGCCACCTTGCGGTGTAAAACCCTACTCCTGCTTTGTGGTTGGATTGCCTCGCAAGGGAGGATGATTGTGAGTACAAGTCGCCTCGGGAGGCTTCAGGAGCAGCTCCGGGCTTAGGGGTGGATGAACTCTCTCTCTCTGACCCAGATCCCTCTCTATGGTGGTGGTCTAGCTCTACTTATACTGGCCCGGTCCTCTTCCCCTAAAACACTCGGCGGGAAGGATGCCACAACGGCCAATTTTGAAGGGGAACAGGTGTACATCTTATCGTGACAAAAGGTGGTCTCCGCCTGCCAAAGCTTCTGGCCATGACGCGCAGGTGGGCTCAGCGATGACCTCCGTCCTGACGAGTCCGCCGTCCTGGTCTTGTTGCACCGAAGAGGTAACCTTTGGGGCCGCCTCGGGAACCCGCGCACTGGCCTTGTTCCTTTAGCACCAAAGAGGAAAGCCTCACCATACGCGCCCGCTGGAACGGGCCCTGGCGACGCTCGTCGTGGCTCGCGTCATCCACGTGCCGCGAGGCACAGCTTGGCGACCTCAGTGTATCCGCCCGCGAGGAAGCCTCGGGAGACGGCTTCAAGGGGCTGCCTCACGAGAGGGCCTCATGAGGTCCTTGGCGAAGCGCCCCTCGCGAGGCGAAGGTCCTCGCGAGGGTCCTCCTTGAGGAGCCTTAGAGATGGGCCGTATTGGGCCTTCAACATGCACTGCGCCCTGGGCCGCAGGCAGACGGGCCTGGGTACCCACAGTCCCAGAGTCCCGACAAATACCAAGCCACTACGAATGAGCGAAGAACCGCTTGGAGCTAACAGAGACCTCCCCCACGAGTAATCCGCCGAGGAGAGGTGAGACGAAAAACGATGGAGCAAGGACTCCAAGATGGTGCCTCCAAGAAGGGAACGACCACTGATAGCCGCCACCATCCGATCCCAAAGATCGAGTTTTCACCCGGAGCATCACGAAGGAGTAGGGACACCGCGACGGAGCCTTCATGAAGGATACGTCGTCCACGGCCGCCGCCGTCGTCGGCCAATACAACGATTGGGCAAGTGATGTACCCTGGCACTCCCACCCCTTCGCCAACCACCAGCGACCACCCACCCACGTGGCCATGGCTACTCGCCCGCACCCGAGACGCAAGTTACGCCCACGAACGCGGTGCCTCCCGCCGCCAGGGCCGCCGCCCTGCATCCAGACACCCCCAAGACCGACCAAAGTGACCGGCTTTGGGCTAACGGACGCACCCGACCGAAGAGACCGCATCATACGTCCCGCCTCGAACAACGTCGGAGCCGCGTCTGCACACACACGGCCGGGGAAAGGGGGAGGAGGGAGAGCGGACGCATCCACGACCGGCACACCCATGTGCCGGCAACGGGTGGCTCGAGCTCGTCGACGCCTCCCATCCCACCAGCCTGCCTCCCCACCGGACACCCACTGTGTCGCCCCACCTCCGCGGCGGACGCAGCTCCACGCGACGCCACCAACACACACCCGTCCACCGGCAAGGAGAAATCCCAAGGGCCGCCGCCAACCGCCAAAGAAGCTCACCAAGGAGCCCATCTGCGCTGCCCGCCATCGTCCAGCCGCCGTAGCCCCTGGATCTCGGCCCTTGTCCACCGGCCAGCCGCTGCTGCGTCGCTCCACCATCCGCCGCGGCCATGGCAGGGGCAGAAACCTGCAGCCCGCGCCGCCTGGCCCCAAATCTGTCCTCGAAGCCGCCGTCCCTGGCGACCAAGGCGTGCACACCACCTGGCCGCCCGCCACAGGGAGCAGAAGCGCCGGGGCTCCGCAACTACCCGCCATGCCACCGTGACGCCCGGCTCCAACGCCACGCTCCGGCCCAGGGTGACGGCCCGCGCCAACGCGCCCGAACGGGAGGACCAAGAAGACCCCGCCGCTGCCAGCGACGGCTAGGCTTCGCCCGGCCGTGCCCCCAGGTGGCGGTGAGGGTGGAGGAGGGTGGGGGCTGGGACCGGTGGGGATTAGGGTTGGCCCTCCGGTCGCCGCGCGGGGGCGATGCGGAGGGGGGGGGGGAGGGGGACTCAATGCCAAAGGATTTGGTGAAGCTAGAGAGGAGAGTGCCGCCAAAGAAGGCCTCAATTGTTTTTCTCAGCAGAGTTCTGAAGTCTCTTATCAACGAATAATGGACTGTCTCATCTCATGGGTCATGAATCAACACTTTAATCGCCATATCTTTACTTTCAGGGCAGTCATCACTCACCACGGTGCTATTAGCAGTAATTCAACTAGCGCGCAAAGATAATGCGGCTTTACCCTTTACCTATCAACAGATTCTCCTTTTGCAGATACAAACCTAGCAGCCATGAAGTGCTTGACACAGGTGACTAGGTGAGAGCCTAAGCTTTCTTAAATGCACAAATTACAGAGCCAACTCTGCCTACTTTGTCCTAAACTCTAGTTCATGGTCAAGAACCACCCCACAAGCAATATTATAACAATCTAGACATCCAAATAATACTCCCTCCGTTCACTATTATAAGAGGTTTTGGATATTTCAATATGGACTTTATGCGGACTGAAATGAGTGAACAAACACACTAAATTGCGTCCGTGTCAGAAAAAGGTTAAAACATTTTATAATAGTGAACGGAGGGACTCAATTCCGCAACAGGATGCCAGGGCCTAAGAACTAGGCAACGTTATCGATCCATCCTTGATCTAACAACTGAACCGAATGGGAGAGCAGCGGGAAGGAATCCTTACGAGGCCCATGAGCTTCTTGATGGCCTTAGAGTCAGTGGCGACGAGGTAGGTGAGGGTAACGGGGACGGCGACGTACACCCCGAACTTGGCGATCTCCAGGATCCCCTTGGACGTCCCCAACGACGACATGGCCGTGGCCTCCTTCCTCTCTCAATTCCCTTCCCTCTCTCCAATCTCACGAATCTCTCGAGCGGTGGCGATGGCGACGACACGCACACAGTAGGCGCGTTCCTTGCTCCCGTTTTGGGGGAGATTTCCGCAATTAAGGAACATCCAGAGGGGCTTTTGCAAAATTTTCAGAGCACCTCAAATGCCCCCACGGGAAGCTTACGACGTGTTTGGTTGGCCTTAGGTCCAACAAGGCCCACGCGATATAGTTTCGGCTCGTTTGTTTGTCTGCCTTGCACTTAAATCTTAGCCAGCGCCGGTCACGAGCCGTCAGATTTGTGCGTCTTCATCATTGCAACACAGCTTTTGTTGTAGAATTATTTCTGCAATACAGGTCTTATTGCAGTTTTTTTTTGCAACATCTGTTTTGTTGTATTCTTTTTGCAACTGAGATTTTGTTGCAAACTTTTTTTTAGCAGAGGTCTTGTTGCTGAATTTTTTTAAGAAAGGTTTTGTTGCAAAGCGTAGGTTCATCGTAGACCATTGCAACACAGCGTATGTTTCAAAAGCATAGCTATTGTGGCAGAAGCGAGTTCAAAGAAGGATGATATGCGGACCCTCGCTTGACACGTGTCACACATGAAAGGTGGCGGACGCGGCCACTGCGATCCACGTGATGATGGCAAGCGTTTCCCATGTTTAAAACACCTCCAGGTCTGCCTGAGTAGAGGGGCGTGCCTCCTCGCGCCTATACGGCGCGTAGGTCGCATCGACGTAGCGCGTAATCTCAAGCGGTGGAATTTCTATAGGCCGGCCCATTTTCGAGATTAACCCCTACCAGTTTTGGGAATGTTCTAGAACCTTCATTGAACCAGTTTTTTCTAGATTTTTTCTTTCGTTTTTTTTTCTTGTTTTCCTTTTCGCTTTTTTCTTTTCTTGTTCTGTTTTTTTTTCATTTTTATTCTTGTTGTCTTAATTTGCGAAAATCTTTTAAATTTGTGATTTATTTTTCCTTTTTTATTTGCAAACATCTTTTTTCAAATTCGTGAATATTTTTTGAAATCCTGAATATTTTTTATGAACACTTTTTAAAATACATGTACTTTTTTACTTTCCAATTTTTTGCGAATTTTCGTTTAAAATTCGTGAATATTTTTTATTCATCCAACTCAAAAATGTTAATCAATGGAAAAATGCTCAACAAATCAAAAAATGTTCAACGAATTCAATTTTTGTTCATCAGACTTCAAAAAAGGTTCATCAAAATTTAAAAAAAAACATCAATTTGCAAAATTGTTCATCAATTTCCAAATTTGTTCATAGATTTTCAGATAATATTTGTCAAATTCAGGTACATCCATTTTTTTCAAAGAAATATACTCGAATACAATTTTTGTTCATCAAGTTCAAAAAATATTCATCGAATTCAAATTTTGTTCATCAAATACAAAACAATGTTCATCATTATTAGAAAATTATCACAATAAATTTTTCATCAAAATAAAAAATGTTGATTAAAATATAAAAATGATCATTCTTTTGATATCGTGAACATTTTTTGAATTCAAGAACTGTTTTTGAATTTGGTGAACAATTTTTGAATCCGATGAACATTTTTTGAATCAGTGAGCATTTATCATTTTCCAAACTTTTTTCTTCAAATCATGAACAATTTTTGAATTCACGAAGATTTCACACTTTGCAACTTTTTTATTTGAAATCCCGAATTATTTTTAAAAAGGAAAAAGAATTAAAACAGAGAAAAGTACAAAAAAACATGGTGCTTCCCGCCCCGCAATGGGCCTGCACGTTCGTTGTTCGGGCCGGTTTCGAAGAAGGCCCATTCCTGGCGTCCGTTTCGCGGACAGTTTTCCGAACTGTTTCGTGAACTATTTCACGTACTTCTTCTATCACTGTTGGTTTTACTGTTCCCCTTACTGTTTGTCTTAAATAATTACTGATCTATGGTGATCAATAGAAATTAGAACATATTTTTTGAATTAAAAACTGATGAACAAATCAGAGCAGAAAAGAACAGTTTTGTGAACAAATTTTTTTTTACGGAAGGAAATGTCTACTGAAACAAATGTTCAGAATGACAAAGTAGCTGTTACTAATAAACTGTTGTTTGCTAAATTGAATTAGAAGGTCTGTGTTTTCAGGAATAATTCTGCAAGTTTTGAAGCCTTTTATTTCCTGTAGAACACCTGGAAAATAAAAAAAATAGATATTAATTAGTGTGTGGAACAAGAATTTAATGACCTTCTAATTCACAGATATTAATTAGTTTGTTTAAACAAGAAAACTGAATTTAAAAACAATACAAACTCTATTTAGTGTTGTAACTTCTTTAGGGAATCCAAATTATAAATTGACTTAGTTTGTACGTTTCGTACCTCTAATAATTCACGATGTGAGATTGCACAGACTTTTCATTTAAATGACCGAAATCCCTGTGGAACGAACGAACATTGAAAAAGGTTTAGCTAAGTAAGATTTGCCTTACTTGTTAGTTAGTACAGAATCAAAATAGGATGGAAAAAAGTTTTGTGATAATAGAATAGAAAGATAGTTTGAAACTTACATGATTTTCGAGGAAAGTTCTCGCTATTGGTAGTTGTACCTCGCTACTGTTGTATGTTGCAATCTCGTACAATAATATTTCGCGCAGAGCTTGCAAATCCACCTGTTGCACAGGTGTTGGTGTGATTTAGAAAAATATTCTTTGTATGATATTAGAAACTGACAATAAAGTTTTTCTAGAAAAAGATGAAAAACTTACAGTTGAGAACCCCATAACTCCCATTCCACGGTAAGTTTTCATGATTTGCAGTAGGAAAACACCTGTGTCGTACCTGAAATTGAGCACACACTGACTAGAACCTTAGTTTGTTCAGTTGTAAATGCAGTTGATATATACTAGGATTTAAATGACGAAAGTTGTGTAATTTTTTTAAAAGTAAAGGAAAGAGATGAATGTACGCAAAGTTACTAACCTAAAATGAGTCCTCGGAACTGCAACAAATCTGTAGTCAAAGTCCTTAATGTTGAATGCACTGCAGTTTGGGTAGGTCAATGCGAAGAATGACTTAAAATTATAGAAGACAGTGCTTATAATAGTGGTGAATTTGTCATTTCCAGAACCGTCAGGTTCATAATATCAAAAAACCTTCCACTTTCTAGGTTGCTATTATTAGAATCCATTGCTTATCATTGAAGCAAGGAAAGTGAACCGGAGGATTAGAAAAAGTGATGTTCTGTTAATGTAGCTGCGTTACTTCTGCTTGGGAAGTCAAATGTATACGTTCTGTTAAGTTGACTAAATTAAAATGCTTACGAAATTAGCGATTTGCAAACTGAAGCCAACTCTTGCTTCACTTAATATGTCTCTGCATATTGGATCTGAATGATCCAGTAGAGGCCTCATTAGTAATTCCTGCAAATGAAAAAGAGAGAAGAGATTCTTTGAGTGAATCTTCTGTTTAATTATTACCATATGTGTGATCATAGAAAAAAACTAGTCGAGAAAAAAGTTGAGGCTAATGCAGAATACCATGTCCACGGATTAGTTAGTCTGTGTTCATAATTTTTGAGTAACAATCCAAAGTATGGGGGTTCATCCAGCACCCAGGCTTCAAAGAAACAGTAAGAGTTTTCTGGTCAACCCAAACATCATTGACTTGGAATAAAAGTAAGTTGCATGAATCACTAATTAACAGAAGATGAAAACATATGAATAAAAAAAGACAGTGATACAAACATTTTCTTTGGAGTTGTTTATTAAATGCAGAAAAATAAATTACCTAGAGCCCAAAACTGTTAGAGCTTCAGACATTGTCTTGAAGAATTCAGATTGAACTGGTGTTGAGAAAATAACTTGTTGGAATTGCATATTGTTTGCATGGTGAACAACTCTTGCTGAAGAGAAATTTTGGAATATCTCCTTCTTTCCTGCCCTAATGTCATTTCTTTTGCATTCAGCTTCAAAGTCTTCCATAAGTTTATACAACCCTGGATCGTTCAGCGGAGTTCCAAATCTATTTTCTGGATGAACAGAGTTTACGTTGAACGGCCTAAGGGGACTATTGCTATAGAGAAAAGGAGAATTAGGATTGCAGAACATTGGAATGGATTGACTGCCAGGTTTAAGAATTAGTGAGGAAGAACCAGGCATTGTATTTGAAGTTGAATGGTAACCAGACATTTTGTGCAGAGCTGGATCGTGTAGTGCATCAGTTATTGCAGTGAAAGAGGGGATGCCATCCTCAGGTTTTTTTGGTATGTCAGAGATGACTTCAGCTTCTGGTTCAGAAACTAGGAAAATTGGGAAGTACCAGTCATAATAGATTTGTTCCTATTTGAAAGTGGTTGTTGGTAGGTATGTGTAGGGAGGAGCATAGGATTGAAAATTGCAGGGTGCATTTCTGCTTCATGTGGTGTGCAATATAAGGAATTGCCTGACATGAAACAAATAAAAAATTCAACTATTTGCAGTATGAAAAATATGTAAAAGGAAAAAAATAGAACAACTTTTATTTCATGAAGAACACAACAATCTGGAAGTACCTCTCATGCATGATCTGGCTGAGATAAATTTCCACTGACTTAAAATGAAATTTTCGTGCCTCCCATTTAGGGATTCTGTGTATTCAATTCCATCCATGATGGTTCGCTTTGCAAGTAATCCAGAATCACTGTGTATATGAACGAATGAAAAAAGAATAATTAGGAAGCTATGTCTGTTTGGATGATTTGTTCTTTGACTGTTTGCAAGCGTGCGTGTCCAAAAAATAATGAAAAAGAAAAAGAGGTAGTGCTTCTGACACAACTATTAAATTTATCTACCAATTCTTACAAAGTTATATTGAAATAAGAATAAGTAGTTACCTTCTGAAGGAGAAATGATTGTATGGCTGTCAAGTTCAGTAACTTGATCCCTGCTGATAACTTCTATAGTAGCCAAGTCTTTAGTACTTGGTGATCCAACAGGCAATGGAATGTCAAAGTTTGTTGGTTTTCAATAAACAGACTTTCAGAGAAGTTTTGGATGAGTGAATCAATTACTGCTTTGCTGTATTCAGAATCAAAACTTGGTGGATAGTTATGAGGCCCAGGAAAATCCAAGAAATTAATTGAAGACAGGAATGATTGGATGTCTGGATGTTGTTCCTTTGGGAATTTGGGAATAATTGAATTTCTGTCAGCATTACCCAATTGCATTATTGAAACAGCCGAAACTTTTGAATCTGCACATTGATCAATCTGTTTGGAAGGAATATTCAAGCTGAAAGAGCTGAGTACATCATCAATGTAAGATTCCAGTGTCGGAATAGAGTTTATTATAATTGTCTGCCAAAACTTCTGAGATATAGACTCAACCATTGACTTTTCCTGGTTTGATTAATAAAGTGCAAAAAGTAAGAAGGAATTAATATCAATATTAGTAACAGATTACGTGTTAGGTAATTGTTGTTGTTCTACTTCACATCATTTCCTAACCTGTATGTTGAGAATCGAGGGTAGCTTCGCGTTGATGTAGTCCAGAATTGATTTAGGTAAACTGATAGCTAATTCATTTGATGTATCGCTAAATGGAGTTGCTGATATGTGCTTCATCTGTTTTGTGTTTTGGAAAAATACACACAACAGAATTTTAGTTCAGGCCTCCTAACTGTAGAAAAATAGTTTTCATTGTAATGAAAGTAGTAGTTGTTTCTTCTGTACTTACTGCAAGTCTACTAAACTGAGTAACTCCAGTCATTGTATCTAGAGAAACAAAAGATCTGAGCATTGTCGAAGACCACAATGGAAGTCTTGGGAAGATTTCAGTTGGAACCTTGAATTCAGAAGTGATCAAGAATTCAAAGTGTGCAATCTGCAAAAACAAAATCATGAAAAATGGAAAGTTGAGCTTCAGGCTTCACGACATTTAAAACAGTATAGAAAAAAGAAAAAGAAAAATGTGTTTTAACTAATAATAATTTCTTACCACCAAAATTAGTTTGCAACCTCCTGGCAGAATTGTCCTCTTTTTCCTTAATTCTGACTGCATTCTTTTAATCTGTTGTACCAAGAATGACAACGCAAAAAGGCACCAATTGTATTTTGGAATAGAATCAATATTCACCAAGGCACTGTAGCATTTCTTGCTCGGAACTCCTTTTGAATTAGGTGCAAGAAAAGTTGAAAGAGCCAGCAACATGAAAATCCTGGAGAAATCTTCTTCTGGCATGTTATCAGAAATCATTGACGGCAAATGCTCTAGGGTTGGATTAGTTGTTTGGAAAATTGTATTCATTAAATCAATAGTTTCCTTTGAAGGGTTTGTGTGAATTGGAAGACCTCCATTTGGAATCCCTAGAATTTTCTGCACAACATAATCGGTAAACTTGAATTGGATCCATTCTTAGTTCAATTCTGCATGTTGCTGTGTTAAACTGGATCGCTAGCCACTGATACAAATCATCCACTGTGTAGTCACATGAGATGTCTAGAAATGATCCAAAACCAAGTTTACGAACTATCAGTTTTTGATCTTCAGTTAGTTTGCATATAAAATCTAGGAACAAGTTTATATGCTCAAGTTGACTGACCTGGTGCAAATAATGAACACGTTTATACTTTAAGTAAACTTTACAAAAGCGGAAGCGTTGTAATGAGTGAAGAAACAATTGCAGCATGAATAAGAAAAATAAAAATCTTTGTGTTCTTTATGAAGTTTTCGAACAGACCAGAAACTTAAAAAGGACATGTAATTTGCTCTTACTTTTAACCTCTTAGAGGCACTTGTCTCTTCAGTGGCATGCAGTTGCTGACTACTACTCTTATTGACCAAGCTTTCATCGACAGTATCCATCTGCACAAAAACACATTACTTAGCTGAGTAGACCTAGTTGTTGTTACAATAAATATCAAAAAGATTTATTTGTTTGACACAGAAAAATATTGCTTTGAACATAAATATTACTTTCTACAGTGGCCTTAGAGGCCATACCTAGTCCTGTTCAAAGTAATATAGTGATTTCTGTACATTACAAAAAATGAAATTATGTGTATCTACAGTTGTGAGTAGGATTAAACTCAAGAAAAAGTTCCAGTCTGAACTTTCAGTTGTTTCTCTGAATACTTTCAAATATCTTAGGCAACCTAGACGTGACACTTTCATTATTTGAAAGATTAAAATAGGTATTACAGTTTTAAATTAGGGAAGTGGTAGTCGAAATTATTATGGATTGGTTTGGTATGGTTGAATCGTTGAAGTAACTTTCGCTTAGATGAATATACATATATGTATCAAATTTCATATGAAAAACTTCTGGTGCTTAAACAAGAAGTTTCAATCGGCAAAATGTTGCTACAAAATCATGCGTATTCACAAAAATGCCATTCCGCTGTGCCGCCGTTCTCGAGTGAGAACTAAGCCCGATTGGTGAAACATAAATTCTAATTTCATAAAGCTTTCAACAATCAGAGCAGAAGGAGATGGATAGTGAAACTACACGTACACAACTTTACTTCAAAACTGATACTGTGGTACGGCAATAGAGTTTACCTAGAGATAATTGTTTCAGCAAATAAAACAACTAGATGCGTTTAGGTGTTTAACACCAGATTCATTTACCACACAGCAGTACTACAAATGAACATAGGTGACTATTTACGAAACAACTAGTCTTTCCAAATAATGAGGAGTACTTAGCAGCTACTACAAACTTAAAAACCTCCACGTACTAATCTATAGATGCCAAGCAGACGTGATTAGTGATTAGTCAGCTAGCAGTACTACAGATTCGGCTACTGAGTGACGAAAGCATCGCATAGATCGAAGGTCTGACTAAGCTGAGCGTCAGGTTTCCTAAGATTTTATTCAACTAGTCTTTTTTCTGCACGCATCGGCAGAAAGAAAAATTCGAGAACAAGCTAGGGTTCTAATAAATCATTTCAGTATGAACGAGAACCCGTGGATTAGATAGAGAGAGGGAAAGGATTTGGAACAAACCTGGATATCTTGTTAGATGCGCCAGATTTGGAGAGAAATCCAGGAGGTGGTCGCCGAATCCCAAGAGGAATGGATCGTGAGAAGAGTGAAATGAAATACTGCCTCTGTTCACTTTCGTAAGTTGTTTAAGACAGCTGAAATTGTTTTAGGTGTCTTAAATGTCTAAAACGTCTTATAAAAGCGGGAGAGTAGAAAGATTGGAGATTTTGTCTATTTTTTTTTATAGATAGTCCCTCTAATTTTTCATCTGCTGAGGCCACTTATTATTTACACTCGGTTGAAATGCTTTTTGTGATTCAACGTGTTCTTCTATGGCGTGCGACTGATGTCATTTTTAAAATATGTGATTACTTGCAGCTCTGACGACCGGTTAGCCGCCCCAGGATCATGACGCCATCAACACCATCATTGCTGATCTACGTGTGATGGCTCTACGGTTGGCGCCACCGCTCCCTCCGCCACCTCCCGAGCCAGATTAGATGTCATCTTATTGCGGCTTGGCCGCATTGTTTTCTTTTCTGTTATTTGGGCTTGTTGAGCTGTGCCCTCAACAGAATCCCGTACTTTCTGTCGTGTTTGTACTCTTTGTGTGTGTGGCTGTGAACTTGTTGTATCTGTTGGCTGTGGTGGTTTGCTTTATTTATAAAGCGGGGCGAAAGCCTTTTTCGGTAAATGCTTTTGTGTCTTTATATGTACTAGTAAGGTACACGTACATTGCACGTATGAGATTTAGTAACCAAATTATGAATAAATACCACACTATAGCATGTAAGTTTTAAGTTATATATGCATGACGTAGATGTTCGTTTAATTCTTATAGTTCATCCCATTCAAAATCAATTAGTTTTATAAAAAAAGTTAATCTATTTTAAGATTCATGAAATTGTGTGTAGTAAAGCATAAAGTAAAAAACAAATAATAACAATTCATTTAGAAAAAAAGTTTGGGCAATTATGATATGAAAGATTCTAGAACAAAGGAGAAATGCTTGTGTTTTGTGGTTTGTGCATTATGCTTAAGTTCAATCATGGAGTCTTCTAGATTATACATGTGACAGAATCTGATAGAATGTAGATGATATCCAATGGCCAGTAGCGCTCTGATTTGCCATCTCTGCACCGTCGGATTAACTTCATCCAACGACTAACTTTCAAAGTTATTCGCACACTATATAGGGGTATAGAAATGATACATGGCCCACAAGTAAGTGACTAACCAGTTCAGGAAAGAAAGAAAAGAGAAAAAAAAGGTATTAGGGATAGGCCAGCACAGCTCGTGGGAGGATTTCGTGGTGCCGCCCCCGGGGGCTACGACGGCCACGACGGCGCCCTGCGCACAAAATCTGATGGAAATATGCCCTAGAGGCAATAATAAAATGGTTATTATTATATTTTCTTAATCATGATGAAGGTTTATTATTCATGCTAGAATTGTATTGACCGAAAACTTAAATACATATGTGGATACATAAACAAATCTCGTGTCCCTAGTGAGCCTCTACTAGACTAGCTCGTTGATCAAAGATGGTTAAGGTTTCCTAACCATGGACATGAGTTGTCATTTGATAACGGGATCACATCATTAGGAGAATGATGTGATGGACCAGACCCATCTGTTAGCTTAGCATATGATCGTTCAGTTTATTGCTACTGCTTTTTTAATGTCAAATACATGTTCCTTCGACCATGAGATCATGCAACTCCCGGATACCAGAGGAATACCCTGTGTGCTATCAAACTTCACAACATAACTGGGTGATCATAAAGATGCTCTACAGGTATCTCCCAAGGTGTCTGTTGAGTTGGCGTGAATCGAGATTGGGATTTGTCACTCCGTGTATCGGAGAGGTATCTCTGGGCCCTCTCGGTAATACACATCACAAGAAGCTTGCAAGCAAAGTGACTAAGGAGTTAGTTGCAAGATGATGTATTACGAAACGAGTAAAGAGACTTGTCGGTAACGAGATTGAACTAGGTATAAAGATACCGACGATCGAATCTCGGGCAAGTAACATACCGACAGACAAAGGGAATCACGTATGTTGTCATAAAGGTTCAACCGATAAAAGATCTTTGTGGAATATGTAGGAATCAATATGGGCATCCAGGTCCCGCTATTGGTTATTGACCGGAGAGGTGTCTCAATCATGACTACATAATTCCCGAACCCGCAGGGTCGCACGCTTAACGTTCGTTGACGCTAGATTAGTATTGGGATATTTGATGAGTGATAATCAAATGTTGTTTGGAGTCCCGGATGAGACCCCGGAGGTCACGAGGAGTATCGGAATGGTCGAGAGGTAAAGATTTATATATGGGAAGTCATATTTTAGGTTCCGGAAAAAGATGCAGTTTTTTTCGGTATTGTACCGGGAAGCTTCCAGAAGGTTCTGGAGGATTCCGAAGGGGTCCGGAAGTCCACAAGTGGGTCCACCATGACCCAATGACTAGCATGGGCTGCGCGGAGGCGCCCTGGCCTTATTGGGCTAGGCGCACCAAGTCCTCAAAAGCCCATGTGGCTAGTGAAGGCAAAAAAGGAAGGAGTCCTAGTCTCTACTCCTAATGGAGCAGTTGGTAGTTTCCGTTCAACGATTTTTTTCGTCCCACATCCCACCCTTCGTCTGGTTTATTTTCGTCTCTCCTCCCACCTTCCCCGCAGATAACGATCCCGTCCACGAAAAAAACCCAACCAAAAACTCATTAGAAGGGAGCGATGCCTCAGGTAGTCCCCTCGCACGCCAGAGAATCGAACGATAAAAAACCTACGAAAAAACCAACGAAACAAAACCCCTCGAACGCCGACGGGAACGAGGCTCCCCTCGATCTCAAACGGCGCTAGGGTTTGCCCAGCCGCCACTCTCCTTGTCCCGCTCCCTCACATCCCCTCCCTAGCCGCACCTTTCCCGCATAGATGGAGGCGCTGCCGCCGTAGCCCTAGCCGGAGTGAGCTACGCGGAGGTAGCGCCTTGCTTGTCATGCATCACAGCCTCCGACGCCCATGTGCGGCTGCTGATGACGCCGCTCCATCGACCCCCCGTCCCCCGCTCGCCTTCTCCCCCGCCGGTGATGCTCGCCCTCGCTCCCGGTCGCCACGCTGTGGCACCCTTCGTGGACGCCATGAGCTCCGAGGAGGCTAGCGCCGCTGTCACTTCGGCCTCGCTGGTCGTGATCCACGTGGTCACATCACTCAACGGGTCCTCCCTCTCTGGGCTCCGCACTGCATGAGATCATCGACTCCTTCGCCAGCCCCCGTTTTAAGGCCAAGCCCGATTGTGCGGAAAGTTGATGTAAGTGATCTTATTACTGTCATATGCAAGTTACAGAAATTGGGAGAAGTTGTGTTACAGGAAAGCTTGTGTTGGAAGAACTGATGATTGGGTCCCCCGTCAGCTCGTATTGGATGGGAGGATACCACGGGAGGTAAGCATTCCCCGATTCTGGACGCTTGAATGTCGATTTATCTCATCTTGGAGATCTTCTGACATTCTAAATATGTGCACTCACTGTAATCTGTCTACTGTTTTAGATGTGTAATAAGTGGATGCGTCCCTAATAAGGCACAGGGCTATAGGGCATCTTTCTGCAGAAATTTGATTTAAGTGATCTTATTACTGTCTTATGCAAGCTAATATTCTTGCAATCAAGGTTGTGTTGGAAGAACTGATGATTGGGTCCTCTGAATATCATCATGTTACTGAAACAATGATCTTTTCTCAGTCTACTATAATGACTGACTATTGTTGCACAACATTCATCCATCCTTAAGCTATTCGGTTAATATTATTTTTTGAACTGGGGTTAATCCCTTCACATTTCAAAGTGTTGTGTGTGCATTCGCATAACTACTTGTGTTACGAGTGCAGGATTCAAAGAATTTATGTTGGGAAACCAAAGGGGGCAATAACTTCAATTGGGAGAAGTCGCTAGAAAAGAAGGTCAGAGCGATAACCTTGGTTAAACACATTCGTTGTTAATATTTGGCAGACGTATAGATGATGCCTATGAGGCTATGACCCAATATCATTATTCTTTATCTTGCAGAATCAAGAAAAATATTAGATTAAATGGATTGTACAAGAGAATTCTTGCTACTTTGGTATTACGATGTTCGAAGGGGCTAGACATATAATTGATTCTCATACTGTTTTTTAAGCTGATGCTCATACTATTGAACTTAGCTAACTAGATGTTTCAAAGCAAAGGCACATGAAGAAACACATATTAGTTTCAACTGGTAGCTCTCATCAACATTCCTAGAAAGGTTTAGGAATATTTCCATGATAAATTTGTATATTAATTACTTGTACGGGTGATGGTAATGGTAACATGTTTTTTTGGCTCCTTTGTACACGGATTAGGCTTTCTTCAGCACAGCTCATTTTCTTAGGATTAGGCTTGTTCTTTCTGTACTGAAAACATTATTCGTAGTAGCATGCATTTTCACTCAGGTTTTTTTTGTAGGAGACCTCTACCTAGTAACCACACTCTCCACGTGGACGTGGGAATAAGAATGCGTAGTAGAGACATGAAAAGGTGGGGTGCGGCCTTGAAATGCTCATCACATTGCCGGCTCCATGTTGCCTCTCCACTGTCATCATACTTGTCTGCATCAAGAATAGTGTAGGCGCTGCTACTGGGGGAGGCGCGCTGGTTGAGCTCGGCCGGGCAGCACTTCGAGCTGCTATAAAAATATCATGATCATCTTTTGGCAAATACAAAGATGTTTGTAACCTCATAAGCAGAGCTCTGTACTGCTGCTTGTATATTAAGAGATACTACAGGAATTGATACACTCATAGCTTATCTTTCTGATCTCTGTCATGCATATTGTTCAACTAAATTATGGTTATTGTTTATGTTTGTCAAATTAAGCCATTGATAGGATAAGCAAAAGTAGTTGTTGATTGACAAAGCTGAGAGACAACTTACAGACATTATACCAGCTAGGAATTTATTGGTGGGACAAAATTATGTCATGGTTTATATACAGGTGATAGATACTTCAGGTAGCTCACTACTTGATTCCATAGATCAAACACTAACAATTTTTCTTTGGATACAGCAAGGATCATACCCCACCCACGCGGTGGCACGACATAGAAGGGCTACATGGGTTAATAGCGGCGTGTGCAATGGAAGGACGCCTACGAGAACAAGCTCGCCGAGGTCTTGGAATTCCAACCTAGGTAAACAAGTGAGCTCACTTTAACAGTTTACCATCTTTTGCTGATGTGGGCTAGCTCATTCATTAAGGGCTGCTCAGCTCTGTATTTTTCTCTCTTTGGTGATTGGATTCTTACTACTCTGTGTTGAAGGATCTTTTCATGCCAAATTTAATAAATCTTGTCATGTTTCCATAGATTGCCTATTTGCTCACTCTGCGTAGAATGGTGAACGTTTGTAGCATGGTCACTTGGTCATGGTTATCTTTATCAGTGCACATACCTTCAGAAAATGACCCAATGAGGTTAGCTTGTTCTTTCTACTTATGTACCTACACGTGGGATGCTCTATTAATTTTGTTGTGCAAATAATCATTCTTTGTGTTGATAAGTAATGATAATGACTCCTAAAATTACAAAACTTGCTGAAAGTACGCTTTGTTGCAATACAATCCTATTTATAAACAGTACATTTTCCTGATAGATTGTGATTAAAGTTTGTTGCTTTTACCCACTTTGGTGCTGCTTCAGTGTATGCATACTAACTTGTAAAAGAAGATGATTGTATATTTTGCTTTATAGTGCACTGGTTCACGAGATTGATGCTGAGAAGATTCAGTTTGCCGTGCTACACATGAGATTCTTTTGCTTGAAAATATATTGTTTTCTCGGTTCAGTTTTCTGTTATCTTCATGTTATACAAGTGTACTTCATCTTTTTTTATATATACTTTAAGTCTCCGTGATGTAATTACCACAAGATTTATGTTGGAAGAATATCAGTACAAAGTTTGGTTACATGTAATTGAAAAAAGATTATCATTATTAGCCCTTAATTATGCACAGAAGAGATTGTTTTCTCAGTTCAGGTTGCATGTTATCTTCATGTTATATGAAGTGGACTTCACCTTTTTTTATACACACTTTAAGTCTTGGTGATGTAATTATCATAATATTTATGATGGATATGTATTCTTTGTTGATAGGATAGTCTGGGCATGACTTTGTGTAAGTAACTTGACAAATAGTTTGCTTTTACTCTCTCTGGACTTTGAATCGTATCCCATAATTAAACTATCATATATTTGGAACTCCAATAAGTTGTCTATGCATGTAACAAATGTTATAAGTATTTTAGTATTTAAAGATATTAAAACTACTATCACCTGCATCCGCATGCGTTGATGCCTCATCTCTAATACAGATAAGGAAGTTCTGCGACGACGCTAGTGAAGGAATGAGAGTGTCCAGAGACCGACAACAGGGAGCTCCGAACCAGCCAAGCCACTGTTGCTCGATCATCCCCGAAGATCGTTTGGTGATGTTCAATGCACTTCCCTTCCCCAAATTTGATGATTGTTGTCTGTCGCTCGATCATCCCCGGAGGTCATATGATGATGTCCAATGCACTTCCCTTCACCAATATTGATTTTCAGCCATGCTTTGAGCTTTCATTTGCAACTATATGAAATAAAAGTTCATGTCTTAGGCTCAAGGTAATGTTGAAACTTGGAGGCGATCAAATCATATCTTTTTGGGTTGTAAGAGCTTAAACTAACTATTGCATACATCTTGGCTCTAGATTTCTGGTTTGTATTTTCCCAAGATGAAGGTACGGCGCACATAGAGCTTGATTTGTTAAGCTTTTTTGTACACTCAAGGAGGTCAAAGGGCACCTCTTCTTAACAAAGAGGACAACCTTGAACTCAACCTGCCCCTTCACAGAGAAGTGCTTGAATGGAATACCATTAAAAAAAAGAGAGAAGTGCTTGAACGAAGATTCTCCTCCGTCATCTAACCGATGGTCAGATGTTTTTTAGTAAATATATTTCTTTTGCAAGTCATTTTTAACATGGGTCAGGAAGTAGTATATGCTATTTAAGAGGGTTTTTTCGCGGGATGTTATTTAAGAGGGTCTATTTTTCTAAAAAAGTTTTTATTCTTTTCTTTCTATACAATATTTTGCACGCTCATACAGTACATGTTTCATTTTAGTTAGTTGTGAGTGGTATTGCTTAAGTTTTCTTTCAAGTAATTGATTGCCAAAAAGAGATTAAAAGAATATTTTAAATCGGTAAATATATATAAGATATAAATTAAATGGTTTTGAAAAGATGGCTCACACAAGATGTAGCTTTATCTTGCAGGGAGAGAGTGGTTAAAGAGAGACGAAGATTGCCTACGAAGGAAGAAGCGGGAAAGAGCGTAAACAAATTTTTGGCTCATGGCGGGCAGTGAGCGCATTGTTTTAAAGGCTCAAAACTGGCGATAGAAAGTGAGAAAAAATGGAAATTTTCACACACAAACGTATGCATGTGCAGTCAAATTTTGTTCAAAAGTATTCCCTCTGTATTTAGTGATATAAACGCTCTTATATTTCTTTACAGAGGGCGTATGTTATATTGTGTGCTGCAAAAAAGACAAAAATATGAAGAAGAAAAAACAAGGTGATTTTTGGAGGAGTATGTCTTTTTTATTTCTCACATACAAACACGGATTTCACGAAAATTCATACCAATATACTACACTTCTGTTTATGCCCATGCAAAAAAATGGTTTTCTTAGCTGTATAAAAATCCATTTCTTTGAAATAAAAAAGGGCTCAAAGTCTTTGGGCTCCAAACACATTATTCGAATAGAGAATCAATTTGTTATAGGAATTGGAACTATATGATGTCAGGTTCAATGCACATTTCTCAACTAGAATAATTATTTAATTACCATATTTTTTGTTGTGCCATGGCAACAAACGAGAATTCAATTAGATTGATCAGGTTTGATTTTCGTCCAACGCCTTTGTTAGGTTGATTAAAATCAATTTTCATCCTACGTTGTTGTGTTATAGACTGGAGTGGGATTTGCGTAGCATTGTGCTTTTTCTAAGGAAGACTATAATGGCTCTCTTGCATTATTTATGAGATTACATCGAAGAAAGGGTTCATCAACCCAATACAATGTTTCTTATACTTAAAACAAAACATGCCTAACTCTTTCATCATATTAGTTGCTTCTCTCCGGAAGTGCTTAATTTGACCTTCCCATTTGATAGACAAAATTTAAGCATGCTAGGGAATCACAGTGGTCAATCACTACAGGAATCAGGCAGTTTGCCGTCTGCCATGGCTGACGGCAAAGGCATGCCTGGCGGACGGCAAAGGCCTTTGCCGTCAGCCAGTAGACGGCAACACGTCCGGCTGAACGAGCTACGGTAAAGGGTACTTTGCCGTCTGCTGGCAGACGGCAAAGATGCAAAGGTCTTTGCCGTCTGCCAGCAGACGGCAAAGGGCATGGACGGCAGACGTGGCAGCTTAGGTCCGTTAAGGGGTTAACGGCGTGCTTTGCCGTCTGGCAGACGGCAAAGACCTTCGCATCTTTGTCGTCTGCTAGCAGACGGCAAAGTGCCCAAATAGGCCAGCCTAGATGCCCCCTAGGTAGCTGCCACGTGGCATTCTATGCCGTCTGCTGGCAGACGGTAAAGACCTTTGCATCTTTGCCGTCTGCTGACTGCCACGTGCCCCCAGGTTGCACAGGAAGCTGCCACGTGGCAGCTTTGCCATCTGCTGGCTGATGGCAAAGCTCTTTGCCGTCTGCTTTGCCATCAGCCAGCAGACGACAAAGAGCCTGTATAGCCCATGTTTTTTCTTAAATTCATTCAATTTCACAGAATTTCACAGATATATATATATACAAATTTTGAAAATACTTTCAACAAGCATACCAACACATATCCAACAACAAGTTTCCAACAACATATCCAACAACAAAGTTCATCGTACAAAATCAAAACAAAAAGGAAGCACAAGGAGAAGAGTAGACTCCATCAACGCAAGCTTCCTCATCTAAAGCAAATCTGCAAATTGGGAAAGAAGAAAGTTTGAAGAAGAAGAAGAAGAAGAAGACTATCTAGAAGAAAAAGAAGAAAAAGAAGAAGAAGAAGAAGAATTTTTCTTCTCTTTCTTTTTCTCCTCTCCTCTTCTTTATCTTCTTCTTCTTCTAACTAAGGTAGGTAAAAATGCCATTTTTTAGCATAGCTAGGTAAAAATGCTAAGTGTAGGTCATTTTAGAGCTAAGATAGGTAAATAGGTCATTTTGGAGCTTAGTAAGGTTATTATGTCATTTTCGAGGAAAATAAGCTAAGTCTATGTCATTTTGGAGGTAACCAAGATTATCATGCCATTTTTGACCTAAGTATGCTAAGTATGTCATAAATGAACTAAAGAAGCTAAGTATAGGTCATTTTTTAGCTAACCTAGATAGTTATGCCATTTTTGAGCTAACTAAGCATATTTATTCATTTTGGAGGACAAAATGGTAAGTGTAGGTCATTTTAGAGCTATCCTAGTTAAAATCGGTCATTTTGGAGCTAGGTAAGGTTATTATGTCATTTTCGAGGAAAATAAGCTAAGTATAGGTCATTTTCGAGCTAAACCAAGGTTATTATGCCATTTTTACCTAAGTAAGCTAATTATGTCATAAATGAACTAGCTAAGCTAAGTATAGATCATTATTGAGCTATATCCTAGGTAGTTATGCCATTTTTTAGCTAACTAAGCATATCAAGTCATTTTGGAGGAAAAAATGCTAAATATAGGTCATTTTATAGCTATCCTATGTAAAATATGTCATTTTGGAGCTAAGTAAGATTATTATGTCATTTTCGAGGAAAATAAGCTAAGTATAGGTCATTTTGGAGCTAAATAGGTCATTTCTTAAGCTAAGTATGTATTTGTTAAGCAAAACACTTGGGCAAACTTACCATCATCACGGAGGTGAAGGACCGGTCGGGTTTGCGCCAGTGCCAGACGAAGAAGGACCGGTCGGGGTTGCGCCAGTGGTAGACGGAGAAGGATCGGTCGATGCTTGTCAGGAGGCATGCTGCACCAAAGATCATTTGCAATGTCTCGTTAGCATGATGCAACTCAAATGTGAATACTAGTAACTAATGACCATTCAAATGAAACTCACCGTGGGCGCTATACCAATCTGGGGCATCGGCGGAGGGGTCTGACCGTTGTTCTGGCACACGGTCTACACATTTTGTTTTCACGAGTCAGTCATATTAGTTAGTAATGAAACGAACATTACGTGCATGATTTGGCTAATATGCAGGAGAAACTTACCACGAGGAGCTCGTATAGGGCCCGGTGAGACGCATCGTTCCGGTTCCTCTCCTCCTCCAACAGCCTAGCCGTCCTGTCCTCCATTTCCCTCTCCCTCTCCGCCGCCTGCCTGTTTGCCTCCACCAGAAGCTCCTGGGCCCTAGCCTCGATGGCGAGCTCCATTGGCCGTGGACGAGACCTTATCTCAGGATCGGAGCTCGTCTGGCGCTTCTTGATCTCCGGGAGAGTGCGAGGACAACCTATCAGTCCATCCCCAATGGTATCGAGCCATGGGGCCTCCCGCCACCAGATATCATCACCAGCTCTGGATCAAAAGGTTGCTTGCTCGGGTTGAAGTCCTCCCCTTTCCTCGCCTTCCCCTCGTCTCTGTACCTCACGAGCTTGTGGTGGGAGGAGATGTTGGTGAAGCTCTCTGGATGATCGAGGTCCGACTCAGAGAATGCCTTGACCTTCTTGTACTTTGCAGTATGGGCCATGGCATAGAGGTCGAACACCTCTGGCACCTCCGTCTTGTTGTGTCGCGCCTAAAAGAGAGGAACAAAATATTAGTTAAGGGCTCAAGCTAGCATGAAGAATGAAATTGCATGAATCATGAAGCAAACCACATACCCAGTTATCCCCGAACTCATATAGGTTGCATCTCCCTTGATGGTGTGGCACACCAACCATTTTGGCACGCTTATCCTTGGCCTTGTTATGGACGGCTAGCCATTGGGGAGAGCACCACTCATCCACCAACGCCTCCCAACAGTCCATCCTATCCGCACACCATCTCGGGGGCACCTAAGTTAGTCAAGAGAAAATTTAGCGCTACGCCTACGAATCAAATCAAGGAAACTAAGTACAAGGCCTTAAGAATAGGTAATTACCTTCATGTACTTATCCTTACTCAGAAACTTGCCGCGGCACTTCGTCTTGGACCTCTTAATACCAATCGAGGTGTAGTAGTCTCGAACAACCTGCACCCGAGCCTCGTGCCGTAAGCTCTGAAGTAGGCGCTTGCACTCGGCTTCAAGAACCTTAGCCGCGGCCTCCTCCTCTCCCTCAAGACACCTGTAGAAGGTCTGCAATCAAATAAGACAACACTGATTAGTACAATCACTAGGTACTGTTGATTTTTAATTCTGTAAAGGAGAAATTACCCAAAACATGTAGAAAACAATGTCGGCCACCGTGTGGCACAAGACACCGTCGACCCTCTCCTCCGGCGGGGCCGGGGCAGCCAAGTACAGCTCCCAGCTCAGTGCTAGCTGTGGAACCTCACCCTCACCGGGCAACGTGACCCGCCCCGGGAAGTTCTGCCGGCAAAGCACACCAAGGACCTGGTTGGGCTTGCGGATACCAGGGCTGTGTTTCCAACCTCTGCAGTATGACAAGGCCAACGCATTAGATATTAATTTGAAGAAATGTGAAGGCAAAAGGTTAAAAAAGAGTAAATGTACTTACTTATCCCCATTAGGCACAATCAACCACCTCTACTCGCGGGTCATCGGCACGGGCGGGAGCTTTGTACCACCATGCTGGTAGACGTTCCCCCCCTCAACCAGCTCGCCCTCGCTATAGCTATCATCACAAAAGCGGTCCTCGCCACCATCAGCATGGCCACTAGCCTCCGGAGTCTCGTGGGACAAAGACTCTGGGACCGGAGTCTTGTAGGACGAAGACTCTGGGACCGGAGTCTCGTGGGGCGAAGGCTCGTCGGCCCGAGGCTCGTGGACCGGAGTCCGAGACGGGTCCACCTCAGACGGAGCAGTCCTGTGGTCGGGTGAATCAGCTGGGGGTGGCGGCGAGGAAGGCGTAGCAGCCTTCCTACCTCTCCCGCCGCCACGTCCACCTCTAGCACCCTTCTTCGTCCTCCCCCGACCTCTCCCAGCCGAAGAAGAAGTGCCCGCCGGTGGTGTCTGCATACTGTCTATGAGCGCTCTCCGGAGGGGCTGGGGTGGAATGGAAGCACCCCTCCCAGCACGCACCGAGGAAGGAGGCTCGGAGCGCTCTCGACCCGTGCCCACCATCTGTCAACACCTGCAATGACAAAGAGTAAACGAAATTAGTACAACATAAAAAAATTGAATACCTGACATGAATAATATGTATATAATTTAAGTGTATCATCATCATGAACATAATAAAAAATTGAATACCTAATATATATGTACATAATAATAATTGAATACCTGACATTACTAATATTAATCTTCATCGTCTATATATGCTCCGGGATCAATAAATGCATAATCATCATCACTATTAGTAATGACGTGCTCATCATCATCATCAATAAATGCATCAACATGTGGAAGGCCTCCTTTATGTAATCGGTCAAGCATTGACAGGTCATCCGCAGCAGTAACCTCTTCTTGTTCCGGCTCTTCTTGTTCTGGCTCAGGGGTGAAGTCGGATTCACTGTCGCTGTCTACTTCAATGTTCTGGGGTGAAGTAGAGCGGTTCTTGAAACGTTTTTTGGAAACACGTATTTCTTGGAAGAATTCTCCTTCATATGTGTCTGGGTTAATGTGAGGTTCATAATCCTCTTCATTGGGGGGAGGTGGTCTAACACGTGGCGGCACTTCATAAACGACATCCCAACCATTGAGATTTGGATCACTTTGGCAGGCCCACGGTAGATAGAAAACTTGGGTTGCCTGTTGAGCCGTAATATAGACATCGGGAACATCCAAATGGGTGCTTTGTTTAATTTCGACTAGCCCTATATGTTCATGAGTCCTTCTAGTCTCCTTCGGCTGGAACCAATAACATTTGAAGACTACGACGTTTGGTGGGTTTGCACCATAGAATAGAAGTTCATAAATTGCTTCAACTCTTCCATAATACTCGGTATCTCCTTCGCCGATAGCAGAGACACAACAATTTGTAGACTTTCGGTCGGCTATAGATAGCTCTTTGCCATAGGTACGAAAGCGATACCCGTTGATGTCGTATTTGTCAAATGAACGGACCTTATTGTCAAAACCATTAGCGACTTGTCTCAATTCGGCGTCCATAAACTCTGAATTAGCCTACAAGTTTAATACGAAAGGATTGTTGCATTAGCCGCAAATTAGACGAAGAAATGAAATGGCCTAATGGAAATTACTGTTTGTTTGAACCAAGAGATGAAACCGGGATAGCCGTCTCCATGCTTTGCCAGAAGCTCATACTCTTCGACGGAATCCTTTTGGATCACCGCTCCATACGAGAATTTGGCGATGTATCGACTGTATCAAATATCCGGGAATAAGAGCATTTCAAAGGAATTAGAAGTTGCGAAACAATGTACCGAGAACTTACTCGATGTACGGCCGCACTTCTGTTAGGTTGTTGAAGATATACAACGAAATGGTCCGCCATTCTTCGACATCCAACAATAAGGAATTAGAAGCACCGGCTGGTGCGAGCTTCCCTTTGAATAGGCTGAGGTTGGATCCACCCTTTTTAGGGTCGCCAGCATTGTACCGAGGCTTCAGATTATGCAAATGACGATTTTTGGCTTCGTAGTGTGCTGTCACGAAGTTTGCCGCCTCCTCAGTAATGAATGCCTCGGCCATCGATGCTTCAATTCTACGTTTATTTTTACATTTTGCTCGAAGCGTCTTCTGCATCCTCTCAGTTGCGTAGCACCAACGATTTTGCACGCCCCCCCCCCAATCTTGCCTTGGTCGGGAGATGCAAAATCAAATGCTGCATTGGATTAAAGAAGCCCGGCGGAAAGATCTTCTCTAACTTGCAGATCAACTCCGGCGCCAACTCTTCCATTTCTTCTATCACGCCAGGCGATAGTTCTTTCACACAAAGAACACGGAAGAAATAGCTCAGCTCTGCCAGTACTAGCCATTCATCCTCAGGGATAAAGCCACGCAACATCACCGGCATTACCCGCTCAAGCCATATGTGCCAATCATGACTCTTGAGACCAAATATTTTCAATTTTTCAAGACTCGCTCCCCTCTTTAGATTCGCTGCATACCCATCGGGGAACATCAACTGCATTTTCACCCACAAGATAATTTCCCTCATAGCTGGCCTTCCAAGATTGAACCAGGCCTTTGGCTTCGTCCAGTTCTTCTTTCCTTTCGGTTGTCGCATGTTCTGTAACGGTCTATCACATAGCTCCTGCTGATCAACTCTAGCCTTAGGATTATCCTTTGACTTCCCCTCTATGCCGAACAATGTACCAAAGAGGGCCTCGGTGATATTCTTTTCAGTGTGCATCACGTCGATGTTGTGTGGGCAAAGGAGGTCTTTGAAGTAAGGCAGATCCCACAAGCAGATCTTGTGAGTCCAGGCGTGTTCCTTATTATACCCCTTGAAATACCCTGGACGCTCTGGATCTGGCTCGAGAGCGTTTAACTGATCCAGGGTCTGTTGGCCTGTCAACGCAGGTGGTGCAGAGTTTTTGACAACTCTACCTTTGATGAAGTTCTTCTTGTCTTTCCTGAACTTATGGCGAGGATCCAGGAACGGTCTATGCAAGTCGAAGCAAGTATACTTGCGACCCGCCTGCAACCAATGAAACTCAAGAGCTGCCTTGCATGTGGGGCACGGGAACCTTCCGTGCACACACCAGCCAACAAATAGCGCATACGCCGGCAAGTCATGCATCGAGTACATGTACCAGACACGCATTATGAAGTTCTTTTTGCTTGCGGCGTCGTATGTCTTGAACCCATTATCCCAAGCTGCTTGCAATTCATCCTTAAGCGGCTGCATGTACACATTCATATTCTTCCCCGGATAGTTGGGCCCTGGAATTATCAACATCAGGAAAATGTTCTTTCTTTGCATAATCTGTCCGGGGGGGGAGATTGAGTGGAATGACAAATACAGGCCAACAACTGTATTGGGTTGCCGTTAGACCAAACACACTGAACCCATCCGTGCTGATGGCGACTCGAGGATGCCTTGGATCTGCCGCTTTATCCTCATGTAATTCATCGAACTTCTTCCACGCAAAAGCATCCGATGTGTGTACCATCATCTGATTCCCATCTGCATCTAGTTCGGTTCCTTTCCCATTTTGTGCCATGTCATCTGTCTCGCCGTCTCTTCGACCATGAAAAGACGTTGAAGTCTTGGTACGATTGGCATATACCGAAGAACATTAACGGGAATTTTGGTCTGCGTCTTCTATCCCATACCGTTGTCTACCACAACATACCTGGAAGACTTGCAAATGGGACAATAGTTCAAGTCTGCATACTCAAGCCTAAATAAGGCACATCCTTTCTCACAGGCATGTATCTTCTCATAGGGCATCTTAAGTGCATGGAGGATTTTGTCCGACTGGTACAGGTTTGCAGGCATTATATGGCCTTTGGGTAGAAAGCGTCCAAATACTGTCATCATCGCGTCATAGCATTCTCTGCCCAAGTTGAATTGAGCCTTCAGAGCCATTACTTGTGAGATGGCATCCAGCTGACAAAGCTCAGTGTGCTCGTGGAGAGGACGTTTTGAAGACTCCAACATTTCATTGAAAGCCTTTGCAGATTCCTCCATCTCCTCGTCCGAATCCCGAGCATCATCAAAGTCTTGCACCATGTCTTCCATCCCGGTACCATGCTCATCGGTGCGACGATGAACCACCTCAGCTCTGGCACGTTAGGCAGACTCACCATGAAATGTCCACACCGTATAACCGGGCGTAAAACCACTCTTCTGCAGGTGTTTACCCATTTCATCCTCTGTCCTCTTGTGCCAATTGTCGCACCGGACACAGGGGCACCAGTTTTTTCTCTGGCCATTTGCAAATGCGGCTGTCACAAACTTCTTGGTTTTTGTGAACCATTCAGTGGTCATTTCTTCCTGACTAGTGTGGCCGGTGTACATTCATGCACGATCACTCATCTTACCTAGCTAATGGACACACAAGAAATATATACATAATTCAGCAAACTAGGTTCATCAGTTAATGGAGTTTGTCAGTTTTATTACGTCCATGCAACCTAGACGCTAATAGGTAAAGATAGGTCCTAATCCCACCCGAGTATGTGTAGATTGGGTTCGTTTTCCCATGCTCTGCTCCGGATCCGACGCAAAATTTCGGCAGCACCTCCCCGCTGTTCTCCTGATACACGTCTCGGCAATAAGCAGAGAGGATGTGTACCCGAAGAACAACAGGGAGGCACTGACGAAATTCTGCATCGGATCCGGAGCAGAGCATATGGGAAAACAAACCCAATCTACACATACTCGGGCTGTCCATGGATAACGTTGGACAATTCGAAAGAATCACGGTTATAAAATATGCAAATGCATGCATATTTATAGATGTAACCCTTTCGAACGGGAGATGCATAGTGGTCACGCATACTGATGATTCAATCTACCTATAGCTAGCATGTTTCATCGACACGAAGACCGGAACAGAGCAAATGAAGGGGGGAGGAGGAGATGTCATTTGTGCTCACCCACGAACGCAGGGGCGGAGCTCGTCGAACACACGGGGAGGTCGTCGAACACCAGACCCTCGCAGCGACGAAACAACTGCACATTTAAATCCACCCGATCAACACAAATATATATGATGTTCTTCATAACAAAATTGGAAAATATATGACCTAACTCATAATTCACAAATATATGACCCCGTCGGCCTCTGGAAGGCCGAAAAGCACCTTTTCGGTCAACAGGAGGCCGAAGAGGTGTCGGGGGTCGGGGGTGTCGTGTCTGGGTGTCGTGATGTGGAGAGGTCTGGATCAACTTGCATACATACATAAGAAGAAATGTGCTTTCCCAGAGATGGGCTCCAGATTTAGAGAGTAGCAATAGTAGGTGAGCGATTCTTATATGTGTAGCAATGTATGGTGCTCATAATGATGTATCACCGGATCTTAGGAATGTGAGAGGAGAAGTTAGGTATTGGGCTTATGCAGCAATTAGTAAATTCCAGGGAAATTCTAATTGGAGATGGGTTTGCGTCTAACATACCATTTTATACCAAATACAGATTGCCTTTTTATCTCATTTGTATTTTGTCTCATTTCATTACAGTTGTTGACTGATGAATATGAAGATTATTGCAAAGTTGCCGATTAGGAGTACATTTCAAGACTGGACGATGATGTCAGTGAGCTTAGATTTTTTTTGTGTGGATCAGAAGTTGTTTTCCTGGTGAAGTGGGGGTGTTAGTGCTCATAAATTCATTAATGGTTAATAAAGCATTTGTTTAAGTCTCCAAATATCATGCACACCTGCAATCACCCAGAATAACCTTGTTTATTTATTTGCACAGATCGACTTCGTAACCTACAATTTAATTGGCTAATTTGAGCTGACCTTACACTAAAATAGTATTATAAACAAGCAAGCCTATCAAGTAGATTAAGTGTTGACTGGTGAGGCACGACTGGTGAGAGAAAGAAGTACAACAATTCACACTATTGAAAACTAAGAAGTTGATAGGTAGGTATAAGCACTATTGTGTGCGTTGTCAGTTATAAATTAAACTGCAGACAACAACAAGGATAGTAGAATTTGAAATGTAATAAATAGTGTTTAATTTGACCTTTATGTTTTTTGATAGTCTTTTTGGACATCTGTTCAGGCATACATATTTTGGGATGGGAAAAATGATATCTGCAACTGAGATATATATGACCAATGCATACTTTTTCTGAATTGATGTTTTCTGTAGTTTATATATTTCATCTATACTATACAATATTCAGAAGTTAGTTGTTCAAACTTCTTTTGAAGGTTGTTTGCTTAGATGGTAGCAATTCATCTTCCCCATCGCTTGCTGAATTCGAGGAAGTGTCCTGATTGTGGCTTAAAGCAAATCTGTAATAGACATCATCTTTTTTTTAAGGGGAACGCCTCATGGCACTTTATTAACTCAATGGCAATGTTACATCAAGTAGTACAGGAGATAGCAGGAAATTAGGTGCAACATCTACCCACACATACTTAGTTCTGCACTTCTAACAGCAGGGAACTAAGGCATAATGCCACTGCTAAATCCAAGGTGCGAAATAGGTTTGTGCCATTCTAACATCTCTGGCCCTCAATCAAACAGAAAGACAGAAAAGAGCGGGGAATTCCTGGCGTTCGAGCATTTCAACGAACACCAAGCGAGCGCCGGCGAACCCCAGACCTAGACAGGCACCAGATCGATCGTGACCGAAGCGGCAGCAAGAAACGAAAGGTTCGGCGCAGGGAAGGGAGAGCCGAGTGACTAACTTGGAGACGGTGCAGTCCTCGAGGTGCTTCTCGCCGCTGCCGACTCACCTTGGATCAGGGATGGCGCGGCCTGGCTCCGGCGGCCACGGTGGTGGAGGAGGGCCGTGGGGAGGGGGGCGGGCGGCGCCGTGGCCTGGCTCTGGCGGTGGTGGAGTAGGGCCCGCGGGGAGGGGGGCTGTGGTGGAGGGGGCCGCGGGGAGGGGCCCGCCGCGTGTGAGGTGGGGCCCGGGGGGGCGGCGCGCGGTGGTGGAGGAGGCCCGCGGGGAGGGGGCGGTGGTGGAGGAGGGCCGCGGAAGGGGCCGGTGCCGCGCGCTGGTGAGGTTGGCCGCGTTGGTAGTGTAAAGCGTCTGTCGCCGCGTTTTTTTAGTATTTGCCTTCTGTGATTTTTTTCTTTTTTTGATGTATTTCCTCGTTTTTTTCCTTCACCTCGTTTTGTTTCTTTTCCCCACTTTTGAATTGTGAGCTTTTTTTGTCCTCTTTCCTTTTTTTTTTCTCTTCCCCGTGCTTTCCTTCCCTTCTTGTATGCTTTTTGTTCTTTTGATTTTCTGTTCATTTGTCTTTCGCTTTCTGGGTCCTGCGGTTCGGGAACGGCGGGGCTGGGGCGGCGGGTGCGGGTGGGTGAGGTGGGGGGGGGAACAGAGAGGGGAGAGAGAAAGAGGGAGGAGGTGGGGGCAACGTTTTTTTTAACCCGAAAAAAATAGCCCCAGCTCTTTGCCGACTGCCAGCAGATGGCAAAGAATAAAAAAAATAGCCCCACCTCTTTGTCGACTGCCAGCAGATGGCAAAGAATCTTTGGCGTCTGGGGCTGGTGCGCCGTTACAGCGCTGACGTCCACAGGACCCACCCACCTCTTTGCCGTCTGCCAGCAGATGGCAAAGAGGTGGGGCTGGTGGGCCGTTACAGCGCTGGCTTCCATTGGACCCACCCACCTCTTTGCCGTCTGCCAGCAGATGGCAAAGAATCTTTGCCGTCTGCTGGCAGACGGCAAAGAATTGGCTGATGGCAATCAGGTTCTTGGCCGTCTGTCAGTTCTTTGCCGTCTGTTTTTTGTAAGCAGACAGCAAAGACCTTCTTTGCCGTCCGCTAGCAGACGGCAAAGAGCTGACTGATGGCAAATTCCCTGTTTCCAGTAGTGAATGGAAAGGAGGGATATGGAAGAGGAACTTTAGCGCTTGTTGTAATGTGCTCGTGGCATTTTTTGCCCAATGGACATTTCTGTATACGCATGTGTGAAGATGAGGTCAGAGTCATCCGATTTTAAAGGAGAAGGCTCCAGCGAGAACTGTCTCGATACAACAGGAAACCGAGCGAAAAGGGGATGGTGCCGTAGGAAAATGGAAGGGTGCGTCGTGGGGTGGTATTTTTTGGGTTGGACCCCTGTGTTGAAGATAACATGAATGGATAGTCCGAACAACCGCATCCCCTCACACATATGATCTGGATTTGGGGGAGCCCGGACTGTCTAGACGATTGAATTTGGGACCCGCTGGACAACCATACATGCCCGGACATATGAGGAGAAATGAGCTTCGGCCATATGAGGGAGAAATGAGATTCAACCTTGAAGACGACCTTAATCATTTGTTTGTTTCATTTATATGCACTGTAGCCCATAGCAACGCACGGGCATTCTACTAGTAGGAATAGGATTGGACTTGGAGTCCAAGTCCTCTCCCCCTTAGCTGCGCCCTAGGGCTTGGAGGGACTATTTCCCACGCCCCTCCACCTATATATAGAGGGGAGGGGGCGCCCCAAGAGGACACACCAAGCCCTTGGTGCCCCTCTCTCTCCCGTTACTCCGTAGTTCCACCGCCTCATCCCGGCGAGGCTTAGCGAAGTGATGTCGGTGCTCCACCACCACCATCACCACCACGCCATCGTGTTGGTTGTGATCCCATCTACTTCTCTTCTCCCGCTTGCTGGATCAAGAAGGAGGAGACGTCATCGAGCCACACGTGTGCTAAACTTGGAGGTGCCGTCTGTTCGGCACTAGATCGGTTGGATCGTGATCGGATCACGATGAGTAGACTACATCAACCGTGTGATAAACACTTCTGCTTAGCGATCTACAAGGGTATGTAGATGCTCTCCCCCTCTCGTAGCTATGCATCTCCATGGATAGATCTTGCGTGTGCGTAGAATTTTTTTGTTTTCCATGCAACGTTTCCTACAGTGGCATCATGAGCTAGGTCTATGCGTAGATGATATGCACGAGTAGAACACAAAGGAGTTGTGGGCAGTGATGGTCATACTGCTTACCACCAACGTCTTATTTTGATTCAGCGACATTGTGGGATGAAGCGGCCTGGACCAACCTTACATGTCCACGTACATGAGACCGGTTCCACCGACTGACATGCAACTTGTTTTGCATAAAGGTGGCTGGCGGGTGTTTGTTTCTCCTACTTTAGTTGAATCGAATTTGACTACGGTCGGTCCTTGAAGAAGGTTAAAACAGCAAACTTGATAAAACACCGTTGTGGTTTTGAGTAGGTAAGAATGGTTCTTGCTAGTTGCCCGTAGCAGCCACGTAAAACTTGCAACAACAAAGTAGAGGATGTCTAACTTGTTTTTGCAGGGTATGTTGTGATGTGATATGGTCAAGACGCGATGTGATATACGTTGTTGTATGAGATGATCATGTTTTGTAATATCGACAACTGGCATGAGCCTTAGGGTTGTCTCTTAATTATTGTATGAAATGCAAGCGCCATGTAATTGCTTTACTTTATCGCTATGCGTTAGCAATAGTTGTAGAAGCAATAGTTGGCGAGACGACCTCGACACAATGATGGAGATCAAGGTGTCGAGCCGGTGACGATGGAGATCATGACGATGCTTTGAAGATGGAGATCAAAAGCACAAGATGATGATGGCCATATCATGTCACATGTTTTGATTGCATGTGATGTTTATCCTTTATGCATCTTATTTTGCTTAGAATGACGGTAGCATTATAAGATGATCCCTTCACTAAATTTCAAGATAAAAGTGTTCTCCCCGAGTATGCACCATTGCTAAAGTTCATCGTTTCAAAGCACCTCGTGATGATCAGGTGTGATAGACTATGTTCACATGCAACGGGTGTAAGCCAGATTTACCCACGCGGAATACTTGGGTTAAACTTGACGAGCTTAGCATGTACAGACATGGTCTCAGAACACTGGAGACCGAAAGGTCGAACATGAGTCATATAGTAGATATGATCAATATGAAGATGTTCACCATTGATGATTACCCCATCTCACGTGATGATCGGACATGGGTTAGTTGATTTGGATCATGTATCACTTAGACAACTTGAGGGATGTTGATTTAAGTGGGAGTTCATTAGTAATTTGATTAATTGAACTAAGATTTATCATGAACATAGTCAACATGTCTTTGCAACTTATGTTGTAGTTCAATAGCTCATGATGTAGCTTCCCCCTTTTTTGATACGTTCCTAGAGAAAACTAAGTTGAAAGTTGATGGTAGCAATAATTCGGACTGGGTCCGTGATCTGAGGATTATCCTCATTGCTGCACAGAAGAATTATGTCCTTGATGCACTGCTAGGTGACAGACCTGTTGCAGGAGCTGATGCAGACGTTATGAACGTTTGGCAAAGCTCGATCTGATGACTACTTCATAGTTTAGTGCGCCATGCTTTACGGCTTAGAATCGAGGCTCCAAAGACATTTTGAATGCCGTGGAACATATGAGATGTTCCAAGAGCTGAAATTGGTATTTTACGCTCATGCCCGTGTTGAGAGGTATGAGACCTCTGACAAGTACTTTGCCTACAAGGTGGAGGAGAATAGCTCAGCCAGTGAGCATGTGCTCAGAATGTCTGGGTACTACAATCACTTGAATCAAGTGGGAGTTAATCTTCCAGATAAGATAGTGATTGACAGAATTCTCCAGTCACTATCACCAAGCTACTAGAGCTTCATGATGAACTATAATATGCAAGGGATGACGAAAACGATTCCCGAGCTCTTCGCGATGCTGAAATCAGCGGAGGTAGAAATCAAGAAGGAGCATCAAGTGTTGATGGCTAACAAGACCACTAGTTTCAAGAAAAAGGGCAAGGGAAAGAAAGGGAACTTCAAGAAGAATGGCAAACAAGTTTCCGCTCCCGTGAAGAAGCCCAAAGCTGGACCCAATCCTAAAACTGAGTGCTTCTACTGCAAGGAAAATGGTCACTGGAAGCGGAACTGCCCCAAATACTTGGCGGATAAGAAGGATGACAAAGTAAACAAAGGTATATTTGATATACATGTTATTGATGTGTACATTATGGTGCTCATAGTAGCACCTGGGTATTTGATACCGATTCAGTTGCTAAGATTAGTAACTCAAAACAGGAGTTGCAGAATAAACAGAGACTAGTTAAGGGCGAGGTGACGATGTGTGTTGGAAGTGTTTCCAAGATTGATATGATCACCATCTCACACTCCCTCTACCTTCGGGATTAGTGTTGAGCCTGAATAAATGTTATTTGGTGTTTGCGTTGAGCATGAACAAGATTAGATCGTGTTTATTGCAATACGGTTATTCATTTAAGTTAGAGAATAATTGTTGTTCTGTTTACATGAATAAAACCTTCTATGGTCATACACCCAATGTGAATGGTTTATTGAATCTCGATTGTAGTGATACATATATTCATAATATTGATGCCAAAAGATGCAAAGTTGATAATGATAGTGCAACATACTTGTGGCACTGCCATTTAGGTCATATTGGTGTAAAGCGCATGAAGAAACTCCATGCGGATGGACTTTTGGAATCACTTGATTATGAATCATTTAATACTTGCGAACCATGCCTCATGGGCAAGATGACTAGAACTCCGTTCTCCGGAACAATGGAGCGAGCTAATGACTTATTGGAAATAATACATACCGATGTATGCGGTCCGATGAGTGTTGAGGCACGCGGTGGGTATCATTATTTTCTAACCTTTACAGATGATTTGAGTAGATATGGGTATATCTTCTTAATGAAACACAAATCTGAAACATTTGAAAAGTTCAAAGAATTTCAGAGTGAAGTAGAGAATCATCGTAACAAGAAAATAAAATTTCTACGATCTGATCGTGGAGGTGAATATTTGAGTTACGAGTTTGGCCTTCATTTAAAACAATGTGGAATTGTTTCACAACTCACGCCACCTGGAACACCATAGCGTAATGGTGTGTCCGAACATCGTAATCGTACTTTATTAGATATGGTGCGTTCTATGATGTCTCTTACCGATTTGCCTTTATCATCTTGGGGTTATGCATTAGAGACAACCGCATTCATATTAAATAGGGCACCATCTAAATCCGTTGAGACGACACCGTATGAACTATGGTTTGGCAAGAAACCTAAAGCTGTCATTTCTTAAAGTTTGGGGATGCGACGCTTATGTCAAAAGGCTTCATCCTGATAAGCTCAAATCCAAATCGGAGAAGTGCATCTTCATAGGATACCCTAAGGAAACTATTGGGTACACCTTCTACCACAGATCTGAAGGCAAGATCTTTGTTGCCGAGAATGGGTCCTTTCTAGGGAAGGAGTTTCTCTCGAAAGAAGTGAGTGGGAGGAAAGTAGAACTTGATGAGGTAGTTGTACCTTCTCTCGAATTGGAAAGTAACTCACCAGGGAAAAATGTTTCCGTGATGCCTACACCAACTAGAGAGGAAGTTAATGATGATGATCATGAAACTTCAGATCAAGTTACTACTGAACTTCATAGGTCAACCAGAACACGTTCCGCACCAGAGTGGTAATCCTGTCCTGGAAGTCATGTTGTTAGACAACGGCGAACCTACAAACTATGAAGAAGCTATGATGAGCCCAGATTCCTACAAATGGCTTGAGGCCATGAAATCTGAGATAGGATCCATGTATGAGAAAAAAGTGTGAACTTTGGTGGACTTGCCCGATGATCGGAAGGCCATTGAAAATAAAAGGATCTTCAAGAGGATGATGAACGCTGATGGTAATATCACTGTCTACAAAGCTCGACTTGTCGCGAAACGTTTTCGACAAAGGGTTGACTACGATGAGACTTTCTCACCCGTAGCAATGCTTAAGTCTGTCCAAATCATGTTAGCAATTACCGCATTTTATGAAATCTGGCAAATGGACATCAAAACTACATTCCTTAATGGATTTCTTAAAGAAGAGTTGTATATGATGCAACCAGAAGGTTTTGTCGATCCTAAAGGTGCTAACAAAGTGTGCAAGCTCCAGCGATCCATCTATGGACTGGTGCAAGCATCTCGGAGTTGGAATATACGCATTGATGAGGTGATCAAAGCATATGGTTTTATATAGACATACGGTGAAGCCTGTATTTACAAGAAAGTGAGTGGGAGCTCTGTAGCATTTCTGATATTATATGTGAATGACATATTGTTGATTGGAAATGATATAGAATTTCTAGGTAGCATAAAAGGATACTTGAATAAGAATTTTTCAATGAAAAACCTCGGTGAAGCTGCTTACATATTGGGCATCAAGATCTATAGGGATAGATCGAGACGCTTAATAGGACTTTCACAAAGCACATACCTTGGCAAAAGTTTTGAAGAAGTTCAAAATGGACCAGTCAAAGAAAGGGTTCTTGCCTGTACTGCAAGGTGTGAAGTTGAGTAAGACTCAAAGCCCGACCATGGCTGAAGATAGAGAGAGAATGAAAGTCATTCCCTATGCCTCAGCCATAGGTTCTATAAAGTATGCCATGCTGTGTACTAGACCAGTTGTGTGCCTTGCCATGAGTTTGGCAAGGGGGTACAATAGTGATCCAGGAGTGGATCACTGGACAGCGGTCAAAATTATCCTTAGGTACCTAAAGAGGACCAAGGAAATGTTTCTCGGTTATGGAGGTGATAAAGGGTTCGTCGTAAAGGGTTACATCGATGCAAGCTTTAACACTGGTCTAGATGACTCTGAGTCTCAATCTGGATACGTATTGAACGTGGGAACAGTTAGCTAGAGTAGCTCTATGCAGAGTATTGTAGACATAGACATTTGCAAAGTACACACGGATCTGATTGTTGCAGACCCGTTGACTAAATACTCTCTCACACGCAAAACATGATCACACTCTAGTAAAATCTTTGGGTGTTAATCACATGGCGATGTGAACTAGATTATTGACTCCAGCAAACTCTTTGGGTGTTAGTCACATGGCGATGTGAACTATGGGTGTTAATCACATGACAATGTGAACTAGATTATTGACTCTAGTGCAAGTGGGAGACTGATGGAAATATGCCCTAGAGGCAATAATAAAATGGTTATTATTATATTTCCTTAATCATGATAAAGGTTTATTATTCATGCTAGAATTGTATTGACGGGAAACTTAAATACATGTGTGGATACATAAACAAATACCGTGTCCCTAGTGAGCCTCTACTAGACTAGCTCGTTGATCAAAGATGGTTAAGGTTTCCTAACCATAGACATGAGTTGTCATTTGATAACGGGATCACATCATTAGGAGAATGATGTGATGGACAAGACCCATCTATTAGCTTAGCATATGATCGCTCAGTTTATTGCTACTGCCTTCATAATCTCAAATACATGTTCCTTCGACCATGAGATCATGCAACTCCCGGATACCGGAGGAATACCTTATGTGCTATCAAACTTCACAACATAACTGGGTGATCATAAAGATGCTCTACAGGTATCTCCCAAGGTGTCTGTTGAGTTGGCGTGAATCGAGATTGGGATTTGTCACTTCGTGTATCGGAGAGGTATCTCTGGGCCCTCTCGGTAATACACATCACAAGAAGCTTGCAAGCAAAGTGACTAAGGAGTTAGTTGCAAGATGATGTATTACGGAACAAGTAAAGAGACTTGTCGGTAACGAGATTGAACTAGGTATAGAGATACCGACGATCGAATCTCGGGCAAGTAACATACCGACAGACAAAGGGAATTACGTATGTTGTCATAAAGGTTCAACTGATAGAAGACCTTCATGGAATATGTAGGAATCAATATGGACATCCAGGTCCCGCTATTGGTTATTGACCGGAGAGGTGTCTCAATCATGACTACATAATTCCCGAACCCGCAGGGTCGCACGCTTAACGTTCGTTGACGCTAGAGTAGTATTGGGATATTTGATGAGTGGTAACCAAATGTTGTTTGGAGTCCCGGATGAGATCCCGGACGTCACGAGGAGTCTCGGAATGGTCGAGAGGTAAAGATTTATATATGGGAAGTCATATTTTGGGTTCCGGAAAAAGGTGCAGTTTTTTTTCGGTATTGTACTGGGAAGCTTCGAGAAGGTTCCGGAGGATTTCGGAGGGGTCCGGAAGTCCACAAGTGGGTCCACCACGACCCAATGGCTAGCATGGGCTGCAGAGAGGCGCCCTGGCCTTATTGGGCTAGGCACACCAAGTCCTCAAAAGCCCATGTGGCTAGGAAAGGCAAAAAAGGAAGGAGTCCTAGTAGGAATAGGATTGGACTTGGAGTCCAAGTCCTCTCCCCCTTAGTTGCGCCCTAGGGCTTGGAGGGACTGTTTCCCACACCCCTCCACCTATATATAGAGGGGAGGGGATTCCCCAAGAGGACACACCAAGCCCTTGGCGCCCCTCTCTCTCCCGTTACTCCGTAGTTCCACCGCCTCGTCCCGGCGATGCTTAGCAAAGCACTGTCGGTGCTCCACCACCACCATCACCACCACGCCATTGTGTTGGTTGTGATCCCATCTACTTATCCTCTCCCGCTTGCTGGATCAAGAAGGAGGAGACATCATCGAGCCACGCGTGTGCTAAACTCGGAGGTGCCGTCCGTTCGGCACTAGATCGGTTGGATCGTGATCGGATCGCGAAGAGTACGACTACATCAACCGCGTGATAAACGCTTCTGCTTAGCGATCTACAAGGGTATGTAGATGCTCTCCCCCTCTCGTAGCTATGCATCTCCATGGATAGATCTTGCGTGTGTGTAGAATTTTTTTTGTTTTCCATGCAACGTTTCCCTACAAAATCGACATGGAGGAGAGTGCATCTCGTCTAGCTACGGGCCCTGTGTCGCAATCGCAGGTTAGAATCTACAGTAGAAAAATAATTTTCTCCATCTTGATTCGTTTTCCTGAGCATTAATTCATTAAAAGAAGCAAAATCTTGTTCAAGATAAAAGGAATTCCATGTATACTACGTGATATTTCCTGCTGAATTGTTGTGTTTCTTCTATAAAATCATTGTATCTTAGGTGCACCACTACGTCCATCCTCCTTAGAATTTTCCAAGAATTTAGTGAATTGCACATCA
The DNA here is from genome assembly GCA_011799875.1 of Thinopyrum elongatum. Lineage (NCBI taxonomy): Eukaryota > Viridiplantae > Streptophyta > Magnoliopsida > Poales > Poaceae > Thinopyrum > Thinopyrum elongatum. The sequence continues at coordinate 273,959,670 of CM022298.1, forward strand.
TGCTTTGCACCTAACTATTGTTTGCACATCATGTTGTATGCATATTGAGTTGTATCCATGTCAATGCCAGTTTGCTAGATTTAGTACAGATATTTTTTTGCAATTAGTCTGATAGTGATGTGCTGGTGCTCTGTAATGTTCAAGTTGTTGGCATATGTATATGCCTGGAACAATGTGTTAGTCCACATGATTCAGACTACTATGTTTCATCGAAGCTATGAACAAATGTCCTATTGAAATTAGTATCACACTGAATTTAGCACCATGAACAAAAAATTAGATTAGAGTCTGAATGTAGCACCATGAAATTTGTCTATGGTACTAAAAAATTATTGTTACTGAGTTGTACTTTATTTGCTCTTCGGATACTTCGTTGTTGAGTTCATAAACTCTTTAATGTTTTGCATATGAAGTGTGTAATCTTAGTTGGTTCCATAATTTTTCTAGTGTGCTGGAATTGGAAAGAGGACGACATGTTGGAAGGATAAAGCTGTGAAGAGCAAAGAACCAGTCAAGAACCTAGCAATGACTAGAGGAGTTGATAGTAATTCTAAATAAAAAAAATCATGTATAGTTCTTTCTATGCTCTTTACCTAATAATTTTTTTTAATTGATGCTTGGAAAATAACATGAGCTTTCTTGAATTATAATTCTAATAGATAGTTTTTTTAAATAATTTATGTTCTTGGTGTAGGGTGATGATGTTTTGCTTGAATTTGACGAGTACGTTTTTTACCATGAAATGAAGAAGAAAACAGAAGTAAGCCAATTTTCTTTATATGAAGTTAACAAATTTAGCTTGACTTAATTATTTGGAAAAAAGTATTTTCCAAAACTGTTAAATCTCTTGTTTACATGTTGTAGGAAGTACTTAGTAGTCAGGAGCAAAAGTTAAGCCAAGATAACTTCAGTAGCCAAGATAGATTGAAAGTATTTGTCCCAACAATTACTTGTTCAGAGGTTGATGTAGAACAGTTGAATGAAGTAAAGGAAAATCAACAAGAAAATGTTGCTGCAATTGCTCAATCAAGTGAACAGGTAAAAAGAAAAATGCAAATGTATCAATTTTTTTTTAATTTTTTTTGCATCTTTTGTCTTGAGTTTCTTTCAGTCTTCTGGAATTAGCGTCTGTTTATCAGTAGTAATGTTTTGTTTATGCAGGCTTTAATTAGATGTTTCTTTCAAAATGATATATATCTATTGAACAAGAACATATGGCTGTTGGAGCTTCTTCAAGGTCTTTCTCAAGTGTTACTAATGAATTGAAGAGGTTGTACTAGCAGGAGAACTTATGTCTCCAGTTCAAAATGTAAACACACATGTGGTGGTGCTAGGTTCTGGTAAGGTATATAGTATGTAAAGATTTCTTAGTACTCATAAGGTGTTGGAAAATCTTGAAAGTTTTTTTAATACTAATGTAGTTTATGTAATTTCAATTTTGTAGGATCTAGTTTCTTGTGAGAAGGCTGTTGAATATACAACAACAGATGATGGAATAAGCAGTGAGGATTCTGATAAAGAAGTTACTCATGTTGAATCTAAATCCGAAGATTTTATTTCTCCAACACCAGATGAACTGGAGAAATCAAGTGCCCCTCATGTTCGGAGGACCTTCAGAACTCTAGATGAGGCCAAAAGGTTTGTTAATGGTTATGCTCTCATGACTGGCTTTGGAATTAAAAAAGGAAGAAATCACAAGAATAGGAAGATTGCCTTCTGTTGCAACAAGAGTAGGAAGACTGTATCAACATATACAGGAGCAAGAAAAGAAGGAGAAATGTTCTTAATAGAACAAACTGTGGAATGCATGTTACAGTGAGCTTGGAAGATGGAAAATGGCACATTCAATCCCAAAATTTGGAGCATAATCATCCTTTGGTTTCATCTCCTTCTCTCACGTAGTTTTTCCTTAGTCACAGAAGCATGAATGAGGCTGAGAGGCTGTTGTCGAAGCTCCTGCAGGAACACGGGGTAAAACCTAGGAAAATCATGAGCATATTTAGGAAGCTGTGTGGAGACAAATTTGGCAATATTACATTTGATGTGAAGAAACTTGAAAACTTGAAGCAAGATGAGCATGAAAAGAGAAGGACCACTGACATAGAACACACTATGAACTACATTGAGAAGCTGCAGGTTGACAAGCCAGGTTTCATATTCAAGGCACAAAGAGACTCTGCTAATTCAATCCTAAGTTTGTTCTTGATTTGGAGACATTATTTCATTCGACATAACCTTCAGCACCAACAAGTACAATATGTCGTTTGCACCGATAATAGGACTTAATGGCCACTTGTGATAGCCTGAGACCGACGCGCGAGACGCCTTCCATGTATTTCGTTATCGTCGTGTGATTTATTTGTTTGTTGCATTCATCATCGCATCATTCACATTGCATCGGCACTCCATTGCCATCATTTTTCAAAATTTGCATTAGTTCATAGTTGTTGTTTCTCCTCATTGTCTTCGTTGACCATTCCGAGTACAACAACACTTGCACGCGCCCGCGGCTTCGTTAAAATATGATTTTTTAAGTGGGAATGAACCATTCTCAGAATGGGTTGAAAGTTGGCGTGCGATCTTGTTATATTGTAGGTAGACCGCCTGCCAAGTTTCGTCACATTCGGGGTCCATTTGATACCCCAACCGTTAATTTATAGCGGCACTATAGCCGGTTTAATTCGCACATGTTTTCGCATATAAAACTGTCACCGGGCCGCACCAATTCCCTCTCATCTCAGCCCAAGCCCTCTCTACACATCCATTGCAGCCCACCTAAACCCACCTAGCCTACCCCTCCGACGGAACCGTCAGATCGGGATCGGAGGGTCCAAATACCCCCCCTAAACACCCCAAAAACCTAGCCTTCCCTACTTAAACAGACCCCTCTTCCCCGTTTGGAAACCCTACCCCTAGACTCCTCCCTCGGATCCGGCACCACCAACCCACCGCCGCCACTTGTCACTCCGCCGCCGGCTGAGCTCCCACTAGCGTCGCCGCTTCCCTCCAACCGCCAGTTGCCACGTCGCCCTCCACCTTCTCCCACTGCGCGGCTCGCCAAGCCCATTTGAGGCTCACGCGGGCCCGATCCAACCCCGCCGCCCGTATGCTGTGCCTCCTGAATGCTTGCGCCGCTAGCCTCCCACGCGGACGACCCCGAGCCCTGACGCATTCGTGCCCCTTCGGTCATCGCCGGCCACCGGAGGACCACCGCCGCCCTGCCGAGGCCAGCCCTGCCGCCCCCTGCTCCTTCCTTTTCTTGCCCCCCTTCATCTCTCCCTTCTCTCTCTCTCTCTCTCTCTCCATCTAGGAGCTCCAAGAGATGACCATGGCCTCTCGAGGTCTTCCACACCGCCGCAAGGAGCTCGCCGCCCCGCTGATGCCGATCCTGCCTGGATCCAGCTTCCAGGACCTCCCCCGCGACCAGATATGTCCATTCCTGGCCGGCCCACCTGCCCAGGTTACCCTGCAGCCGCCAAATACCTGTCGTCGCCACTCTGGTTCCTAGTGAAGGAGGCGACGAGAACCAACCCCCCGACCTGGACCGCATCGTCCACACCTGCTCAGTGTCCGTGCCGTCCCGCGATCCAAACGGAGTCTCTGCACCGCGCCATCCACATCTTTGTCTCAGCACCGCATCGTCCACTGATACGTCTCCAACGTATCTATAATTTATGAAGTATTCATGCCATGTTTACAACATTTTTTTATGGTTTTGGTATGATTTGCATGGAACTAACCCGGATTGACGCTGTTTTCAGCAGAACTACCGTGGTGTTGTTTTTTGTGCAGAGATGAAAGTTCTCCAAATGAGCTGAAACTTTTTGACGATTTTTTTTGGAACAAAAGAGACCCCCGAAGCTTCGTGGAAGGACCAGAAGGTGAAGGAGTAGGGCACAAGACACCGGGGCGCGCCAGGAAGCCCAGGCGCGCCCCGGTGGGTTGTGCTCACCTCGAGGCCCATCTTAGCGTGAAACCAACGCCAAAAATTCCTATAAATAGAGAAACCATCAGGGGTAACCCTAGATCAGAAGTTCCACTGCCACAAGCCTCTGTAGCCACGAAAAACCAATCTAGACCCTGTTTCGGCACTCCACCGGAGGGGGAGATCATCACCGGTGGCCATCTTCATCATCCCGGCGGCCACCATGATGAGGAGGGAGTAGTCCACCCTCAGGGATGAGGGTTTGTACCAGTAGCTATGTGTTTAATCTCTCTATCTCTCTCGTGTTCTTGAGATGGAACGATCTTGATGTACCGCGGGCTTTATTAATATAGTTGGATCATATGGTGTTTTCCCCTCTCTATCTTGTTGTGATGAATTGAGTTTTCCCTTTGAGATTTCGTTTTATCGGATTGAATACTTTTATGGATTTGAGAGCACTTGATATATGTCTTACATATGGATACCCGTGATGACAATGGGGTATTATATTGATTCACTTGATATATGTTTTGGCACTCAACTCGCGGATTCCCGAGGTGACATTGGGGTAATCTATGCATAGGGGTTGATGCACGTTCTTGTCTTTGTTTCTCCGGTAGAAATCTTGGGGCACTCTTTGAGGTTCTTTGTGTTGGATTGAGTATTATGAATCTGAATTTGCTTTGGTGTTATTTTAGTACGAACTCTTGGATAGATCGATCAGAAAGAATAGCTTTGAGGTGGTTTCGTACCCTACAAACAATTTATTCTTATGTTCTCCGCTAGATAAGAACTTTGGAGTGATTCTTCATCGCACTTTGAGGGATGGTTATATGATCCAATTAGATTAGCATTGTTGAGAGATTGCACTAGCGAAAGTACGGACCCTAGGCCTCATTTTCAAGCATTGCAATACCATTTGTGCTCTGTTTTATCAATTGCTACCTTGCTGTTTTTTATTGTTCCTATTACAAAAATCAATATCTACTATCCATATTACACTTGTATCACCATCTCTTCGCCAAACTAGTGCACCTATACAATTTACCATTGTATTTGGTGTGTTGGGGACACAAGAGACTTTTTATTATTTGGTTGCAGGGTTGTTTGAGAGAGACCATCTTCATCCTACACCTCCCACGGATTGATAAATCTTAGGTCATCCACTTGAGGGAAAATTGCTACTGTCCTACAAAACTCTGCGCTTGGAGGCCCAACATGAGTCTACAAGAATAACGTTGCGTAGTAGACATCAAGCTCTTTTCTGGCGCCGTTGCCGGGGAGGTGAGTGCTTGAAGGTATATCTTTAGATCTTGCAATCGAATCTTTTAGTTTCTTGTTTTGTCACTAGTTTGGTTTATAAAAAGAAAAGTACAAAAAAAATGGAATTGAGGTGGTCTCATATTATTCATCTTTATAATGTCTTCCGTGAAAATGATGGAAAGGAAAATTGTGCTCAATTGATAGAAGAAGAATTCAATAAAATGTTTGGCATAATTGATGAGCATGATTGCAATGTTGCTAGTATGAATTCTTTGAATATCCATGATGTTAATGATATGCAAAGCCATAAGCTTGGGGATGCTATGTTTGATGAAGATGATATTTTAGTCCCCCAAGTTTTGATGAGAAAATTTATTATGATGATTGCATGTCTCCTATTTATGATGATTATATTGATGAAAGTGGATTTGGAGAGGTCATGACTTTATTTAATAATGAATCCACTATTCTGGAAGAGGTTCCAATTGATTATGAAAACAAATGAAAGGATCGAGAAGAGGTGTCTAGAGGGGGGTGATTAGACCCTCAACAAAGAGAAGTAGCAGTTTTTATGTTCTTCAAGTTAAGGTGGAGTTTTAGCACAAGTTTAAACATTCACAATACATTTCAAGCAAGCATGGCAAGAGTATATGAGCAGAGGAAAGTAAAGCATGCAATTTGCAAGAATGTAAAGGGATGGGACTGGAGTGTGCAAACGCAATTGGAGACACGGAGATTTTTGGCGTGGTTCCGATAGGTGGTGCTATCGTACATCCACGTTGGTGGAGACTTCAACCCACGAAGGGTAATGGTTGCGCGAGTCCACGGAGGGCTCCACCCACGAAGGGTCCACGAAGAAGCAACCTTGTCTATCCCACCATGGCCATCGCCCACGAAGGACTTGCCTCACTCGGGTAGATCTTCATGAAGTAGCCGATCTCCTTGCCCTTACAAACTCCTTGGTTCAACTCCACAATCTTGACGGAGGCTCCCAAGTGACACCTAACCAATCTAGGAGACACCACTCTCCAAAAGGTAATAGATGGTGTGTTGATGATGAACTCCTTGCTCTTGTGCTTCAAATGATAGTCTCCCCAACACTCAACTCTCTCTCATAGATTTGGATATGGTGGAAAGATGATTTGAGTGGAAAGCAACTTGGGGAAGACTAGAGATCAAGATTCTAGTGGTTGGATTGGAATGTCTTGGTCTCAACACATGAGTAGGTGGTTCTCTCTCAGAAAATGAGTAGTGGAAGTGTAGGCACGTTCTGATTGCTCTCTCTCAAATGGAGAAGGGGGTGGAGGGGTATTTATAGCCTCCACAAAAAATCTAACCGTCACACACAATTTACCAAACTCGGTGGGACCGAATAGTGAAACTCGGTCAGACCGATTCAGTTCAAAATGTGAACGTTAGGATTTTTGGTGGGACCGACAAGGTCAACTCGGTGGGACCGATGTGCTACGGTTAGGGTAAAACCTCATCTCGGTTTGACCGATTACACAAACTCGGTGAGACCGATTTTAGTAATAAGCAAACAAAGAGTTGGCCAAGCAAACTGGGTGGGACCGACTACCTATTTCGGTGAGACCGAAATAATTGCAGTAGGCAACAGAGAGTTTGCAAGCCCATCTCGGTGAGACCAAGATCCCATCGGTAAGACCGAACTGATTAGGGTTTCTGGCAGTGGCTATGTCAAGTGAACTCGGTGGCGCCGGATAGATCAAATCGGTGGGGCCGAGTTTGACTTTTGGTTTAGGACATATGTGGAAATGAGAAAGTGGTTGAGGGCTTTTGGAGCATATCACTAAGCATTTTGAGCAAGCAAGCCATTAAGCAACACCTCATCCCCTTTTAATAGTATTGGCTTTCCTATGGACTCAATGTGATCTTGGATCACTAAAAATGAAAATGTAGAGTCTTGAGCTTTTGCCAATATGTGTCCTTAGCATCTTGAAGGGGTTCCACATCCTCTTGTCCTGCCACTCCACTGTTGAACTCATTTGAAATATACTAGATGAAAGTATTAGTCCAACAAGAGATATGTTGACATTAATTACCAAAATCACCCAGGGAGCACTTGTGCTTTCAACAAAGTTCCTATCTATGATGATTATGGTGATGACATGTATGCTACAAAGAATTATGATAACCATGAAACTTGTCATCATGATTTTAATTTTCAATCTCATGATAGTTATTTTGTTGAGTTTGCTCCCACTACTATTCATGAGAATAAATTTGCTTATGTGGAGAGTAGTAAAATTTTTATGCATGTGGATCATGAAAAGAATGCTTTATGTGATAGTTATATTGTTGAATTCATTCATGATGCTACTGAAAATTATTATGAGAGGGTAACATATGCTTTTACATATTGCAATAATATCAAGTCTCCTCTCTATGTGTTGAAAATCTTGAGGTTTTGCTTGTTTTGCCTTCCTATGCTAGTTGATTCTTGTTCCCATAAGTTGTTTGAGCACAAAATCCCAATGCATAGAAAGTGGGTTAGAATTAAATGTGCTAGTCATATGACTCATGATGCTCTCTTTGTGTTTCAATTCTTATCTTTTATGCGAGCATCATTGAAATCATCATGCCTAGCTAAAAGGCATTAAAGAAAAGCGCTTGTTGGGAGACAACCCAACATTTACCCCTACTGTTTTTGTGTGATCACATGATTATGATACTGTAGTGATCTTGTTTTATAGCTTTCGTTTCAATAAAGTGCCAAGTAAAGCCTTTGGGATAGTGTGGATGATAGTTGACTTGATTATGTGCAAAAACAGAAACTTTTGCGTCCAGTACAGAAATTCCTATATTTTACTGGAACGTGAAAAAAATCTGAGTTTTTTTACAGTTGATGGTTATACAAATTTTCTACGTTTTCCTAATTTTTCATAATTTTTGGAGGTACATAAGTATGACCTTAATTCAGATCTTTACATACTGTTCTGTTTTTGACAGATTCTGTTTTCAATGCATAATTTGCTTGTTTTCTAGTTTCTATGGCTTATATTGCTTAATATAAATTGTGGAAATTGTAGAGTACAGTAGGCATTGTATGAGAACAATTATGAATCTTGTCTTTGACAGTACCAAAGTGAATGATTTGTCTTTATCATACTAACCCATCTCACGAAGTTCCGTTAAATTTTGTGTGATTGAAGTTTTCAAGTTTTGGGTGAGATATCGATATAAGGAGAATAAGGAGTGACAAGACCCTAAGCTTGGGGATTCCCAAGGCACCCCCAAGGCAATATTCAAGGAAGATCCAAGCATCTAATCTTGGGGATGCCCCGGAAGGCATCCCCTCTTTCGTCTTCAACATTATCGATAATCTCACTTGGAGCTATATTTTTATTCGTCACATGTTATGTGTTTTGCTTGGAGCATCATTTTATTTTATTAGGATTTGCTTTCTGTTATTTATAATAATGTTTTGCATCTTTTATTTCAATAAAAGTGGCAAGGATAGCCATCACCATGCTTATTTTGCAAATATATGAGTTGCTGTTTCAAAACAGAAAGTTTATCGCTGTTGCAATAATTCTCCAGAAAAGTAAGAATGTGATAAAATGTTAAAACTTTTTGCACAATAAGATCTGATAAATTTTCTACAGTTCTGTAATTTTCAGTATTTTTGGAGTTAGTTAGGTATGAATAATATTGCATTCTTTACAGACTGTACTGTTTAGACAGATTGCTGTTATGTTTGCATTGTGTGGATATGTTTGCTTGTTTAATGATTCTATTTGAGGATAGGAGTATTAAATATGCATCGGCATTTAGTATGCAATGTTGAATAATAATTTTAGTGATTTTCTACAGTAGACAATGATAAGGTTTTTGCATTGATTTATACTAACTTATCTCACGAGTTCTTGTTGAGTTTTGTGTGGATGAAGTTTTTAAGGTTTAGGGAAACCGTGATATAAAAGGAATTAAGGAGACATAAAAGCTCAAGCTTGGGGATGTACAAGGCACCTCAAGATAATATTTCAAGAAGTCTCAAGCATCTAAGCTTGGGGATGCCCCGGTAGGCATCCCACCTTTCTTCATCAACAATTATCGGTTAGTCTCGGTTGAGCCTAAGTTTTTGCTTCTTCACATGATGTATGCTATTCTTAGAATGTCATTTTATTTTGTTTTTGCTTGCTGTTTTAATAAAATACTTAGAACTGAAAGTTTTTAAATAAGAGAGGGTCCACAATTAGCTACCTATTTACTCAACTACTCGCTTGATCTTCACTTATATCTTTTTGGAGTAGTTTGTTATTTACTCTTGTGCTTCACTTATATCCTATGAGTAAATTGTTGAATGAATTGAATATCATGAATTTGAAATTATATGTCCATATCATGCCTAGTAGTGGCTTCACATTGGGTTTAGAAAGTGAAATCTTTTGAAGCTTGACAATCACAATATTGGTCATACAAGCAATTCATGAATGATTAGTATAAGGAAGAGAACTTTCACATATAAATATATTATCTTGGACATCTTCTATGATTGTGAATACCCATTAATTATTTTCAAACTTGAGCAAATTAGTTGAAGTTGGACAAGGAAGACAACGTAATGAGTTATGGTTGTGTGTATTTGCATAGAAGTTATATTGTCATGGATCCTCCAACATGTGGTGTTTGCCTAGGATCTTTTGCTAGCCAAAAATTCGTACTAAGTAGAGATACTACTTGTGCATCCAAAAACCCTTAAACCCAGTTTATTGCCATGAGTGTCCACCATACCTACCTATGGATTGAATAAGATCCTTCAAGTAAGTTGTCATCGGTGCATAAAGCAATAAAAATTGCTCCTAAATATGTTTGATCTTTTATTGTAAGGGAAAATTGAGCATTGTACGAACTTGTGATGGCAAAGTAATAAAAGCGACGGACTGCATAATAAAGGTTGCTATCATAATGGGCAATATAACATGACGTTCCTTTGCATTAAGAGCTTGGGCATCCAAATAAAAAGCGCATGACAACCTCTGCTTCCCTCTGCGAAGGGCCTATCTTTTACTTTTCAGTATTTACTTTTATGCAAAGAGTCAATAGTATGAATTCTCATTTCAACCTCAATTATTCTCTAGTTGGCAAGCATCATGTGGTGGGGAAAGATCTAGGCACATATGACCAGTCAAATATATTTGATCATGATTTATTATTGTTGACAATTATCTCTATGATAAATGAGTTGGGAGGCGAAACATTAAGCCCCTATCTTTCTCTGTGTTCGATGGATGCCATTTGTTCTAAGAATATGCTTTGAGTAGTAGCAATCATGGAAGACTATATGATGATTGAGTATGTGGAGCTCTTACTTAGACTCTGTTGAATAAGTTGACTTGCAATTGTTTGGTGACTAAGAATATAGGTTGTTGAGTTTCAAGAGAATTCATTGTTTGAACCTTAACATGTGAATTGATTGCTACTTTGTCATGATGAGTTTTATGAGAAAGAGTTACTATTATGATGCTAGGAAAAGTGATTGAAATTATCATTGATCAAACTTATGCACTATGCTAGCATTCACACTTCATAAATTATTTCTTTTATCATTTACCTACTCGAGGACGAGTAGGAATTAAGCTTGGGTATGCTGATACGTCTCCAATGTATTTATAATTTATGAAGTATTCATACCATGTTTACAACAATTTTATATGGTTTTGGTATGATTTGCATGGAACTAACCCGGACTGACGCTGTTTTCAGCAGAACTACCGTGGTGTTGTTTTTTGTGCAGAAATGAAAGTTCTCCAAATGAGCTGAAACTTTTTGACGATTTTTTTTGAACAAAAGAGACCCCCGAAGCTTTGTGGAAGGACCAGAAGGTGAAGGAGTAGGGCACAAGACACCAGGGCGTGCCAGAAAGCCCAGGCGCGCCCCGTTGGGTTGTGCTCACCTCGAGGCCTATCTTAGCGTGAAACCAACGCCAAAAATTCCTATAAATAGAGAAACCATCAGGGGTAACCCTAGATCAGAAGTTCCGCCGCCGCAAGCCTCTGTAGCCATGAAAAACCAATCTAGACCCCGTTCCGACACTCCGCCGGAGGGGGAGATCATCACCGGTGGCCATCTTCATCATCCCGGCGGCCACCATGATGAGGAGGGAGTAGTCCACCCTCGGGGTTGAGGGTTTGTTGTTGGGAAACGTAGCATGCAATTTCAAAAAAAATCCTACGCGCACGCAAGATCTATCTAGGAGATGCATAGCAATGAGGGGGAGAGTGTGTCTACGTACCCTCGTAGACCGAAAGCGGAAGTGTTTGACAACGCGGTTGATGTAGTCGAACTTCTTCTCGTTCCGACCGATCAAGCACCGAACGTACGACACCTCTGAGTTCTGCACACGTTCAGCTCGATGACGTCCTTCGAACTCTTGATCCAACAAAGTGTCGAGGAAGCAGGCGAGTTCCGTCAGCATGACGGTGTGGTGACGGTGATGGTGAAGTGATCCGCGTAGGGCTTCGCCTAAGCACCGCGAGAATATGACCGAGCGTGTAATCTGTGGAGGGGGGCGCCGCACACGGCTAACAGTTGATGTTGTGTGTTCTAGGCGCCTCCTCCCCATGTATATATAGGTGGGAGAGGGAGGGGAGCAGCAAGGGGGCGCCCCAAGTAGGAGGAATCCTACTTGGGGTCCTCCCCAATTCGGCCTTCCCCCCTTCCATAAGTGTCGGAGGGGGAAGGAAAGAGGAGGGAGGAGGGAAGGAAGGGGGAGGCCGAATCCCTCCCCTTCCTTCTCTCTTCCCCTCTTTCCTTCTCCTCTAGTTCGGCCCATATGGGGGGTGCAACAACCCCTGTTGGCTACTGCGTTTCCCCTCTTGGCCCATTAGGCCCATATCTTTTGCCGGGGGTGCCCGGAACCCCTTCCGGTGACCCGATATGTACCCGGTACCCTCCGGAACACTTTCGGTGTCCGAATACCTTCATCCTATATATCAATCTTTACCTCTCGGCCATTTCGAGACTCCTCATCATGTCCGTGATCTCATCCGGGACTCCGAACAACATTCGGTCACCAAATCACATAACTCATATAATACAAAATCGTCATCGAACGTTAAGCGTGCGGACCCTACGGGTTCGAGAACTATGTAGACATGACCGAGACACCTCTCCGATCAATAACCAATAGCGGAACCTAGATGCTCATATTGGCTCCTACATATTCTACGAAGATCTTTATCGGTCGAACCGTTATGACAACATACGTTATTCCCTTTGTCCATCGGTATGTTACCTGCCCGAGATTCGATCGTCGGTATTTTCATACCTAGTTCAATCTTGTTACCGGCAAGTCTCTTTACTCGTTCCGTAATACATCATCCTGTAACTAACTCATTAGTCACTTTGCTTGCAAGGCTTCTTATGATGTGCATTACCGAGAGGGCCCAGAGATACCTCTTCGATACTCGGAGTGACAAATCCTAATCTCAAACTATGCCAACCCAACAGACACCTTCGGAGATACCTGTAGAGCATCTTTATAATCACCCAGTTACGTTGTGACGTTTCATAGCACACAAGGCATTCCTCCGGTGTCCGGGAGTTGCATAATCTCATAGTCGAAGGAATATGTATTTGACATGAAGAAAGCAGTAGCAATAAAACTGAATGATCATTATGCTAAGCTAACGGATGGGTCTTGTCCATCACATCATTCTCCTAATGATGTGATCCCATTATCAAATGACAACTCATGTCCATGATCAGGAAACCTTAACCATCTTTGATCAACGAGCTAGTCAAGTAGAGGCTCACCAGGGACACAATGTTTGTCTATGTATTCACACATGTATTTAGGTTTCCGATCAATACAATTGTAGCATGAATAATAAACATTTATCATGAATAAGGAAATATAAAAAAACAACATTATTATTGCCTCTAGGGCATATTTCCTTCAGTCTCCCACTTGCACTAGAGTCAATAATCTAGTTCACATCACCATGTGATTAACACCAATAGTTCACATCGTCATGTGATTAACACCCATAGTTCACATCGCCATGTGACCAATACCCAAAGGGTTTACTAGAGTCAGTAATCTAGTTCACATCGCCATGTGATTAATACCCAAAGAGTACTAAGGTGTGATCATGTTTTGCTTGTGAGAGAAGTTTAGTCAACGGGTCTGTCACATTCAGATCCGTATGTATATTTGCAAATTTCTATGTCTACAATGCTCTGCATGGTGCTACTCTAGCTAATTGCTCCCACTTTCAATACGTATCCAGATTGAGACTCAGAGTCATCTGGATCAGTGTAAAAGCTTGCATCGACGTAACTCTTTACGACGAACTCTTTATCACCTCCATAACCGAGAAATATTTCCTTAGTCTTCTAAGGATAATTTTGACCGTTGTCTAGTGATCTACTCCTGGATCACTATTGTACCCCCTTGCCAAACTCATGGAAAGGTACACAACAGGTTTGGTACATAGCATGGCATACTTTATAGAACCTATGGCTGAGGCATAGGGAATGACTTTCATTCTCTCTCTATCTTCTGCCGTGGTCGGGCTTTGAGTCTTACTCAATTTCACACCTTGAATACAGGCAAGAACCCTTTCTTTGACTGATCCATTTTGAACTCCTTCAAAACTTTGTCAAGGTATGTGCTTTGTGAAAGTCCTATTAAGCGTCTCGATCTATCCCTATAGATCTTGATGCTCAATACGTAAGCAGCTTCACCGAGGTCTTCCATTGAAAAATTCTTATTCAAGTATCCTTTTATGCTATCCAGAAATTCTATATCATTTCCAATTAGCAATATGTCATCCACATATAGTATCAGAAATGCTACAGAGCTCCCACTCACTTTCTTGTAAATACAGGCTTCACCATAAGTCTGTATAAAACCATATGCTTTGATCACCTCATCAAAGCGTATATTCCAACTCCGAGATGCTTGCACCAGTCCATAGATGGATCGCTGGAGCTTGCACACTTTGTTAGCACCTTTAGGATTGACAAAACCTTCTGGTTGCATCATATACAACTCTTCTTTAATATCCATTAAGGAATGCAGTTTTTGACATCCATTTGCCAGATTTCATAATTATAAAATGCGGCAATTGCTAACATGATTCGGACAGACTTAAGCATCGCTACGGATGAGAAAGTCTCATCGTAGTCAACGCCTTGAACTTGTCGAAAACATTTCGCGACAAGTCGAGCTTTGTAGACAGTAACTTTACCATCAGCGTCAGTCTTCTTCTTGAAGATCCATTTATTTTCTATGGCTTGCCGATCATCGGGCAAATCCACCAAAGTCCACACTTTGTTCTCATACATGGATCCTATCTCAGATTTCATGGCCTCATGCCATCTGTCAGAATCTGGGCTCATCATAGCTTCTTCATAGTTCGTAGGTTCGCCTTGGTCTAGTAACATGACTTCCAGTACAGGATCCCTGTACCACTCTGGTGCGGATCATGTTCTGGTTGACCTACGAAGTTCTGTAGTAACTTGATATGAAGTTTCATGATCATCATAATTAGCTTCCTTTCTAGTTGGTGTAGGCATCATGGGAACGGTTTTCTCTGATGTGCTACTTTCCAATTCGAGAGAAGGTACAATTAACTCATCAAGTTCTACTTTCCTCCCAGTTACTTCTTTCGAGAGAAACTCCTTCTCTAGAAAGGTTCCATTCTTGGCAACAAAGATCTTGCCTTCGGATCTATGGTAGAAGGTGTATCCAATTGTTTCCTTAGGGTATCCTATGAAGACGCACTTCTCCGATTTGGGTTCGAGCTTATCAGGCTGAAGCCTTTTGACATAAGTGTCGTAACCCCAAACTTTAAGAAACGACAACTTAGGTTTCTTGCCAAACCACAGTTCATAAGGTGTCATCTCAACGGATTTAGATGGTGCCCTATTTAACGTGAATGCAGCTGTCTCTAATGCATAACCCCAAAACGATAGTGGTAAATCGGTAAGAGACATCATATAATGCACCATATCCAATAAAGTACGGTTACGACATTCGGACACACCATTACGCTGTGGTGTTCCTGATGGCGTGAATTGCAAAACTATTCCACATTGTTTTAAATGAAGGCCAAACTCGTAACTCAAATATTTGCCTCCGCGATCAGATCATAGAAACTTTATTTTCTTGTTACGATGATTTTACACTTCACTCTGAAATTCTATGAACTTTTCAAATGTTTCAGACTTGTGTTTCATCAAGTAGATATATCCATAACTACTTAAATCTTCTGTGAGGTCAGAAAATAACGATACCCGCCGCGTGCTTCAACACTCATCGGATTGCATACATCGGTATGTATTATTTCCAATAAGTCATTAGCTCGCTCCATTGTTTCGGAGAACGGAGTTTTAGTCATCTTGCCCATGAGGCATGGTTCGCAAGTATCAAATGATTCATAATCAAGTGATTCCAAAAGCCCATCTGCATGGAGTTTCTTCATGCGCTTTACACCAATATGACCTAAACGGCGGTGCCACAAATATGTTGCACTATCATTATCAACTTTGAATTTTTTGGCATCAATATTATGAATATGTGTATCACTACGATCGAGATTCAATAAACCATTTACATTGAGTGTATGACCATAGAAGGTTTTATTCATGTAAACAGAACAACAATTATTCTCTGACTTAAATGAATAACCGTATCGCAATAAACATGATCCAATCATATTCATGCTCAATGCAAACACCAAACATTTATTTATTTAGGTCCAACACTAACCCCGAAGGTAGAGGGAGTGTGCGACGGTGATCTTATCAACCTTGGAATCACTTCCAACACACATCATCACCTCATCATTAACTAGTCTCTGTTCATATTGCAACTCCTGTTTTGAGTTACTAATCTTAGCAACTGAACCGATATCAAATACCCAGGGGCTACTATGAACACTAGTAAAATACACATCAATAACATGTATATCAAATATACCTTTGTTCACTTTGCCATCCTTCTTATCCGCCAAGTATTTGGGGCAGTTCCGCTTCCAGTAACCATTTCCTTTGCAGTAGAAGCACTCAGTTTCAGGCTTGGGTCCAGCTTTGGGCTTCTTCATGGGAGCGACAACTTGCTTGCCATTCTTCTTGAAGTTCCCTTTCTTTCCCTTGCCCTTTTTCTTGAAACTAGTGGTCTTGTTAACCATCAACACTTGATGCTCTTTCTTGATTTCTACCTTCGCCGATTTTAGCATCGCGAAGAGTGATACGTCTCCAACGTATCTATAATTTTTTATTGTTCCATGCTATTATATTATCTGTTTTGGATGTTTTATATGCATTAATATGCTATTTTATATTATTTTTGGGACTAACCTATTAGCCTAGAGCCAAGTGCCAGTTCCTGTTTTTCCCTGTTTTTGAGTTTCGCAGAAAAGGAATACCAAACGGAGTCCAAACGGAATAAAACTTTCGCGATGATCTTTCTTGGACCAAAAGGAAACCAGAGGACTTGGAGTGCAAGTCAGAGAAGCCACGAGGCGGCCACAAGGACGGAGGGCGCGCCCCCACCCTTGTGGGCCCCTCGTGCGTCTCCTGACCTAATTCTTTTGCCTATATATACTCTTATATGCCCAAACCACCAGAGGCATCCACGAAAAAGACTTTTCCACCGCCGCAACCTTCTGTACCTGTGAGATCCCATCTAGGGGCCTTTTCCGGCGTCCTGCCGGAGGGGGATTCGATCACGGAGGGCTTCTACATCAACACCATTGCCCTTTCGATGAAGCGTGAGTAGTTTACCTCAGACCTACGGGTTCATAGCTAGTAGCTAGATGGCTTCTTCTCTCTCTGTTTGATTCTCAATACCACGTTCTCCTCGATGTTCTTGGAGATCTATTTGATGTAATACTTTTTTGCGGTGTGTTTGCCGAGATCCGATGAATTGTGGATTTATGATCAGCTTATCTATGAATATTATTTGAATCTTCTCTGAATTCTTTTATGCATGATTTGATATCTTTGCAAGTCTCTTCAAACTATTGATTTGGTTTGGCCAACTAGATTGGTTTTTCTTGCAATGGGAGAAGTGCTTAGCTTTGGGTTCAATCTTGCGGTGTCCTTTCCCAGTGACAGTAGGGGCAGCAAGGCATGTATTCTATTGTTGCCATCGAGGATAAAAGATGGGGTTTTCATCATATTGCTTGAGTTAATTCCTATACATCATGTCATCTTTCTTAATGCGTTACTCTATTCTTCATGAACTCAATACTCTAGATGCAGGCAGGAGTCGGTCGATGTGTGGAGTAATAGTAGTAGATGCAGAATCGTTTCGGTCTACTTGACACGGACGTGATGCCTATATTCATGATCACTGCCTTGGATATCGTCATAACTTTGCGCTTTTCTATCAATTGCTCGGTAGTAATTTGTTCACCCACCATATTATTTTCTATCTTGAGAGAAGCCTCTAGTGAAACGTATGGCCCCGGGTCTATTTTCCATCATACAATCTTCTACCTTCCAATCTACGAGTTTTTGATTTACTATTTTGCAATCTTTTACTTTCCAATCTATAAAATAAAAATACCAAAAAATATTTACTTTACCGTTTATTTATCTCTATCAGATCTCACTTTTGCGAGTAACCGTGAAGGGATTGACAACCCCTTATTGCGTTGGGTGCAAATTTGGTGTTTGTTTGTGCAGGTATTCGGTGACTTGCGTGTTGTCTCCTACTGGATTGATACCTTGGTTCTCAAAACTAAGGGAAATACTTACTCTACTTTGCTGCATCACCCTTTCCCCTTCAAGGGAAAAACCAACGCAAGCTCAAGAAGTAGCAGAAAGAATTTCTGGCGCCGTTGCCGGGGAGATCTACGCCAAGTCAAGACATACCAAGTACCCATCATAAACTCTCATCTCTTGCATTACATTATTCGCCATTCGCCTCTCGTTTTCCTCTCCCCCACTTCTAAAATGATATTCGAAAAGATTTGCCTTTTTCTTCGCCCCTATATTTGCCTTTTTATTCGCCCTTCTTTCCGTTCGATCTTTTGTTTGCTTGTGTTACCATGTGCCTTCTTTTTGCTTGCATCTTCGCTTGCTAAAAGTTTATGGATCCTCATCCACTTGCTAATCTTTTTAAGAGATCCAATTATGATGAACCAATTTCTAGTGATTTGAGTGCACTAGATTATCTTTATGAAGTTTTGCTTGAAATTCGTGAATCTAAAAATTGTGATGAAGTGTTAAAAGAAGAAATCTATGAAGTGATTCATGATAGCTCCTTGGATGAAAAGCATGATTGCAATGGTTCTCCTATAAATTCTATTAATGTCAGTTGTGCTAATGATATGCAAAACCCTAAACTTGGGGATGCTAGTTTTGCTAGGTCCACTACTTGTTGCAATGATCATGATTGGGGTGATTTTTCTTATGATCTTGAAAATTTATTTAAGCCTCATGATGAATATGTTTGCAATAATATTGAAAGTGGGTTTGGAAGAGTGTCAACTCTAGGATATAATGATCCCACTACTTTGGAGTATGATCAATCTTATGAAATTTTTGATAAAAGTAGGTTTAGAGAGGTCATGACTTTATTTGATGATAATCCCACTATTTTGGAAGTGTGTCAACTTTGCATGCATGTGTATCATGTTGAGAAAATTTTATGTGATAGCTATATTGTTGAATTTGATTATGATCCTACATGTAATTATTATGAGAGAGGAAAATATGGTTGTAGAAATTTTCATGTTACTAATTTACCTCTCGATTTGTTGAGATTGCTATTGTTTCTTTCTTCTTCCTTGCATATGCTAGATCTTGCTTGTCTTGATAATTTGTTTGCCTATAAGATGCCTATGCATAGAAAGTATGCTATAATTAGATGTGTTTTTCACGTACTTTATGATGCTCTCTTTGTGCTTCAAGTCTTGTCTTTCATGTGAGCATCATTAAAATTATCAATGCCTAGCTAAAAGGCTTTAAAGAAAAGCGCTTGTTGGGAGACAACCCAATATTTTTCCTTGATGTTTTTCAATAAATAATTCATCTAGACTCTGGTTATATGTGGATTTATGTTTTAATTAGTGTTTGTTCCAAGTAAGACCTTTGGGATGGCTTACGGTGATAGTTGTTTTGATCTTGCTGAAAAACAGAAACTTTTGCGCCCAGGAAAATAACTTTAATTTTTTACAGAAGTGTGCTTTTGATCTGATTCTTTTTTCACAAGATTGGTACACAAATTTCCCAGGTTTTCCTAATTTTTCAGAATTTTTTGAGTTACAGAAGTATTCGAAGTTCTCTGATTACTACAGACTGTTCTGTTTTTGACAGATTCTGTTTTCTATGTGTTGTTTGCTTATTTTGATGAAACTATGGGTAGTATCGGGGGGTATGAACCATGGAAAAGTTGGAATACAGTATATATTACACCAATATAAATAAAGAATGAGTTCACAACAGTACCAAAGTGGTGATTTATTTTCTTATACTAACGGAGCTTATGAGATTTTCTGTTGAGCTTTGTGTTGTGAAGTCTTCAAGTTTTGGGTAAGGATTTGATGGACTATGGAATAAGGAGTGGCAAGAGCCTAAGCTTGGGGATGCCCAAGGCACCCCAAGGTAATATTCAAGGACAACCAAGAGCCTAAGCTTGGGGATGCCCCGGAAGGCATCCCCTCTTTCGTCTTCGCCTATCGGTAACTTTACTTGAGGCTATATTTTTATTCACCACATGATATGTGTTTTGCTTGGAGCGTCTTGTATGATTTGAGTCTTTGCTTTTTATTTTGCCACAATCATCCTTTCTGTATACACCTTTTGAGAGAGACACGCATGAATCGTGATTTATTAGAATACTCTTTGTGCTTCACTTATATCTTTTGAGCTAGGCAATTTTGCTCTAGTGCTTCACTTACATCTTTTTAGAGCACGACGGTGGCTTTATTTTATAGAAATTGATGAACTCTCATGCTTCACTTATATTATTTTGAGAGTATTTAAAACAGCATGGTAATTTGCTTTGGTTATAAATTTAGTCCTAATATGATAGGCATCCAAGAGGGATATAATAAAAACTTTCATATAAAGTGCATTGAATACTATGAGAAGTTTGATTCCTTATGATTGTTTTGAGATATGAAGATGGTGATATTAGAGTCATACTAGTGAGTAGTTGTGAATTTTAGAAATACTTGTGTTAAGGTTTGTGAGTCCCGTAGCATGCACGTATGGTGAACCGTTATGTAACGAAGTTGGAGCATGAGATATTTTTTGATTGTCATCCTTTGTGTGGAAGTCGGGATCGCACGATGGTTAACTCCTACCAACCCTTCCCCTAGGAGCATGCATCTAGTACTTTGTTTCGATGACTAATAGATTTTTGCAATAAGTATGTGAGTTCTTTATGACTAATGTTGAGTCCATGGATTATACGCACTCTCACCCTTCCACCTTTGCTAGCCTCTCTAGTGCCGCGCAACTTTCGCTGGTACCATAAACCCACCATATACCTTCCTCAAAACAGACACCATACCTACCTATTATGGCATTTCCATAGCCATTCCGAGATATATTGCCATGCAACTTTCCACCGTTCCGTTTATTATGACACGCATCATCATTGTCATATTGCTTTGCATGATCATGTAGTTGACATCGTATTTGTGGCAAAGCCACCGTTCATAATTCTTTCATGCATGTCACTCTTGATTCATTGCACATCCCGATACACCGCCGGAGGCACTCATATAGAGTCATATTTTGTTCTAGTATCGAGTTGTAATTTTTGAGTTGTAAGTTAATAGAAGTATGATGATTTTCATTATTAGAGCATTGTCCCATGTGAGAAAAAAAAGAGAAAAGAAAGAAAGAAAAAGAGAAGAAAAAAAGGAAAAGAAAAAGAAAAAGAAAAGAAAAAAGAAGAAAGAAAAAAAAGAAAAAAGAAAAAAAAATAGAGAAAAAGAGAGAAGGGGCAATGTTACTATCCTTTTTCCATACTTGTGCTTCAAAGTAGCACCATGATCTTCATGATAGAGAGTCTCCTATGTTGTCACTTTCATATACTAGTGGGAATTTTTCATTATAGAACTTGGCTTGTATATTCCAACGATGGGCTTCCTCAAATTGCCCTAGGTCTTCATGAGCAAGCAAGTTGGATGCACACCCACTTAGTTTTCTTTTTGAGTTTCATAAACTTATAGCTCTAGTGCATCCGTTGCATGGCAATCCCTACTCACTCACATTGATATCTATTGATGGGCATCTCCATAGCCCGTTGATACGCCTAGTTGATGTGAGACTATCTCCCTATTTTTATCTTCTCCACAACCACCTTCTATTCCACCTATAGTGCTATGTCCATGGCTCACGCTCAGGTATTGCGTGAAAGTTGAAAAAGTTTGAGAATACTAAAGTATGAAACAATTGCTTGGCTAAAACCGGGGTTGTGCATGATTTGAGTATTTTGTGTGATGAAGATGGAGCATAGCCAGACTATATGATTTTGTAGGGATAAGCTTTCTTTGGCCATGTTATTTTGAGAAGACATAATTATCTTGTTAGTATGCTTGAAGTATTATTGTTTTTATGTCAATATTAAACTTTTGTTTTGAATCATACGGATCTGAACATTCATGCCACAATAAAGAAATTACATGGATAAATATGTTAGGTAGCATTCCACATCAAAAATTCTGTTTTTATCATTTACCTACTCGAGGACGAGCAGGAATTAAGCTTGGGGATGCTTGATACGTCTCCAACGTATCTTTAATTTTTGATTGTTCCATGCTATTATATTATCTGTTTTGGATGTTTTATATGCATTAATATGCTATTTTATATTATTTTTGGGACTAACCTATTAACCTAGAGCCCAGTGCCAGTTCCTGTTTTTTCCCTGTTTTTGAGTTTCGCAGAAAAGGAATACCAAACGGAATAAAACTTTCGTGATGATCTTTCTTGGACCAAAAGGAAACCAGAGGACTTGGAGTGCAAGTCAGAGAAGCCATGAGGCAGCCACAAGGACGGAGGGCGCGCCCAGAGGGGTAGGGCACCCCCCACCCTTGTGGGCCCCTCGTGCGTCTCCTGACCTAATTCTTTCGCCTATATATACTCTTATATGCCCAAACCACCAGAGGCATCCACGAAAAATACTTTTCCACCGCCGCAACCTTCTGTACTCATGAGATCCCATATAGGGGCCTTTTTCGGCGTCCTGCCGGAGGGGGATTCGATCACGGAGGGCTTCTACATCAACACCATTGCCCTTTCGATGAAGCGTGAGTAGTTTACCTCAGACCTACGGGTCCATAGCTAGTAGCTAGATGGCTTCTTCTCTCTCTGTTTGATTCTCAATACCACGTTCTCCTCGATGTTCTTGGAGATCTATTCGATGTAATACTTTTTTGCGGTGTGTTTGCCGAGATCCGATGAATTGTGGATTTATGATCAGCTTATCTATGAATATTATTTGAATCTTCTCTGAATTCTTTTATGCATGATTTGATACCTTTGCAAGTCTCTTCGAACTATCGATTTGGTTTGGCCAACTAGATTGGTTTTTCTTGCAATGGGAGAAGTGCTTAGCGTTGGGTTCAATCTTGCGGTGTCCTTTCCCAGTGACAGTAGGGGCAGCAAAGCACGTATTGTATTGTTGCCATCGAGGATAAAAAGATGGGGTTTTCATCATATTGCTTGAGTTAATTCCTCTACACCATGTCATCTTTCTTAATGCGTTACTCTATTCTTCATGAACTCAATACTCTAGATGCAGGCAGGAGTCGGTCGATGTGTGGAGTAATAGTAGTAGATGCAGAATCATTTCGGTCTACTTGACACGGACGTGATGCCTATATTCATGATCATTGCCTTAGATATCGTCATAACTTTGCGCTTTTCTATCAATTGCTCGGTAGTAATTTGTTCACCCACCGTATTATTTTCTATCTTGAGAGAAGCCTCTAGTGAAACCTATGGCCCCCGGGTCTATTTTCCATCATACAATCTTCTACCTTCCAATCTACGAGTTTCCGATTTACTATTTTGCAATCTTTTACTTTCCAATCTATAAAACAAAAATACCAAAAAATATTTACTTTACCGTTTATTTATCTCTATCAGATCTCACTTTTGCGAGTAACCATGAAGGGATTGACAACCCCTTATCGCGTTGGGTGCAAGTTTGGTGTTTGTTTGTGCAGGTATTCGGTGACTTGCGTGTTGTCTCCTACTGGATTGATACCTTGGTTCTCAAAACTGAGGGAAATACTTACTCTACTTTGCTGCATCACCCTTTCCTCTTCAAGGGAAAAACCAACGCAAGCTCAAGAAGTAGCAAAGAGCTTGGGAATCATTTTCGTCATCCCTTGCATATTATAGTTCATCACGAAGTTCTAGTAGCTTAGTGATAGTGACTAGAGAATTTTGTCAATCACTATCTTATCTGGAAGATTAACTCCCACTTGATTCAAGCGATTGTAGTACTCAAACTTTCTGACACATGCTCACTTGCTGAGCTATTCTCCTCCATCTTGTTAGCAAATTACTTGTCAGAGGTCTCATACCTCTCGACACGGGCATGAGTCTAAAATACCAATTTCAGCTCTTGGAACATCTCATATGCTTCGTGGCATTCAAAACGTTTTTGAAGTCCTAGTTCTAAGCTGTAAAGCATGGCACATAAAACTATCAAGTAGTCATCATATCGAGCTTGCCAAACGTTCATAATGTCTGCATCTGCTCCTGCAATAGGTCTGTCACCTAGCGGTGCATTAAGTGTTGGGGAACGTTGCATGGGATACAAAAAAAATTGCTACGCTCACCAAGATCCAATCTAGGAGATGACCATCTACGAGAGGAGAGATTGCATCTACATACCTTTGTAGATCGCTAAGCGGAAGCGTTAAGAAACGCGGTTGATGTAGTCGAACGTCTTCACGATCCAATCACGATCCGTCCCGCGAACTCCGATCTAGTGTCGAACGGACGGCACCTCCGCGTTCAACACACGTACGGCTTGATGACGCCTTCACCTCCTCGATCCAGCGAGCAATGGTGAAGTAGTAGCTCGAGTCCTATTACAGCACGACGGTGTGGTGGCGGTGGTGGTGGAGAAATCTCAGCAGAGCTTCGCTAAGCGCTACGGAGAGGAAGAGGGATGCGAGGGAGAAGAGAGGCAGCGCCGTGGCGTAGAGATGTGTTCCAGGGGTGCGGCTGCCCTCTCTCTACCTCTCTATATATAGGGGGGAAGGGAGGAGGAGGGGGCGCCCTAGATCCAATCTAGGAGTGGCGACCAAGGCAGATGGGGGCGCCCCCCTAGGGAAACCCTAGGGTGACTTGCCCCCCAAGCCAGGTGGAGGGAACCCTAGATGGGGCGCCCCACCTCCCCTGGTAACATGAGATGGGGTGAGAGGGGTGTTCAGCCCCTTAGTGGGCTGGTTTGCCCCCTCCCCTTGGCCCATGAGCCCCCCCAACACTTGCCGGGACCCCCCGAAACCCCTTTCGGTCATGCTGATCATCACCCGGTACCCCCGAAACAATTCCGGACTCCAATACCCTTCGTCCAATATATCAATCTTCACCTCCAGACCATTCCAGAGTTCCTCATCACGTCCGGGATCTCATCCGGGACTCCGAACAACCTTCGGTAACCACCATAATGACTCAACTATACTTATATCATCACCAAACGTTAAGTGTGTAGACCCTACGGGTTCGAGAACTATGCAGACATGACCGAGACACCTCTACGGTCAATAACCAATAGCGGGACCTGGATGCCCATATTGGTTCCTACATATTCTATGAAGATCTTATCGGTCGAACCTCGATGTCAAGGATTCAGCTAATCCCGTATGCAGTTCCCTTTGTCTATCGGTATGTTACTTGCCCGAGATTCGATCATCGGCATCTCTATACCTAGTTCAATCTCGTTACCGGCAAGTCTCTTTACTCATTCCGTAATACAAGATCTCGTGACTAACTCATTGGTCACATTGCTTGCAAGCTTATTGTGATGTTGTATTACCGAGTGGGCCCTGAGATACCTCTCCGTCATACGGAGTGACAAATCCCAGTCTTGATCCATGCCAACTCAACAGACACCCTCGGAGATACCTGTAGAGCACCTTTATAGTCACCCAGTTACGTTGTGACGTTTGGTACACACAAAGCACTCCTCCGGTGTCAGTGAGTTGCATGATCTCATGGTCATAGGAACATATACTTGACATGCAGAAAAACGATAGCAATAAACTTGATACGATCATATGCTACGTTCATAGTTTGGGTCTTGTCCATCACATCATTCTCCTAATGATGTGATCCCGTTATCAAATGACAACTCATGTCCATGGCTAGGAAACCATAGCCATCTTTGATCAACGAGCTAGTCCGGTAGAGGCTTACTAGGGACATGTTGTTGTCTATGTATCCACACATGTATTTGAGTTTCCGGTCAATACAATTATAGCATGGATAATAAACGATTATCATGAATAAGGAAATATAATAATAACCACTTTATTATTGCCTCTAGGGCATATTTCCAACAGTCTCCCACTTGCACTAGAGTCAATAATCTAGCATTACATGGTAATGAATCTAACACTCATAGAGTTCTGGTGTTAATCGTGCTTTGCCCGTGGAAGAGGTTTAGTCAACGGACCTGCAACATTCAGATCTGTATGCACTTTGCAAATGTTTATGTCTTCCTCCTTGATGTAATCGCGGATGGAATTGAAGCGTCGCTTTATGTGTCTGGTCCTCTTGTGAAACCTTGGTTCCTTGGCTAGAGCAATGGCACGAGTGTTGTCACAGAACAGAGTCATCGGGTCCAGTGCACTGGGCACAACTCCAAGATCTGTTATGAACTGCTTCATCCAGACACCTTCCTTTGCTGCCTCCGAGGCAGCTATGTACTCCGCTTCGCATGTAGAATCAGCTACCACACTTTGCTTGGAACTGCACCAGCTTACCGCTCCCCCATTTAGAATATATACGTATCCGGTTTGAGACTTAGAGTCATCCGGATCAGTGTCAAAGCTTGCATCGACGTAACCCTTTACGACGAGCTCTTGATCACCTCCATAAACGAGAAACATTTCCTTAGTCCTTTTCAGGTACTTAAGGATATTCTTCACCGCTGTCCAGTGATCCACTCCTGGATTACTTTGAAACCTTCCAGCCATACTTATGGCAAGGCTGACATCTGGTCATGTGCACAGCATCGCATACATGATAGAGCCTATGGCAGAGGCATAGGAGATGACACTCATCTTTTCTCTATCCTCTGTAGTCGCTAAGCATTGAGTCTGACTCAACTTCACACCTTGCAAAACAGGCAAGAACCCCTTCTTGGACTCATCCATTTTGAACTTCTTCAAAATCTTATCAAGGTAAGTGCTTTGTGAAAGTCCTATCAAGCGTCTTGATCTATCTCTATAGATCTTGATGCCTAATATGAAAGCAGCGTCTCCTAGGTCCTTCATTGAAAAACTCTTGTTCAAATATTCCTTCACGTTTTCCAAAAGTTCTATATTGTTTCCAATCAGCAATATGTCATCCACATATAATATTATAAACGCTATAGAGCTCCCACTCACTTTCTTGTAAATACAAGCTTCTCCGTAAACTTGTATAAACCCAAACGCTTTGATCACCTCATCAAAGCAAAGATTCCAACTCCGAGACGCTTGCACCAGCCCATAAATGGATCGCTGGAGTTTGCAAACTTTGTCAGCATTCTCTGGATCGACAAAACCTTCTGGTTGCATCATATACAACTCTTCCTTAAGGAAACCGTTAAGGAATGCTGTTTTGACATCCATCTGCCAAATTTCATAATCGAAAAATGCAGCTATTGCTAACATGATTCTGACGGACTTAAGCATCGCTACGGGTGAGAAAGTCTCATTGTAGTCAACTCCTTGAACTTGTGAAAAACCCTTTGCCACAAGTCGAGCTTTATGGACGGTGACATTACCGTCCGCGTTCGTCTTCTTCTTGAAGATCCATTTATTCTGAATGGCCTTTCGCCCTTCAGGTTCCATACTTTGTTTTCATACATGGATCCCATCTCGGATTTCATGGCTTCTAACCATTTGTTGGAATCTAGGCCCACCATCGCTTCTCCATAGCTCGTAGGTTCACCGTTGTCCAACAACATGACCTCCAAGAGAGGGTTACCATACCACTCAGGAGCAGTACGTACCCTTGTCGACCTACGAGGTTCGACAGTAACTTGATCCAAAGCTTCATGATCATCATCATCGGCTACTCTCTGATTGAAGTAAAGGTTTAACAATCTCATCAAGTTCTATCTTCCTCCCACTCAATTCTTTTGAGAGAAACTCTTTCTCGAGAAATGACCCGTTCTTAGCGACAAACACTTTGCCCTCGGATATGAGATAGAAGGTGTACACAACCGTCTCCTTTGGGTATCCTATGAAGACACATTTGTCCGCTTTGGGTTCGAGCTTTTCTGGCTGGAGCCTTTTGACATAAGCATCGCATCCCCAAACTTTAAGAAACAACAACTTCGGTTTCTTGCCAAACCACAGTTCATACGGCGTCGTCTCAACGGACTTAGATGGTGCCCTATTTAAAGTGAATGCAGTTGTCTCTAACGCATAACCCCAAAATGATAATGGCAAATCGGCAAGAGACATCATAGAACACACCATATCCAATAAGGTTCGATTACAATGTTCGGACACACCATTACGCTGTGGTGTTCCAGGTGGCGTCAACTGTGAAACAATTCCACATTGTCTTAAGTGATTGCCAAACTCATAACTCAGATATTCTCCCCCTCGATCAGATCGTAGGAACTTGATCTTCTT
Organism: Thinopyrum elongatum; assembly: GCA_011799875.1. Lineage (NCBI taxonomy): Eukaryota > Viridiplantae > Streptophyta > Magnoliopsida > Poales > Poaceae > Thinopyrum > Thinopyrum elongatum. The sequence goes on from CM022298.1 coordinate 273,987,666, forward strand.
GTTACGATGATTCTCAACTTCACTCTGAAATTGCTTGAACTTTTCAAACGTTTCAGACTTGTGCTTCATTAAGTAAATATACCCATATCTACTCAAATCGTCGGTGAAGGTGAGAAAATAACGATATCCACCGCGCGCCTCAATGCTCATCGGACCGCACACATCAGTATGTATGATTTCCAACAAGTCACTTGCCCGTTCCATTGTTCCTGAAAACGGGGTCTTAGTCATCTTGCCCATGAGGCATGGTTCGCATGTGTCAAGTGATTCAAAATCAAGAGACTCCAAAAGTCCATCGGCATGGAGTTTCTTCATGCGTTTTACACCAATATGACCTAAGCGGTAGTGCCACAAGAATGTGGTACTATCGTTATCAACTCTATATCTTTTGGCATCAATGTTATGAACATGTGTATCATCACTATCGAGATTCAATAAGAATAAACCCCTCACAATGGGTGCATGACCATAAAAGATATTACCCATATAAATAGAATAACCATTATTCTCTGATTTAAATGAGTAACCGTCTCGCATTAAACAAGATCCAGATATAATGTTCATGCTCAACACAGGCACTAAATAACAATTATCCAGGTTCATCACTAATCCCGATGGTAATCGAAGAGCGAGTGTGCTGACGGTGATCACATCAACCTTGGAACCATTTCCCACGCGCATCATCACTTCGTCCTTCGCCAGCCTCCGTCTATTCCGTAGTTCCTTCTTTGAGTTGCAAATGTGAGCAACCGCACCGGTATCAAATACCCAGGCACTACAATGAGAGTTGGTAAGGTACACATCAATAACATGTATATCATATATACCTTGTTTGGCGTTGGCCCCCTTCTTGTCAGCCAGATACTTGGGGCAATTCCGCTTCCAGTGGCTAGTCCCCTTGCAATAGAAGCACTCAGTTTCTGGCTTGGGTCCAGCCTTGGGTTTCTTCACGGGAGGGGCAACTGCTTTGCCACTCTTCTTGGAGTTACCCTTCTTGCCCTTGCCATTCTTCTTGAAACTAGTGGTTTTATTGACCATCAACACTTGATGCTCCTTCTGGATGTCTGACTCAGCGACTTTTAGCATCGCGAACAGCTCGGCAACTGACTTGTTCATCCCTTGCATGTTATAGTTCAACACAAAGCTCTTGTAGTTAGGTGGTAGCGATTGAAGAACTCTATCAGTCACCGCCTCTGGCGGGAGCTCAACTCCCAACTCAGCCAGACGGTTGTAGTACCCAGACATTCTGAGTATGTGCTCACTGACAGACCCGTTCTCCTCCATCTTGCAGGCAAAGAACTTATCGGAGGTCTCATACCTCTCGATCCGGGCATTCTTCTCAAAGATAAAATTCAACTCCTGGAACATCTCATATGCTCCATGACGTTCAAAACACCTTTGAAGTCCCGACTCTAAGCCATACAACATGGCGCACTGAACTATTGAGTAGTCATCAACACGCGACTGCCAGGCGTTCACAACGTCCACAGTTGCTGGAGGGGGTGGCGCACCAAGCAGTGCATCAAGGACATAAGACTTATGGGAAGCCGTGAGGATAATCCTCAGATTACGGGCCCAGTCCACAAAGTTACTTCCATCATCTTTCAGCTTAGCTTTCTCTAGGAACGCATTGAAATTCAGGGGAGCTACTGCGTGAGCCATTGATCTACAACATAAATTTGTAAAGGCAACTTAGACTATTGTTCATGGTAAAGAGTTCAATTAATCATATTACCTAAGAACTCCCACTCAAATCAACATCCCTCTGGTTGTCCGAGTGTAACACGATCCAAATTCACCAACCCAAGTCCGATCATCATGTGAGATGAGGTGGTTTCAATGGTGAACATCTCCATGTTGATCATATCAACTATATGACTCGTGTTCGACCTTTCGGTCTCTTGTGTTCCGAGGCCATGTCTGTACATGCTAGGCTCGTCAAGTTTAACCCAAGTGTTCCGCATGTGCAAAACTGGCTTGCACCCGTTGTATGCGAACGTAGAGTCTATCACACCCGATCATCACGTGGTGCTTCGAAACGACGAACTTTCGCAACTGTGGACACTTGGGGAGAACACAATTTTTATCTTGAAATTTTAGTGAGGGATCACCTTATAATGCTACCGTCGTCCTAAGCAAAATAAGATGCATAAAAGGATTAACATCACATGCAAATCATAAGTGACATGATATGGCCATCAACTCGTGCTTTTGATCTCCATCTCCAAAGCACCGGCATGATCTCCATCATCACCGGCATGACACCATGATCTCCATCATCATGTCGCCATCGGGGTTGTCACGCCAACCATGCTTCTACTACTATTGCTACCGCTTAGCGATAAAGTAAAGCATTACATAGCGCTTAATGATTGACACGCAGGTCATACAATAATTAAAGACAACACTATGGCTCCTGCCGGTTGCCGTATGCATCGACATGCAAGTCAATATAAACTATTACAAACATGATCATCTCATACATCAAATATATTTCATCATGTCATTGGCCATATCATATCACAACATACCCTGCAAAAACAAGTTAGACGTCCTCTAATTGTTGTTGCATGTTTTATGTGGCTGCTATGGGGATCTAGCAAGAACGATTCTTACCTACGCAAAGCCACAACGGTGATATGCAAGTTGCTATTTAAACTTCTACAAGGACCGCCTTTGTCGAATCCGATTCAACTAAGGTGGGAGAGACAGTCACCCGCCAGCCATCTTTATGCAACAAAGTCACATGTCAGTCGATGGAACCGGTCTCATGTACGTGGACATGTAAGGTTGGTCCGGGCCATTTCATCCCACAATACCACCGAATCAAGAAAAGACCAAGGAAGGAAGCAATCTAAATATCAATGCCCACAAACTCCTTTGTGTTCTACTCATGATGTCATCTACGCATAGACCTAGCTCTGATACCACTGTTGGGGAACGTTGCATGGGAAACAAAAAAAAATCCTACGCTCACCAAGATCCAATCTAGGAGATGACCATCTATGAGAGGAGAGATTGCATCTACATACCTTTGTAGATCGCTAAGTGGAAGCATTAAGAAACGCGGTTGATGTAGTCGAACGTCTTCGCGATCCAATCATGATCCGTCCCGCGAACTCCGATCTAGTGCCGAACGGACGGCACCTCCGTGTTCAACACACGTACGGCTTGATGACGCCTTCACCTCCTCGATCCAGCGAGTGATGGTGAAGTAGTAGCTCGAGTCCTCTGACAGCACGACGGCGTGGTGGCGGTGGTGGTGGAGAAATCTCAGCAGAGCTTCGCTAAGCGCTACGGAGAGGAAGAGGGATGCGAGGGAGAAGAGAGGCAGCGCCGTGGCATAGAGATGTGTTCTAGGGGTGCAGCTGCCCTCTCTCTACCTCTCTATATATAGGGGGGAAGGGAGGAGGAGGGGGCGCCCTAGATCCAATCTAGGAGTGGCGGCCAAGGCAGATGGGGGCGCCCCCCTAGGGAAACCCTCGGGTGACTTGCCCCCCAAGCCAGGTGGAGGGAACCCTAGATGGGGCGCCCCACCTCCCCTGGTAATGTGAGATGGGGTGAGAGGGGCGTTCAGCCCCTTAGTGGGCTTGTTTGCCCCCTCCCCTTGGCCCATGAGGCCCCCCAACACTTGCCGGGACCCCCCGAAACCCCTTTCGGTCATGCTGGTCATCACCCGGTACCCCCGGAACAATTCCGGACTCCAATACCCTTCGTCCAATATATCAATCTTCACCTCTGGACCATTCTGGAGTTCCTCATCATGTCCGGGATCTCATCCGGGACTCCGAACAACCTTCGGTAACCACCATAATGACTCAACTATACTTATATCGTCACCAAACGTTAAGTGTGTAGACCCTGCGGGTTCGAGAACTATGCAGATATGACCGAGACACCTCTATGGTCAATAACCAATAGCGGGACCTGGATACCCATATTGGTTCCTACATATTCTATGAAGATCTTATCGGTCGAACCTCGATGTCAAGGATTCAGCTAATCCCGTATGTAGTTCCCTTTGTCTATCGGTATGTTACTTGCTCGAGATTCGATCATCGGCATCTCTATACCTAGTTCAATCTCGTTACTGGCAAGTCTCTTTACTCGTTCCGTAATACAAGATCCCGTGACGAACTCATTGGTCACATTGCTTGCAAGCTTATTGTGATGTTGTATTACCGAGTGGGCCCTGAGATACCTCTCCGTCATACGGAGTGACAAATCCCAGTCTTGATCCATGCCAACTCAACAGATACCCTTGGAGATACCTGTAGAGCACCTTTATAGTCACCCAGTTACGTTGCGATGTTTGGTACACACAAAGCACTCCTCCGGTGTCAGTGAGTTGCATGATCTCATGGTCATAGGAACATATACTTGACATGCAGAAAAACGATAGCAATAAACTTGATACGATCATATGCTACGTTCATAGTTTGGGTCTTGTCCATCACATCATTCTCCTAATGATGTGATCCCATTATCAGATGACAACTCATGTCCATGGCTAGGAAACCATAGCCATCTTTGATCAATGAGCTAGTCCGGTAGAGGCTTACTAGGGGCATGTTGTTGTCTATGTATCCACACATGTATTTGAGTTTCCGGTCAATACAATTATAGCATGGATAATAAACGATTATCATGAACAAGGAAATATAATAATAACTACTTTATTATTTCCTCTAGGGCATATTTCCAACATTAAGGACATAATTATTCTGTGCAGCAATGAGGATAATCCTCAGATCACGGACCCAGTCCGCATCATTGCTACTATCATCTTTCAACTTAGTTTTCTCTAGGAACATATCAAAATAAAACAGGGGAGCTATACGCGAGTTATTAATCTACAACATAGATATGCAAATACTATCAGGACTAAGTTCATGATAAATTAAGTTCAAATAATCAAATTACTTAAGAGCTCCCACTTAGATAGACATCCCTCAAGTCATCTAAATGATATGTGATCCAAATCAACTAAACCATGTCCGATCATCACATGAGATGGAGTAGTCATCAATGGTGAACATCTCTATGTTGATCATATCTACTATATGATTCATGTTCGACCTTTCGGTCTCCAGTGTTCCGAGGCCATGTCTGTACATGCCAGGCTCGTCAAGTTTAACCCGAGTATTCTGCATGTGCAAAACTGTCTTGCACCCGTTGTATTTGAACGTAGAGTCTATCACACCCGATCATCACGTGGTGTCTCAACACGACAAACTGTCGCAACGGTGCATACTCAGGGAGAACACTTATACCTTGAAATTTAGTGAAGGGATCATCTTATAATGCTACCGCCGTTCTAAGCAAAATAAGATGCATAAAAGATAAACATCACATGCAATCAAAATATGTGACATGATATGGCCATCATCATCTCGTGCTTTTGATCTCCATCTCCAAAGCATCATCATGATCTCCATCGTCACCAGCTCGACACCTTGATCTCCATCGTTTCGTCGTGGTCGTCTCGCCAACTATTGCTTCTACAACTATCGCTAACGCATAGTGATAAAGTAAAGCAATTACATGGTGTTTGCATTTCATACAATAAAGCGACAACCATAAGGCTCCTGCCAGTTGCCGATAACTTTTAAAAAACATGATCATCTCATACACCAACATATATCACATCATGTCTTGACCATATCACATCACAACATGCCCTGCAAAAACAAGTTAGACGTCCTCTACTTTGTTGTTGCTTGCAAGTTTTACGTGGCTGCACCGGGCTTCAAGCAAGAACGGTTATTACCTACGCATCAAAACCACAATGGTGATTTATCAAGTTTGCTGTTTTAACCTTCAACAAGGACCGGCCGCAGTCAAATTCAATTCAACTAAAGTAGGAGAAACAGACACCCGCCAGCCACCTTTATGCAAAACTAGTTGCATGTCTGTCGGTGGAACCGGTCTCATGAACGTGGTCATGTAAGGTTGGTCTGGGCTGCTTCATCCAGCAATAACGCCGAATCAAAATAAGACATTGGTGGTAAGCAGTATGATGATCACCGCCCATAACTCTTTGTGTTCTACTCGTGCATATCATCTACGCATAGACCTGGCTCGGATGCCACTGTTGGGAAACGTAGCATGCAATTTCAAAAAAAAATCCTATGCTCACGCAAGATCTATCTAGGAGATGCATAGCAACGAGGGGGGAGAGTGTGTCTACGTACCCTCATAGACCGAAAGCGGAAGCGTTTGACAACGCGGTTGATGTAGTCGAACTTCTTCTCGTTCCGACTGATCAAGCATCGAATGTACGTCACCTCTGAGTTCTGCACACGTTCAGCTCGATGATGTCCCTCGAACTCTTGATCCAGCAAAGTGTCGAGGAAGTAGATGAGTTCCATCTGCACGACGTCATGGTGACGGTGATGGTGAAGTGATCCGCGCAGGGCTTCGCCTAAGCACCGCGAGAATATGACCGAGGGTGTAATCTGTGGAGGGGGGCGCCGCACACGGCTAACAGTTGATGTTGTGTGTTCTAGGCGCCCCCTCCCCATGTATATATAGGTGGGAGAGGGAGGGGAGCAGCAAGGGGGCGCCCCAAGTAGGAGGAATCCTACTTGGGGTCCTCCCCAATTCGGCCTCCCCCCCTTCCATAAGTGTCGGAGGGGGAAGGAAAGAGGAGGGAGGAGGGAAGGAAGGGGGGGGGGGGCGAATCCCTCCCCTTCCTTCTCTCTTCCCCTCTTTCCTTCTCCTCTGGTTTGGCCCATATGGGGGGCGCAGCAGCCCCTACTGGCTGCTGCATTTCCCCTCTTGGCCCATTAGGCCCATATCTTTTGCCGGGGGTGCCCGGAACCCCTTCCGGTGACCCGATATGTACCCGGTACCCTCCGGAACACTTCTGGTGTCCGAATACCATTGTTCTATATATCAGTCTTTACCTCCCGACCATTTCGAGACTCCTCGTCATGTACGTGATCTCATCCGGGACTCCGAACAACATTCGGTCACCAAATCACATAACTCATATAATACAAAATCGTCATCGAACGTTAAGCGTGCGGACCTTACGGGTTCGAGAACTATGTAGACATGACCGAGACACCTCTCCGGTTAATAACCAATAGCGGAACCTGGATGCTCATATTGGCTCCTACATATTCTACGAAGATCTTTATCGGTCGAACTGTTATGACAACATACGTTATTCCCTTTGTCCATCAGTATGTTACTTGCCCGAGATTCGATCGTCGGTATCTTCATACCTAGTTCAATCTTGTTACTGGCAAGTCTCTTTACTCGTTCCGTAATACATCATCCTGTAACTAACTCATTAGTCACTTTGCTTGCAAGGCTTCTTATGATGTGCATTACCGAGAGGGCCCAGAGATACCTCTCCGATACTCTGAGTGACAAATCCTAATCTCGATGTATGCCAACCCAACAGACACCTTCGGAGATACCTGTAGAGCATCTTTATAATCACCCAGCTACGTTGTGACGTTTGATAGCACACAAGGCATTCCTTCGGTATCCGAGAGTTGCATAATCTCATAGTCGAAGGAATATGTATTTGACATGAAGAAAGCAGTAGCAATAAAACTGAACGATCATTATGCTAAGCTAACGGATGGGTCACATCATTCTCCTAATGATGTGATCCCGTTATCAAATGACAACTCATGTCCATGGTTAGGAAACCTTAACCATCTTTGATCAACGAGCTAGTCAAGTAGAGGCTCACTAGGGACACAATGTTTGTCTATGTATTCACACATGTATTTAGGTTTCCGATCAATACAATTGTAGCATGAATAATAAACATTTATCATGAATAAGGAAATATAAAATAACAACTTTATTATTGCCTCTAGGGCATATTTCCTTCATTTGTACTAGTAGCTATGTGTTTAATCTCTCTCTCTCGTGTTCTTGAGATGGCACGATCTTGATGTATCGCGGGCTTTGTTAATATAGTTGGATCATATGGTGTTTCCCCCTCTCTATCTTGTTGTGATGAATTGAGTTTTCCCTTTGAGATTTCGTTTTATCGGATTGAATACTTTTATGGATTTGAGAGCACTTGATATATGTCTTGCATATGGATATCCATGGTGACAATGGGGTATTATATTGATTCACTTGATATATGTTTTGGCACTCAACTCGCGGATTCCCGAGGTGACATTGGGGTAATCTATGCATAGGGGTTGATGCACGTTCTTGTCTTTGTTTCTCCGGTAGAAATCCTGGGGCACTCTTTGAGGTTCTTTGTGTTGGATTGAGTATTACGAATCTGAATTTGCTTTGGTGTTATTTTAGTATGAACTCTTGGATAGATCGATCGGAAAGAATAGCTTTGAGGTGGTTTCGTACCCTACAAACAATTTATTCTTATGTTCTCTGCTAGATAAGAACTTTGGAGTGATTCTTCATCGCACTTTGAGGGATGGTTATATGATCCAATTAGATTAGCATTGTTGAGAGATTGCACTAGCGAAAGTACGGACCCTAGGCCTCATTTTCAAGCATTACAATACCGTTTGTGCTCCGTTTTATCAATTGCTACCTTGCTGTTTTTTATTGTTCCTATTACAAAAATCAATATCTACTATCCATATTACACTTGTATCACCATCTCTTCGCCGAACTAGTGCACCTATACAATTTACCATTGTATTTGGTGTGTTGGGGACACAAGAGACTTTTTATTATTTGGTTGCAGGGTTGTTTGAGAGAGACCATCTTCATCCTACACCTCCCACGGATTGATAAACCTTAGGTCATCCACTTGAGGGAAAATTGCTACTGTCCTACAAAACTCTGTGCTTGGCCCAACACGAGTCTACAAGAATAAAGTTGCATAGTAGACATCATCCACTTCTCCACCTGGGACCTCACTAATACGTCTCCAACGTATCTATAATTTTTGCTTGTTCCATGTTGTTATATTATCATTTTTGGATGTTTTACAATCATTTTATAGCAACTTTATATCATTTTTTACGACTAACCTATCGACATAGTGCCAAGTGCCAGTTGCTGTTTTTTGCTTGTTTTTTACTTCGCAGAAAATCAATACCAAACGAAGTCCAAACGCAGCGAAACTTTTTGGAGATTTTTTTCTGGACCAGAAGACACCTGTTGGGCCAAAGAAGTACCAGAGGGGGGCTCCGAGGGTAGCACAACCCACCTGGGCGCGCCCTGGTGGGTTGTGCCCACCTCGGCCGCCTCCCGGACCGCCTCTTTGCTCTATAAATACCCCAAAAATCCAAAAACCCTAGGGGAGTCGACGAAACACAATTCCAGCCGCCGCAAGTTCCAGAACCACCAGATCCAATCTAGACACCATCACGGAGGGGTTCATCATCCTCATTGGTGCCTCTCCGATGATGCGTGAGTAGTTCATTGTAGACCTACGGGTCCGTAGTTAGTAGCTAGATGGCTTCCTCTCTCTCTTTTGATTCTCAATACAATGGTCTCTTGGAGATCTATTTGATGTAACTCTTTTTGCGGTGTGTTTGTTGGGATCCGATGAACTTTGAGTTTATGATCAGATCTATTTATCCATGAAAGTTATTTGAGTTTCTTTGATCTCTTATATGCATGATTACTTATAGCCTCGTATTTCTTCTTCGAATCTTTGGTTTAGTTAGGCCAACTAGATCGATTTTTCTTGCCATGGGAAGAGGTGCTTTGTGATGGTTCGGTCGTGCGGTGTTCTTTCCCAGTGATAGAAGGGGCAGCAAGACACATATTGATCGTTGCTATTAAGGATAACAAGATGAGGTCTATTCCTACATGAATAGATCTTGTCTACATCATGTCATCGTTCTTATTGCATTACTCCATTTTTTCATGAACTTTATACACTAGATGCATGCTGGATAGCAGTCGATGTGTGGAGTAATAGTAGTAGATGCAGGCAGGAGTCGGTCTACTAATCTTGGACGTGATGCCTATATAATGATCATTGCCTGGATATCGTCATAATTATTTGAAGTTCTATCAATTGCCCAACAGGAATTTGTTTACCCGTCATATGCTATTTTTCTCGAGAGAAGCCACTAGTGAAATCTACGGCCCCCGGGTCTATTCTTTATCATATTTGCTTTGAGATCTATTTTTATTTGCTTTTGTTTTCAGATCTATTATTCTAAAAACCCAAAAATACCTTGCTGCACTTTATCTTTATTTATTTTATTTTGTTTTATTGCGAGATCTATTTATCCAAAATCATACAAACCAATCTATCTTTTACCCGAGAGGGATTGACAACCCCTCTTACGCGTCGGGTTGCAAGTATTTGTTCTTTGTGTGCAGGTACCGTTTACATAGTGTTGCTTGGTTCTCCTACTGGTTCGATAACCTTGGTTTCATAACTGAGGGAAATACCTACCGAAGTTGTACTGCATCATCCCTTCCTCTTCGGGGAAATACTGACGCGGATACGAGCCATCACTCATCGTACCTCAAACCAAACGGGACCGCTTCGTCCACTGTACCAACCCATCCAGAAAACCCATGGTGAACCTCCAGCCTATCCCTCACCCAGTGCACAACATATTATCCTGTGCTCACCAGTTTCGGCCCATGTTACGTTTTTTCGTGGAATGAATTTCCTAATTCTCCAGTGCATGCATATTTCACACGAAATGCCATTGTTTTAAAATGTTAATAACTAAATATCCTTGCATGCAAATAAAACATGTCATACATGTAAAATGATCAGAATTTTGTGTAGTTTCACAATATCCAACTTTCATCCATGTTAAAAATGTTTAATTTGCTATTTGCATCTAATTTGCATAAATACCATGTTAAAATGGTTTATTTCATAGCTAAATAACCGTAGCTCCGAATTAAATGAACTTTATATGTAAATGTGGTAAAAAATGTGTAGATTAATATGGTGCGCTTTATTTTGTTGTTTAACAACATTAAAATTGTGTTTTAGGCAGAACAGTACCAAATTCGAAATATGCCTATGGGGATTTTCCGGGATTGTTATTTGTTGTTTCCGGCCTCATTTAAACTTGCCTAGATAGGTAGGTTAATTATACTTCACCTCTTGCCATGTTAACCAACATTTAATCTTGTCATGTACATAAACGAGAGCGAACTAAATAATTGTATGTGGTGTTTCGTCAATATGCAACTCATTGCATATTGAGCTCCACTTAATTTGTAGTATTGTTTGTTGCACTTTGCCATGTCATGCCTCATTAAAATGAACATGCATCATACTTGATTGTGCATCATGCCATGTTTATGCTTGTTTGTTACCGTGTTGTTTTCTTCTTCCCGGTTGTGCTTCTTCTCGATAGTTCCCGGTAACTTGCGGTTGTGAGGATTCGTTCGACCACATTGGTTCGTCTACTTCATGGATTAAGTCTTCTTCCTAACGGGATTTCAGGCAAGATGACCATTACCTTGGATATCACTACTATCTTTGCTTCCTAGTTGTCTCGATGCTATCGCTATGTCTCGCTACCTACCACTTGTTTGTCAGCCTCCCAAATTGCCATGATACAACCTAGACCTTCCAACATCCCAGCAACCCGTTGTTTGGCTATGTTACCGTTTTGCTCAGCCCCTCTTATAGCGTTGCTAGTTGCAGATGCAGTGCAGGTTGTTCCATGTTGGGACATGGATATCACAATATCTCTTATTTAATTAATGCATCTATATATTTGGTAAAGAGTGGAAGGCTCGGCCTTTTGCTTAGTGTTTTGTTCCACTCTTGCCACCCTAGTTTCCATAATACCGGTGTTATGTTCCATGATGAGTGCTCCTAACATGTGTGGGGTTTTATGGGGACCCCCCTGATCATTTGCTTAGGATAAAACTCTTCCAGCAAGGCCCAACATTGGTTTTAAAATGTGCCAACATAATAATACTGAATTAATTAATTAACTCATAGGGCGTCATGAACCCGAGGATTCTATATTCCACATAATACAGGTGGACTAGTGCTGATGGTGCTGGTCAAAACTAGAGCACTATGTGGGGCCACTATGGGGCAACTTGAGTGTGATGCCCCGGCTTAATCGTGCACTAATCATACACGCAAATGCACATGATCAAGCCTAAGGACTCACTTGAAGGAATCACAACACAACTCTAAAACATAAATAAAGGCATACAAGCATTATATTACAAGCCAGGGCCTCGAGGGCTCAAATACATAAACTTGATGTCAACAAGCATCAGCGGAAGCGTTAGATATCTGAGTACAGATATAAAAGAGAAACAGATAAGCCTTTAAGAAGGCAGTGTAAAACAAAAGCTACGATCGAAAAGGCGCAGGCCTCCTGCCTGGGACCCTTCGAACCTACTCCTGGTCATCGGTCAACTCGAAGTAGTAACCACCCTTGGGGTGGTAGTAGTAGTTGTCAGCGGGGCAGCTGTCTCAGGGACTCCGTCATCTGGTTGCATCAAACGGATATGGGGAAAAAGAGGAAGCAAAGCAACCATGAGTACTCATCCAAAGTACTCAGCAAGCAAGGATCTACACTACACATGCAACATTATCAAAGAAAGGCTGTATATGTGGAATGGGCTGCAGAAATGCCAGAATAGAGGGAAGGCCTAGTCCTATCGAAGACTAGCATCTTCAGCGGTCTTGCAGCATTAGAAGAGTGTAGATTAGCACAGTATAAAGTAGTAGCAGTATTAAGTATCAACCTCACCCAGAGATCCTTCCTCGACTCCCTGCGAGAAAGCGATCCCAGAGCCCTAATATCCAAGTATCAACCTCGGCCAGAGATCCTTTCTCGACTCCCTGCGAGAAAGCAATCCCAGAGCCCTAATATCCAAATCTCATCACAAGTATCCAGTTCTAGTTGTATCGATCGGGATACAACTTTGAGCGTCCTTTACCGAGGATCCGGCTATGCATAGATTAGTTCTTCCCTGTAGGGGTGCACCAACTTACCCACCACGCTCGCGTAACTCCGGCCAGACACACTTTTCTGGGTCATGCCCGGCCTCGGCTAAACAACACGCCGCAACCCGACCTAGGCTTAACAAAGAGGTTAGCATGCCAGACTAACCCTATGCACCCAGGGGTCTTGGGCCATCGCCCCGGGCGCTCCTACACGTTGCGAGGGCGGCCGTGAGCAGACCTAGCAACCCACACTATCAAGGCGGTTGCTTAACGCGGTCCAACCCGACGCGCGCCGCTCAGTCGTTGACGTCCATTAAGCTTCGGCTGATGCATACGACGCAGAGTGCCCATAACTTATCCCACGTGATGGTTAGTGCTATCGGGCCAGAGGCCCACTCGGATCAAATATCCAAATCGTTAGTGAATTGGGGGTTTGCGGAAACGAGGAGAGACTCACGATCGATGTGACCCCGTCGCCCCGTCTCGAGGACTTACGGCAAGGGCTAAGAATGCCCGGCCATGCCTCGTAATTATCTCTTGGGTACCCTCCAGGTCAACCCGACTCCATATCACTCGCCACTTAGGCTCACGCGGGTACCCCTCAGGGTCGACCCGCCTTTCCAAGTAACAGTTGTAAAGTCCAAGTATCCATGTGTCCATAACATCAGGGGAATTCGAGGTATCACCCTTGTTGGATTCCTACTCGATATAACCGTCAAGGTGAACTCGGAGGAATCACTCTCGATGGGTTCTCACTTGAGGTGTTGCACGACAGCGTCGTTGTTGGGAGTGGTGAAGGAGGAATCACCCTCGATGACCACGATCGAATAGCTACTCTACAGAGATAACATCAGAAGTGCTAAACGAGGTATCACCCTCGGCACTCGATAGTAACGCTGCAGTGTCGTACAACTAGGGGGGTGATGTGCGGTGCCGGGGCCTGGTTGTCGATCATGTTGATCAAGTCATCTGATAATCCAGCGGGGCAACTGGGACAAAGTGGGGTCTCTAGTGGGTCTCTATCCAGCCTATACTAAGCAGTTTAGGATAAGCAGGTAGGTAACAATAGCAGGTTACAAAATCAGGCTATGCATCAGAAATAGGATAAACAGTAGCAGCAGCATTTTCTAGTGCAAGCATAAGAGAGAAAGAATAGGCGATATCGGTATGTTCAAAGGGGGGGTGCTTTCCTGGAAGCTCTGCGGTAAAGGTCTGGTCATCAGGGGCGTAGTCGATCTCTGGAGCTGCATCGGTCTCGGGAACTACATCGGTGTCGGGGTCTACCGAGAGAGAAGAGGGGGAGGAAATAGATAAATACACAGCAAACATATGCAACACAGAGCATGCTATGCTAACGTGCAGAGCAGGGTTGCCTAAAAGCATGTCTAAACCATTTTAGTTATTTTAGGATTAAAGTTGGATTTATTAACTGGTATATATGCACTATTCATCTACCGGAAATGGGCAAAAAGTTGCGGGTTCACCTACTTAGAGGGCCCCGACACGGAAACAGATGGCACGATTGGATTCGTGGGATTTTTCTGAGCAACTTTCATGTGCAAAGTTTTTCCATCCGAGCTACGGATTAATTTCTACAATTTTCAAGGTTTTTAGCATTTTTCTGAAATTATTTAAATTAACAGAAATGAGTTATTGCGTCAGCATGATGTCACTGTGACATCAGCAAGTCAAAGCGACTGGTCCAGGTCAAACCTGACCTGCGGGTCCCACCTGTCATAGACAGTGGACTAACTAACTAATTAACAGAGTTAACTAACTAGGTGGGGCCCTATGTCAGTGACTGATTAGTATATAAACTAATTAACAGATTAACTTAATTTCAAATTAGCTTTAATTAAGTGCGGGGCCCGCATGTTAGTGACTGTTAGGTTAGTTTAACAGTGGGTTACAATTAATCCGAGTTTAATTAAGCGCGGGGCCCCACTTGTCAGTCACACAGGGTCGTGGGTTAGAGGTTAACCACGCGGCCACGTCAGCTCGCCGGCGTAACGTCACCGGCGACCATTTCCACGGCTGCGCGTATGGGAGGTGGTCGGATCTCGCCGTCCGGCGACCAAATCGGGCGCTGTGAGCTCCATTCGAATGAGCATCGAGAGCCGCGTCTAATGGTGGTACTGGTTTGGCCAGAAACGAGCTAAAATGACGGCGGCGGTGACCGCGGCCGACGCCGGAGTTCGGCCGAGGTGCGACTCGCGGCCAGGGGGCACGGGGGAACGATCTAGTGGCTTGGGTGGCACCAGGGAGGTGCCCTGAGCACGTTGCCGTGCTTGCCCAGTCTCGGCAACGGCTATATCGACGGCGACAAGCTGCACGGCGGAGCCGAGCTCCGGTGAGGTGGCTAGTGACGGCTATGGGGACGGAACCGCTTGGGAGAGAGAGGGGAAACAGGCAGGGGCTTACAGTGCGCCTGCAGGTGTGCAAAGATTCGCTCGGGGGAGGCTCGAGGCGGCGGATTCCGGCAATGGTGACGGCAGAGCAGAGGAGGAAGAAGGAGTCATGGCGCTCGCGGTGGGGGTTCCCGATTCCAATGGCGGGCACCAATCGATGCAGCGGTCGACGGTGATGCCCTACGACATCTCAGCGAGGGCTGGGGACGACGGAGAACGCGGAATCGACGGCGGCGGCGGCATTTTCGGGCGAGCTCAAATAGGAGCAAGGGAGAGGACGAGGGGGAAAATGGAAGTGGCTAGGGTTTCGGGGGAGAGGAGAGCAGCTCGGGGAAGCATTTATCGGCGTCGGGGAGCCGCGGGATCAACGACACGGCGACGATCGGAGCTCGGGCGCGCGTGTCAGGCGACACCTGCCCGAGTAGGACGACGGCCTGGCTGAGGCTGGGCCGTTGGGTACTGTGCACTCACAGCCCAGGTAAGTAGTAAACCCTTTCCCTTTTTCCTTTTCTTTTTCTGTTATTTTTATTTCTTCTGTTTTGCAAAATGTGGGGCCTCTAAATAACTTTTATAAATTAGGTGACTTGGTCCAAATATTACCATGTAATATTGTCAGCTACCAGAAATTGGTTTGGGCAGAATATAATTTCATTTGTAATTCTATTTAAACAAAATGAGATTAAATGTTGCTATTAGCTACTGTTTTAGGTTGTTAGAATTACTTAAACAATTTTGGTGATGTTGTTTTCCTGAACATAATTAGTTATGAATTATGTATTATTTAATGAACATTTTTATCTCAGATTTGGACAACTTTTATTTTCACTTTTAATTTGAGTTTCAATTTGAATTGGAATTTGAATTTGAATTGAGACATGAGGCCAAGGTTGAATAGGCACTGTTAAACATAGTGACTTGGCATGATTAAGAGGTGATCACTGTGCTCATTACCCAGGGGTGTTACATCGACGACTGGTTTTACTCATATGGGTAGCTTATCCGTCGTGTCCTAAGAACAAGATACGCGACTCCTATCGGGATCGTCGACACGTCGAGAGGTCTTGCTGGTTTAGTTTTACCTTTGATGAGTGGCTTGTCCATCGGGATTCCTTATCGTAAGCATTGTGTTATCACGATATGAGCATGTTCCATCGGATGCGTGTGGTAATTTATAATGGACTACTTGGAGCACCCCTGCAGGGTTAAATCTTTTCGAAACTGTGCCCGTGATTATGTGGTGACTTGGAAATTTATAATATCCGATTGTAGAGAACTTGACACTAAACTTGAAATAAAATACACCAACTGCATGCGTAACCATGATCGTCTCTTTTCGAGGGAGTTTAGGAAGAGAGCACGGTGGGGTTAAGTTTGACTCATAAGTAGTTCAGGATCACTTCTTACTCTTGTACTGGTAAGTTAGCCACCATACAAATGCTTAGTGCTTGCTGCAACCTCACCACTTAACCATTCCATACCCATTAAGCTTTGCTAGTTTTGATACCCTTGGTAATGAGATTGCTGAGTCCCCGTGGCTCACAGATTACTACAACAACAGGTGCGGGTACAGGTAAGCGATGCTTTGACGTGAGAGCGATGCATGTTTGCTTTTGGAGTTCTTCTTCTGCTTCTCCTTCTTCGTCGATCATAGGATGGGTTCTGGGTCGGGAGGCTAGGATTAGCAGGGTGGATGTCGTTGTTATTTTTTTGTTTGATTTCATCCGTAGTCGGGTCCTGCTCTTCTGTACGACGATTGCTATGTATTGACGTATTCATGATGTAGCTTGTGGCGAGTGTAAGCCTTTATCTTGTATTCTCATCTATTCAGTACATGGTATGTTGTAATGATATCCACCTTGCTATGCGCTCGAAATGTGATTCTACCCCAATCATGAATTCATCACATGATCGGGATAGAATTGCATCTTGGGTGCTACAAATTGGTATCAGAGCCTTACCGACCGCAGGAGCCCCCTTGATTGATCGAACAGTTGTTGAATCTAAAAAAACTATTTTCTAAGTCTAGTTATATATCGGAGAGTAGGAATTCTTTTTACTCCTTATCCCCTTCGTCGCTCTGGTGAGGATTTGTGACATAGGTGTTTTGATTCCACTCCTCTTCCCCTTCAATTTTTTTAGGATCACGCAGGTATTGTTGGAATCGTTGCGATGTCGGTGTGACAGAACTGTCTTGGTGCCTCCTGATTGTATGGATTGGACCCGGGGAGTTCAGCTCCAAGGTTTTCTTGTCACATTCGATACCATTTCAGTTCCGAAATACTAGAGGACGACGACATCGAAAACGCTTCTATACTCTTTATGGTGAGAGTAGTTTGGCGCCACCCAGTACTGGGGAGGGCGATCAGATGTATTGCCACAACTAGTATAGTTGTTGTTTTTCTAAGGTCTGAGGTACACGAGTTTCCGAGATTTTGGTTATGTGTTGATGGAGATGGTACATTTGGAGCGTAGAATTATGCTAGGAGTTGTGTGATGATATTTTGCTCCTTGTACTCGTTGCACCAGATTGCATGACCAAAAGTTTCGAGAGTCCCTAGGTGGGAATTCAAGTAGTTATCTATGATATCTTTCTGACAGACGCATGATATGGGATTGGGGAATCTCTATCGTATGTTTGTTCTGGCTTATTTTGCAAGCCAAATCCTCTATTTTGTTTTGGTTGTGGTATTCGAGTTACTTCAAAGTCAAGTGTTGATTCCATACCTTTTCTAAGCGGTGTTCCCATATTTTCATGGGAATGCTAATTCCTTCTTGATCATCGAGATTGTCATGTAAATTCATTTTCAACCGGCGTGCTTCTCTTCAAGTTAATCCGATCCTCTCAATATTTGCAAGATCAATTCTCAGTTTTCTCAATGTCGTTCTTTTCGTCCCATGTTGTCTTTCTTTTCCCATCCTCCCACCATTTTTCTTCAAAGACTCAGAGATCTCAAATCAAGTAACCATTTTATTCATGAGTAGTCTCTTCATTATTATTTTCCTTCAATGTTCTTAGCCGGTTATTTCTTGTCAAGATGCTCAGGAGCTACAAGTTCGTCATTCTTTCATTCCCGTTTTCTTCTCCGGTGGATTCAACTCAAGCTTTCTGTGTTGATCATAACTCCTGATTTGATTCAAATGCTTTCCCATGTCGGAAGTTCTTATCTAAGCCTCTCTTAATTGTTCACCTTTCTTTATACATTTGATCTGGAGTGCTAAAGTTATCTCAGAAGCTCCATTTTTCCATGCAAGATCTGTTCAAGCTATTTCGAGGTTGTTACCTCATTCAAGCCATTTTAACCAACCGTAGCAATCTCTCTTTAAAAAATCATTCAATGGTGTTTTCTTTTGAGTGGGCCCATAACCCACAGGTCTTTTCCCAGGATCATACCTGACTCTTCTATTTTTTTTTCCGGAGTTATTCTCAAATTCTGTCAAAGTTTGACGTAATATAGATTTTTTTTCATCAGTCAGATGCCTCCTGATACGTCTCCAACGTATCTATAATTTATGAAGTATTCATGCCATGTTTACAACAATTTTATATGGTTTTGGTATGATTTGGATGGAACTAACCCAGACTGACGTTGTTTTCAGCAGAACTACCGCGGTGTTGTTTTTTGTGCAGAAATAAAAGATCTCCAAATGCAACGAAACTTTTTGATGATTTTTTTGGAACAAAATAGGCACTAGAAGCTTCGTGGGAGGGCCAAACCCACGAGGTGGGCACAACAAATAGAGGCAAAGGTGTCCCGTCTTTCGATGAGATGGTGGCTATCGTTTTTGGTGGAGTAGACTTTGACGATCCGACTACGAACGTGTGAGGACGTCGCGCCTTAGTAATTGCTAAACCAACTCCGAGAGGTTATTGACCACACCGGAGCACGATCAACCTGACCACGAGGGTCTATTTCCTGCAAGCAAACGAAGAACAAGCAAGAAACTGAAATTGTAATATGGATATTGCGAATATAAGAGGAAAGCTTTATTAATGAAGGTGGGGTTCTATGACATCTTGGTCTGATCGTTGAACACAAACGAAGTACCCGAAGTTGCAGCTATGGCGAACTTTTAATCTAAACAAAACCCAAAGTCTAAACGGCGCCCTAAGGGCTGTATATATGGAGGAAGAGGGGGGAATTTCGTGGCCCTTGGAGGAGGGGTCCGAAACCAACCCTAACTCTTGTTTCCCCACACATACGGACTCTAAAAACAGCCTATACTTCTGTATTTCGAAATTACATGGGCCTGGCCCAATAATAAGGTGACGCAGCACCTATAATAGCCTCTGGACAAAATTTATGAAGTGGCATCTTGTATATTTCGTCCAAGGCTTCATGCACTCATTACGGTGGCTTCAAAGTCCTGAAATCATCACTTGTAACTCTGTTCTTGTTTCCCTTGCGCATGCCATCATCTCCATGCTTGATCTTCCTCCAATGTTCATCCTTCTTGTCCAAGCTAGGCCCTTCATTTGTAAGCAAGACAAATGTATCCAATTTAGGCGGCATCATATTCTCATGAATATTTGAATCATTACCAAGAAACAAAAGTACCTGGTAATTTAATTAACATGCGCGAGCTCTAGTAATTGGACCAGTATGTACAGCAACAGGGGCTGTGGGTGTAACAATGGTATTGATGTCCTCATCATCCTCCCCTTCTTGAAATGAAGTCGTCCTCGACGGAAGCTCATCTTCCTCACCCAAATAAGGCTTTAAATCCGCAATGTTAAAAGTGGGACTAACCCCAAAATATGCAGGCAGCTCAAGTTTATATGCATTATCATTTATTTTCTCTAACACCTTAAAAGTACCATCAGTACGTGGCATTAGCTTTGATTTGCGCAAATTAGGAAATCTATCCTTACGCAAATGTAACCAAACAAGATCTCCAGGTGCAAACACAACATGTTTTCTACCCTTATCTCCAGCAAGTTTATATTTAGCATTCATACGCTCAATGTTCTCCTTTGTTAACTCATGCATTTTAAGATCCATTTAGCACGTTGTTTAGCATCAAAATTAACCTTCTCCGAAGATGGAAGAGGCAATAAATCAATAGGTGCACGAGGTAGTAAACCATACACAATTTCAAAAGGGCACATCTTAGTAGTAGAATGCAGCGAACGATTATAAGCAAATTCAATATGAGGCAAGCATTCTTCCCACATTTTCTTGTTATTCTTCAAAACAGCCCTAAGCATAGTAGACAAAGTTCTATTGACTACTTCAGTTTGTCCATCAGTTTGGGGGTGACAAGTAGTACTAAAAAGCAGTTTAGTCCCCAACTTAGCCCATAAACATCTCCAAAAGTGGCTAAGAAACTTAGTATCACGATCTGAAACAACTGTATTTGGCACACCATGCAAGCAAATAATTTCACGAAAGAACAAATCAGCAACATTAGCAGCATCGTCGCTTTTATGACATGGTATAAAGTGTGCCATTTTCGAAAATCTATCCACGACAACAAACATGTTATCCCTCCCCTTCTTTGTTCGAGGTAAACCTAAAACAAAGTCCATAGATATATCCTCCCAAGGAACACTAGGTACAGTCAAAGGCATATATAAACTATGAGGATTGAGTCGTGACTTAGCTTTTTGACATGTAGTGCAGCGGGCAACAAAACACTCAACATCCCGTCTCATCTTTGGCCAAAAGAAATGTGTAGCAAGTACATCCTCTGTCTTCTTGACACCAAAGTGTCCCATTAATCCTCCTCCATGCGCTTCCTGCAACAACAAAAGACGAATGGAGCTAGCTGGAATGCATAGCTTGTTAGCACGAAACACAAATCCATCGTTAACGACAAACTTGTTCCAAGTTCTCCCTTCTTTACAATTCTGCAATACATCTTTAAATTCAGCATCATGCACATATTGATCTTTGATGGTCTTCAAACCAAATATTTTCAAGTCAAGTTGTGAAAGCATAGTATAACGATGAGACAATGCATCAACAATCACATTTTCTTTACCCTTCTTGTGTTTAATGACATAAGGGAAAGTCTCAATGAATTCAACCCATTTAGCATGTCTACGGTTCAGTTTTGCTTGACTTTTAATGTGTTTCAAAGATTCATGATCAGAATGTATAACAAATTCTTTGGGCCATAAATAATGTTGCCATGTTTCTAAGGTCCGAACAAGAGCATATAATTCTTTATCATAAGTAGAATAGTTCAGACTAGGCCCACTCAATTTTTCAGGAAAGTATGCAATAGGTTTGCCATCTTGTAATAACACACCTCCTAATCCAATTCCACTAGCATCACATTCAAGCTCAAAAGTCTTATTAAAATTAGGAAGTTGGAGTAAAGGAGCATGTGTCAACTTATCTTTCAATACCGTGAAGGATTCTTCCTGTGCGGTACCCCAAACAAAAGGCACATCCTTCTTTGTAAGCTCATTGAGAGGTGCAGCAATGGTGCTGAAATCTCTCACAAAATGCCTATAGAAACCAGCGAGGCCAAGGAAACTCCTCACTTGTGTGACCGTTTTGGGCTGCGACCAACTCTCAATAGCTTCAATCTTGGCTTTATCAACTTCAATTCCCTGTGGAGTAACAACATAGCCAAGAAAAGACACTCGGTCGGTGCAAAAGGCGCACTTCCCAAGGTTACCAAACAAACATGCATCACGTAGTGCAATAAAAACAACACATAAATGTTCCAAATGTTCCTCCAAAGATCTGATATAAATCAGTATATCATCAAAATAGACTACCACAAATCGTCCAATGAAAGCACGTAAAACTTCGTTCATTGATCTCATGAAAGTACTAGGTGCATTAGTTAACCCAAAAGGCATGACTAACCACTCATATAATCCAAACTTAGTTTTAAATGTTGTTTCCATTCATCTCCCAATTTCATACGAACTTGATGGTATCCACTACGCAAATCAACTTTGGAGAATATTGTAGAGCCACTCAATTCATCAAGCATATCATCTAGCCTAGGAATAGGATGACAATAATGAATAGTAATATTATTAATGCCTCTACAATCAACACACATACGCGATGTGCCATCCTTTTTAGGCACTAGTATAATAGGAACAACACAAGGACTAAGAGATTCACGTATATAACCTTTGTCGTGTAGCTCCTGTACTTGACGCATAATCTCCTTCGTCTCCTCTAGATTGGTACGGTATGGCGCACGGTTTGGCAACGATGCACCAGGAATTAAGTCAATCTGATGCTCAATCCCTCGAATAGGTGGTAATCCCGGTGGCACGTCTTATGGAAAGACGTCAGCGAACTCCTGCAAAATGTTAGTGACAGCAAGAGGCAAAGAGGAAGGCACGTCCTCGAATAAAAATAATGCCTCTTTGCACACAAAAGCATAGCAAACAGATTTGCTGAAATCTAGATCATCAATATCAGATTTGGTGGCAAGTAAACATGCACTTTTCAATTTAATTTCAGAAGCAACATTAGATGATTTATTATTAGGCTTCATTTGTTGCTCAAATTCTTTTGCCACAATCTGATTTTCACACTTATTTTTCTCCTGTTTTGCTTTATTAGCTTTATTAATATCATCTTTCAAAATGGAATCAGGAGTCATAGGAAGCAAAGTAATATGTTTACCCTTATGAACAAGAGTATACTGATTGTTTCTACCATGGTGTACATAATTTTTATCAAATTGCCATGGTCTACCAAGTAATAAGGAACATGCTTGCATGGGTACCACATCACAATCAACATAATCAGCACATGTAGAGATACTAAAATGCACACGAACAGTACGTGTTACCTTAACCTTGCCGCTGTTGTTGAACCATTGGATGTAGTAAGGATGTGGATGTGGTCTTGTGGTGAGAGATAGCTTCTCCACCATCTCCATGCTAGCCAAGTTGTTGCAGCTCCCTCCATCTATGATGACGTGAACAGAACGTTCTTTCACAACTCCCTTTGTATGGAACAAATTATGCCTCTGATTTTGCTCAGCTTGTGTGACCTGCACACTCAAAACACATTGAGCAACTAAACTTTCATACCTGTCAGCATCTTCAGTAGCCATGTATTGCGTCTCATGATCAGAATCATCTCCATCGTGTTCTTCACTTGTAATAAGAGCCAAAGTCTCTTCATCATAGTCACTAGCGGACTCATACCCACCATCCTCAGTAGCAATCATAACACGCGGAGATTGGCATTCTCTCGCATAATGACCTCTACCCTTACAACGACGACAAATAATATCATGTGTGTGCCCTGTTGATGCCATGGATGAAGAAGAGCTCTATGCAGGCCCGGAGTCCAAATGCAGCGAAACTTTTTGGAGATTTTTTCTAGACGAGAAGACACCCGATGGGCCAAAGAAGTACCAGAGGGGAGCTCTGAGGAGAGCACAACCCACCAGGGCGCGCCTGGGGGCCCAGGCGCGCCCAGGTGGGTTGTGCCCACCTCGGTGGCCTCCTGCACCGCCTCTTCGCCCTATAAATTGCCAAATATTCCAAAAACCCTGGGGGTAACCCTAGGTCAGAAGTTCCGCCACCGCAAGCCTCTGTAGCCACGAAAAACCAATCTAGACCCCATTCTGGCACTCTGCCGGAGGGGGAAATCATCACCGGTGGCCATCTTCATCATCCCGGCAGCCACCATGATGAGGAGGGAGTAGTCCACCCTCGGGGCTGAGGGTTTGTACCAGTAGCTATGTGTTTAATCTCTCTCTCTCGTGTTCTTGAGATGGCACGATCTTGATGTATCGCGGGCTTTGTTAATATAGTTGGATCATATGGTGTTCTCCCCTCTCTATCTTGTTGTGAATTGAGTTTTCCCTTTGAGATTTCATTTTATCGGATTGAATACTTTTATGGATTTGAGAACACTTGATGTATGTCTTGCATATGAATACCCGTGGTGACAATGGGGTATTATATTGATTCACTTGAGATATGTGTTGGTACTCAACTCGCGGATTCCCGAGGTGACATTGGAGTAATCTATGCATAGGGGTTGATGCATGTTCTCATCTTTTGTTTCTCCGGTAGAAATCTTGGGGCACTCTTTGAGGTACTTTGTGTTGGATTGAGTATTATGAATCTGAATTTGCTTTGGTGTTATTTTAGTACGAACTCTTGATAGATCGATCGGAAAGAATAACTTAGTATTATTTTAGTACGAACTCTTGATAGATCGATCGGAAAGAATAACTTGGTGTTATTTTAGTACGAACTCTTGGATAGATCGATCGGAAAGAATAGCTACAAACAATTTCTTCTTATGTTCTCCGCTAGATAAGAACTTTGGAGTGATTCTTCATCGCACGTTGAGGGATGGTTATATGATCCAATTAGATTAGCATTGTTGAGAGATTGCACTAGCGAAAGTACGGACCCTAGGCCTTGTTTTCAAGCATTGCAATACCGTTTGTGCTCCGTTTTATCACTTGCTACCTTGCTGTTTTTATTTATTTAGATTATAAAAATATATTTCTACCATCCATATTACACTTTTATCACCATCTCTTCGCCGAACTAGTGCACCTATACAATTTGCCATTGTATTGGGTGTGTTGGGGACACAAGAGACTTTTTGTTATTTGGTTGCAGGGTTGTTTGAGAGAGACCATCTTCATCCTACGCCTCCCACGGATTGATAAATCTTAGGTCATCCACTTCAAGGAAATTTGCTACTGTCCTACAAAACTCTGCGCTTGGAGGCCCAACACGAGTCTACAAGAACAAGTTGTGTAGTAGACATCAGTCGGCTTGTGGTCCTGCCATGGTTAGCAGCAATAGAAACACACAAGAATATGATCCTACAGACAACTAAAAAGTGGTGATGTCACAAATCTGTCAAGCAAAACTCAAATTCTTACCAGTTTTTACCCAACAGCAGGTGGTGATCGGCAACCGTTGTAGTCAAAAACTCTCAAAGCTTGGACAGAGCGATTGCCAGGTGGTGTCAAACGCACGATGTAGATGTATGTGGAGCTGGGAAGGCTTATGATATGGTAGCAAAAATGTCAGTAATAATCAATTCAGAGATGCAAAGTTGAATAAACGATCAACGACGGTACTGTGATGGTCGTAGGCTAGACCGTACTAGAGACGCAAGCCTAGAACACCAACAAAATCGCGACGCGACACGTAAACAAGAGAAAAGCACTCTGGAAAAAAAATTGGCGTTTTTTTGGCGCTCTTTTTTTTGTCGAAAATCACTATAATGGCGAGTGTCTCAAAACTCTTCCCAAGTCAAAATAACAGGATAGACATGAAATTTTTTTGACTATTTTTTTTTTAAAATTAGGGCAGCGACGACCAAAAAGTGCGAAAAATCACTATAATGGCGAGTGTCTCAAAACGCTCACAGGGACCTAAAAACAGGATAGGGAAAAAATATTTTTGACTGCCGAAATTTTGGCCTAAAAACTGCCCGAGGGTCTCTAGACTCCTTTTTTTTTCGAAACCTACTCAGGTAAGGAAACATGAATCGAAAAATAGATGGATCTCGAAAACAAACCTAATATGAAAAGAATTCGGATTGGTGGTGGATATATGGTGGTAGGATATGGCAGCGGTGGTGGGATATGGCAGCGGTGGTGGTATATAGCAGCGGTGGTAGGATATGGCAGCGGTGATGAAGATGGTGCGGCGGCGGCATGACGAACTGTGATAGAACTCGAAACTCTAAAGGACTAGACGCTAGGACCAACAACTAGACACGACGATGCAACCGCAAATTCAACAAAGCAAAACCCTAAGAAGATTATGCAAAGGCTCAGATTGGTTCGGATATGATGAACTAACCCTAATAATTCTTTTGTGGCTTTTCGTGGACTGTAGGTATGAAGAACATACTCGATCTAAACTATGAAAAACTAGAAAATATCACCGAGCAACCTGGAAATCTGATACCACTTAATAGAGGCAAAGGTGTCCCGTCTTTCGATGAGATGGTGGCTATCATTTTTGGTGGAGTAGACTTTGACGATCCGACTACGAACGTGCGAGGACGTCGCGCCTTAGCAATCACTAAACCAACTCTGAGAGGTTATTGACCACGCCGGAGCACAATCAACCTGACCACGAGGGTCTATTTCCTGCAAGCAAATGAAGAACAAGCAATAAACTGAAATTGCAATCTGGATATTGCGAATATAAGAGGAAAGCTTTATTAATGAAGGTGGGGTTCTGTGACGTCTTGGTCTGGTCGTTGAACACAAACAAAGTACACGAAGTTGCAGCTATGGCAAACTTTTAATCTAAACAAAACCCAAAGTCTAAACGGCGCCTAAGGGTTGTATATATGGAGGAAGAGGGGGGAATTTCGTGGCCCTTGGAGGAGGGGTCCGAAACCAACCCTAACTCTTGTTTCCCCACACATACAGACTCTAAAAACAGCCTATACTTCTGTATTTCGAAATTACATGGGACTAGCCCAATAATAAGGTGACGCAGCACCTATAATAGCCTCTGGACGAAATTTATGAAGTGGCATCTTGTATATTTCGTCCAAGGCTTCATGCACTCATTATGGTGGCTTCAAAGTCCTGAAATCATCACTTGTAACTCCGTTCTTGTTTCCCTTGCGCATGCCATCATCTCCATGCTTGATCTTCCTCCAATGTTCATCCTTCTTGTCCAAGCCCCTTCATTTGTAAGCAAGACAAATGTATCCAATTTAGGCAGCATCATATTCTCATGAACATTTGAATCATTACCAGGAAACGAAAGTGTCTGGTAATTTAATTGACGTGCGCGAGCTCTAGTAATTGGTCCAGTATGTATAGCAACATGGGCTGTGGGTGTAACAATGGTGTTAATGTCCTCATCAACAACCCACCAGGGCGCGCCAGAGGGGCCTGGCTTGCCCCGGTGGGTTGTGCTCACCTCGAGGCCATCTTCGCGTGATTCCAACGCTGAAAAATCCTATAAATAGAGAAACCATCAGAAATAACCCTAGATCAGAAGTTCCGCTGCTGCAAGCCTCTGTAGCCACGAAAAACCAATCTAGACCCCGTTTCGGCACCCTGCCGGAGGGGGAAATCATCACCGGTGGCCATCTTCATCATCCCGGCGGCCACCATGATAAGGAGGGAGTAGTCCACCCTCGGGGCTGAGGGTTTGTACCAGTAGCTATGTGTTTAATCTCTCTCTCTCTTGTTCTTGAGATGATACGATCTTGATGTATCGCGGGCTTTGTTAATATAGTCAGATCATATGGTGTTTTCCCCTCTCTATCTTGTTGTGAATTAGTTTTCCCTTTGAGATTTCGTTCTTATCGGATTGAATACTTTTATGGATTTGAGAACACTTGATGTATGTCTTGCTATGAATACTCGTGGTGACAATGGGGTATCATATTGATTCACTTGATATGTGTTTTGGCACTCAACTCACGGATTCCTGAGGTGACATTGGGGTAATCTATGCATAGGGGTTGATGCACGTTCTCGTCTTTGTTTCTCTGGTAGAAATCTTGGGGCACTCTTTGAGGTTCTTTGTGTTGGATTGAGTATTATGAATCTGAAATTGTTTGATGCATATCGTATAATCAACTCACGGATACTCGTGGTGACATTGGAGTATCTAGGTGACATTAGAGTTGGTTGATGTGTATCATATGGTGTTATTTTAGTACGAACTCTTGGTTGGATCGATCGAAAAGAATAGCTTGGTGTTATTTTAGTACGAACTCTAGGATAGATTGATCGGAAAGAATAGCTTTGAGGTGGTTTCATACTCTACAAACAATTTCTTCTTATGTTCTCTGCTAGATAAGAACTTTGGAGTGATTCTTCATCGCACGTTGAGGGATGGTTATGTGATCCAATTATATTAGCATTGTTGAGAGATTGCACTAGCGAAAGTATGGACCCTAGGCCTCATTTTCAAGAATTGCAATACCGTTTGTGCTCACTTTTGTTACTTGCTACCTTGCTGTTTTTTATTGTTCCTATTACAAAAATCAATATCTACTATCATTACTACACTTATATCACCATCTCTTCGCCGAACTAGTGCACCTATACAATTTACCATTGTATTTCGTGTGTTGGGGACACAAGAGACTTTTTATTATTTGGTTGCAGGGTTGTTTGAGAGAGACCATCTTCATCCTACGCCTCCCACAGATTGATAAATCTTAGGTCATCCACTTGAGGGAAATTTGCTACTGTCCTACAAAACTCTGCGCTTGGAGGCCCAACACGAGTCTACAAGAACAAGTTGTGTAGTAGACATCACCTCCTCCAGGATCGCTTTCAAATTCTTTTCATTTGGCCCAACCTTTCTATTCTTCATTATTCTGAAGTATCTCAACAATTCATGGTGGTGTTCTTCGTTCTCTTTCTCAGCTTTGGAGACCAAAGAAGAATTTCTCTTAAATCTTGGTCCATTCTCTCGAAAATCCGTAATTCAAGGTTGATGCTATCCTCTCGAATTGTGCCCGTTCATGAGAAATTCTTTTCATGATCATTCGGAATCTTTTTCACTAGTTGTTTTTCGTTTTGATTCTCCGAAGTCCATCATTCCATAAGATTTATTCATTCTCAACTTTCAGCTCACGCTCACCAATTCTGCGAAATTGTTGTTTCTTCATTCATCTCCAAATTCTTCTGGTGGCTCATTTATTTATTCTCTATTCAGCTCATGATATCTTTGTTCTCATATACCTAAATTACCTCAAGTATCTTCATTCATTTTTTGAATTATTCCTGGCAAGGCATTCTTTTCTTCATTCGTTTACAAATTCTTACGGTGGTTTGATCAAGATTCCTCTTCCTATGTTCTCGTATCAATTAATTCATTCTTTCCAAAATCCTACTGGTGGTTCATTGAATGCTTTCCCAAGTTTGCGATATATCTCTCACCAATCCATTCAAGAAGAAAAAGTAGTATGCCAAATCCATTACTTCTCACCAATTTAATTTGATGAAGGATAAGCATAACATAATTCTTATTCTTGTCTCATGGAGGTGATTTAATCCCTTCTCCCATGACGAATAAGTTCTAAATTCCAAGTGTTTTCATCTTCTCTTTTCCGGAGTTCCAAGTCTTACTGGTTATCTTATCACGAAGCTTCTTCTCTTTTCTTTATCGGTATTCAAAGGAAATCATGGCGAGGCTTCAATCTTCTTCTCTTCAGTTTTCACTTCCTTCCTATCATTCTGTCATTACCGGAGTTCTTTCCGGAGGCTCTACATGGTGGTTCATCAAAGATTTATCGAAGTGTTCATCATGATTCTTATTGGAGGAGCCCAAGTATTCTTCATCTTGCATTCTGAAGTGCAATCCCTTCTCCCTTATATTTTGAGGTGGCAGTATATCATTCTTGATTCATAAGGAGTCATGAAGTGAAGTTGTCAAGAATGAGATATTTTAAACCCATCTATCTCTTCGTTGGAATTATCTTGGTATAGGTTTCACCTAAAGCCTTCCCTAAGGATTATTGCTATGATGGTGCCTATCAATGATCCAAGTATTCTTTTATCCTCTCGGCGAAAGAAGTTTTCATCTCTTTGTTGATCTTAACCAATCAATTGTTTTCCGTTAGTGGCAGGTGTTTACCTCAAATTTTGAGATGTTTTCCATAAGGCCATTTGAATCATATGTTCTGTTTGTTGATTTGTTGAACAACTCCATTCTAGTATTCCTCGTAAGCTTCCTCTTTCGAGCTCTTGGTGGTAGAAGTTGTTGGTTCACTTCTCCGTTATTTTCACTCCATTCTTTCATTTGTTCCGGAGGCATTGTGTTGTTGCTCTCATCAAGGATCATCCCGTCTTGTCAAGTTCTTGGTGTTCTTCTTCTATTTTCAACCGGAGTGTTGTCCAAATTCTTTCTTTCTCATTCCTTGTTTATCTCGTTTCAACGTGAGTGGAAGCAATTCCTTCTTAGTCCCTGAGTTCTGGATTCATGTTTTGCAACCTCCAAGTTTCTCATGGTGTTCCTTATTCCTTATTATACCGGAGTGTTTTCAACTTCATTCGTCTCTATTGTGTGATTTCCTTTCTTTCAAGTTTCGCAACCATCTAAGGTTCTTGGTTTCACTCATTTGTCAAGAAGCAACTTTGCTTACCTCTTCCTCTTCTTCCTCTTCTCATTCCTAGATCTCGGGGCGAGATCTCTTGTAAGTGGGGGAGAGTTGTGATAGCCTGTCGGCGTGCGACACCTATGGACCCTCAAGGAATCCCTTTACGATTCGGCAGGGGGAGAGGTATGCGCAAAGAGCAGAACCAACGATCGATGCGGGGCGATTTTACCCAGGTTCAGGCCGCTAATCAGCGTAAAACCCTACTCCTGCTTTGTTTTATTATCAGTGTTCTTGAGCCCAGGCTCCAGGAGCGCTTGCGATGAACAGTATGTTCAAAGAGTAGCTACGCATGTAGAATGGGCCAGAAGATCCTCTCCCCTGTAGAAGTTGCCTTGGGCCTCCTTTTATATGCTCAAAGGGGTCACCACAGTGGCAAAATGTATATACATTGAGGTGTAAAGTAGCTACAGGGTTATCATACCTAACCACTGACGGATTAGGTCGAACGCATTTAATGCACCGTGAGGTGTCTCTTTAGGTGTCCTCACTTTCTTGGGGATGGAAAAAGAGGCCGTCCCATCAGCACCGCTTAAGCTCTCCTCCACTGGCGCGTTGCCACGCATCCAAAGAAGGACCCAGAATGTCGGGCTTGTTGCTGTGCCAGAGCGGTGGCACAGCAACAGAATCTTGCCGGGCGCCGAGTCCCGCCGGGCGCCGAACCTTGCCGGGCGCCGAATCTTGCCGGGCGCCGAATCTTGCCGGGCTTCACAGGCCACCCCGGCAAGATCTTGCCGGGGAAGCTGTCTTTCGGATTCTAGCTCTCCTTATCTGCTGATCCTCAGATCTTTGACTTGAGAATTTCTCTGGTAGCCTGAGTCAACCTCGAGCTGTTCCCCGACAAGCCTTGCCGCGAGTATGGCTACAACTGCCCGTGCACAAGTACGGGGTACTAATGGCCCAATACTTAGTACACCGACAGGAGCCCCCGGGCCTAGGCCACACACGAGTGCGAGGCGTTGTTGGGCTAGGCCCAAACAGTGCACGGGCACACGAGGTAGGGAATTAACTGCTCGTAAATATCCTGTTTACTGTGCCCCCCACTACGTGCACTGAACGCGCGATGTGAGAAGCGTGCATCAAAGGCTGCAACTGCGACGCACCTGCAGAGGTGCATTCACATTGGGGAGTAAAAGAGGCAGCCTCGCACCTTCCCCATAAAAAGGGAAACTGCAAAAGGCACAGCCTATTTACCTCCCTCTTCTTCTCAATCTGGTCGCCGCCATTGTCTTCCTTCTCTCGAGCTCAGAGCAAAGCCTTCCCTCATCCGCCCGTCGCCTCCACGCCCGCTCCATCCCCGGCTTCCGCCCCTGCATCCGTCATGCTGCCCAAGGCCAGCAAAGGCAAGGGCAAGGAGACGAAAGCCGATGTCCCGGAGAGCGAGCTGGCGAAGATGCGGAAGAAGCACGTCATCTTCGCCCCGTCGCTTGATGCGAAAGCTCTGAAGGGGCGGTACCAGTGTATGTGGGCGAGGGATACGCAGGCTCACCCTGCCACTCGCGTGATTCCAGGTTCTTGCTCCAAGAGCGGGTCAGACAGATATCCCTTCTTTGCTACTTATTTCTATTGCGGGCTCTGTCCCCCATTTTCTGACTTCTTCAACGACATTATGTACACATACGGCTTCCATCTTCTTGATTTCACGCCGAATGCGGTACTGTGCATGTCCATCTTTGTGAAAATTTTGCCGGAGTGGTTCCCAATACTGCCCTTTTCCACCACTACTTTTTCCCTCGTATCCAAAAAGGGGAGGCCCTCTCTGGTTCTATCGCCTGGATTCCAAGGGCTTGGAATAAGGAAATATACCCAGAAGGGGTTTACCGCGAGAAGTGGGACGAATGGCGGGCTGAGTGGTGCTGGATCAAGGAAGCAGATCCCCATCCGTTCTGTCTGCCTCGACAGCAGAAAGCGGTCCGCGGCAGTGGCTGGAGCGATCTCGCTGCTGAAGATGAAAAACTCACAATCGCCACCACCAGGATCCTTCGCCTGAAAGCTGCCGGGCTAACAATGGAGATGATTGGCTTCGATTTCCTCCGCCGCCGCATTGCCCCCTGGCAGAATAAAGGGAGACCAGCTTGGGAATACCGAAACGCAGCAGACATCATGAGACTGCGCCTCGGATTGAACAACAATTTGACTGCCATGCAACTTGGCGCTCTCCGTCAAAGGCTATTCCAGCGCAACAACAAGCATCGGTTGCCGGCAAGAATTGTCCCTCTGTGCAACAACTCTGCCCTGGGGTCGATTATCGCCACCATGCCACTGTTCAACGCCCATAGTCTCGACGCGACATGGGTTGAGCCATTCGAGGAAGAGGCACAAAAGTTCTTTGATAACTTGACGGAGAGGGCCGTCCGGGAGGAAGCAGACCTCATCCGAGCCACCACCGACGAAGAGGTGGCGTACATCGCCACTAGGGCGGAGGAGGCGAATCTTGCCGCGGAGGCTGGCAGCGCCGGCTTCACAGAATGGGAAACCAGTGACGCAGAGGTAGTGGTGGAAGAAAATCCTGCCGGGAAGGACAAGGCTGCCGGGGGACAGAGCAGCACAGCCGCTGAGAGCTCGTCTGACGAAGACGCGGCCGAAGAAGAACCGCAAGAAGAGCTTCCAGCCCTGAAGAAGACAAAGCGTGTTCTTCGAAAGGCTGCATCTGGCATCCCGGCAAGCCATCCTTCCTCGAGCAGCGAGGCTCCCGGCAAGGAAGCGGCCGGCAAGACTGCGCCACGGCAAGGAGTTCGACAGCAACCTGCGCGGCGTGCGAGACCCACACCAGCGGCAACTGCTGAGGCGGCAGGGGTGTCTCGCACTACCGCACCGGAGGCTGAGGTGGCGGAATCACGCCAACCCCCCGTGCCTACTACAGCCAAGCGACCTAGGACCCCTCCTCCGCCTCCTCACACAGACACTGTAACAGAGGTCGATTTCGACCTCTCCGGCTTCAGTCCGGAGCGAGAAGAGGAAGAGTGAGTATCTTGCCACAGCCTTTATCTTCCAAATTCTGGATCAATCTTATTGACTTGCTTGTATTGTCTCTGCAGTGATGCAGAAACCTTGACGGAGAGGATGGCGAAGAGGGCAAAGACTTCCACGGGCGACGAGCCCCGGCAGGCTTCACGAGCGCGCCGGAAACTACTACCATCAGCCCGGATCTTAGTCCTCGATGCAGCCCCCAGCGCAGCCCCCAGCGTAAGTTCATTACTCTTTTTCCGTTGGGGAATGCTGAGGTTCCTATCCTTGCCGCTGATATCTTTGGGCTTGCAGGAGAAGGGCGGCAACAAAGGGAGTTATCAGGAGATACCCTCGTTGCGCCACCTCTGTCAACCACATCGCCCACAAGCGCATCCCCGGCAAGAGATCACACCGACGAGCTTGTCTTGGTTGAGGAGGAGCCGACAACCATGGATACTGGCATCCTACCCCCGGCAACCGAGGTTGCCGGGAGGGGCGAGGCCACCTCTCGACAGCCCGATGCAGGTAACAAATTGCCTCAGTGCGCTTGCTATTCTTTCCTTTATCTCTCTTTCTTTTGTCTTCTTGAACTTCAATCTTGATCTCATTCTGTTTCTCTCCCTTGTCCTTTAGAATTCCCTGAGATGGAACACATGGACATCGATGCTGTCATCGAGGAGACCGCCAGGGATGTTGCCGCCGAAGCCGACAAAATCGCTGCCAGCGAGGCCGCCATGGATGCCACTGTAGAAGCCGGCAGTGCTTTTGCCGATGAGGCCGCCAAGACTGCGCAGGAGGAACCCGCCAAGGAGTCTACTGAAGAGGGCGGCAAGGAGGCTGGTGACCGTACTGACGGCATTCCTGCTGCAGGAGCGCCAGGCACTGCGCCGGCCATGGAGCCCCCTGCTACTGGTGAGGCGGTTGCTGAGGATCAACCGTCAACATCCGAAGGCCCCTCATCCCGCAAATATCTCAAAGTTGGCGAGAACCTGTTTGTCAACTTGCCGGGGACGGCAAGCATTGGGGCACCGGCCGAAGGGGAAGTCTTTGATGAAGAAATCATCGCCGTTGCTGTGCTCGAGATTGTTGATGATCCAAGCGCCAGCAGTGGCAAATCTGAAGAGGATCAGCTCCTTCAGGCCATGGGCGAAAATTTCCGCAAGCTCCAGGCACTTCACCATGCTCGAAAAGAGAAAGCAGATTCCAGAATGGCAGTTGTCGAGGCGGCCAAAGCAGATTTTCAGAGGCGCGTCGAACAAATGCAAGTCTGGTACGCCGAGGCCCTCCAAGAGTTGACCGCCAGCCGGGAACAAGTGAGCCAAAACTGGACAGAGATCCTCTTGAAACAATCTGACATGGAGAAGGCGCAAGAGGAAGCTACGCAAAGAATTGCTGCTGAAGATGCTCTCTTGACGGCGCGTCGCATTGCGCTTGATGCTCACGAGGAAGACCATGCCACACGTGAGCAGGCGCTCGCCGCCAAGCTTTGCAGCAAAGATGAAGATATCGAGAAGCTTGTCGCGCGGTGGACCCAGGAGCTGGAGCAGAAGCATAAGGAGGCGCTCGAATCTCTAACTCTAGATCACGCCGGCAAGCTCAAGGAGGCCGTCGATGCTGCCGAGGATGCAGAGGCCGCCAAGAATGAGCTGAGCGACAAAGTCAAGAAACTGGAAGTGGATCTTGAAGAACACGGCAAGGAGCTCTCGACGCTCAAAGGTGACAGGGAAAAAACCCTCCACACCCTGGCGGAGATGCAAGTTGCCATGTCTAACAAGACCAAGCAGCTCTCCTCAGCAAATGATGCTATTGCCGATCTGAGGCTGAAGCTGACCACGTTGGAGAAGTCTCTCAAGGACGGCAGGGCCCGCGAGAAGGCCCTGTGCAAAGATCTCCAGGAAGAGAGGAACCTGCTCAAGAGCGTTGCCGCCGCTCAAGTTGATTACGAAAAAGGGGTGAAAATCTAGACTGGACGCCTCATCAATGCTGCGGAGAAACTCACAGCACAATTATCATCCATGGGCCTGTCAAACTTCAGGTATTCCTCCGAAGAAAGAATATCCTCGAGCGCCAGGTTGACTATGTTCTTCGAAAGCATCATTGATGCTCTGAAGCTGCTTCAGTCTAACCGGGCGACCCAATTGGCCAACGAGTCCCGCCAGCTCTGTCGGGCCGTCCTCCGCAAGGTACTTATCAAGGTGGTGCATAATAATCCTGGCATCGACCTCTCCAACGTGCTCGGCCGCCTGCCAAAGGACGCAAATCTCGAGGCACTTGAGGAGCTTGTCGCGCCTATCCTTGAGAAGGTGGATTCAATCAAAAGGGTCGAAGGCCAGCGCAGAGATTAACTGCTCCACCTCTTCTTGCCGTCGCCATTCCATGCCAAAGACAATTAAGTCTTAAGTTAGAACTGTGGCAACGTATTAGTGTAATATAACTTGCTTATGTTTGGGTACATGAATGCTATTTCCCTTGTCTGATTCCTTTATGTATGGAGTTCACCCTACGCTTACTGAAAAACTTGCCGGCGTGCAACCTGCCGCGAGCGCTGGGTGCGGGACTTCAGCAGCCTGCTGGAGGTGTAGCGGCCGGCAAGACTCCTTGGCGTTCTCAGTGCAGCCACTTAAATCGTTGAGCGGACTCGAAACAAAATAAGGGCACAACCAATTACAACAAGGGTTCCTTCGCGTGCAGGTTTTCCATACAAAAGTCAAAATCATCCAAGGAAAATAACTTTGCAATAAAGGAAACTTGCCCTAAGTTTTAGAACTTAGCTTTCTGCCGCTGTCCTTCCTCCGGTGAGCGTCAATTCTGAACATCGCCAAATGGTACCCATATCCTCCTCCCCCCCGGCAAACGTGCACGCGAGGAACCCTTCTGTCTTTTGAGAAAAAGAAAGAAGAGAAAATAAAGATATGAAACCTTGGCGGTTCGTTAGAACTTACCGGGAGCAAGTGTCATAAAACTTCTTAGACAAACATGCATATATATATATATATATATAAACATGAAAATCAATAAGGAACTGCACAACACTTAAACTTAGTCATCTGGGCTCAGGGTCTGCACCTGGCTTTGTACAAAGGATTACATGCCTTGCCGGCAAGACTTGTACAAAAAAGGGGGTTGTCGGGGGCCCCCGGCAACCGCGCCTTATGGGTAGAACTTGCGAAGATGTTCAATATTCCAGGAATTGCTCACTGGAACGCCATCTTCGGTCTCCAAGCGGACAGCGCCAGGCCTGGTGACTCGTACTACCCGATAAGGGCCTTCCCACTTCGGCGTTAACTTGTTTGAATTCTTGGTAGACTAAATCCGCCGAAGAACAAGGTCGCCTTCCTCAAGGCTTCGGGCATGAACTTTACGGCTATGGTAGCGGCGCAAAGCTTGCTGGTAGCGTGCAGCTCGCACAGCAGCCTGAAGACGATTCTCCTCAAGGAGCACATTGTCATCTTGTCGCAGTTGCTCTTGCTCAAGCTCATCATAAGCGAGCACTCGAGGTGATCCGTATGTGAGTTCCGTGGGGAGAACTGCTTCCGCTCCGTAGACCAGAGCAAAGGGTGTCTGGCTAGTGGCTCGATTTGGTGTCGTTCTGATTGACCAAAGAACCGCCGGCAATTCATCAATCCAGCGTCTTCCGCACTTTCTCAGCCTGTCAAAGGTTCTGGTCCTGAGACCGCGCAGCACTTCAGCATTAGCCCTCTCCGCTTGACCGTTGCTTCTCGGGTGAGCAACAGAGGCAAAACAAATTTCGCCGCCAAGGTCTTGGACGTACTCCATGAAGGTGCGACTTGTGAATTGCGTGCCGTTGTCGGTGATGATCCTGTTGGGCACACCGAAACGGCAAACTATCCCTTTAAAGAACTTGACGGTTGATTGTGCTGTCACCTTCCTCACTGCTTCCACCTCCGGCCACTTTGTGAACTTGTCGATAGCAACGTACAAGTACTCAAAGCCCCCGGTAGCATGGGGGAAAGGGCCCAGTATGTCGAGCCCCCAGACCGAAAATGGCAAGGAGAGAGGGATCGTCTGAAGAGCTTGAGCTGGCTGATGCGATTTCTTCGAATGAAACTGGCACGCTTCACACTTGGTTACTAGTGCAGTTGCATCCTGGAGAGCGGTGGGCCAAAAGAAACCTTGCCGGAATGCTTTCCCGACAAGTGCTCTTGATCCTATGTGAGAGCCACATATGCCTCCATGTATCTCTGCCAATAGCTCTAGTCCATCCTCCCGAGGAATACACTTCAATTTCACACCGTTTGGTCTCTTTCTGTACAAGACGTCATCGACGAACTTGTACATAACAGACCGACGGGCTACTTTTTCTGCTTCTTCCTGTTCTTCAGGGAGTTCTCCTGTTTGAAGGAAATGGACAATGTGCTATGCCCATGCTGGAGCCTGAGGCTCGACAATTAGGACTAAAGGCATTTCCTCCGCCGGGGGAACATTTGTCTCGACAGCGAAAGTGTGAGGTTCCGCCAGAGCCTGTCGTTCCCCGGCAGGTTTGTCGTTGATCCCGGCAGGTTCCTTGCCGGCGGCTCTGAGGAGCTCTGCCGGAAAGTACTGTCCAGAATTCAACTTTCTTCTCTTTTCTTGCCGCATTGATGGCGCCACGGATGGTTGAGTCAAATGGAGCACAAAAGTTCCTGGTTCCACAGGCAACTTGAGGGCAGCGCGCTTTGACAGGTCATCAGCAATACTGTTCTCGGCACGAGGGATGTGCTTCATTTACAGACCGTCAAAGTGCTCTTCCATTTTTCTCACTTCATCCATGTAGGCTTGCATCAATGGACTCTGATAACTCTTGTTAACTTTCCTGACGACAAGCTGCGAATCGCCCC
Organism: Thinopyrum elongatum; assembly: GCA_011799875.1. Lineage (NCBI taxonomy): Eukaryota > Viridiplantae > Streptophyta > Magnoliopsida > Poales > Poaceae > Thinopyrum > Thinopyrum elongatum. Next base: position 274,025,770 of record CM022298.1, read on the forward strand.
TGATGACGAGCTTCTTGATACCAAGGTCTGCTGCGATCCTGAGACCGGCAAGCAAGCCCTCGTACTCCGCAGTGTTGTTCGTCGAACTCTCCCGAGGAAAATGCATTTGGATTACGTACTTGAGGTGCTCTCCGGTGGGTGCGACAAGCAGCACGCCGGCACCGGCGCCTTGCAGCGAAAAAGCCCCGTCGAAGTACATACCCCATTCCTGATCGATTTCCTTGCCGGGGAGAGTTGTTTCTTGAACCTCTTCGTCTGGCGTTGGGGTCCATTCCGCAACGAACTCTGCCAAGGCCCTGCTCTGAATTGTCGAAGTGCTTTCAAACTTGGGGCCAAAGCTCGACAACTCCAACGCCCACTCCACAATCCTGCCTGTTGCTTCTGGATTTCGCAAAATCCGTTGCAACGGGAAGCGAGTGACGACGGTGATTTCATGTGCTTGAAAATAATGGCGCAGCTTCCTCGAGGCCATAAGGAGGCCAAAAAGCAACTGCTGCACGCCAGAATATCTTGACCTAGTTCCTTGCAAAAGAGAGCTAACAAAATAAACTGGGCGCTGCACCACCTTTTTCTTCTGCACTGGTTCTTCTGACTGCACAGATCCTGGCTTGCCGGGATCAACCCTTGCCGGGGAAGATCCTGCCGCGTTGCCTGACGGTCCTGCCACTGGTGTTGCTTCCTCATCAGCTTCTCTCTGCGCCACTAACGCAGCACTAACTACTAGATTTATCGCTGCCAGATACAGCAACAACGGCTCTTGTGGTTTAGGCGCGACTAGTGTCGGCGGAGAAGAAAGGTATTTCTTCAAATCTTGCAGCGCAGCCTCCGCTTCCAGAGTCCATTTCATTGGACCTGCCCTCTTCAAAATTTTGAAAAAGGGCAGGGCGCGCTCAGCAGATTTGGAAATAAACCTGCTTAGAGCAGCAACACAGCCGGCAAGACGACGGACATCCTTGATGCGTCTTGGCGCTTCAATCTGCTCAATAGCTTTGATCTTGTCGGGGTTCGCTTCGATTCCCCGTTGAGATACAAAGAATCCGAGAAGCTTGCCGGAAGGAACACCAAACACGCACTTCTCAGGATTGAGCTTTAAGTTGATCTTGCACAGATTTGCAAATGTTTCTTCTAGATCTTGTATGAGCGTTGCTTTGTCCTTGGTTTTAACCACTATATCATCCATATATGCCTCTATATTTCTATGGAGCTGAGGCTCAAAACCAATTTGGACCGCTCTCGCAAATGTAGAACCAGCACTTTTCAACCCGAAAGGCATTCGTATAAAACAATACGTACCACATGGGGTGATAAATGCGGTCTTTTCTTCATCTTCTTTTGCCATGAAGATCTGATGATACCCTGAGTAGGCATCAAGGAACGACAGTAGGTCACATCCAGCAGTGGAGTCCACAATCTGATCGATGCGCGGCAAGGGAAAAGGATCTTTTGGACAGGCTTTATTGATATCTGTATAATCAATACATAGCCTCCATTTCCCATTCGCCTTGCGCACTACAACCGGATTGGCCAACCAGATTGGGTGAAGTACTCCTCTGACCAATCCTGCCACCTCCAGCTTCCTGATTTCTTCGGCAATGAATTCTTGCCGCTCCAAGGCCTGCTTCCTGACCCTCTGCTTGACGGGCCGCGCTTGAGGACAGACAGCAAGGTGGTGCTCAATTACCTCCCTGGGAACACCGGGGATGTCAGATGGTTGCCATGCAAACACATCGACATTCGCCCGCAGGAAGGCAATGAGCGCGCTTTCCTATTTGTCATCTAGGGTGGAACTTATGGTGAAAGTTCCTCCCGTTCCATCCTCTCTGACGGGCACCTTCTTGGTCTCTGGTGGAGCGGCCTTGGATCTCTTGTTCTTGCCGGTGGAACTCTCTGGTGCATCCTCAACGGAAGCGCAGCACTCCGAGGAGGTGCGCTTACCGGAGTTCGCGCCAAGATTCTCGCCGGTCTTCTTCTTCCCCCCGGGAGTTCCAGCGGCAGGAGCAGATGCCTTGACGGCAGGTGCTGCAACTGCTTCCCGGTAGAGTTGGTCGGCACAGATGAGTGCATCCTTCTTATCGGAATGGATAGTAATGACACTCAACGGCCCGGGCATCTTCAAAACATTATACGCGTAGTGTGATGCCGCCATGAACTTAGCCAGCGCTGGCCGACCAAGGATCCCATTGTATGACATAGGGATCTTGGCGACATCAAACACTACCTTCTCGGTCCTGTAGTTGAGCTCGCTACCAAATGTCACCGGTAGCGTAATCTTGCCCTTTGGCTGGGTTCTTCCTGGATTGACCCCTTGAAACGTGCCCGTTTCTTCGAGATCTTCATCAGGAATTTGGAGCCTCTTGAGCACATCCGGTGAGATTAGGTTCAGCCCGGCCCCACCGTCAACTAGCATTTTCGTCACCTTGAGGTTGCGGATTGTTGGTGAGACCAACAATGGCAAGCACCTGACCGCGGTTGTGCGATCAGGGTGATCCTCGGCGTCGAAAATGATAGGCGTGCTGGACCACTTCAGGGGCTTACATGCATCCAGCGATGGCTTTGTTGCATTGACTTCTCGCACCCACTGTTTGAGCCGACGGTGGGAAGAATGCAACGAGGCGCCCCCGTCGATACACATGGCCTCTGTAGCTTTCTGGAATTCTTGCTCACTAGACTCATCATCATCTTCTTCTTTGTCACGGCCTCGAGCGGGCCTCTCCCTCTGTTGCTTGGCCTTGCCACGGTGACCCCCTCGGCCACCGCGCTTCTTGCCGGACCCCTCAGCACCGTCATGGGCCTTCTCCTTATCTCGCCTTTCATACTCAGCCCTCTGCTTCTCGACAAGCTGTTCAACTTGCCGGCAGTTTTGGAGATCGTGACCCTTGGTGCGATGGATCTTGCAGTAGTGCTTGCCGGAGTTTTCTGACTTGTCGGCAGCCGCCAAGGCCTGGCATGAAGAGCACCCGACAAGTTCCTTGCCGGGGTCGTCAACCTTGGCCTTCTTGGCGGTGCCGGGGTTGCCGGATTCCTCGACAGCAAGCACGGCCTTGCCTTTGCGCTTCTTGTTCCGCCGCCGGCCTTTCCTTGACGGTGTTGCAGCGTCGTCGTCTTCTGATTCGCTCCCCGTGCCAATAGCCTCGCCAGGGAGTTTCCTCCCCTCTTCAGCTCGGGCGCACTTGTCGGCCAAAGCGTAAAGCTCGACAATACTCCTGACTTTGTTCATTGCTAGCTCTTCCCGCATTCTGCGGTTACGCACGTTCTGGTGAAACGCGCTGACAACAGCGGCAGGGTGAACGTCAGGAATATTGTACTGCACCCGGCTAAATCTCTGCATAAACTTGCGCAGGGGTTCGCCCTCCTTCTGAGGGATGATATGCAAATCACTCTCTTGGCCAGGAGCTTGGTGGCCTCCGACAAAGGCGCCAACAAACTGATAGCACAGATCTGACCAAGAAGAAATAGAATTCTTCGGCAGATGCATCAACCACGACCTGACGTTGGGTTTGAGCACCAACGGGAAGTAGTTGGCAAGTATCTTGTCATCTCGGCCCCCGGCAGCCTGCACCGCAATGGTGTAGATGCTCAGGAACTCCGAGGGATGAGTCTTGCCGTCATATTTCTCCGGGACCTCTGGCTTGAAGGTTCGGGAATTGGGCCACTAGACTTGCCGCAGCTCACGGGTAAACGCTGGACTCCCTACCTCGTAAGGCAAGTCACCTGCGTCCCCTGGCGCAGGCTCGTCGACAGCCGGCCCTGCGCGCTTATCAGATTGATAGCGCGCTTCCCGTCGCCGCTCGATGGTGGTTCGAGCGTCCTCTTTTCCTTGTTCCTGGAGAACTTGACCCTGGTCGCGGCGCATCCATGGATCGGACGATGCCGTGGAATCATCATCACGGCGATCGACCCGCTGGGTTGTCGACCGCCGCTGGTGTCGCGGAGGGAGTGCATCGTGGTTGCACCACCTCCGGTTTTCTCCACATCGGCTCGCGCCGGATCGATGGGCCGCCGCTGTGAGCGCCCTGCCTCCTGTGGTCAATCTTTGTTGGCGAAGCCAATGAGGCTCTGGATAGTAGCTCGCCACTCCTCCATCTTCTCCGGAGCAGGAGGGAAATCGAGGAGCAGCTGCGCACGTGCCAAGGCTTCCGCTGGCGTAGGCGGCGGCGAGAGGTGCGAGGTACGTGAGGTGCTCTGACTCCTAGCCATGTTAGAAGGAGCACCGTCACGGTCATGCGACCGCGCGCCACCTCTGCCGGCAGCTCGATGTGCATGATGGGCCCGCGCACCTTGGGATCGATGCGCAGAAATCTTTTCATGGGGACGCCCTGAACCACCAGCGCCATGACGTTGCTCATCGTGCACGGCCTGGGAAGGCCATGACGCTGGCGCCGGCGCGGGAGCCCCAAAAAGCGTCCTCCAATCTCTGGAATTCGTTGTGCCACCCGTAGGCAACACAGCTCCATCTCTGGATCCAGCGGTGTGTGGGTTGCCGCTGCCGCTGCGAACGCCACCGCTCGCCTGGCTTGGATCACCGGAACGCCGTGGAGGCTCTAATCCTCTTCCTTCTTCACCCACGCCATCGCCCGTATGCGAGGGCACAGGTAAAATGGACGTGGATGGTTGCGCCGTTGCGACGCTCTTCTTCTTGGGTGGCATGATGATGAAGATGATGAAGAAACTAAGGCGCCGATCACTGGATCAGGTTCACACAACCTACGACCCCCCTACCTGGCGCGCCAAAGATGTCGGCGTGCGACACCTATGGGACCCTCAAGGAATCCCTTTACGATTCGACAGGGGGAGAGGTATGCGCAAAGAGCAGAACCAACGATTGACGCGGGGCGATTTTACCCAGGTTCGGGCCGCTAATCAGCGTAAAACCCTACTCCTGCTTTGTTTTCTTGAGCCCAGGCTCCAGGAGCGCTTGCGATGAACAGTATGTTCAAAGAGCAGCTACGCATGCAGAATGGGCCAGAAGATCCTCTCCCCTGTAGCAGTTGCCTTGGGCCTCCTTTTATATGCTCAAAGGGGCCACCACAGTGGCAAAATGTATATACATTGAGGTGTAAACTAGCTACAGGGTTATCATACCTAACCACTGACGGATTAGGACGAACGCATTTAATGCACCGTGAGGTGTCCGTTTAGGTGTCCTCACTTTCTTGGGGATGGAAAAAGGGGCCGTCCCATCAGCACCGCTTAAGCTAACCTCCACTGGCGCGTTGCCACGCATCCAAAGAAGGACCCAGAATGTCGGGCTTGTTGCTGTGCCAGAGCGGTGGCACAACAACAGAATCTTGCCGGGCGCCGAATCTTGCCAGGCGCCGAACCTTGCCGGGCGCCGAGTCTCGCCGGGCGTCGAATCTTGCCGGGCGCCGAATCTTGCCGGGCTTCGCAGGCCACCCCGGCAAGATCTTGCCGGGGAAGCTGGCTTTCGGATTCTAGCTCTCCTTATCTGCTGATTCTCAGATCTTTGACTTGAGAATTTCTCTGGTAGCCTGAGTCAACCTCGAACTGTTCCCCGACAAGCCTTGCCGCGAGTATGGCTACAACTGTCCGTGCACAAGTATGGAGTACTAATGGCCCAATACTTAGTACACCGACATAGCCCGAGACTGACAGTCCAGGGGCCTTCCATGTATTTCGTTATCGTCGTGTAATTTATTTGTTTGTTGCATTCATCATCGCATCATTCGCATTGCATCGACACTTCATCCGTCATTTTCAAAATTTGCATAAGTTCATAGTTGCCGTTTCTCCCCGTTGTCTTCATTGACCGTTCCGAGTCCAACCACACTTACACGCGCCCGCGACATCGTTAAAATATTATTTTCTAAGTGGGAATGAAACGTTCTCCGAATGGGTTGAAAGTTGGCGTGCGGTCCTGTTATATTGTAGGTAGACCGCCTGCCAACTTTTGTCGCATTCGGGGTCCATTTGATACCCCAACCGTTAATTTATAGCGGCACTATAGCCTGTTTAATTCGCACACGTTTTCGCATATAAAACTGTCACAGGACCGCACCAATTCCCTCTCATCACATCCCAACCCTCTCTGCACATCCATTGCAGCCCACTTAAACCCACCTAGCCTACGCTAAAAAAAAAAACTTAAACCCACCTAGCCTATCCCTCCGACCGAACCGTCGGATCGCGATAGGAGGGTCCAAAACCCCCCCTAAACACCCCAAAACTCTAGCCTTCCCTATTTAAACACACCCCTTTCCCGGTTGAAAACCCTAGCCTCCTCCCTCGGATCAGGCGCCGCCAGCCCATCGCCGGCACTTGGCGCTCAGCCGCTAGCCGAGCCGCCACCCGCGCCGTCGCTCCCCTCCAACCGCCAGTTGCCATGTCGCCCTCCACCTCCTCCCACCGCGCAGCCCGCCAAGCCCATCTAAGGCCTGCGTGGGCCAGATCTAGCCCCGCCGCCCGTACGCCGTGCCTCCCGAACGCTCGCGCTGCCAGCCTCCCGTGCGAACGACCCCGAGCCCCGACGCATCCGCGCCCCTCCGGCCACCTCGCGGCCGGCCACCGGAGGACCACCGCCGCCCTGCCGCCCTTGCTCCTTCCTTCTCCTGTCCTCCTTCGTCTCTCCCTAATCTCTCTCTCCAGGAGCTGCAAGAGATGGCCATGGCCGCCCGAGGTCTTCCGCGCCGCCGCAGGGAGCTCGCCGCCCCGCTAACGCCGATCGTGCCCGGATCCGGCTTCCAGGACCTCCTCCGCGACCAGATCTATCCGTTCCCGGCCGGCCCGCCTGCCCAGGTCGCCCTGCAGCCGCCGAGTCCCTGTCGTCGCTGCTCTGCTTCCTGGCGAAGGAGGTGACGCGCACCAGCCCCCCGACCTGGACCGCATCGTCCACACCTGCTCAGCGTCCGCACCGTCCCGCGATCCAAACGGAGTCGCTGCACCGCACCATCCACATCTTTGTCCCGGCACCGCGTCGTCCACTTCTCCACCCAGGACCTTACCGTACCTCGAACCAAACGGGACCGCTTCGTCCACTGTACCAACCCATCCAGAAAACCCATGGTGAGCCTCCAGCCTATCCCTCGCCCAGTGCATAGCATATTATCCTGCGCTCACCAGTTTCGGCCCATGTTACGTTTTTTCCGTGGAACAATTTCCTAATTCTCCAATGCATGCATATTTTACAGGAAATGCCATTGTTTTAAAATGTTAATAACTAAATATCCTTGCATGGAAATAAAACATGTCATATATGTAAAATGATCAGAATTTTGTGTTGTTTCTCAATATCCAACTTGCATTCATGTTAAAAATGTTTAAATTGCTATTTGCATCTAATTTGCATAAATTCCATGTTAAAATGGTTTATTTCATAGCTAAATAACCGTAGCTCCGAATTAAATGAACTTTATATGTAAATGGGGTAGAAAAATGTGTAGATTAACATGATGCACTTTATTTTGCTGTTTAATAACATTAAAATTGTGTTTAGGCAGAACAATACCAAATTCGAAATATGCATATGGGGATTTTCCGGGATTGTTATTTGTTGTTTTCGTCCTCATTTAAACTTGCCTAGATAGGTAGGTTAATTATACTTCACCTCTTGCCATGTTAACCAATATTTAATCTTGTCATGTACATAAACAAGAGCGACCTAAATAATTGTATGTTTATTGTACTTTTGTAGTATTATTTGTTGCACTTTGCCATGCCATGCCTCATTAAAATGGACATGCATCATACTTGATTGTGCATCATGTCATGTTTATGCTTGTTTGTTAACTGTGTTGTTTGCTTCTTTCCGGTTGTACTTCTTTTCGATAGTTCCCGGTAACGTTGCGATTGTGAGGATTCGTTCGACTACATTGGTTCGTCTACTTTATGGATTCAGTCTTCTTCCTAACGGGATTTCAGGCAAGATGAACATTACCTTGGATATCACTACTATCTTTGCTTGCTAGTTGTCTCGATGCTATCGCTAGTCTCGCTACCTACCACTTATTTGTCAGCCTCCCAAATTGCCATGATACAACCTCTAACCTTCCCACATCCCAGCAAACCGTTGTTTGGCTATATTACTGCTTTGCTCGGCCCCTCTTATAGCATTGCTAGTTGCAGGTGTAGTGCAGGTTGTTTCATGTTGGGACATGGATATCATGGGATATCACAATATCTCTTATTTAATTAATGCATCTACATATTTGGTAAAGGGTGGAAGGCTCGACCTTTTGCTTGTTGTTTTGTTCCACTCTTGCCGCCTTAGTTTCCGTAATACTGGTGTTATGTTCCATGATGAGCACTTGTAACATGTGTGGGCTTTTATGGGCCCCCCTGATTATTCGCTTACGATAAAACTCTTCCACCAAGGCTCAACATTGGTTTTAAAATTTGCGAACATAATAATACTGAATTAATTAATTAACTCATAGGGCGTCATGAACCAGAGGATTCTTTATTACACATGATACAGGTGGGCCAGTACTGATGGTGCTGGTCCAAACTAGAGCATTGTGCGGGGCCACCACGGGCAACTCGAGGAATGGTTTTACTTGTATGCATAGCTTATCCGCCGTGTCCTGAGAACGATATACGCGGCTCCTATCAAGATCGTCGACACGTCTGGAGGTCTTGCTGGTTTAGTTGTACCTTTGACGAGTGGCTTGTCCACCGAGATTCTTTATTGTAAGCATCGTGCTATCATGGTGTGAGGATGTTCCATCGGATGCGTGTGGTAATTTATAATGGACTACTTGGAGCACCCCTACAGGGTTAAATCTTTTGGGAAGCCGTGCCCGTGGTTATGTGGCGATTTGGAAATTTATAATATCCGGTTGTAGAGAACTTGACACTAAACTTCAAATAAAATACACCATCCGTGTGCGTAACCGTGATTGTCTCTTTTCGAGGGAGTTCAGGAAGAAAACACGGTGGGACTAAGTTTGACTCGTAAGTAGTTCAGGATCACTTCTTGATCATTACTAGTTTGCGACCGTTATGCGTAGTTTACTCTTCTTTCTCTTGTACTCGTAAGTTAGCCACCATAGAAATTGTCGTGGTTTTGTCACGGCAGATGTCCTTATGAAAGGACTTAGGTGTGGAGCCATCGCAGCGTAGGTTAACTTGAAGGGGTTGAACGGGACGAAAGACACAAGCTTTACCTAGGTTCGGCCCCTCACAACGAGGTAAAAGCCTACTCCTGCTTTTGTTGAATATTGCTTGAATATCGATTACAAGGGAGCGGAATCACTTCCTAGCTCTCGATCAATTGTTTCTTGAGATAACCCGCCGCAGGGTCTCGCCTTTATATACACAGGACGTGGCCCTGGGCTTTACAAGAGCCCAAGTCGGATCACACAACATGACCAACTCAGTCTCTAAGTCGCCTTACCTTGCTAGGTAAGTCGCCATCAGGCGGCTCGCACCTCCAGGTCTTGGCCCCTCAACGGGCCCACCTCTTAAGCCGCCTCCAGTCTTTCTGTTTTCTTAGGCCCATTGGCCTTTGCCTGAGTCGCCAACAGTGTAACCTGGCCCCTCCTGGGCTGTCTGTAAGAGCTCAATTGCGTTCCGCGCCTCAGCTGCAAAAGGCATCTCATCCGTAATAGGGATTGCATTGAGCCGGTTAGCCGCTGCTATCATGTTATCCACCGGGTTAGAATAATGGCCAGATGGTGTTGAAAAACGTCGGGGCGGGGTCCGATCCCTGTGGGGCGGATCTGGCAATCGGGGCTGAGCCACCGCCCCGCTCCCTGGGACTTCAGCCGCCCGGGTTGTGCCTGGCGGGTTACTTGGCCCTGCACCAGGCGTGTTGAAAAGGTTCCGCGCTTCATACTGCAAGGGCAGGCGGGTTTGGTACCTCCTTCGAAGAACAACTTTAGAGGCCTTTTGATCCAAACTGAAGCGAAAAGCCTCCGCTCTGATACGCTGTGACTCGGCATCCATCTGGCCTCATTCCTCCGCCATCCTGGCGTTCTCTGCATTAAGCTCCTCCCGAGCCTTGGCCACCTCATCGCGTACCTTTGCGACCTCTGCGTTATGCCGTGCTTGATTCGTCGTAGTAACCTCTGTTGCTAACAGAGTCGTCAAAGTGCCCAAGAGTTCAGACAAAACCTGAGCCGGCGGCCGGGCTGAGCCGCCAACCACAGCTGTTGCAGCAACAGTCGATCCAGACGTCATAGCCGCCGCCGTTGATGAATTGAGAGTCGGCCCTGTACCAGCCATAAAGATAGCAGCACGATACGGCGGCTCATAGGGATCCGGAATACTGTCGCCATCGGAATAGCCCCCAAGCCCGCCGTCTTGAAGCTGATAGATTGAATCCGTCTCTCCAGTCGAGGACTCATCAGCTGAATAGATGAGAGTCTCTCCTCCAGATACAGAATCCTCTGCAAGGTCCGTGCCATGCGCAAATCCAAGGAAGACACGCTTCCGGCCAGTTTGAACCCTGGCGGGTCGCGCACGCCGAGCCGGCTCGACGATGTCGGTGCAGATGTCCGGCTCAAGCTCTGATCTGCCGACCTTGCCGATGAAGACGTGAATCCCGCCGAAGGGGACCTGGTACCCGTACTCGATTGAGTCAGCCTCCGGGCCCCAGCCAGTGTCGTCGATGTAGAGCTTGTCGCGGCGGCTCTTAGTCATCCGGCCCACGGCGTATCCCTTGATCCCTGGGAAAGAGCCCTTCAAGAACTCGAAACCGCCGTGCGCTGGCCCCACTGTGGGCGCCAACTGTCGTGGTTTTGTCACGGCAGATGTCCTTGTGAAAGGACTTAGGTGTGGAGCCATCGCAGCGTGGGTTAACTTGAAGGGGTTGAACAGGACGAAAGACACAAGGTTTACCTAGGTTCGGCCCCTCACAACGAGGTAAAAGCCTACTCCTGCTTTTGTTGACTATTGCTTGAATATCGATTACAAGGGAGCGGAATCACTTGACCTAGCTCTCGATCAATTGTTTCTTGAGTTAACCCGCCGCAGGGTCTCGCCTTTATATACACAAGTCGAGGCCCTGGGCTTTACAAGAGTCCAAGTCGGATCACACAACGTGACCAAGTCGGTTTCTAAGTCGCCTTACCTTGCTAGGCAAGTCGCCATCAGGCGGCTCGCACCTCCAGGTCTTGGGCACTCAACAGGCCCACCTCTTAAGCCGCCTCCAGTCTTTCTGTTTTCTTAGGCCCATTAGCCTTTGCCTCTGAGTCGCCAACAGTGTAACCCGGCCCCTCCTGGGCGGGTCACACCACGGGGTTATATCCCCAACACAAATGCTTAGTGCTTGCTGCAACCTCACCACTTAACCATTCCATACCCATTAAGCTTTGCTAGTTTTGATACCCTTGGTAATGAGATTGCTGAGTCCCCGTGGCTCACAGATTACTACAACAACAGGTAAAGCAATGCTTTGACGTGAGAGCGATGCATGTTTGCTTTTGGAGTTCTTCTTCTGCTTCTCCTTCTTCGTCGATGCTACTTGTGAACTGCGTTGGGATTTCTCCGAAGAGGAGAGGATGATGCAGTACAGTAGAGATAAATATTTTCCTCAGTTAAGAACCAAGGTTATCAATCTAGTAGGAGAACCAAGTAACACCTTGTTAGCAGGACCTGCACACAAACAACAAATCCTTGCAACCCAACGCGCAAAGGGGTTGTCAATCCCTCGATCGTTACGAGCAAGATTAAATTGTATAGTTTTTGATAGATAGATCGGACAAAAATACAAAATAAAATAAATAAAGTAAAAACGTAGAAAGGTATCTTGGTTTTAATATATGATAAAAAATAGACCAGGGGGCCATAGTTTTCACTAGAGGCTTCTCTCTTGAAAATAGCATACGGCGGGTAAACAAATTACTGTTGGGTAATTGATAGAAAAGCAAATAATTATGACTATATCCAAAGCAATGATCATACATAGGCATCACGTCCGAGACAAGTAGACCAAAACAATTCCGCATCTACTACTATTACTTCACACATCAGCCGCTACCCAGCATGCATCTAGAGTATTAAGTTCATAAAGAACGGAGTAACGCCTTAAGCAAGATGACATGATGTAGACAAGATAAACTCACGTATGAATAAACCCCATATTTTTACCCTTAATAGCAATGATACATACGTGTCATGCCCCCTTCTGTCACTGGGATTGAGCACCGCAAGATCGAACCCATTACAAAGCACCTCTTCCCTATAAATCAATCTAGTTGGCCAAACCAAATCAATAGACCAGAGAAGAAATACTAAGCTATAGTAATCATGCATAAAAGAGTTCAGAGCAAACTCAAATAATATTCATGGATAGATCTGATCATAAACTCACAATTCATCGGATCCCAACAAACACACCACAAAAAGAATTACATCGAATAGAACTCCAAGAACATCAAGGAGAACATTGTATTGAAGAACAAATTGAGAGAAGAAGCCATCTAGCTACTAACTATGGACCCATAGGTCTGTGATAAACTACTCATGCATCATCGGAAGCGCAACAAGGTTGATGTAGAGCCCCTCCATGATTGATTCCCCCTTCGACGGAGTACCGGAAAAGGTCCCTAGATGGGATCTCTCGAGAACAGAGGCTTGCGGCGGCGGAAAAAGTATTTCGTGGACTCCTCTGTTGGTTTCTCGATTTTAGAGAATTTATAGAGGCAGAGTTAGGTCAAACGGAGCCATGTGGGCCCCACAAGCCACCAGGGCGTGCCCTGGTGCCTCATGGGCCACTGATCCATCTTCCCGTCCCCTCCCGAAGCTTCCAGGGTCTCTTATTGCCAGAAAAAAATCTCCAAAAAGTTTCGTGGCATTTGGACTTCGTTTGGTACTGATATTCTAAAAAACCAAAAACAAGCAGAAAACAACAACTGGCACTGGGCACTAAGTTAATAGGTTAGTCCCAGAAAATGATATATAATTGCTTGTAAGTGTATATAAAACATCCAAGATTGATACTATAATAGCATGGAACAATAAAAAATTATAGATACGTTGGAGATGTATCAAGCATCCCCAAGCTTAATTTCTGCTCGTCCTCGATCAGGTAAATGATAAAAACAGATTTTTTGATGTGCAATGCTACCTATCATATTCATCATATACTCTTTTCTTTTCTAGCATGGACATTTGGACTTGAATGATTCAAAGCAATATTCTATAATTTGACATGAAGACATCAATACTCAAGCATACTAACAAGCAACCATGTCTTTCAAAATATCAACGCTAAAGAAAGCTATCCCTAGCCCATTATGCTCAATCATTGATCCATTCATGAAACACACTCAAATATTAGCTACATCCAATGCACAAGTATGACAATAGTGTTCCCTAGTTGGTGCTTTGTAATAGAAGATGGAGAATCAAAATAAAAATTAAAGTTGCATAAAAGTAAATAGATAGGCCCTTCGCAGAGGGAAGCAGAGATTTGTAGAGGTGCCAGAGCTCAAGGCTTAAATTGAGAGATAAAATTATTTTGAGAGGCATGCTTTTCCTGTCAACGAAAACGACCGAGAATTCCAACATCTTCCATGCTAGAAAATTATAGGCGGTTCCCAAAAAGAAAATAAAGTTTATTTCTTTTCCACCATTCTTTTCACAATCCATGGCTAGCCGTATTCACGGGTGCCGTCCATACCAACACTTTACAAGGAATTTATTATTAACATCATAATAATTTTTTTTCATTTCGGGACTGGGCATCCCTATTACCTGCCACACTCTCGTGCCATGACAAGTGAATAAACACTCATCATGAGATTAAAATACCTAGCATGGAAAATATTGGCCACCACTGCCGCTTCATGAGCGGTACGGGCACACAAAACGGAAAATTATTTTGAAAAATTAGAGTTGGCACATGCAAATTTACTTGGAACGGCACGGAAATACCGCATATAGGTAGGTATGATGGACTCATTTGGCACAACTTTGGTGAAAGGAATTGGATGCACAAGCAGCATTTTCGCTTAGTACAAGTGAAGGCTAGCAAATAGATTGAGAAGCGACGAACCAAAAAACAAAAACGGTCATAAACACGATTGAACATAACTAACACTGAATAATGCACCATAAGTAGGACATAATTTCGTTCCATAACAATTGACTTAGCGTGCTTGCATAGGGAATCACAAACCTTAACACCAATATTCTTACTAAACCACAATTACTCACCAACATAACTCACATATTATCATCTCCATATCGCAAAACTATTGCAAGGAATCAAACTTATCATATCCAATGATCTTTTCATGAGAGTTTTTATTATATCCCTCTTGGATATTCATCACTTTGGGACCAAATTCATATCTTGTGCAAATTACCATTACTATTATCAACTCTCAAAAAGATATAAGTGAAGCACGAGAGTGCAAATATTTATTTCTTCAAAATTTAATCGACTCTCAAAATAATATTAGTGAAGCATGAGAGTGCAAGTATTTCTTCAAAATTTAATCAGCTCTCAAAGTAATATAAGTGAAGCATGAGAGCATATGTGTTTGTTTAGAACATAATCACCCTTGTGCTAAAAAAGATTTAAGTGAAGTACTAGAGCAAATGCCTAGCTCAAAAAAATTTAAGTGAAGCACATAGAGCAATTCTAACAAATCATGATAAATGTATGGCTCTCTCAAATAGGTGTGTCCGGCAAGGATGATTGTGACAAACTAAAAAGAAAACAAAGCAAAGACTCATACAATACACGATGCTCCAAGCAAAACTCATGATATGTGACGATTAAAAATGTAGCTCCAAGTAAAATTACCGATGATCGTTAGAAGAAAGAGGGGATGCCTTCCGGGGCATCCCCAAGCTTAGTTGCTTGGGAGTCCTTGAATAGTACCTTGGGGTGCCTCGGGCATCCCAAAGCTTAGGCTCTTGCCACTCCTTATTCCTTCATCCATCGTGATCTCACCCAAAACTCGAAAACTTCAATCACACAAAACTTAACAAAACCTTCGTGAGATCCGTTAGTATAATAAGATAAATCACTACTTTAAGTACTATTGCAAACCCATTCATATTTTATTTTTGCATTATACCTAATATATTCTAACTTCTCCATGGCTTATACCCCCCGATACAATCCATAGTTCCATCAAAACAGTGCATCAAAAACAGAATCTGTCAAAAACAAAACAGTTTGTAGCAATCTGAATATTAACCATACTTCTGTAACTCCAAAAATTAGGAAAACATGGGAAATTTGTATATCAATTATGTGTAAATAATTCAGAATGTTTCCATGCTCCAGCAAATTTTGGCAATTCTGCTACTAGATGCAAATGTTTCTATTTTTTCACGGAATCGAGTCAACTATCATCCAAACCATCCTAAAGGCTTTACTTGGAACAAACACTAATTAAAACATAATAAACACAATCATAATAGTAGCATAATTGTGTGAACTCAAGAAAACAAAATAATAAATAAGAAAATTTTGATAACTATTGGGTTGCCTCCCAACAAGCGCTATTGTTTTATGCCCCTCGCAAGGCATAATGCACAGTTTCAAGTATTGTCATCTTTGGTTTTGGTTCCATAGGTGGCCCCCATGATTTATTCATATGGTGGATTAATTCTAGTCCTAGGGAAGTGTTCCATACCCTTCTTTAACGAAAACTAAAATTTTATATTCCCTTCTCTCATGTCAATCACGACACCTATAGTTCGTAAGAACGGTCTACCAAGTATTATGGGGCAAGGCGGATTGCAATCAATGTCAATTACAATAAAATCAATGGGCACATAGTTCCTATTTGCAAGAATAAGAACATCATTAAATCTACCCAAAGGCTTTTTAATAGTAGAATCCACCAAGTGCAAATTGAGAGAACATTCATCCATATTGGTAAGACCTAGCACATCACATAGAGATTTTGGAATTTTGGAAACACTAGCACCCAAATCACATAAAGAATTGCACTCATAATTTTTAATTTTAACTTTAATTGTAGGTTCCCACTCATCATACAATTTTCTAGGAATTGAAATATCTAATTCTAGCTTTTCTTCTAAAGCTTCCATCATCGCTTCTACAATATGTTTGGTAAAAGCCTTATTTTGTTCATAGGCGTTGAGTGAATTTAGCATGGATTGTAACAAACAAATACACTCAATCAAAGAGCAACTATCATAATTAAAGTCTCTGTAATCCGAGAGAGTGGGCATATCACTAGTTAAAGTTTTTACCTCTCCAAACCTCTTTTATCAAATTTTTCATTAAGATTTTCACCCTCCGAATTATGGGGACGCCTTCTAGCTAAAGTAGACTCTTATTCAGTCCCCTTATCACCAAGTTTTATATTTCTAAACAAGGAATCAATAGATGAAACACCAATTATTTTAATATCCTCATCATTATTAAGTTCTAAAGATTCCGTCTTAGCTGCAATTTGATTTACTAGTGTAGCTTGTGCATCTGAGATTTTTCCTAGCAAGTTTTCAATATGGGTGAACTGAGATTGAAGATTAGCAACTTCTTCACTGACATGATCAAGTTGTTTTGCAATAGCATCTAGCAAAATAGAGTGTTCTTTAAGTTCTTCAGCAAAAAGATTGTTGTGCTCAAATTGCATAGACATATAATCTTTAGTATTTTTCTCGATTTCAACCAATATATTAGGATAGGAGATATCATGATAATTTCCTTGAGACATCGTGACTACGCAAGCAAGATAACAAGTAAGCAAACAACCAAAAAAGAAAAAGGAAAATATTTTTGTAATTTTTGTAAAAACTTTTTAGAAGTGGGGGAGGTGAAAACGAGAGGCAAATGACAAATAATGTAAATGCAAGGAGATGAAAGTTAATGCGTTGGTACTTGATAGATGTTGATGATGTCTCACCGGCAATGGCGCTAGAAATTCTTCCTGCTACTTGTGAACTGCGTTGGGATTTCCCCGAAAAGGAGAGGATGATGCAGTACAATAGTGATAAGTATTTTCCTCAGTTAAGAACCAAGGTTATCAATCCAGTAGGAGAACCAAGAAACACCTCGTTAGCAGCACCTGCACACAAACAACAAATCCTTGCAACCCAACGCGTAAAGGGGTTGGCAATCCCTCGACGGTTACGAGCAAGATTAAATTGTATAGTTTTTGATAGATAGATTGGACAAAAATACAAAATAAAATAAATAAAGTAAAAAATGCAGCAAGTTATTTTTGGTTTTAATATATGATAAAAATAGACCCGGGGGCCATAGTTTTCACTAGAGGCTTCTCTCTTGAAAATAGCATACAGTGGGTAAACAAATTACTATTGGGCAATTGATAGAAAAGCAAATAATTATGAAGATATCCAAGGCAATGATCATACATAGGCATCACGTCCGAGACAAGTAAACTAAAACGATTCTGCATCTACTACTATTACTCCACACATCGACTGTTATCCAGCATTCATCTAGAGTATTAAGTTCATAAAGAACGGAGTAACGCCTTAAGAAAGATGACATGATGTAGACAAGATAAAATCACGTATGAATAAACCCCATCTTTTTACCCTTAATAGCAATGGTACATACATGTCATGTCCCCTTCTGTCACTGGGATTGAGCACCGCAAGATCGAACCCATTACAAAGCACCTCTTCCTATTGCAAGATAAATCAATCTAGTTGGCCAAACCAAATCAATAGATCGGATAAGAAATACGAAGCTATAGTAATCATACATAAAAGAGTTTAGAGAAAACTCAAATAATATTCATGGATAGATTTGATCATAAACTCACAATTCATCGGATCCTAACAAACACACCGCAAAAAGAATTACATCGAATATAAATCCAAGAACATCAAGGAGAACATTGTATTGAAGAACAAATTGAGAGAAGAAGCCATCTAGCTACCAACTATGGACCCGTAGGTCTATGGTAAACTACTCATGCATCATCGGAAGGGCAACAAGGTTGATGTAGAGCCCCTCCAGCGGAGTACCGGAAAAGGTCCCCAGATGGGATCTCTCGAGAACAGAGGCTTGCGACGGCGGAAAAAGTATTTCATGGACTCCTCTGTTGGTTTCTCGATTTTAGAGAATTTATTAGAGCGGAGTTAGGTCATACAGAGCCACGTGGGCCCCACAAGCCACCAGGGCGCGCCCTAGTGCCTCATGGGCCACTGCTCCATCTTCTTGTCCCCTCCCAAAGCTTCCAGGGTCTCTCATTGCCAAAAAAAAACTCCAAATTTTTTTGTGGCATTTGGACTTCGTTTGCTACTAATATTCTGAAAAACCAAAAACAAGCAAAAAACAACAACTGAAACTCGGCACTAAGTTAATAGGTTAGTCCCAATAAATGATATATAATTGCTTGTAAGTGTATATAAAACATCCAAGATTGATACTATAATAGCATGGAACAATAAAAAATTATAAATACATTGGAGACGCATCAGTTGATCATAGGATCGGTTCTGGGTCGGGAGGCTGGGATTAGTAGGGTGGATGTCGTTCTTTTTTTTCATTTGATTTCATCCGTAGTCGGATCCTGCTCTTCTGTACGATGATTGCCATGTATTGATGTATTCATGTTGTAGCTTGTGGCAAGTGTAAGCCCTTTGTCTTGTATTCTCATCTATTCAGTAGATGGTATGTTGTAATGATATCCACCTTGCTATGTGCTCGAAATGCGACTTTGCCCCAATCATGAATTTATCACGTGATTGGGATAGAATTGTATCTTGTGCGCTACACCACTCTAGGACAGTTGTCTTTGGCTAGGCCCTTTTGCGGGATGAGAAAGCTGATACTTTCAAATGGTTGTTTGAAACATTTGTTGAAGTGATGGGTGGAAAGAAGCCAAGAGTAGTCCTCACTGACTAAGACACAACTATGAAAGTAGCAGTTCCAAAGGTGTTTCTGGATGCATTTCATAGATTTTGCATTTGGCATGTTTGGAGGAAAGCAAGAGAGAATTTGAAAGTTTACTTCCATTTTAAGAAAGGAATGGAGAAGGACATGGATGAATGTATCATGCAATCAATAACAGTTGAGGAGTTTGAAAGAAAATGGCATGAAATGGAGGAAAAGTACAACTGTGGAAAACATGCTCACATTAAGCTCATGTGGGACAAAAGGAAGTACTTTTTACCTTTTTACTTCCAAGGTGTGTTTTGTCCTTTCACTAGATCAACAAGAACAAGTGAGAGTTTCAACTCTAACTTTAAGGATTATGTGTTGAGGAAGGATACAATTGAAACATTCATCCATCAGTATGAACTATTCCAGGAGAATGTGATTTTTATAGGGAATTAAGATAGGTTCTTGTCTAATGAGAAAGTTCCTGTAATGTGGGGCTATCAGCGGTTTGAACGACATGCAACTGATATATACACTAGAGCAATATACTACAAGTTCTTGACCGAGATGATGAATGCACCCGCTTTTGGAGTGAAGGAGATTGATAAAGATAAAAGGTATGAACTTAAAAGGAACTTTGAATATGAGAACCCAGAGTTTGACAGGGAGATCTTTACTGTGCATACAGATCGAGCTACCGAGGATTTTGTTTGTGAATGTGGAAAGTTTGAGAGGGATGGAGTTTTATGCTGCCATATACTCAGTCTATTTACCCAATTTGATTTTTTGAAGATCCCTGTGAAGTATATAGTGGCAAGATGGACCAAAGAATTTAGGGAGAATGAATTAAGGAAGCATAAGTTTGATATCTTTGGTGCTCAATCAGAAGACCAATCACACAATGTTGTGCGGTATGCAATTGTTATGAACAATGTTGGTGAGGTATGTTCTAACATTAGTCATGATTCTGGATTGTGTTAAGAGTTATTGGATGCTGTGAATAGTGTGCATAACAAGTATCTTCTTGGAAAACAACCAGCAGTAGCAAATCTAGAAGGA
Organism: Thinopyrum elongatum; assembly: GCA_011799875.1. Classification (NCBI taxonomy): domain Eukaryota; kingdom Viridiplantae; phylum Streptophyta; class Magnoliopsida; order Poales; family Poaceae; genus Thinopyrum; species Thinopyrum elongatum. The sequence goes on from CM022298.1 coordinate 274,045,574, forward strand.
GATAATTCTATAAACCATGGTGATCTAAACAAGGGCATGAGAGATCTTGCTGTCAAAAGGAACAAGTCTGTCAGAAAAGGCAACAGGCTAAAGAGTCGTTCAGAAATTGAAGCTAAAAAAAGTGTTGCACAAATGAGGAAAAATTCAATATGAAAATTTGTGAGAAGAACTACACTAATAAGGATGAAAAAGAATTGAATAGATGGTTGAAGAAACTGAAGTGAATATAAGATATAGGATACTACATACCGTTTGGAATCTGTACTGGTATTGAAACAGACTATTTTTTATAGTTTTGGTTGGGAGTTATATCTTATGTGGAGTCCTTTTCTTTAGCAATCTTCTTTTTATATGTTGTGAACTTGAAAGCTTATTCGAGGCATCAGTAGCAGAACTTGAAAGGTTATGTTGCAAATAATTGCGTTATTCTTATTTCAATGTGTGTGGTTACTTTGTATCAGCTATTTTTTTTCTTATGTAGAACCTATATGTTTACTTCTACTTTTTTGTTGATATGCATTTTCTAAAAAAATTGCTTGTGAAATGCGCTTGGCTGGTGGTGCAAAAAATTGGTCATAAGTAGGCCAATTTCTAGTGTGCCCATTGTATTGATATTGTTGCGATGAACTTGAGATCAAAATCCATAGTGTGATTGATCTTCATAGATATTAGTAGTCCAATTACTTTAATTTAATCCATAACATATGCCAACGAATCCGTACAATATATCCAGAATTAAAGAATGAAAATAATAATTGTAATTGGCATGAATTTTCTATGTACATAAAAAACTTGTTGAGAGAAAAGAAAAAACTTTCATGTTAATGTTCATCAATTTAACACGTCAAATGCCATATGGATGTAAAGTTTGTTGGATTTTGCATGGTAGAAAAGAATACCAAATTTGTAAAAATGCTTGTTGAATTTTTTAACAAAAAATATTCGTCAATACCATGTGAATTTGTAAAATGCTTGTTGAATTGTGGAGAACTAAATATGAATTAAGATGAAAAATGGTTTTTTCAATTCAAATTTGAATGAACTGATTTTGGATTATAGTTAAATGAATTTAAATCCTAGTGAACTAAATTTAAATTTAGATGAAACTGGTTTTTATAATTTGAATTTGAATGAACTTATTTTTTGATTGTAGTGAAATGATTTTGGATTGTAGTGAACTAAATTTGTATTGTAGTGAACTATATTTGAATTCAACATAATTGAATTTTGATGAACTGAATTTAGGTTGTAGTGACCTGAATTTGAATTGATGTGAACTAAATTTGAACTGTGGTGAACTAGTTTTGAATTTAAGTGAACTGAATTTGAATTGTGGTGAACTAGTTTTGAATTATAGTGAAGTAAAATCAAATAAATTGAACTTATTTTGAATATTAGTGAATTGAATGTGAATCATAGTGAACTAAATTTGAATTAAGGTGAACTTTTTTTGGATTTGAATTTGGATGAACTTATTTTAGATTGTAGTGAAAAGAATTTGAATTGTGCTGAACGAAATTTGAATTTTGGTGAACTGAATCTGAATTGATGTGAACTGGATATGAATTGTGGTGAACTAATTTTGAATTTAAGTGAACTGATTTTGATTTTGGTGAACTAAGTTTGAATTATAGTGAACTAAAATTATAATGAAGTGAACATATTTTGAATTCAAGTGAACTAAATTTGAATTTTGGTGAACTTAATTCGAGTTGTAGTGAACTGAATTTGAACTATGGTGAACTAGTTTTGAATTTAAGTGAACTAAATTTTAATTGTGGTGAACTGAGTTTAAATTATAGTGAACTAAAATTCAAATGAAGTGATCTAATTTTGAATATTAGTGAATTGAATGTGAATCCTAGTGAACTAAATTTGAATTAAGATGAAATTATTTTGGATTCAAACTTGAATTAACTCATGTTGGATTGTAGTGAAAAGAATTTGAATTGTGCTAAACTAAATTTGAATTTTGGTGAACTGAATTAGGATTATAGTGAACTGAATTTGAATTGATGTAAACTGAATATGAACTATGGTGAACTAGTTTGAATTTAGGTTAACTAAATTTGAATTGTGGTGAACTAAGTTTGAATTACAGTGAACTAAAATTCAAATGAAGTGAACTAATTTTAAATTCAAGTGAACTGAATTTGAACTGGTGAACTAAATTTAAATTAAAGTGAATTTTTTTGGATTCAAATTTGAATCAACTCATTTTGGATTGTAGTGAAAAGATTTTGAATTCTGCTGAACTAAATTTGCCTTCTGGCGAACTGAATTCGGATTGTAGTGAATTGAATTTGAATTCATGTGAACTGGATATCAATTGTGGTGAACTAGTTTTGAATTTAAGTGAACTGAATGTAAATTGTGGTGAACCAAGTTTGAATTATAGTGAACTAAAATTCAAATGAAGTAAACTTATTTTGAATTTAAGTGAACTGAATTCGAATTGTGGTGAACTAAGTTTGAATTACAGTGAACTAAAATTGAAATGAAGTGAACTTATTTTGAATTCAAGTGAACTGAGTTTGAATTCATGAACTAAATTTGAATTTTGGTGAATTGAATTCAGATTGTAGTGAACTGAATTTGAATTGACGTGAACTGAATTTGAACCGTGGTGAACTAGTTTTGAATTTAAGTTGTAAGTGCATCAAGTGCCCCCTTAGTGGTTTTGGAGTATTGAAGACAAATAGGTTGAGTAACTAATGTGTTTATGAGTGTACACAAGAGATATAGTCCCTGAAGATTTGGTTTAACACATGGAAGATGACCCCCAAAAATGGATTTCTTCAAGTGAAGAATTTGGTGACGAAATTTGTACGGCCTTTGCAGAAATTGATGTGAAGACGGGAAGCTTGAAGACTTTTGTTTTTGTAGTTTCTTTCTTCTTATTTGAGTCATAGGAAAAACCGTATTGTTAAAGGGGGTCTAGGTGAATCATAGTTCACATTTCCAAAGTGATGCTCAAACCTATAAATACACAAGCCGCTTCGAGTGAAGCCTTTGGAAATCTCCGGAACAGCTGACGCATTTGCTAGCGATAGTGACGAAGTTCATGGTCACTGACAAATTTGGTCAGGCCGAGGAGTTAGGATTTCGCCAGTGCGATCTACCTAAAAGTGAGGAAATTGAGTGCCCCGACAAATTTGAGAGTTCAAATTCCGACCGTTGCTGCGCCGCGGGCCAGCTGTCAAGTGGATCCTTATCCTGACAACGGCCGAATCAGAGAATGGCATTTATGACAATTCATGTCGGGTTGCCCTGGCTATAAATAGTCGCCCCCACAACCACTTGTTCATTGGCTTCTCCGAAAGAACTTGATACTTGTCATTTGAGAGCAACCCATCCTCTGACGACTTTGAGAGAATCCCAAGTGAGGAAAAACCCAACGCCAAAGTGATTGAGCATCACTGAAGAGATTGATCTGTGCTATCCGATGACTATTACCTTTGAAGACTGACATTCTTCCATACGATTAGGCATCAAGTCCTGAGTACACCAAGAGTCATTGTGGTGTGCCGGTGAACAAGGCTGTGAAGGTTTTGGAAGTCTACCTTGAAGACTTACCATGAGTGATTGGGCGAGGACTAAGTGACCTTAGCCCAAGAGGAATACAGTGAGGACTGTGTGTCCTCTGAGTTCATCTCAGCCGCCTCAACCAGACGTATATTTCATACAACCATTGGAACTGGTCTACCAAATCGTTGTGTCTTCACCGAGCCAACCTGGTTTCAAATTCCTCACCCTCCCTTAAATTATTCTGCTGCTGAAGAATGTGTGATGTATCTTCTGATGAATTTGAACTAAAGAATTTCAGCATGCCGTCTTTCATTTCTTCAGTTCATATTCTTCATGCTTATATGCTTGTATATATGATTGCATGTTCTTCACCCTTATGTATCGTGTATGCATGTACTCTGATTTTGTGATGATTTAGTTCCCTCACGTTTCTATTTCTTCACTCTAATCTTCGTCAAATTCATTAGAGTTTGATGAATTTTAAAAAATCTCCCATTCAACCCCCTCTGGGAGTAAACCTACGCTTTCAATTGGTATTAGAGCAAGGTACTCCCTTGTTCTATGTGATTTTGGTTTAACCACCTGGAGTTTTAGTTATGTCGATCGTAGGTATGATCAAGGTCTCCACTATGTGCCCCATTTTCGATGACACAGACTATCCTTACTGGAAGAACAAGATGCACATGCATCTTGAGGCAAATGACAAGGATCTCTGGTTCGTTGCTGAGAACGGCGTCCCCACTGTTGGCCCTAGCATCAATGATGTTGATGTGAAGAGATTCAAGCAACTCGATTCTTCAGCGAAGAACATCATATGTGGACATCTCAACAAAGGACAGTATGGAAGAGTGAGTGCTTTGGAAACATCAAAGCTTATCTAGGATAGGCTCTCCAAGGTCAATGAGAGAGTTTCCACTCAACGTGACTCTCAAGTTGATGTGCCTCGCAATCGCTTCAACCGCTTCAAGAGGCTTGATAATGAAAATGTTCGGCAAACTTTTGACCGCCTAACAAATATCTCCAATGAGCTACAGGATCTTGGCGCCACTGATATTACTGACCACGAGGTGGTGAATAAGTTGCTGAGGTCTCTTGATAGCTCATTTGACACCTTGGCACCGATGATTCAAGAGCGTCCTGATTACAAGCCACTTGATCCAGCTGATATTCTTGAGAGGCTCAATACTCATGAATTTCAGCAAGCTGAGAAGAGAGATATGTATGGTCCCAACTATGGATGACCCCGCGCTCTGAAGGCAAAAGCTAAAGCCAAGGCAATTTCTTCATCGGAAGAAGAAGAGTCTGAATGCGGTACTGATGATGCTGAGGAAATCGGCAGAGAACTGGTGATGCTTGTGAGGAAGTTCCAGAAGTTTTCCAAGAGGAACCGCTTTGGAAAGTCTTCAAAGTATGACTTGAAGAACACTGGAGAAGCTTGTGCTCGAGACTACAACAAGAGAACTTTCCACAAATGAAAGAAGCCAGGCCATTACATCGATGATTGGCCCCTTTGGCAAAAGGGTTCAAGGACGAAGAAGTCTAGCAAGCATGAAGACTCTGATGACAAAAAGAAGCCCTCAAAGTCTTCATCAAAGTCATCATTGTCGGTGTCAAAACCGGTGGATCTCGGATAGGGGGTCCCGAGCTGTGGATCTTGGATCAATGGGGAACAAGGGACGAAGGACACAATGTTTACTCAGGTCGGGCCCTCTCGAAGAGGTAAAACCCTACATCCTGCTTGATTATATTGAAGTGTATAGGATGATTACAGAGTCGATCTACCACGAGATCAGATGAACTAAACTCTAGGTGAGTAGGATGATTGTTGTTCTTCTAGCCTCTACAGACTAAACCCTCTAGTTTATATAGACACCAGGGGTACTAGGGTTACACATGGTCGGTTACATAGAAGGGATAAACATGCCGATTCTCTAATCTTTGACTTGGAGGACACACCAAGGCTCCGAAGGTTTCCTGTCCGGACACGGAGTCACCTCATAGCTCGGCCTTGCAGTAGTCATACAACAGCCCACCTGTCCGACCCATAAGAGATAGGCCAGCAACCTGAGGACCCCTTAGTCCAGAACTCCCTCAGTAGCCCCCAAACTAGTCTCCAACGCCTAGGTTCATGATTTCCAACCGCCCTGCGCGCCCAAAGTCTCCGGCTTGCGAGATGAGTTCTTCACCCCTTCCATGTTCGGCTGTTGATAGTTTGGCCGCCGATGACCTTTCAATCCGTCGAGTCGTCGTGGGGCCCTCAGCATCAATTTTTTATTAAGGGTTAAAGACACCCCTCGATTTCCGTGCATCAGTAGGAGGCAAACAACCCAGTAATCTTTTACAGAAAAACTCCTCAGGGTACAGGTAGGACGTACCTATTTAACACGTCAGGAGCGTGATAGGTAGTTCATCCATCCCAAATTAAGAAGCCAAGACAAGAACAGAGAAATCTGGAAAAAATGGCTGGTGCCCTAGGCTCATCCTCACGCCCTCATGGCCCTCTCTCAGGCGACTGGGCTAGCTGCTCAGTTCCACACCTCCAGTTAAGCAGATTCTAGATGCAAGGATATCTTCCCGCTTCAGATCATACATCTATTCGCGCCAGATTAACCTCTATGAACGGCGAAGCTCTTGCGGAGAACTTCCCTGGCCCAAGCAGGGAAGAGAGGGTATGCTTCGTGCCCTTTCTTTTACGAGGTCTAGGCTTCCCTATTCACCCCTTCCCTAGGGGCTTGCTAGAGTTTTACGGGATCCAGCTCCATCATCTCATCCCCGGATCCATACTGCACATCTCGGGCTATGTCGCCCTTTGCGAGATGTTTCTGGGCTACGAGGCCCATTTCGAGTTATGGAGGAAGTACTTCTGCCTTGTCCCCCATACCCGCGGGGGGTCAATTCTTGAAGTAGGTGGAGCCGAGGTATGTCGCATAGCCGGGACGTGGTATCCTGTTGGGACCTCGAAGAAGGATTCTGAAGAGTGGACCTCGAAATGGTTTTATATTGAAGATGTTCCCTTATTTGAACCAGTTCGGAGGGGTCTGCCCGAATACTCGGACGCTCCTTTAAAGAAGCGGTTCAACTGGCGGCCAAAAAGCCCTTCTCAAGGAGAGAGTGTCGAGGTGTAGCGCCTGGTTGCTAAGGTGAGGCTGTTGGCCCACAGTAAATTAACCATTATTGACGTAATGGCCGCCGCCATTACTCGATGCGTGCAACCTCTTGAACAAAGGATGCATCCCCTATGGTGTTATAATGGGACAAACGACACAACCCATTACAAACGAAAGGGGCCTTATAACCAGGCAGCAATGACAGCCATATTAGCCGATCTCCTCAAAGAAGAGGAAAAAGAGTTTGCCCGTCTAAGGAACAGGGATGGCTATTCGAGCTATAACCCCATTGAATGGGTAAGTTCAAGTTTCATTTTCATAGTCCGGGCATTACGTCCGTATCTATTAATCGGATCTTCCATTTTTTCGAACAGAATTGGAGGTGCTTGGTCGAGACCATCAGCTACCCCTCTCCACAACCAGAGAGCCATTCCTGCGATGACGATCCAGGATTCCTTGAGGACCCAGAGACGTTAATCGACTTTGAAGACGGGGTCTTTTACCAGGAAAGCCTCGATGGCTCCAAGGTGGCCCTCATAGTCGATCACCCTGGGACCCTCCCTTCTTCCGCTGTAAGTAGCTAGAAGGCCTCTTTCCGAAAAGGGCATTTGCCTCGCGCCATTCCGAGTATGCTGACTTCTACTCCCAAGGGTCGCCGTACCACGTGCTGAACACCAACGAGAGTGGTGCCGACACCAATTGCGGAGCTTCCAAGTGCGAGGTAGCTACGGGAGCTACATCGACCGCACCCCCGACCAAGAGGTAATACATTTGAGTTTACAGTTGGGTCATCAATATAGCCACTGCGAGTACCCGTAATCTTATTGAGACCTTGAAAGTGCAACTAATCCCTGGGTGGTTTTGGTAATTCTTAACAACATATAGCTCATTGAACTAATACTCTTTCAAGATGATCATTTCAGAAAGTTCAATGTTTGGCATGGCATGGACTAGGAATGTGGACCCCTCAAAATGCTAAGGACACATATTGGCTCAAGCTCAAGACTCTACTCTTTTCATTTTAGTGATCCAAGATCACATTGAGTCCATAGGAAAGCCAATACTATTAAAAGGGGATGATGTGTTGCTTAATGGCTTGCTTGATCAAAATGCTTAGTGATATGCTCCAAAAGCCCTCAACCACTTTCTCATATCCACATATGTCCCAAACCTAAAGTCAAACTCGGCCCCACCGATTTGATCTATCCGGCGCCACCGAGTTCATTTGACAAAGCCACTGCCAGAAACCCTAATCAGTTTGGTCTCACCGATAGGGATCTCGGTCTCACCGAGATGGGATTGCTAACTCTTTGTTTCCCTTCGTAACGTTTCGGTCTAACCGAGATGAGCGATCGGTCCCACCGAGTTCGCAATGCAAACTCTCTGTTTCCTCTTCGTAACATTTCGGTCCCACCAAAATGAGCGATCGGTCCCACCGAGTTTGCCTGACCAACTCTCTGTTTGCCTATTACAGAAATCGGCCTCACCGAGTTCATGTGATCGGTCTCACCGAGATTACGTTATGCCCTAACCCTAATGAAATCGGTCTCACCGAGTTGACATGTCGGTCCCACCGAAAAGCCTAATGTTCACATTTTGAACTAAATCGGTCTGACCGAGTTTCACTATTCGGTCCCACCGAGTTTGGTAAATTGTGTGTAACGGTTAGATTTTGTGTGGAGGCTATATATACCCCTCCACCCTTTCTCCATTCATGAGGAGAGCCATCAGAACGTGCCTACACTTCCAGCATTCATTTTCTAAGAGAGAACCACCTACTCATGTGTTGAGACCAAGATATTCCAATCCAACCACAAGAATCTTGATCTCTAGCCTTCCCCAAGTTGCTTTCCACTCAAATCATCTTTCCACCAAATCCAAATCTGTGAGAGAGAGTTGAATGTTGGGGAGACTATCATTTGAAGCACAAGAGCAAGGAGTTCATCATTAACACATCATCTATTACCTTTTGGAGAGTGGTGTCTCCTAGATTGGTTAGGTGTTACTTGGGAGCCTCCGTCAAGATTGTGGAGTTGAACCAAGGAGTTTGTACGGGCAAGGAGATCGCCTACTTCGTGAAGATCTACCCTAGTGAGGCAAGTCCTTCGTGGGCGATGGCCATGGTGGGATAGACAAGGTTGCTTCTTCGTGGACCCTTCATGGGTGGAGCCCTCCATGGACTCGCGCAACCGTTACCCTTCGTGGGTTGAAGTCTCCATCAACGTGGATGTACGATAGCACCACCTATCGGAACCACGCCAAAAATCTCCGTGTCTACATTGCGTTTGCTCCCTCCAAACTCCTCCCCTTTACCTTCATATGCAATGATTTACATTCCGCTGCTATACTATTAGAATTGCATGTGTAGGTTGATTGCTTGACTTGTGCTAAGTTGCTAAAATCTGCCAAGACTTAAAATTGGGAAAAGGCTAGATTTTTATTTGGTCAAGTAGTCTAATCACCCCCCTCTAGACATACTTTCGATCCTACAAGTGGTATCAGAGCTTTGGTCTCCATTTGCCTTGATTTCCATAGCTTTGGTGATCATAGCCTTGGTTTCACAACCTAGGAGAGTATGGCGTCTAGTGAGGGAAATTACCACCGTAGAGGTCCTTACTTTGATGGTACTAATTTTGCTAGTTGGAAGCATAAAATGAAAATGCATATTCTTGGACATAACCCCGCCGTTTGGGCTATTGTGTGTATTGGCTTGCAAGGTGAATTCTTCGATAGGAGAGAACCGAATCGTGAAGCTACCGCGGAAGAATTGAAGATGTTGCAATACAATGCTCAAGCCTGCGATATCCTCTTCAACGGATTGTGCCCCGAAGAATTCAACAAAATCAGCCGTCTTGAGAATGCAAAGGAAATTTGGGATACTTTGATTGATATGCATGAAGGTACCGACTCCGTCAAGGAATCCAAATTGGATGTGATTCAAAGTCAGCTTGACAAGTTCAAAATGAAGGATGGTGAAGGTGTCGCTGAAATGTACTCTAGGCTTGCTCTCATCACAAATGAGATTGCCGGCTTAGGAAGTGAAGAGATGACCGACAGATTCATCATCAAGAAGATCCTAAGAGCCTTGGATGGAAAATATGACACCGTGTGCACATTGATCCAAATGATGCCAAATTACAAAGATCTCAAGCCAACTGAAGTCATTCGAAGAATTGTAGCTCATGAGATGTCACTCAAGGATAAAGAAGAGCTTCACAACAAGTCTAGTGGTGCTTACAAAGCCTCATGTGATGCTCCTACATCGTCAAGTGAGAAACAAGCCTTCAATGAGGAATTGAGCCTAATGGTGAAGAACTTCAACAAGTTCTACAAGAGTAGAAGCAAGGAAAGAAGTTCCAAGTCAAGGTCCTACAATGACAAAAGATCTTCTAGTCGTGAGCATAATTGCTGCAATTGTGGAAGACCCGGACACTACTCCAATGAGTGTACGGCTCCCTACAAAAGAAGAGAAGACTCACCTAAAAGAAGAAGCAAAAGAGAAGAATCACCTCCAAGGGAGAGAAGGAGTAGAGATGATCGTTATGAACGAAGAACCTCTCGCAGAAGCAAGGATTCGGAAAGGAAGGACAAGTCATCAAGGAGCTATACAAAACGAAGACATCAAGCTCATGTTGGTGAATGGGTATCCGGCTCCGACTCTGACCACCACTCCGAGAGAAGTTATCACTCCGACTCCGAATATACTCAAGATGAAGGAGTTGCCGGTCTAGCACTTGTGTCAACCAACTCCTATGACATATTTGACTCACCAAATGAAGGAATTGGAAGATGCTTCATGGCTAAAGGCCCAAAGGTATCACACCCCGAGTATGTTGATTTTAATAGTGATGAAGATGATTTGCTAGGTGATGATGATTTACTTGTTGACAACTCTAGTAATGAAAACTATGATGAACTTGCTATTAATCATGCTAAACAAGATAAAACGAATGACGATGATAAGAAGGAGATTGAGCGTCTAACTAAAGAACTAAACACTCTTAAGTTAGCTCATGAAACTACCTTAGAAGATCATCAAGAGCTTTTAAAGACTCATGAGAAACTACAACCTAGAGCAAGAGCATGGGTTCTTAAAAGCAATCAATGATGATCTTCGTAAGAAAAGTTCTTCTTACATTGCAAAGCGTTTACTCTTGTCTACTTACATGCCGCAAGTAAAATCTAGCAACAAGAGTAAGAAAGATTCTTTTTCTAGTAGTAACAATAATCATGCTAAATCCAATATTGTTGCTTCTAGTAGTTCTTTTGATTCCACTAATGATTCTTTTAGCCAAGTTACACTTGAGCAAGAAAATAGCTTATTGAAGGGAATTATAGAGAAAGGTGTTTACAAGAGCCTTGCCGGAAGTAAGCAATTTGAGGAAATTGTACGCAAGCAAGGAAGGCACCGGAAGAATCAAGGTGTTGGTTTTGAACGAAAGTTCAATGCCAATGGAGTTGAGTGGGAAGAAGATCAATACCCCAAGACGAAGTTTGTTCCTCAACAAGAGAAGTATGATCCTACTTCCTTCGAGGGGACACAAACTCAAGATGATCTTCCACCACAAGACCTCAAGCAAAAATGCAAGGACAAGCTTCAAGAGGAGATTGATGCATTTGAAGAAGCTCCTAAGGCCTTGGTCAAGTGGGTTCCCAAGACTACATCAAGTTCTACTTCATCAAGTACGACTACAACTCCAAGGATTCCCATCAAGATGATGTGGATCCCGAAGAAGAAGAACTAGAGAATTCTTGAGGGTGACTCCACCAACATATTTCACTCATATCATTTTGGCAAGAACAAGTGCAATCAACTTCCACATCTTGCACTAGTTCAAGGAGTCACAAACCCTCTTGTTGGTAAGACAAGGGACAAGGTAACCTAATGCTTTCATGGACATCATCTTGTGTGTACTTCACTCTATGTCTATGGATATCCTTGTTTGTTCCTTGTGGGACTAACCCATGTAGGTATTGAAAGTGCAACTCACTCCAATGGATTGCTCCAAATGATCTACATCAACATTGAGCATCCACATCTTCAACATCTACATGAAGTCATCATCGACAAAACCCAAGGTTAGTTCATCCCTCTTAGGGGGGATATCACATCTAGGGGGAGCTTTACTCTAAGAATTGAGCTAAAGCAACTCTAATGGTGTGAACACAACAATGCTTTATGTAAAAGTGGTAACCCCACTTGTGCTTAAACGATGAGTATGACCCATGATCAAATGTTCTCATTTGACTCCTAAGTCAATATACTCATATATAGATGACCTAGTCATCGCCAATTGCTTGATAGATGCTAGAGTGTTTGTGCATGCTTTGTCACATATTTCATTTGCCATTTTATTGTGTGAGCATGTTGATTGCATACTTTTGTCATTCGAGGACATCCATTTGTTGCTTTGATTGTTTGGTCTCTTTGTTTTGCCAAATGTATGGACAAGAATGCCTAAGAACTTTCTCTAGCTATCTATGCTTTTCTCATCTCAAACTCTATTCATGCTACATCACAAAGTTTGATCAAGTCAGATTCGAACCCTCTGGGTGAGGAGCACTCGGAGTCACCGATTCGTCATAGACTTAAACTTCCAAAACCTCTTTGTGCATTTCGGTCTGACCGATTCATCCTTTCGGTCATACCGAGTTCACTGAGTTGATCTAGGTTTTCAATCTTGGTGCAATCGATTAGAACCATTCGGTCACACCGAGTTGCAGTAACCGCTTGCGATTTTGCATCTCGGTGCCACCGAGTTGTTCCACTCGGTCACACCGACAGGGTCAGGATATATATATACCGACGGGTCAAATTTTGGAAATTTCTCCGAAACCTTTTCATCCGCGCATGTCCTGCTCTGCCAACTCGGGTCTCCGAATCGTCTTCTCGTCGCCAGCGACCCTCTGCCGCTGGTCTCCGCCGACGTCAATGGAAATCTTCACCGCCGTAGCGAGCTCATCGCCAAGTTAGGGTATGAGTTCGACCCTTTGTGCAATCTTTACCTCTGATTCTTAGCACAAAGACAATGCCATGATTCTTACCACGTATGAGATCAATCTTTCCAACGAAAACTTCCTTTAGATTAGTTTTGATTCGAAAATTTAGTGTTAGGTTTCCGCTGAACCCATCTCGGACCGACCGAGTTGTAGAAATCGGTCTCACCGATTTGGCTTAGGCCATTGCACTTGTAACTTTCGGTCTGACCGAAAGTTGCAAATCAGTGTGATCGAGTTCAACTCTCAGTGAAACCCTAGCAATCTCGGACTCACCGAACTGTGTCTGGGTCTGACCGATCTCACTAGTTCAGACTCCAATATTGCTTCGGTGGCACCGAGTTTAACAAATCGATAGCTCCGAAATGCTTTCTGTGGAAAACTAAAACTAAGTTTTTGACTCAAGTGTTTTGCAAAATCTCTGCACTTTGTGATGCTCATCCATTCTATCTCATCTATAACTATTCACAGGGACAGCTTTCAGTTTGCAGTGCCGGAATGTCTGATCAGAGTGATAGCCAGAACAAGTCTGAGGAGCAAGTGAATCTAAGTGAGGGCACTAGTCCCTCTGACAGCTATGAGGATGGCAGCAGAAGTACTCCTAGCAACCTGCCTAAGGCTGCTACTAGGCAGAGAAGGTAGGCAAGATGCCAAGTGTTGAAGAGGCATCTCAAGTTTTTCTCAAGTCAAAACAAGATCAACTTAGCTATCTCATTCAAGCTACTTTGAGGATTGAGAAAGGTTTGGCCACCCTGACTCAGAATCAAGAGAGCCTGGAGAGGATCATTGAAACAAAGTTTTATGATCTGGACTTGAAGGTGACAGAGATGCAGACAGCTGTTGAGCAACTCCAGGAAGAAGCTGAGGAGAGGAAAGGGAAAGCTACCACAGATGCTTTTCAGAGAGTGCCTAGGGCACAGAGATCTGCAGCAGTGCCTGTGACAGATACAAGAGCTACTGCGTCAGCACCTGCAGCTACAGCTTCAGTTGCCCCTCCGGTTGCAAGTCCACCAGCTCCAACAACCTCAACAGATGCATTTGTTCTTGGAGTCCTCTCTTCACCGCCTCCCAAAGATCAAGCCTAGAGAGACGCATAGCACTATGCATTTTCAAGCTTTTTGGTAACTTGTTGCCAAAGGGGGAGAAAGTGTATAGATCATAGGCTTCGAGAGAGAGTGCTTGCTTCTTTTTGCCATTCTCTTTGCTACTTTTTGTGTGCTTGCTTGGTTGATACTCTATGTTTATGTGTGTGAGATACGTATGGTCATGTGTTTGATCATATCCTACATTAATGTTTGTGCTTGGACGATGACATTATTTATCTCTCTTATATGATCATTCACTTTGCCTTGGTGATGAGTGCATATTTTTCATATTCCATCATTTTGAGCGCTCCACCAAGATGTATGTGACATGGAAGAGTAACCCATGATCCTAATCGATTATGCATTTGCATTCAAAAGCAAATTTTAAATAATGCACAAATTTAGGGGGAGCTCTTGCTTATCACATACTTCTCAAAGCGACGATATATTTCATTCTTATTATCATGTGTCGAAGCTTTGATCTATATGTTGTCATCAATTAACAAAAAGGGGGAGATTGAAAGTGCAACTAATCCCTGGGTGGTTTTGGTAATTCTTAACAACATATAGCTCATTGAACTAATACTCTTTCAAGATGATCATTTCAGAAAGTTCAATGTTTGGCTTGGCATGGACTAGGAATGTGGACCCCTCAAAATGCTAAGGACACATATTGGCTCAAGCTCAAGACTACTCTTTTCATTTTAGTGATCCAAGATCACATTGAGTCCATAGGAAAGCCAATACTATTAAAAGGGGATGTGGTGTTGCTTAATGGCTTGCTTGATCAAAATGCTTAGTGATATGCTCCAAAAGCCCTCAACCACTTTCTCATATCCACATATGTCCCAAACCTAAAGTCAAACTCGGCCCCACCGATTTGATCTATCCGGCGCCACCGAGTTCATTTGACATAGCCACTGCCAGAAAACCTAATCACTTCGGTCTCACCGATAGGGATCTCGGTATCACCGAGATGGGATTGCTAACTCTCTGTTTCCCTTCGTAATGTTTCGGTCTAACCGAGATGAGCGATCGGTCCCACCGAGTTCGCAATGCAAACTCTCTGTTTCCTCTTCGTAACGTTTCGGTCCCACCGAAATGAGCGATCGGTCCCACCGAGTTTGCCTGACCAACTCTTTGTTTGCCTATTACAGAAATCGGCCTCACCGAGTTCATGTGATCGGTCTCACCGAGATTACGTTATGCCCTAACCCTAATGAAATCGGTCTCACCGAGTTGACATGTCGGTCCCACCGAAAAGCCTAACGTTCACATTTTGAACTAAATCGGTCTGACCGAGTTTCACTATTCGGTCCCACCGAGTTTGGTAAATTGTGTGTAACGGTTAGATTTTGTGTGGAGGCTATATATACCCCTCCACCCTTCCTCCATTCGTGAGGAGAGCCATCAGAACATGCCTACACTTCCAGCATTCATTTTCTGAGAGAGAACCACCTACTCATGTGTTGAGACCAAGATATTCCAATCCAACCACAAGAATCTTGATCTCTAGCCTTCCCCAAGTTGCTTTCCACTCAAATCATCTTTCCACCAAATCCAAATCTGTGAGAGAGAGTTGAGTGTTGGGGAGACTATCATTTGAAGAACAAGAGCAAGGAATTCATCATCAACACACCATCTATTACCTTTTGGAGAGTGGTGTCTCCTAGATTGGTTAGGTGTTACTTGGGAGCCTCCGTCAAGATTGTGGAGTTGAACCAAGGAGTTTGTACGGGCAAGGAGATCGCCTACTTCGTGAAGATCTACCTTAGTGAGGCAAGTCCTTCGTGGGCGATGGCCATGGTGGGATAGACAAGGTTGCTTCTTCGTGGGTGGAGCCCTCCGTGGACTCGCGCAACCGTTACCCTTCGTGGGTTGAAGTCTCCATCAACGTGGATGTACGATAGCACCACCTATCGGAACCATGCCAAAAATCTCCATGTCTACATTGCGTTTGCTCCCTCCAAACTCCTCCCCTTTACCTTCATATGCAATGATTTACATTCCACTGCTATACTCTTAGAATTGCATGTGTAGGTTGATTGCTTGACTTGTGCTAAGTTGCTAAAATCTGCCAAGACTTAAAATTGGGAAAAGGCTAGATTTTTATTTGGTCAAGTAGTCTAATCACCCCCCCCTCTAGACATACTTTCGATCCTACAGACCTGCAGAAGAAGTGTACCTCCACCACCGTCCGAAGACGTTAAGGAGGCGCCAGGGCATAATCCCGAACTGGGGTCCTCGGCACGGGCCGGGCTCAATGCAGAGGCTTCTGCCGCAGACCAACCTCCAGAGGATCCAGGGGATGCTTCGGTTACCAGTTCCGAAGTCGAATGTGTGATGAATCACCGACGGTGGAAGGAGTCCCTGCGTCATATCGCATATTCCGACCAGGAATTTAATGCATTTAGGTCAGTAGACGCATACCTCGGAGCAGCCCGGACCGGTCTCGAGGGAGTTGCCAACCTCCTGTCCACCAACATGCAGGTACGAGATTGGTTTTTAGAACCAAACATAAATCCTAACCCAGTAGTCCCCGAGCCTTAATTCAGGCAGGACAGCCGAGTTAAGGATCTAAGAGTATATATATATATATATTTGTGATATTGTGTAGGCCTCGAGGGAATAGAACAAAAAAAAGTCCGAGGACCTTGAGCTAAACCGAACACAGTTGGCCGCTGCAAAATCCGAACTGGAGGAGGTCAAAAAGTTCACCAGGGAGGCGCATGGTGAGGAAAAAAGCTTTAATTTGCATGAATTATCTGGGGTATCTTGTTTAACACAGGCTTCCCTTGTAGCAGCTGAGTCCATAGGTCAACTAAAAAAGGACCTGGACGCGGCCAAAGAATCTCAAAGGTACGCCGAATCGCAGCATGAAGCTGGCCGCCGAGTACTGAGACGAAGCCATGAGGAAAAGAACAAGCTCAAGGCAGAAAACCAACAGCTGGCCGAAGAAATTAAGAGTTTGAAAACTCAACTGGCACAAGCCCTTGAGGAGAACCAGAGATTAAAAGGTGGCATGTTCGGTAAGTAACATCTCAGCTTTTGATTGTGTAGAATATGAGTATTGTGTGAGTGTAAAGGACATGCCATTCCATGTGTTAGGTCTCCTCACCGGGTGTCCTGAAGAAGAGATGAACTCATTTGGAGGGAACCTATTAAAGGAATTGTCCATTGTACATGAGCGAGCTCAGAAAGCTATGAAGAGCCTGGCCAAGGCATTATGGCCGATCGAGACGCCTCCAGAAGGGATGGCTGAACTGGCCAATCGATTTAAGGGAGCTTGGCGTCGCTTTGAGGTATGGAAGATATCAGCTTGTCGAGAAAGAGCGCGGGAGGCCTGGGCAATGGTGAAGAGTCGTTTTACCAAACTCAAGCCAGATCATATGGCTCATGTTGGACAGGCAGGGCCGGATGGGCAATAAATACCTCTCCACTTGGTGTATGACCAAGTGATGCCCGCTACTCGGTTCTCCCAGGAGGACTGTGCCCTAGATAGTATAATAGATAATCTGGACAAGGAGCGGGGGGGTTTGATTCTATGTATCTATGTACTTTTACATCAAGCATTCTCTATTCGTACTGTAAACACTGTCTTAACCGGCCATCGGCTTCCGCCTCCCCAGCCAGTGGCCGGGGAGTGTTCCATACCATGTGACCCGAGGGAACAGGAAATCACTTCGGGTAACCAGGCAATCCGGCAGTTTGGTGTGAACAGACAAAGTGCTTGTGGAGTTTTATGTTATATTACTTTTTAACATAGGAAACATCTTCCAAAGAAAATAGTTCCTCCATGGGTTCCTTTCTTCAGGTTGTCATGTTGAACATAGATGTTTTTTAGCTGCATACCTGCAGTATGCGGGTGTTGGCTATTTCGGGAAAAGAAACCCTGGTGTCTTGGTGGTGAACACCAAATTATTTTCACTTCCTTCATGGCCGACCAATTGTTTTCTTAAGAACGCTAGCTTTTAGCTTCGCCCGTGTGAGGTAGGTACGTGGCTGGCCCGGTCATAACAATCACAGAGGTGCTCCCTTTACCCCCTAGCCGAACAATCGGGAACATAGGGGGTAAGCATAGGATCGAGGCAACCCAGCTTGGCAAAAACTTAAGTCAAATTGATGCATATAATGGCTTTAAAGACAATATGGAAGGGTGCAAACACGACAGAGGCAAATAGGTGCATGAAAAGTATATTGATTGGCTCCTTTAAAGGAGCCCCCAGGTAGATCCGGGTAGTACATTTGAAGATGTATAACTAAAGAACTGAACGCAGTTTGGTTTATCCGAACATAGCCTGGGAGGTGCTAACCACCTGAAAAAGTAAAAAGGAAAGGAAAAACTATAGCAAAGGAAAGGCTAGTTGTAGTGGCGACACCGGACTAGCCATAGAAGCGCCGAAGCCGAGCTGCGTTCCATGGGCTTGATTCGAGGCGATTATCTGCTGGGTTGCAAAGACCATATGCTCCTCCTGCTAGCACTTCATAGATTATGAAGGGACCCTCCCATTTGGGCGAGAGCTTGTTCTTCTGCTTCTCAGGGAGACGTAGGACGAGTTCGCCTATGTTGTATGCCTTCGCCCGAACTTCCCTGCTCTGATAGCGCCGAGCCTGTTGTTGATAAAACGTAGAGCGGGCCCGAGCTATGTCGCGCTCTCCTTCCAAGGCGTCTAGGTCATCCTACCGATCTAACTCAGCTTCCTTTTCTTCGTACATGCGCACTCTAGGCGCGTCATGAATGAGGTCGCACGAGAGGACTGCTTCTGCGCCGTACACCATGAAGAAAGGCATGTATCCCGTTGACCGATTAGGCATGGTGCACAGTCTCCAAAATATGTAGTCAAGCTCCTCTACCCAATGGCAATCGGATTCTTTCAGGGAACGAACCAGACAAGGCTTTATGCCAC
Source organism: Thinopyrum elongatum (assembly GCA_011799875.1). NCBI lineage: Eukaryota > Viridiplantae > Streptophyta > Magnoliopsida > Poales > Poaceae > Thinopyrum > Thinopyrum elongatum. Next base: position 274,064,198 of record CM022298.1, read on the forward strand.
TCATGATTAGTCCATTGGCCCGTTCGACCTGTCCGATGGTCTGTGGGTGGTACACCGAAGCATAATCGAGCTTGATGCCCATGTTAGCGCACCAGTCTTTTACCTCCTGGGCTGTAAAATTGGATCCATTGTCCGTTATTATGCTGTGGGCGACACCATAATGGTGGACCACGCCGGATATAAAGTCGATGACCGGTCCGGACTTAGCTGAAGTTACTGATACGTCCATTTTGCATCATGTTTTCCTACTATTATTTATGATATTTTTATGCATAATAATGCTTTTTGGAGTAATTCTAATGCCTTTTCTCTCATAATATGCAAGGTACACACAAAGAGGGAGAATTCCGGCAGCTGGAAATCTGGACCTGGAAAAGCTACGTTAGGCCACCTATTCTGCACAACTCCAAACAAGCTGAAACTTTACGGAGATTTTTTATGGAATATTTGAAGAATATTGGAGCAAATAAGTACCAGAGGGGGCCCACCAGGTGGGCACAACCCACTTGGGCGCGCTAGGGAGCCCAGGCACGCCCTGGTGGGTTGTGCTCACCCAGGCCCACCTCCGGTGCCCATCTTCTGGTATATAAGTCATTTCGACCTAGAAAAAATAAGGAGAGGACTTTCGGGACGGAGCGCCGCCGTCTCGAGGCGGAACTTGTGCAGCAGCACTTTTGCCCTCCGGCGGAGCGATTCCGCCGGGGGAACTTCCCTCCCGGAGGGGGAAATCATGGTCATCATCATCACCAACAACTCTCCCATCTTGGGGAGGGCAATCTCCATCAACATCTTCAACAGCACCATCTCATCTCAAACCCTAGTTCATCTCTTGTGTTCAATCTTGTTACCGGAACTATAGATTGGTGCTTGTGGGTGACTAGTAGTGTTGATTACATCTTGTAGTTGATTACTATATGGTTTATTTGGTGGAAGATTATATGTTCAGATCCAATATGCTATTTAACATCCCTCTGATCTTGAGCATGATTATCATTTGTGAGTAGTTACTTTTGTTCTTGAGGTCACGGGAGAAATCATGTTGCAAGTAATCATGTGAACTTGATATGTGTTCGATATTTTGATAGTATGTATGTTGTGATTCCCTTAGTGGTGTCATGTGAACATCGACTACATGACACTTCACCATATTTGGGCCTAAGGGAATGCATTGTGGAGTAGTAAGTAGATGATGGGTTGCGAGAGTGACATAAGCTTAAACCCCAGTTTATGCACTATTCCGTAAGGGACCGATTGGATCCAAAAGTTTAATGCTATGGTTAGAATTTATTCTTAATACTTTTCTCGTAGTTGTGGATGCTTGCGAGAGGGTTAATCATAAGTAGGAGGCTTGTTCAAGTAAGAACAGCACCTAAGCACCGGTCCACCCACATATCAAATTATCAAAGTAGCGAACACAAATCGAATCAACATGGTGAAAGTGACTAGATGAAATTCCCGTGTACCCTCAAGAACGCTTTGCTTATTATAAGAGACCGTTTTGGCCTGTCCTTTGCCTCAAAAGGATTGGGCTACCTTGCTGCACTTTTGTTACTACTATTGTTACTTGCTCATTACAAATTATCTTGCTATCAAACTACTCTATTACTTACAATTTTAGCACTTGCAGACATTACCTTGCTGAAAACCACTTGTCATTTCCTTCTGCTCCTCGTTGGGTTCGACACTCTTACTTATCGAAAAGAGCTACAATTGATCCCTTATACTTGTGGGTCATCAAGGATATTTTCTGGCGCCGTTGCCAGGGAGTGAAGCGCCTTTGGTAAGTGGAATTTGGTAAGGAAACATTTATATAGTGTGCTGAAATTTATTTTGACTTGTTACTATGGAAAACAATCCTTTGAGGGGTTTGTTCGGGGTATCTTCACCTCGACCGGAACCACAATTAGCTACCCCTCAACCTACTGCACCTACTGAAAATATTGAATATGAAATTCCTTCGGGTATGATAGAACAACTGCTAGCTAATCCTTATGCAGGAGATGGAACCGAACATCCCGATATGCACTTGATATATGTGGAACAAATTTGTGTATTGTTTAAGCTTGCAGGTTTACCCGGAGATGAAGTTATGAAAAAGGTTTTCCCTTTATCTTTGAAGGGAAAAGCATTGGCATGGTATAGGCTATGCGATGATATTGGATCTTGGAATTGGAATCGATTGAAATTGGGGTTCCACCAAAAAATTTATCCTATGCATCTAGTTCATCGTGATAGGAATTATATATATAATTTTTTGTCCTCGTGAAGGAGAAAGTATCGCTCTAGCTTGGGGGAGGGTTAAGTCAATGTTATATTCATGCCCCAACCATGAGCTCTCAAGAGAAATTATTATCCAGAACTTTTATGTTCGGCTTTCTCGTGATGATCAATCCATGCTTGATACTTCTTGTACTGGTTCTTTTATGAAGAAGACTATTGAATTCCGGTGGGATATTTTGGAAATAATTAAACGCAACTCTGAAGATTGGGAACTCGACGAAGGTAAAGAGTCAGGTATTAAGCTTAAGTATGATTGTGTTAAATCTTTTATGAATACCGATGCTTTTCAAAAGTTTAGCACTAAATATGGACTTGACTCTGAGATAGTAGCCTCCTTTTGTGAATTATTTGCTACTCATGTTGATCTCCCTAAGGAGAAGTGATATCACCCACCTATTAAAGAAGAAGTTAAAGAACCGGTACCAATTAAAGAGGAAACCATAATTTATAATGCTGATCCAGTTGTTCCTACTGCTTATATTGAGAAACCACATTTCCCTGTTAGGATAAAGGAACATGCTAAAGTTTCAACTGTGGTTAACAAAAGTTATATTATAACACCTAAACCTGATGAACAAATTAAAGTAGAACCTAGTGTTGCTATGATTAAGGATCTCCTGGAAGAAAACATAGATGGGCATGTTATTTACTTCTATGAAGAAGCTGCTAGAATTGCCAAACCTGATAAAAAGGATAATCATAGACCTATTGTTGGCATGCCTGTTGTCTTAGTTAAAATAGGAGATCACTGTTATCATGGTCTATGTGACATAGGTGCTAGTGTGAGTGCTATTCCTTATTCCTTATATCAAGAAATTATGAATGACATAGCACCTGCAGAAATAGAAGACATAGATGTTACTATTAAACTTGCTAATAGAGACACTATATCACCAATTGGGATTGTTAGAGATGTTGAAGTCTTGTGTGGGAAAATAAAATACCCTACTGATTTCCTTGTTCTTGGTTCCCCACAAGATGACTTTTGTCCCATTATCTTTGGTAGACCTTTCTTGAACACCGTTAATGCTAAAATAGATTGCGAAAAACAAACTGTCGGTGTTAGCTTTGGTGATGAGTCCCATGAGTTTAATTTTTCCAAGTTTAGTAGAAAGCTTCATGAAAAAGAATTGCCTAGTAAGGATGAAATAATTGGTCTTGCTTCTATTGCTGTGCCTCCTACTGATCCTTTAGAACAATATTTGCTAGACCATGAAAATGATTTACATATGCATGAGAGAAATGAAATAGATAAGATTTTCTTTGAATAACGTCCTCTGCTTAAACACAATTTGCCTATTGAAACTCTAGGAGGTCCTCCTCCACCTAAAGGTGATCCTGTGTTTGAATTAAAACAATTGCCATACACTTTGAAATATGCTTATCTTGATGAAAAGAAGATACATCCTGTTATTATTAGTGTTAACCTTTCAGAACATGAAGAAGAAAGATTATTGAAAGTTCTAAGGAAGCACCAAGCTGCTATTGGGTATACTCTTGATGATTTAAAGGGCATTAGTCCCACTCTATGTCAGCACAAGATTAATATGGAACCTGATGCTAAACCCGTTGTTGATCACCAACGTCGGTTAAATCCGAAAATGAAGGGAGTGGTAAGAACGAAAATCTTAAAACTTCTGGAAGCAGGTATAATCTATCCTATAGCTGATAGTAGATGGGTAAGTCCTGTTCATTGTGTTCCTAAGAAAGGAGGTATTACTGTTGTTCCTAATGATAAGAATGAACTTATTCCACAAAGAATTGTTACAGGCTATAGAATGGTAATTGATTTTAGAAAATTAAATAAAGCAACTAGAAAAGATCATTACCCTCTGCCTTTTATTGATCAAATGCTAGAAAGATTATCTAAGCACACACACTTTTGCTTCCTTGATGGATATTCTGGTTTCTCACAAATACCTGTTTCTCAACCTGATCAAGAAAAGACCACTTTCACTTGTCCCTTTGGAACTTATGCTTATAGATGTATGCCTTTTGGTTTATGCAATGCACCTGCTACCTTTCAAAGATGTATGACTGCTATATTCTCTGACTTTTGTGAAAAGATTTTTGAGGTTTTCATGGATGACTTCTCTGTTTATGGGAAGTCTTTTGATGATTGTTTAAGCAATCTTGATCGCGTTTTGCAGAGATGCGAGCAAAAAAATCTTGTCTTGAATTGGGAGAAGTGCCACTTTATGGTTAATGAAGGTATTGTTTTGGGCCATAAAATTTCTGAAAGAGGTATTGAAGTCGACAAAGCTAAGGTTGATGCAATTGAGAAAATGCCATGTCCTAAAGATATCAAAGGTATTCGTAGTTTCTTAGGTCATGTTGGTTTCTATAGGAGATTTATCAAAGACTTTTCTAAAATTTCTAGGCCTCTTACAAATCTTTTGCAAAAGGATACTCCTTTTGTTTTTGATGATGATTGTTTAGAAGCCTTCGAAACACTCAAGAAAGCCTTAATTTCTGCACCTATTGTTCAACCACCTGATTGGAACTTGCCTTTTGAAATTATGTGTGATACTAGTGATTATGCTGTTGGTGCTATTCTAGGACAAAGAGTTGATAAGAAACTGAATGTTATTCATTATGCTAGTAAAACTCTAGACAGTGCACAACGAAATTATGCTACTACTGGAAAAGAATTTCTAGCAGTGGTGTTTGCTTGTGATAAATTTAGATCTTATATTGTTGATTCAAAAGTAATTGTTCACACCGATCATGCTGCTATTAAATATCTTATGGAAAAGAAAGATGCTAAACCTAGACTTATTCGATGGGTTCTCTTGCTACAAGAATTTGATTTGCATATCACTAATAGAAAAGGAGCTAAGAACCCCGTAGCTGATAACTTGTCTAGGCTTGAAAATGTGCTTGATGACCCACTACCTATTGATGATAGTTTTCCTGATGAGCAGTTAGCTGCAATAAATGTTTCTAATAACACTCCTTGGTATGCTGACTATGCTAATTACATTGTTGCTAAATATTTACCACCTAGCTTTACATACCAACAAAAGAAAAATTCTTCTATGACCTAAGACATTACTTTTGGGATGACCCACATCTTTATAAAGAAGGAGTAGATGGTATTATTAGACGCTGTGTACCTGAGCATGAACAGGGACAAATCCTACGGAAATGTCACTCCGAAGCTTATGGAGGGCATCATGCTGGAGACAGAACTGCTCACAAGGTATTGCAATCTGGATTTTATTGGCCTACTCTCTTCAAGGATGCCCGTAAGTTTGTCTTATTTTGTGATGAATGTCAAAGAATAGGTAATATCGGTAAGCGTCAAGAAATGCCTATGAATTATTCACTTGCTGTTGAACCATTTGATGTTTGGGGATTTGATTACATGGGACCTTTTCCTTTCTCTAATGGGTATACACATATTTTGGTTGCTGTTGATTATGTTACTAAATGGGTAGAAGCTATTCCAACCAGTAGTGCTAATCACAACACCTCTATTAAAATGATTAAGGAAGTTATTTTCCCAAGGTTTGGAGTCCCTAGATATTTAATGACTGATGGTGGTTCACACTTTATTCATGGTGCTTTCCGTAAAATGCTTTCCAAGTATGATGTTAACCATAGAATTGCATCACCCTATCATCCTCAGTCTAGTGGTCAAGTTGAACTTAGCAATAGAGAAATAAAATTAATTTTGCAAAAGACTGTCAATAGGTCCCGAAAGAATTGGTCTAAGAAATTAGATGATGCACTTTGGGCTTATAGAACAGCATATAAAAATCCTATGGGTATGTCTCCTTATAAAATGGTTTATGGAAAAGCTTGTCATTTGCCTCTTGAGTTAGAACATAAAGCATATTGGGCAGTTAAAGAACTCAACTATGATTTCAAACTTGCCAGTGAAAAGAGGTTATTTGATATTAGCTCACTAGATGAATGGAGAACCCAAGCTTATGAAAATGCCAAATTATTTAAAGAAAAAGTTAAAATATGGCATGATAAAAGAATCCAAAAGCGTGAGTTCAAAGTTGGAGAATATGTTCTTTTGTACAACTCTCGTTTCAGATTCTTTGCAGGAAAACTCTCCAAATGGGAAGGACCCTATGTTATCGAGGAGGTTTATTGGTCTGGAGCTATCAAAATAAATAATGCCGAAGGTACTAACCCGAAGGTTGTTAATGGGCAACGAATAAAACATCATATCTCAGGTACGCCCATTAATGTTGAAAGTAATATTATCCAAACTTTGACACCGGAAGAACACATAAAAGAGTTCTTCCAGAACACTCCAGAATCGTGAAAATAAGGAGGTACGTGATACGGTAAGTAAACGGACTTCGAAAAAATCTGCAAAAATATTTTTTGTCAGTTTTGGAATATTTAGAAAATTAGGAAAAATAAGAAACTTCTAGGAAGCGTACCCTGGTGGGCACGTGTAACGCCCAAGATGCAATTCTATCCCAATCACGTGATGAACTCATGATTGGGGCACAATCGCATTTCGGACGCGTAGCAAGGTGGCATACAAATTCATACAACCCAAGTGAATAGATAGAATACGAGATCCAGGCAACACTTGCCCTAGAATAGCATAAATATGACAATCATCATACAATCATCCATACAGATAGTAGAGTCCGACTACGGACTAGATCAAAAGAAAACACCACCCTGCTACAATCCCCGGATACTCCGACTAGGTCCTCTACTGATCGTCCGGATAAGTAACATAGAAACGACCACGATCCTCATCAAACTCCCACTGGAGCTCAGTGGCATCTCCTGCATCAGACTCAACGGTACCTGCAACTGTGTTTGTAGTATTCTATGAGCCACGGGGACTCAACAATCATATCACCCACGGTATCAAGACTAACAAAGCTTAAAAGGGTAAGGCATGGATAAGTGGTGGAGTTGCAGCAAGCACTAAGCATATGTATGGTGGCTAACTTACGAATACAAGAATAAGATGAGAAACTACGCAACGGTCGCAAACTAGTAATGATCAAGAAGTGATCCTGAACTAGTTACGTTCAAGCATAACCCCACCGTGTTCTCTTCCCGAACCTCGTCGAAAAGAGACCATCACGGTTACACACGCGGTTGGTGTATTTTAAAGAGTTTAGTGTCAAGTTCACTACAACCGGATATTAAAAATTCCCATCTGCCACATAATCGCGGGCACGGCTCTCGAAAGTTTAAACCCTGCAGGGGTGTCCCAACTTAGCCCATGACAAGCTCTCACGATCAACGGAGGAAATCCTCCTCCCGGAACAACCCGATCAAGCTCGGAATCCCGGTTCACAAGACATTTCAACAATGGTAAAACAAAACCAGCAAGACCGCCCGATGTGCCAACAAATCCCGATAGGAGTCGCACATATCTCATTCTCAGGGCACACCGGATGGGCAAGACGTCGGGTTGGCTGAGACCCTGGTTGCCCAGGGGGCGCCGGACATCGCCCAGGTTGGACCAACACTCAGAGGAGCACTGGCCCGGGTTGTTGATTAAGAATCCTCGGGTTAATTACTCCCTATGCAAGTTTTAGTTGTTATTAGGCAAATGGTAAAACCAAAGTTGGGCCTTGCTGGAAGAGTTTTATTCAAAGCAAGCTGTCAAGGGGGGCCCATAAACCCCAACCGTGTAAGGAACGCAAAATCAAGGAACATAACACCGGTATGACGGACACTAAGGCGGCAAGAGTGGAACAAAACACCGAGCAAAAGGCCAAGCCTTCCACCCTTTACCAAGTATATAGATGCATTAATTAAATAAGAGATATTGTGATATCCCAAGATATCCATGTCCCAACATGGAACAACCTGCACTGCACCTGCAACTAGCAACGCTATAAGAGGGGCTGAGCAAAAGCGGTAACATAGCCAAACAACGGTTTGCTAGGAAGGTGGGTTAGAGGCTTGACATGGCAATTTGGGAGGCTATATAACAACTAGTAGGTAGCGCGACATAGCAATAGAATGAACAACTAGCAAGCAAAGATAGAAGTGATATCGGAGGTGATGATCATCTTGCCTGAAATGTCCTCAGTGGTATCGGGAACTTGCTCCTCGTAAACGTACTCGACAGGGTCCTCAGGCACGAACTCGTCTCCCGGCTCTACCCGAAGCAAGAACACAAACAACGGACCAACAATCAATCACGGTGCAATGCGCAAACATGATGCAAGACATGACATGGGATGCAAGATATGATGTGCAATGCATATGGGTGCTCCGGAAGGGGAAATGATGAACATGGCACCATCTTGGTAATCCAAGCATGCCACTGGATAGATTGGAAGATTTCGGTTGAAATCGATATAAAGATCACCAAAATCGGATGCATGGTTTGAAAATGACTAGCAAAACCATATGCAATGCAATCTGTCAAAAACAACAACATGACACTTAAGATGCAACATCTAAATATGCTACAGCACTCCAACATGATAACAAATGGTATGGCAGTGAAGTACATGGCAAGCACTACAAAACATGATTACTGAGGTACTGCTAGAAACCACTAGAACATGCTCAAAACATCATGGCAAAAATGCAAATGATAACAGTTTTACAGACTTGGAACATGGCAAAAACAGATTCAGATAGCAATGTTTGCAAGCTTGTGGCACTCATCACAGTGCACTTTATGGCATGGAATAAATTCTAGCATGAAGTAGACATGAAAATGAAGCTATACATATGCAAAACTACCATGTAGCATGTTTGAATGTAATCACACAAAAATGACAAAAAAGCAACATGATGTAAAATGGCATGTGTGCATACTTGCTCAAATGAAGAAACCAATGCCACCACTGGATTCATTGGATTTTTCTAGCTCCAAAACATATATAATATGTGGGGGGTACTTATAGAAAAATCACCACAAGTGCATTAAGTGAGAATTTGCCTAAAATGAAAATGAGCAGAAATGGCATTTTCCTTATTTGGAAACGTCCAGAAATGGACTTGCCCGAAATGGAATATGGCATCTTCTAGAACTGGAATATTCGCCAGATTAAAAGAAATTAAGAAAAAAGGAAAAACTGCTTAGTATGACAAGTGGGTCCTGGGGGGAAGTGAGTATGACAAGTGGGGCCAGCCTGTCAGCGAGTGCAAGAAGGAGAAAAAGGGGGGTTTTGGGTGCTCCCGGGGGGAATCGACCCCGGGTCTCCCCGGTGGAGGCGTGGCACGGGAACCACCAGGCTAGGTAGGTGCTTCTGCTATGGGAGGGGGTTCGGCCTCCTTTGAGGTGACCCCAGTCGAAGATGGCCTCCAGATCGAGGCCAGAGACGACGACGACGACGCCGGCGAGCGACAGCGGCGACTGGCGGAGCAGAGGAGCTCCGGCGGGCGCGCGGGATCGACAGGGGAGCACGTGCAACAGAGAGCTGGGGCGCTCGAGCACGAGCATAGCTCTGCTCGGGGCCATGGCGTGTGCAGCGAGCAGGGAAGCAGCACGGCACGACAGCGAAGCAGACAGGGCGCGTGGGGAGCGGGCGTGCGCGCGCGAGGCAAGCGCAGCGAAGGGGCGCACTAGGCGAGAACCGGAGCCGGAGACGCTACTGCATCTACGCGAGCAACAGAGAACTTCAGGCTTCGCCGGAGCGTCGAGAGCACGACGGATGCACGGGGCTAGAAGCTCCTACGGTGATCTAGCGCGGCAGGAAGAAGAAGGAAGGGAGGCAGGTATACCTAGCTCACCCTAGGACACGGAGAGGTTGACGGATACGTGCCGGAGGCGACCGGAGCGAGCTCTAAACTTGGCGAAGATGTTGTCCGTGAAGCAGGGAAGGAAGAGGACGATGGGGAGGTAGATCCAGGGGTTGTGGCGTAGCGTGCGTTGTGGTAGAAGGACGCAGGGGTGTCTGTTGTCCTCTCCACGGCGACAGACGGGTCGGAGGCGCGACGTGGACGGCTACCCCGAGCTCGAGCTCTTGCTCAGCTGGAGCATGGTGGACAGGGCGACGGTGTGGCGTGGCTAGCCTTACCTGGCAGCGGCGAGGGAAGAAGAGGAGGGGGATCGGTCGAGGGGAGACCCTAGGGCACCGGGGACATCTTATATAGGGTCTAGGGACGAGCTCCGGCCATCAAATCATCGGGCATGCCGACGTGGCTCCTGTGGATGAGCTGCCATACAGTGGAGACGAAGCTCTTGTCGCTGGTGGGTTGGATGGGCCGGAAGAGGCAAGTGGGCTGGCTGGCTCGAGGGAAAAGGCCCAGGTGGGATCGCTGGGAAGTCTCTCTCTCCCTTATTCTTTTTCTTTAAATCTTTTCTTCAAGCAGAAAAGCAAGAAAAAGGCCAGAGAGCTAGGAAATGAAATAGGATGAGATAAAAATATATCTGAGGTCCTGAATTTATGAAGCATTTGAATAAATTGCTTTGGGCATTTTTAGAGGTCGGTGAACTGAAGGAGGAAAATTCTGTCCTCAAGCATAAGCTAAGGAAGAAGGACAAACCCACTACTTCATCACCACCACCTTGTTCTTCATCACCAAAGGAAATTGAGTTTCGGGTATGGGCACTCCCCTTGGCTTCCGCCAAGCTTGGGGGAGGTGCCCCGGTATCGTGTCATCCCCACTAACTTTTTGCCTTTACTTATTTTAGTTCGATTTTTTGCTTTAGATGAATAAAAGTTTAGTTCGATCCTTTCTTTTTGAGAGCTTGCTTAGTGGTCTATCCTTGTAATCATGTGCAAGATATATAATAAAGTTTAGTTTGAGTTTTTGCTTTCTTACTTTCATGTTGCAATAAAAAAAAGGGAAAGGAAATAAAAGAAAAAGATCATATGCTAATATTATGGTAGGTGATGGCACCACATAAGGAAAAGTATAAGTAGAAAATTTTATTAGAGATTGACAAACATAGCATTGGTCAATGATGTGACTCATGAAAGAATTAATAAGGGAAGAGAAGATTCACATATAAATACACTATCCTAGAAATCTTTTGTGATTGTGAGCCCCCATCAAAATATTATATGCCAAAAATTGTTGACGTTGGACAAGGAAGACAACGTAATGATTTATGCTTGTTCATATTCACATAGAAGTTATATTGTCATAGATCCTTCAACATGTGGTGCTTGCCCCCTATCTTTGCTAGCCAAAAATTCCGCACTAAGTAGAGATACTACTTGTGCGTCCAAAAACCCTTAAACCCAAATCTTATTTTCAAGTGTCCACCATACCTACCTAGGGATTGAGCAAGATCCCTCAAGTAAGCTGTCATCGGTGCAATAAGGCAATAAAATTGCTTCTAAAAGTGCGAGATCATTTAGTGTAAAGGAAAATTGAGCGTTGTACGAACTTGTGATGGTGAAGAATAAAAGCGACAGACTGCATAATAAAGGTTTCCATCACAAGGGGCAATACAATGTGACGTTCTTTTGCACTAAGGGGTTGAGCATACAAACAAATAAGCGCAAGGCAACCTCTGCTTCCCTTTGCGAAGGGCCTATCTTTTACTCTTATGTAAAGAGTCAAAGTTCTTCTCTTTTTTCCTTTTATTTTTATCCTTTGGCAAGCATCATGTGGTGAGGAAAGATCTAGGCACATATGTCCAGTTGAATATGGGTGGCATAAGTTATTATTGTTGACATCGCCCTTGAGGTGAATACGTTGGGAGGCGAAACTATAAGCCCCTATCTTTCTATGTGTCTGGCTGAAACGTTTTGCTCATGTGTATGCGGTGAGTGTTAGCAATCATAGAAGACTATATGATGGTTGAGTATGTGGACTTGCCTAAAGGCTCCGATATGTGACCCTTCCTGAAAAGATGATGAATTGTAGTTGCAAAGTTGACTGAGAACATAGTTTGTTGGTTTCTAATAGAGTTTATGCTTTATACTTCAATTGTGTGATGAACTGCCACTTATTCATGAGAAGTCTATGATAAAAGTTCTATGGTAAAAGTCTTATGTTTAAATTTGTTGCTGTTATAATAATCTAGATGATGCTTCTATGTCCGTATTTTGTTTTTATCGACACCTCTCTCTCTAAGCATGTGGACATGTTTTTCGATTTCAGTTTTCGCTTGAGGACAAGCGAGGTCTAAGCTTGGGGGAGTTGATACGTCCATTTTGCATCATGTTTTCCTACTTTTATTTATGATGTTTTTATGCATAATAATGCTTTTTGGAGTAATTCTAATGCCTTTTCTCTCATAATATGCAAGGTACACACAAAGAGGGAGAATTCAGGCAACTGGAAATCTGGACCTGGAAAAGCTACATCAGGCCACCTATTCTGCACAACTCCAAACAAGCTGAAAATTTACGGAGATTTTTTATGGAATATTTGAAGAATATTGGAGCAAATAAGTACCAGAGGGGGCCCACCAGGTGGGCACAACCCATCTGGGCGCCCCAGGGAGCCCAGGCGCGCCCTGGTGGGTTGTGCTCACCCAGGCCCACCTCCGGTGCCCATCTTCTGGTATATAAGTCATTTTGACCTAGAAAAAATAAGGAGAGGACTTTCGGGACGGAGCGCCGCCGTCTCGAGGCGGAACTTGGGCAGGAGCACTTTTGCCCTCCGGCGGAGCGATTCCGCCGGGGGAACTTCCCTCCCGGAGGGGGAAATCATGGTCATCATCATCACCAACAACTCTCTCATCTTGGGGAGGGCAATCTCCATTAACATCTTCAACAGCACCATCTCATCTCAAACCCTAGTTCATCTCTTGTGTTCAATCTTGTTACCGGAACTATAGATTGGTGCTGGTGGGTGACTAGTAGTGTTGATTACATTTTGTAGTTGATTACTATATGGTTTATTTGGTGGAAGATTATATGTTTAGATCCAATATGCTATTTAATACCCCTCTGATCTTGAGCATGATTATCATTTGTGAGTAGTTACTTTTGTTCTTGAGGTCACGGGAGAAATCATGTTGCAAGTAATCATGTGAACTTGATATGTGTTCGATATTTTGATAGTATGTATGTTGTGATTCCCTTAGTGGTGTCATGTGAACGTCGACTACATGACACTTCACCATATTTGGGCCTAAGGGAATGCATTGTGGAGTAGTAAGTAGATGATGGGTTGCGAGAGTGACAGAAGCTTAAACCCCAGTTTATGCGCTATTCCGTAAGGGACCGATTGGATCCAAAAGTTTAATGCTATGGTTAGAATTTATTCTTAATACTTTTCTCGTAGTTGCAGATGCTTGCTAGAGGGTTAATCATAAGTAGGAGGCTTGTTCAAGTAAAAACAGCACCTAAGCACCGGTCCACCCACATATCAAATTATCAAAGTAGCGAACACAAATCGAATCAACATGGTGAAAGTGACTAGATGAAATTCCCGTGTACCCTCAAGAACGCTTTGGTTATTATAAGAGACCGTTTTGGCCTGCCCTTTGCCTCAAAAGGATTGGGCTACCTTGCTGCACTTTTGTTACTACTATCGTTACTTGCTCCTTACAAATTATCTTGCTATCAAACTACTCTGTTACTTACAATTTCAGCACTTGCAGACATTACCTTGCTGAAAACCACTTGTCATTTCCTTCTGCTCCTCGTTGGGTTTGACACTCTTACTTATCGAAAAGAGCTACAATTGATCCCCTATACTTGTGGGTCATCAGTTACTGGTTTCGCCTCAATCCATTTAGTGAATTTGTCGACCATAACCAGTAGGTATTTATTCTTGTTGGTCCCCCCTTAAGTGGTCCGACCATGTCCAGCCCCCAGACCACGAAGGGCCAGGTGATTGGTATCGTTTGGAGAGCTGTGGGGGGCATGTGGCTTTGGTTGCAAAAAGCTGGCATCCGACGCAATGTTGGACTAGCATGTGTGCATTTGAGCGGGTGGTGGGCCAGAAAAACCCAGCTCGGAAGGCCTTGCTGACCAGGGCCCGAGCTGCCGCGTGGTGACCGCCCATGCCAGCATGTATCTCGGCCAAAAGTTGTTGCCCCTCCTCTTCGGATATGCATCGTTGGAGGAGTCCGGTAGTGCTTTTCTTGTATAGTTCGCCCTCGTTGACCTTATAAGCTTTGGAATACCGAATTATGTGTTGTGCCTCGATCTGGTCGCCGGGGAGCTCTTGATGGAGGAGATAGGCGAGGAAGGGCTCGGTCCATGGCGCGATGACTGCCATGACTTCGTGAGCTGAAGCTGTTTCTTCTAGTGCTGATCCTCCGATGATTTCCTCGTCTGGTTCAATGATGGGCAGGATGATCTATTCATGGTCATTGGCTCCAGCATCCTTGCCCTCGTCCTACCACACCACGGATGGATTGAAGAGCCACTCCAAAAAGGTGTTCTTTGGGATCGGGTCGCGCTTGGCGCCCATGCGAGCGAGGACGTCTGCAGCTTGATTGTTGTCTCTGGAGACGTGGTGAAATTCTAGCCCTTCGAACCAGGCAGATATTTTAAGAACGACATTACGATATGCCGCCATCTTTGGGTCTTTAGCATCGAATTCTCTGTTGACTTGGGAGATGGCGAGGTTGGAGTCTCCTCGCACCTCGAGCCGTTGGATACCCATTGACGTTGCCATGTGAAGTCCATGCAATAGAGCCTCGTATTCGACAACGTTGTTGGAATCAGTGTACATAATTTGAAGTACATACTGGATGTTGTCGCCAGTGGGGGATGTAAGGATCACCCCAGCCCCGAGTCCGGTTAGCATTTTGGATCCATCAAAGTACATTGTCCAATGTGAGTATGTGCTATATTCCTTGGGGAGCTCGGCTTCCGTCCATTCGGCGAGAAAATCGGCCAACACCTAAGATTTAATAGCTCGGCGTGGTTTGTACATGATTTTGAAGGGAAGGAGATCTATGGCCCATTTGGCAATGCGGCCAGTGGCGTCCCTGTTGTTGATGATGTCATTCAATGTTACTTCGGATGCCACCGTGACTGAACACTCTTGAAAGTAGTGTCGGAGCTTTCGGGATGCCATAAAACTGTATAAGCTATCGTCTGGTAATGAGGATATCGAGATTTGCACGGCGTGAGTACTTCTAATACGTAATAGACTGTCTTTTGTACCCAGAACTTGTGGCCCTCCGCTTCTCGCTCTACCATGAGGACCACGCTCACCACTTGATTCGTGGCCGAGATGTACAACGGCATGGCTTCGCTGATGCCAGGTGCAGCTAGTATTGGATTGCCGGCCAAGAGCGTTTTTATTTCTTCCATTGTGGCAGTTGATTCATTGGTCCATTCGAAGTTTTTGGTCCGTTTGAGCAATCTGTAGAGCGACAGTGCCTTTTCACCAAGGCGGGAGATAAAGCGGCTCAAGGCCGCCACACAGCTTGCCCGCTTTTGGACATGTTTCAGCTCCGTAGGGATCGCAAGCTGAGACAGGGCTCAGATTTTAGCCGGATTGGCCTTTATTCCTCTATGGGAGACAATAAATCCGAGTAGTTTGCCGGCGGGAACTCCGAAGACGCATTTGTCCGGATTGAGTCGTATATTGTAAGCTCGCAGGTTGTCAAAAGTTTGGCGGAGGTCATCCACCAAATGGCTTATGTGTTTAGTCTTAATGACCACGTCAATTGACGTATGCCTCGACTGTTTTGCCGATTTGGTTTTCTAGGCATGTTTGAATCATGCGTTGGTATGTGGCTCCTGCATTTTTTAACCCGAAGGGCATTGTGTTGAAGCAGAATGGCCCGTAGGGGGTGATGAAGGCGGTAGCGGCTTGGTCGGACTCCTTCATTTTGATTTGATGGTATCCGGAGTAGGCATCGAGGAAGCACAGTGAGTCGTGTCCGGTGGTGGCGTCGATGATCTGGGCTATGTGAGGTAGAGGGAAGGGATCCTTAGGGCAGGCTTTATTTAGGTCTTTGAAATCGACACACAGCCGCTAGGATTTATCCTTTTTGGGCATCATGACCAGGTTTGCCAACCACTTGGGGTGTTTAATTTCTCGGATGAATCCGGCTTCGATTAATTTAGCTAATTCTTCGCTCATAGCTTGACGCTTGGGTTTGGAAAATTGGCGCAGCGCCTGTTTGACTGGCTTGAAGCCCTTGATAACATTCAGGCTATGCTCTGCTAGTCCTCGTGGGATTCCTGGCATATCTGAGGGGTGCCAGGCAAATATGTCCCAATTTTCACGCAAGAACGTGCGCAGCGCCTCCTCTACCGCGGGGTCCAACTGAGCTCCAATGGACGCTATTTTGTTGGGGTCCATTCGATGCACTTGGAATTTGATGATTTCGTCCACTGGTTTGAAGGATGTGGATTTGGGCCTTTTATTGAGGACTACATCATCCCTATCCACTATTGAGCGCAGTGTGGTTAATTCCTCGGCTGCGAGAGCCTTGGATAGTGCCTCGAGGGCAAGTGATGTTGTTTTGTTTTCGGCTTGAAGAGCTCTGTCTGGATCACTTGCAATTGTGATCACACCATTTGGCCCTGGCATTTTGAGCTTCATATACCCGTAATGTGGTATAGCCTGAAACCTTGTGAATGCTTCACGTCCCAATAGGGCGTGATATCCGCTGTGGAAGGGCACAATGTGGAAGAGTAGTTCTTCGGACCTGTAGTTCTCGAGAGTGCCGAATACTACGTCAAGAGTGACTCGTCCGGAGCAGCGCGCCTCTCTGCCGGGGATAATTCCTCAAAAGGTAGTGTAGCTCTGTTTGATGCGAGATCTGTCGAACTGTATTTTGTCAAGGTTATCCTCGTAAATGAGGTTTAAACCGCTGCCTCCGTCCATTAGCACCTTGGTTAATCTGAAGCCGTCCACTATGGGATCGAGGACTAGTGCAGCGGGTGCTTGGACGGGGCGGGCCCTTGGCTCATCTTCCTCGTCGAAGGTGATTGGTGTATCCATCCATGAATTTGCGGCTGACACCTGGTGGATTTGACCGAGCTCTCAAAGGGCTCTTTTCCTCTGATTATTTGAGGAAAATGTCTCATAGACCATCAGGACCTTAGTGTCGTTGTACGGGGGTGTTGCTGACCGTCTACTGGAGGGTGAGACTCCGAGGATAGCTTCCCCACTCTTAGCCACCTGCCTAACCACCCAACAAGCTCGGAGGCTGTGGGTTGAGTTTGTGTTCAGCAAGACCGAATGTATGTGGCATGGTTTGTCCAGTAGCTCGTCGAGGATTGTTTTGGGTCCGGCGAGGGATCCATTCTTCTTCTCGGCAGGCTCATGTTCGGCCGACCACCGTGGGTATATGCGTTTTGCCCGAGTTTTTCTAGGTTCCTCGGCATGGGTTAAAAAATTCTGTAACTCGCCTGGTGACTCATAATATATATATGAACTCTAACCCGCCTGGCGACTCTTGTTCAAAAATGTTAACAGGCCCCAGAAGTGCTAGTCTTGGTCAGAATATGCTGTTAAAGCTGAAGGCGACTTATTCATTAACCGAATAGCTATATATTGGAACTCTGCACAGCCTTGTGGCCTTATCAGGTGGCAAAAAACCTCCAACCCTCATCAAGATTGTGTTGGATCATCTTTCAATAGTGCCAGCTCAAATTGAAGAACATAAATTATCAGCCGCCCGCGCAGGAGCCATTGTTGCTCTAAGTCGGGCCAAAGCTTGGCAATCAGAGCTAGACCCAAAAGAAATGGCTACCGGGTGTCCAGAATTCAAGTCTGACAGGTCAATCTTTGAAGAAGAAGACTTCAACAAATGTGTCAGAGAGATGAGGCCCTTGGCGTGTAAACTTACAAAGGAGCTGGATCTGAACAAGTACCAGCCGGCTTATGATGATAACAATGCTAAGATTAAGCCGCCGTCACATGATGTTATAGACCTTATTCTGCCAAGGCGTAAGCATACCTTTGCCTCTGATCTTGATCCTTCTGTTATGCTTAACGATGAAGCCACATTTGAAGCTTTAACCGGCATCGACTGGACCTCGGCCAATCTCCAGATGGCCATCAACGAAGAGCCGGCACAAGATGATCTGGGGGCTTCAAGCTCAAGGCAGCAAGATGACAACAACTTGCCCAGCCAAAACTCGGACGGCGCCGACACCGGCTCACTGGAGTAACTTAACTCCAAAAAACACTTGGTCACAAATTTTTTGGGCTCAGCTGAAGCCATGTAATAGGTAGCTGAAAACAATTACTTGCTCTGCCATGCCTTCGTGCATGTTCTTATCAATTTATGCTTTCAACAGCTTGAACTTCTATGATTTTATGATGCACAACTATTTTGCACTATTACCAAAGACTTTGGCGGCTTATAGAATCCATCAAAGAGCTGTTAATCCTTCAACTGGCGGCTTACAATCATAATCCAGGGCGAGTTAAACAACTCAACAACCAGGGCGGCTTATAAACCGATTCAATTGTGGAAAATATCACCTTGGCAGCTTATAGCCTCAATAAGCTCAATATAGAGCAATATGACCCAGATCAGCATGACCCGGTGACTTCTCATCTGTAAGAGGTTTCTGAAAAATAGAAATAAAGAGTATGCATAACTCAAATATTTGTTAAGCCGACATATAAAGCACAACCAAAATAGATTGATTTTTAAAAAAAATAAGTTTTTGCTTCAAAGAAGCTTGGCATAAAAGCCTATAATCCCGTAAGCCGGCTCTCATGTGACATAAATCCGTCGTTTAAACCTTAACTAGTTCAGGGTCTTATTGAAAGATTAACTGTTAAGAGTACGAACAGGCCACATAGCGAAGAGACTACAACAGACAGGTAGGTTTATCTTAGCTCACTGTAAGCCGGCTCTTACGTGACATAAGCCGCCATTTTAACCTTGACGAGTTCAGGGTCTTTAAAAGATTAGCTGTCAAGAGTACGGCGGGTCACCTGGCGGAGTAGCAAGTTGCAAACAGGCAGGTTTAACCCAGTCATGGCATGAAAGCCGGTCAAAACAGGTTATACGCTATACTCATAGAGCAGGAAGCCCCCAAACGACCCATAACATGGCATAAAAGCCAATCAAGAGGGTTATACGCTATGCTCATAGAGCAGGAAGCCCCCAAATGACCAAACATGGCATAAAAGCCAATCAATAGGGTTATACGCTATGCTCATAGAGCAGGAAGCCCCCAAATGACCAAATATGGCATAAAAGTCGATCAAGAGGGTTATACGCTATGCTCATAGAGCAGGAAGCCCCCAAATGACCAAACATGGCATAAAAGCCGATCAAGAGGGTTATACTCTATGCTCATAGAGCAGGAAGCCCCCAAATGACCTTGTGAGTAACCAATAATGACTCTTGCTCCAAAGATTTGAGATGAAACGACAGAGGCCCCGAATCTTGGGGATGTCGGCTTTATTATACTGATCAAAAAGTATGTACATCAATGAAGGTATGTACAATGTTGAGAGCCTATGACTCAAGTGTAGTAAGGCCGAAGATGAGCAATGTTCCACGGCCTGTTGGTCTCCTCCTCAGACATGCGGGAATCTTTGTTCTCGCGTATGTCAATGGGGTAGTAAGACCCAATATTGAGATTTTTGCTGATCACAAAAGGTCCTTCCCAAGGAGGCGAAAGCTTATGCATCCCTGTTTGGTCTTGAATCAAACGGAGCACTAAGTCGCCCTCCTGAAAGGCCCTGCTTCGAACTCTATGGCTGTGATAGCGACGTAGGCCTTGTTGATATATTGCTGAATGAGCCGCCGCAAGGTCACGCTCTTCATCCAAAGCATCAAGTGAGTTCTGACGTGCCGTCTCATTATCAGCTTCAACGTAAGCCGCCACCCTGGGCGAGTCGTGCCGGATATTGCTTGGGAGAACCGCATCTACGCCATAAACCATGAAGAAAGGCGTATAGCCTGTTGACCTATTACGGGTGGTTCTGATACTCCAAAGGACTGAAGGGAGCTCATCAACCCAACAAACCGGTGTTCGCTGCAAAGGAACCATAAGCCGGGGCTTAATGCCTCTCAAGATTTCTTGGTTAGCCCGTTCTGCTTGACCATTAGACTGTGGATGAGCCACTGAAGAAACATCAAGACGGATATGCTCTCTTTGATAGAACGCTTTCATAGCACCCTTAGACAGATTAGTGCCATTATCAGTGATGATACTATGAGGATAACCAAAACGGAAGATCAGCTTTTTAACAAACTGAACTACAGTTGCCGCCTCACAATTGCTAATCGGCTCTGCCTCAACCCATTTGGTAAATTTGTCATCCGCCACCAAAAGATGGTTCTTTTTATCCTTAGATCTCTTGAACGGTCCAACCATATCAAGTCCCCAGACTACAAATGCCAAGTTACTGGGATCATACATAATTCCTGAGCCGGCACATGAGCTTGTCTGGAATTTTTTTGACATCCATCACACTTGCTTACGATATCCTCTGCATTAGCGTGAGCCGCTAACCAATAAAACCCATGACGAAAGGCTTTAGCCACCAAAGATTTTGAGCCGGCGTGATGACCACAATCACCTTCATGGATTTCTCTTAAGATTTCACGGCCCTCCTCAGGAGAAACACAATGTTGGAAGACCCATGTCACACTGCATCGGTGTAACTCGCCGTTGACAATAGTCATAGACTTAGACCTCCTGGTGATCTGTCGTGCCAAAATCTCATCTTCGGGTAACTCGCCCCGGGTCATATAGGCCAGATAAGGCAACGTCCAATCAGGAATAGCACGAAGAGCCGCCACCAACTGCGCCTCCGGGTCAGGGACAGCAAGGTCCTCCTCCGGCGGCAACTTGACTGAGG
The DNA here is from genome assembly GCA_011799875.1 of Thinopyrum elongatum. Taxonomy (NCBI): domain Eukaryota; kingdom Viridiplantae; phylum Streptophyta; class Magnoliopsida; order Poales; family Poaceae; genus Thinopyrum; species Thinopyrum elongatum. Next base: position 274,085,090 of record CM022298.1, read on the forward strand.
GATTATGCAACACATCGAGGAATATATTAGGGGGTACTGGCTTACGTTGAGACCCAAGCCGTGACAATGCATCAGCCGCCTCATTCTTCCGTCGATCAAGGTGATCCACCTGATAACCCTTAAAGTGACCAGCAATAGTATCAACCGCGCGGCGATAAGCCGCCATGAGCCGGTCTTTAGAGTCCCACTTGCCAGAGACTTGCTGCGCCACAAGGTCTGAGTCGCCCAGGCACCTGACCCGACTTAAATTCATCTCCTTAGCCATACGAAGGCCATGGAGTAAAGCTTCATACTCAGCTGCATTGTTAGTACAAGGAAACTGTCGGATTCAGGGCCCCGCGGACCCAAGAAAGGTTCGAACTCTGGGGCGTGTGCGAAGGACTCAACCTATCCAGCCAACCAGCTTGTCGCCCTACGGCCTAGCTCGATTCACACGAATAAGGAAGAAGATGAACACGGCAGTTTACCCAGGTTCGGGCCACCTTGCGGTGTAAGACCCTACTCCTGCTTTGTGGTGGATTGGCCTCACGAGGGGCTGAGGATGAACTAGTACAAGGGATGAACAACCTCATGAAGTTCGGGGGTGAGGGAATGAGTCGGTCCGGTTCGGATCCCCTCTCTTCGGTGGTGGCTAACCTATATGTATAGTGGCCTCGGTCCTCTTCCCCCAAAACATAGGCGGGAAGGGATCCCACAGTGGCCAATTTGAAAGGGGACAAGTAGTACATCTTATCCTGACGAAAGGTGGTCTTCGCCTGCAAAGCTTCTGGTCGTGACGCAGCGATGGGCTCGGCGATGACATCCGTCCTGCCACGTCGGTGGCCTTGGTCTCATTGCACCAGAATGAAAACCTTTGCCAGATTCCTTGGGAACCCACGCCTGTTCTTGCCTCCTTAGCACCAAAGAGGAAACTGCCTTCTCTACGCCCGCTGGCGCCCGCCTGGCCTTGGTCATCATGGCTTGCATCATCGCGACCTCATGAGGTTGGGTACCTGCATAGAAATCTCTGCTCCTCAGGAGGCAGTCTGGGGAGGCCGCTCCCTCGGGAGGTCTTGGCGTCGTCCGCCTCGTGAGGCTTGGCCCCTCGCGAGGGTCTTGTCCTGATAGCCTTGGAGGTGGGCCGTACCAGGTCGTTGATGGAGGCACGCCGTGGGCCGCAGGCAGGCAAGTCTAGGTACCCTGGTTCCCAGAACGCCGACAGTAGCCCCCGGGCCCAAGGCGCGCTCGGACTTGGCTTCGAGGCGAAGCCAAGGGGCAAGGGCTAAGCGCTGCGGGCCCCAATCGCCTGCGGGCCAGGCCGACGCGTGGCGCTTGATGGGACATGGTCATCTCTGCTTCCCCACGCCGCCTCGGCAACTGCCCAGGCTGACAAAAGACTGGCGCCCGCTACCAAGCCATCATTGCCTTCCCTACGCCTCGCCCCAGATCCCCTTTCTCCTAGCCAAGAGCATCCCCAGATCCAGTTGTGTTCCTCCTTCCTTCTTCACCTCTTCCTCCAAAATCTCGCGAATGGCGTCCGGGAAGGCGAAGCCTGCCGCGCCAGCCATGAGCTCCTCCTCCTCTCCTACGCCAGCCCTCGGCATGTCCTCCATCACCGAGGAGAAGCACCTTGCCGCGGCGCTCCCGCTGACGGCGAGTGACGACAATGAGTGGAACGAGACCATCCTCCTGGCCGGCTCCGCCGAGCAAAGGACCTTGGTGGAGACGTTCTATCCCTTCTTCCTCCACAGCGTCTTCGCGGGGCTCGTCCCACCTTTCTCTAGATTCTTCACTGCCGTCCTCGACCACTACCAGGTTCAGGCCCTGCATCTCCAGCCCAACTCCATTCTCCTCCTGTCCATCTTTGCCTTTTATTGTGAGGCATTCATGGGCATGAGGCCCTCCGTTTCGCTCCTCTGACACTTCTTCTACCTGCGGATGTATGATCCCGCCCAGCGCTCTGGCTGCGTATCCTTCGCCGCGGTCCACAAGAGCAACGTGCTCATGAGGGCCAGGAAGAAGGTGGACAACTTCCGGCAACGGTGGGTCTTCATGGACGCCAAGGGCCTCAACGTGCGGCTGGAACTGCCAACCCAGCTGCCGGAGAAGCTCGACAGGTGGGGTCACGAGAAGTTCTCTGACCCCCGGGCTGCGTTAGTCCTGAGGAAGATGACCGCAGGCATGGAGGCCAAGGCGCTGACGGGAGGCATGCTCGTCAAGGAGTTCCTGATGCAGCGCCTGGCCCCGCTCCAGGCCCACACATGCCCCATGTGGGAGTTCTAGGGTGCAGAGGACGATATCCGGCTGCGCTCGGGGAGCTTGACGGACGAGGAGCTGGACAAGGCCATGAACACCCTGCTCAAGGGCGATACGAGAGACCTCCCGGAGGCCTACGTACCACTGTACCGCCGTGCTGACAGGGAGGCGCTGGTCACCGCCACGCCTGTCTTCAATGAGCTGGGGCTCGTACCACCTGAGCTCCCCAACTCCCCGGTGCTGGTGTCTTCTGGCGATAACACCGGTGAAGAGGGCGAGGAAGACTCGAAGGTGACTAAGGACGACGTGGCGGAGATCACTCCCCCGTCCCAGAGCGAGCTACTCCGCGGCCTCAAGGATGACGACGACGCCGTCGAGCCCCTGGCCGTGGAATCCCCACGCTCCATCGGGGTCATCACGAGGTCCGGGGCCACCCCGCGGGCCCTCCGAAGGTCAGGCCAGGCGACCCCGAAGAAGGGCCGGGCGGCAACTCCTCCTCGAGGTGACGCCTCAGCCTCGCCAACCATTGGTGCCGCACCGAGGCCGGCCGACATGCGCCCCACCAACCCCCAAGACGCGGCAAAGGCCGCGCCCAGGAAGACCGGAGGCTCCCCGGCCCTGGCTAGGAAGAGGGCGTACATTGCCCCTGACGAGTAAGTGCTTTACCTTGTTTTTTTATCGCCCTTTGATACCGTGCCCACAGCGCTCCCCTCTTGGTGACCAGGATGGGCGTCGTGGTGAAGAAGAGGAAGGAAGGGGCCGGGACCCCAGAGGCGCCACCGCTCGCCACAGCGGTGCCGGCTCTGACACAGGAGGAAGAGGTCGCCTCGCGCCTCCTCGCGATGGAGCGGGCCCACCAAGGCACGACAGTGGAACCTCAGGAGGAATCTGCCCCCACGGGCCAGCAGGCCCCGGAGCCGCCAATCCTCGTAGTGCCCACGGGGGGTTCAGAGGCTCCAGTGCCCCAGGATGCCCTCGCGGCTGCCACCCTGGCAACGGCGCCAGTGCCGCCTCCTCCCCAGGCCCTTATACTGGCGGACTGCGGCCCCCTCGTTAGGCCCGGGGCTTTGGAGGAAGCCTATGCTGCGCTAGATCAGCTCCGGACTGATCTCCAAGACGCCGACAGGTGCCTGGTGAAGGAGCGCATGGGGCTGATCTCGGGGTGGCTCCAGGCCAACACGTTCACTAGGACGGCCTAGGGTCGGGCTGAGGCTGCCGCCGTGGAGAGCAAGAGGGAAGCTAACGAAGCCACGGGGGCTCGCGACGCAGCACTGGCCGACGCGGCGTCCGCCAAGGAGCGCTGCGACAAGGTGGAGGCTGAGCTGAAGGCTCTTCGTGAGGAGCAGGCCGCCCACACCCAACGGCTTCAGCAGCAAGAGGAGGACCTCAAGGCCCGTGAAGCGATGCTCGCCGATCGCGACGCCAAGCTGGCCCAAGCGACCGCCGACCAAGCCATGGAGCAGGACCGCTTGGGCAAGCTGAAGGAGGAGGTGGACAAGGCCCAGGCGTCCCACGCCCGGCGTGTCTCCGAGGCGACGGCCCAGCTGGAGGTTCGGGTGAAGGCCCTTGGCGCCGCCGAGAAAATAGCAGCTGTGGAACGCGATGCCTTCCTCTCCCTCGATCTCCAGTCTCACGAGGCGCTGCGCTCCATCTGCGGGGGAGTGTACAAAGAGCCACTGGCAACTCCTAAGGACGGCCTCGCCGGGTTTTTCCCTAAGCTTGTTAAGGCACTTGAGGGTGCCGCCACTGGAGTGGACTCCTGGGTGGAGGGGGAGTGCCGCTCGCTCTTTACCGCGGCCGCGACGCGCGTATTCAACCACCTCCACCTTCGGGACCCAGGCTTCGACCTCAGCACACTAATCGAACCGGTGGCTCCTGAGTCCCGTATTGCTGATGCTGAGGCCATGAAGGGGCAAGTGGATGCCCTACTGGGGAAGTTCCTCTGTTTCCCCAACCCCGAAGCCTCGGCGGCGGAGGCTGGCGGCGGCGAAGATGGTGGCAACGTCATCGACGACGGGCTTCCAACGACCAAGGCGGGTGGCAGCAGCGGCCAAGGCGGCGGTGGTGCCTCTTCTTAGTTTGACCTTGCAACATTAATCGTGCCTCGCGGAGGCGTAAGAACTTCTGCTTGAATTTGTGGAACATTATGTTTTTTAATGACTTGCTGGAACTCCGCGATTTCTTTTCCGTGCTCGGTTTCCTTCCTGTTTGCCTTAGCGTTCTGCGCCGGCAGGGCCCAGCCCCGCGCATACCTCGACTGCCGTTGGGGTGTCCGGATCACCAGGACGAGACCAAGGGGCGAGGGGCTACGTGACTAGTGAGGCCCCTGAGTCGCGATGCTCAGGAGTCCCCCTTGACGTACGAACAACCTCAATGTTCTGCATCGGCAGGGCCCAGCCCCGCGCATACCTCAACCGCCGTTGGGTGTCCGGATCACCAGGACGAGACCAAGGGTGAGGGGCTACGTGACCAGTGTTGCCCCTGAGGCACGATGCTCAGGGGTCCCCCTTGACGTACGAACGGCCCTCATGAAGGAAAAGCGAGTAGCCGTCCAAGCTAGTCCGGAGTCCTCCATACCTTGCTCACCAGCTTTCTCCCGGGGGGAACGCGAGAAGACCAGGTACCCATACCTAGTAGGGCGGCGTATGCCAGGCATGGCCTGAGCACAGCCCCCGTGCCCAGCCCCCTCACACGATCCTCCGAGGGAAAAGCTATGAGGTGTGACCGGGCGAAGAGCCGAGAGGCTGTCCTGAGGTTGGTGCGGCCACGAGGGCGCCCTCAGTTATTTATTCACCAGCGTGGAGCATGGTGCTTCCACTCTAGCATGGGCATAGCCGCTCCTCGACCGTGTCGTCCTCCAGCGTGGAGCATGGGGCTTCCACTGGTGCGTGGGTGGGAGTTCCCTCTAGGGGAGACTCCGGGGCATGTACAACCCCGTTCCTACGCGTGGCTAGCACGGCAGAATTGGAGGAGGTGTATCTGGGCACTCGTGAGCCAGTGCGGGACTCACGAGGCCCTACCTCAAGGTGGGTTGCGCCTGAATTTTTAGCGCGGGGCGCTTGCAAGAAACCTGTAAGATGTTGAGGTGGCCTGCACCGAGTGAATCTCCGGAGGTCATCGCATGAGAAGGCTAGACACCAACGACCCCAGGAGGTGACGTGAACGGGGCCGGCCCGCCAGACAGAGATTAGCCGTTGGGTTTATCGACGCTGCAGGGACGAACCCGAGCACAGACGCCATGCCCAGTCTTCTCATGCAACAATCCTAAAGAAAGACCATCGGCGCATGGCTCCCATGGCGGTGAGGCACCGGGTCGCATGCCCTGACTCATCCACTCTTGATTAGCTCATGCGAGAACAAGGCACCAAGGACCACGGGAGGTGACGTGCACGGGAGCTGGCCCGCGAGACAGAGCTCGACCACTTGGGTTTAGCGACGCTGTAGGGACGGACCCGAGCACAGACGCCGTGCCAGTCCCTAATCATGAGGCGGCCACGGGCGGGTTTGTCAGGGCGCACAACATTCATGGTGGCAAAACTCCAGACATGCAGGTTGCAATATTTAAGAAATTCATAAAAGGCGATGCCAGTTCTGATACATGTGCAAAATGATACAGGCTGCAGGGCGGGCCCTAACAGCTTGAGGATAATGCAGCCCGAGGGGCGCCCTCAACTGAACAAACCAAAAACTCACATGGCACGATTGTTGTAGAAGCGTTGAAGTAGCTGAAGACATGCGCTGCCGAGGTCGCTCCTCACGGGCCAGCCGGCTCCTGAGGCCCGGGAGGCTCCGGAGGTCCGGGGGGCTCGCGAGGGTCCGCCGCCTCCTCGGTCAGGACCGCCTGGCGCCTGGCCTCGTGAGCCGCCAAGGCTCCCTGCATGAAGCGCTGGTGCGAGGCGGTCACGTCCAGCAGGCCGAACGGCATGCGGACGTAGCTACAGGGGTAGCCCCCACTCCGGCCGACGCGGCACGGCCAGAAGAGCTCCTGAGAAGCAGCCCTATTGAGGCCCGAGATGTTGACGCAGACGCGCAGTTCGCCACCCATGTCATGGGCGGCGGCTGCACTGGATGGTGCGGGGAGACGCTCGCCACACATGGCTTGCGCCTCCTGAAGCTCCTCGATCGCCTTGGTGATGAACTCCTTCGCGCCCGGCGCCTCGCGCCTTACGCCTCGCTCACGGGGGCGCGCGCCTAAGCATGCCCCACGTGGTGCCTGAACGCCTCCCTCATGGCGCTGGTCAGGTCAGAGGCCCTCCAGATGAGAGCCCCCGAGCCCGTCCTGAGAGGGGCGCCAGGCGCACCTTCCTATGCAAGAGGGAAAGGCGCCCCATCAATGGGTGCGGGGCCTGAGGCACGATCATCGGGCGCCCCAGCCTCCTGACAGCCTCTGGGGAGGAGCTGCTTCTTCTTCTTGGGGACGGCCTCAGGAGGCAGGATGGCACCCTCGTCGTCAGAGTTCTCGACCGCCGCAGCCTGGTAGGCGCGCTCGAGGGAGCACACCGCATCCTTTTCGTCACAGGCGACCGTGATGATGCCGCCACTTCCTGGCATCTTGAGGACGTTGTAGCCATGGTGCGTTGCCGCCATGAACTTGGCGAGGGCCGGATACCCGAGGATGGCATTGTACGGGAGGCGGATTTGGGCGACGTCGAAGTCGATGAGCTCGGTGTGGTAGTTGTCGCGCTTGCCGAAGGTGAGAGGGAGGCGGATCTACCCTATGAGGATGGTGGAGCCACCGGTCACCCCTGAGAAAGGCTTGGTAGGTAGAAGCTGGTTGTAGGGCACTTGGAGCATCTCGAATGTCTCGATGGAAAGAACGTTGAGCCTTGCGCCACTGTCGATGAGGGTTTTGGTGACTAGGACGTTGCTGATGGTTGGCGTGCAGAGCATCGGGAGCGCACCAGCGATGGCTGAGCACTAAAGCTGGTCCATGGAGTCTTATGTGATGGCGTGCTTGGACCATCTGAGGGGACGTGACGCCTCAAGCTTGGGAAGGGCTGCGTTCACCTCAAGAGCGAACTGCTTGAAGATGCGATGAGAGGCGGGAGCCTGAGCGCCATCCAGGATACAGGCGATCACACGACAATCTTGGAAGCCCCTAGCCCCATCATCTTGGCGGTTGCCATCGTTTCTCCTTGGCGGTGGCGGCAGCGGAGGGAGGCCGGCATTGCCCTGAGGACGGTCCTCACGAGGCTGGTTTCTCTAGGGGCCATCACGAGGCTGGCCCTGCCAGCGGTCCTCACGGGGCTGATCACGCCAGTCCTGGCAGGGGTCGCGGTTGTCCCAGCGGCCACCACCACGGCCTCCTCCGCGGCCGTAGCTGCGGTCGCTACGCTCGGGTCAGCGGCCAAGGCGCACGTCACGGATTGCCCTGAGCTCCTGGCAGTCATTGGTGTTGTGGCTGTGGATGTTGTGGAAGACGCAGAACGGGCAGTTGCCCCTGGAGGATTCGGTGTGGTCGTAGCCGTGCTTCATCTCAGGTTCAGCCACAAGCATAGCGGGGCCCTTGCGCTTCACCTCCTTAGCCTTGGCCTTCTTGTCTTCGGGATCGACCTCCGAAAACTCCAGGAGGGAGAGGCGACCTTCCTCTACCCTCGCGCACCTGGTGGCCATGTTGAACATCTCCAGGGCCGAGCACAAGTCCTCGTGTATGGCGAGCTCCTCCTTCATCTTGACATCCCGGACGCCCTCAGAGAACACCGAAATGATGGCCTCGTCCGATACCTTTGGGATCTTGAGGCGAACGTTCATGAAGTGCTGTATGTACTTGTGCAAGGTTTCGCCCGGCTGCTGCTTTATGCGCCGCAGGTCGCCTGCTGCAGGAGCGCGGTCGCGAGTGCCCTGGAAGTTGGCGATGAAGCACTCACGCAGCTCGTCCCAGGAGGAGATCGACCCCACCAGAAGGTTCAGGAGCCAAGAACACGCGCCATCCTTGAGGGCCATGGGGAACCAGTTCGCCATGACCTTGTCATTGCCGTTCGCCGCCTCGATGCTCAGCTCGTAGAGCTGGAGGAACTCAGCGGGGTCACGAGTGCCATCGTAGCGTGGAGGCAGATCCAGCTTGAACTTATCGGGCCAGACGACGCGGCGCAACTCTGGGGTGAAAGCACAGCAGCCTACTATACTCACAGGTGCCGGTCGCATGGGGGGAGCTTGGTCTTGTCGCCCGCACGCCACCGCCTCCGGCGGCACACGGTCTTGACGCGGCAGCACTGGAAGCGCGCGCGCTTCTCCTTGGGGCCACTGCACCACCTGGCAGCTTTCTTCATCGCGTGCCGGCGCCCTGTGCGGTGGGTCGTGTTGGGGTGCCTCACGCCTGGGCTCGGGGTCCGCGTCGTGCAGAGGAGGAGGAGGAGGCGCGCCGTGAGCCACGTCGCCTGCCAGGAACGGCGGAGGACGAGGCGAACGGGACGGTGCAGGGGCCTCACCGACGGTGTTGACGAGCTCGGTGATGCGGCAGAGCCAGTTGTCGTAGAGGTCGTTGGCCAAACGGTAGCGCATAAGCTCACGCGCCATGAGCAACGCAGCCTGCGCGTTCGCCGGCCCATGATGAGAATGAGAAGATGATGTCGTGGCTAGAGTGGGTGATGGAGTGGCGGTACGGCCATCGCGCCGCACGGACAGTGGTAGCGACGAATCCTGCTACTGGTGAGCAGTAGGATCAGTGGCGGCGTTAGCCGCTGGGGAGGCAGAGCGGCGAGGAGCGCCGTTGCCCACAGGCGCCGTCTGGGCGACGCGAGCGGCCCGACGCTCGGCACGAACACGGCGAGCGTCGGCCATAGGAGCGACGGAACAGCGGCGGAACAAACGGTGGAGAAGAGGCTTCGACACGCCCCTACCTGGCGTGCCAAATGTCGGATTCAGGGCAACACGGACCCAAGAAAGGTTCGAACTCTGGGGCGTGTGCGAAGGACTCAACCTATCCAGCCAACCAGCTCGTCGCCCTACGACCTAGCTCGATTCACACGAACAAGGAAGAAGATGACCACGACAGTTTACCCAGGTTCGGGCCACCTTGCGGTGTAAGACCCTACTCCTGCTTTGTGGTGGATTGGCCTCACGAGGGGCTGAGGATGAACTAGTACAAGGGATGAACAACCTCACGAAGTTCAGGGGTGAGGGAATGAGTCGGTCCGGTTCGGATCCCCTCTCTTTGGTGGTGGCTAACCTATACTTATAGTGGCCTCGGTCCTCTTCCCCCAAAATGTAGGCGGGAAGGGATCCCACAGTGGCCAATTTGAAAGGGGACAAGTAGTACATCTTATCCTGACAAAAGGTGGTCTTCGCCTGCAAAGCTTCTGGTTGTGACGCAACGGTGGGCTCGGAGATGACACCCGTCCTGCCGCGCCGGTGGCCTTGGTCTCGTTGCACCGGAATGGAAACCTTTGCCAGATTCCTTGGGAACCCATGTCTGTCCTTGCCTCCTTAGCACCAAAGAGGAAACTGCCTTCTCTACGCCCACTGGCGCCCGCCTGGCCTTGGTTGTCATGGCTTGCGTCATCGCGACCTCATGAGGTTGGGTACCTGCATAGAAATCTCCGCTCCTCAGGAGGCAGCCTGGGGAGACCGCTCCCTCGGGAGGTCTTGGCGTCGTCCGCCTCGCGAGGGTCTTGTCCTGATAGCCTTGGAGGTGGGCCGTACCAGGCCGTCGATGGAGCCACGCGGTGGGCCACAGGCAGGCAAGTCTGGGTACCCTGGTTCCCAGAACGCCGACAGAAACATTAGCCTTAACACATAACAAAATTTGTCACCTAGTGGGGAAGTCAAAATAACTCCAGCCCCCGAGCCCTCCAACTGTCTGGACCCATCAAAGTGGATTGTCCAATATGTGTTGTCAGGCTTCTCCTTAGGTGTCTGCAACTCTGTCCAATCATTGATGAAATCCACCATAGCTTGAGACTTGATAGCTGTCTTGGGCACATATTTCAAATTATGAGGTCCAAGTTCAATTGCCCACTTAGCAACCCGGCCTATAGCCTCCCTGTTCTGAATAATATCTCCTAAAGGAGTAGAGTTGACCACAGTAATAGGATGACCAAGAAAGTAATGCTTGAGCTTGCGACTTGCCATGAACACCCCAAACACCAGTTTCTGCCAATGTGGATATCGTTGCTCGGACTCTGTCAACACCTCACTGACATAATAAGACGGCCGCTGAATTGGGTACTCCTTACCCGCCTCCTTGCGCTCTACAACTACTGCCACGCTGACCGCTTTGTTATTAGCCACCACGTACAGGAGTAAAGGCTCTTTTTCAATGGGAGCAGCAAGGATAGGCGGCTCAGCTAACTGTTTCTTGAGCGCCTCAAATGCCTCATTAGCAGCATCACTCCAGACAAAGTGATCTGCCTTTTTCATCATCTGGTATAAGGGAATTGCCTTCTCTCCTAGGTGACTTATAAACCGTCTCAAAGCTACAATACGACCCGCCAAACGCTGAATGTCATTGACACACGCCGGCTTAGAAAGCGAGGTGATAGCCTTGATCTTCTCCGGGTTAGCTTTGATGCCCCTTTCTGAGACCAAAAATCCCAACAGTTTACCTGCAGGCACACCAAAGACACACTTGGCCAGGTTAAGCATCATTTTATAGACCCGGAGATTGTCAAAAGTTTCCTTTAGATCATCCAGGAGAGTCTCCTTCTTTCTAGACTTAACCACAATATCATCCACATAAGCTTGAACGTTGCGCCCAATCTGACTGTGAAAACAATTCTGAACACAGCGTTGATAAGTCGCCTGAGCACTTTTGAGCCCAAAAGGCATAGAAACATAGCAGAAAGTTCTAGAAGGTGTGATGAAAGCTGTCTTCTCTTGGTCTTTAACTGCCATCTTGATCTGATGATAACCAGAATAAGCATCCAGGAAACATAAACTCTCACAACCTGCCGTTGCATCAATAATCTGGTCGATACGGGGGAGAGCAAACGGATCAGCTGGACAAGCCTTGTTAAGATCTGTGTAATCAACACACATACGCCAAGTGTCGTTCTTCTTGAGTACAAGCACAGGGTTAGCCAACCACTCAGGGTGAAAAAATTCTACGATAAACCCAGTCGCTAAGAGCCGGGCTACCTCTTCTCTAATAGCCTTACGTCGCTCCTCATTGAAATGATGAAGGAACTGTTTAACCGGCTTAAACTTAGGATCCACATTAAGAGTGTGCTCAGCGAATTCTCTCGAAACACCCGCCATGTCAGAAGGTTTCCATGCAAAGATGTCTCGATTCTCACGGATGAACTCGATGAGCGCGCTTTCCTATTTAGGATCCGTATTAGCCCCTGCTACTTCTTGAGCTTGCGTTGGTTTTTCCCTTGAAGAGGAAAGGGTGATGCAGCAAAGTAGAGTAAGTATTTCCCTTAGTTTTGAGAACCAAGGTATCAATCCAGTAGGAGACAACACGCAAGTCACCGAATACCTGCACAAACAAACACCAAACTTGCACCCAACGCGATAAGGGGTTGTCAATCCCTTCATGGTTACTCACAAAAGTGAGATCTGATAGAGATAGATAAACGGTAAAGTAAATATTTTTTGGTATTTTTTTTATAGATTGGAAAGTAAAAGATTGCAAAATAGTAGATCGGAAACTTGTAGATTGGAAAGTAGAAGATTGTATGATGGAAAATAGACCCGGGGGCCATAGGTTTCACTAGAGGCTTCTCTCAAGATAGAAAATAATACGGTGGGTGAACAAATTACTGCCGAGCAATTGATAGAAAAGCGCAAAGTTATGACGATATCTAAGGCAATGATCATGAATATAGGCATCACGTCGGTGTCAAGTAGACCGAAACGATTCTGCATCTACTACTATTACTCCACACATCGACCGACTCCTGCCTGCATCTAGAGTATTAAGTTCATGAAGAACAGAGTAACGCATTAAGAAAGATGACATGATGTAGAGGAATTAACTCAAGCAATATGATGGAAACCCCATCTTTTTATCCTCGATGGCAACAATACAATACGTGCCTTGCTGCCCCTACTGTCACTGGGAAAGGACACCGCAAGATTGAACCCAAAGCTAAGCACTTCTCCCATTGCAAGAAAAACCAATCTAGTTGGGCAAACCAAATTGATAGTTCGAAGAGACTTGCAAAGATATCAAATCATGCATAAAAGAATTCAGAGAAGATTCAAATAATATTCATAGATAAGCTGATCATAAATCCACAATTCATCGGATCTCGGCAAACACACCACAAAAAAGTATTACATCGAATAGATCTCCAAGAACATCGAGGAGAACGTGGTATTGAGAATCAAAGAGAGAGAAAAAGCCATCTAGCTACTAGCTATGGACCCGTAGGTCTAAGGTAAACTACTCACGCTTCATCGGAAGGGCAATGGTGTTGATGTAGAAGCCCTCCGTGATCAAATCCCCCTCCGGCAGGACGCCGGAAAAGGCCCCTAAATGGGATCTCACGGGTACAGAAGGTTGCGGTGGTGGAAAAGTCTTTTCGTGGATGCCTCTGGTGGTTTGGGCATATAAGAGTATATATAGGCGAAAGAATTAGGTCAGGAGATGCACGAGGGGCCCACAAGGGTGGGGAGCACGCCCTACCCCCCGGGCACGCCCTTCGTCCTTGTGGCCGCCTCGTGGCTTCTCTGACGTGCACTCCAAGTCCTCTGGTTTCCTTTAGGTCCAAGAAAGATCATCGCGAAAGTTTTATTCCGTTTGGTATTCCTTTTCTGCGAAACTCAAAAACAGGGAAAAAACAGGAACTGGCACTAGGCTCTAGGTTAATAGGTCAGTCCCAAAAACAATATAAAATAGCATATTAATGCATATAAAACATCCAAAATAGATAATATAATAGCATGGAACAATAAAAAATTATAGATACGTTGGAGACGTATCAAGCATCCCCAAGCTTAATTCCTGCTCGTCCTCGAGTAGGTGAATGATAAAAACAGAATTTTTGATGTGGAATGCTACCTAACATATTTATCCATGTAATTTCTTTATTGTGGCATGAATGTTCAGATCCGTATGATTCAAAACAAAAGTTTAATATTGACATAAAAACAATAATACTTCAAGCATACTAACAAGATAATTATGTCTTCTCAAAATAACATAGCCAAAGAAAGCTTATCCCTACAAAATCATATAGTCTGGCTATGCTCCATCTTCATCACACAAAATACTCAAATCATGCACAACCCCGGTTTTAGCCAAGCAATTGTTTCATACTTTAGTATTCTCAAACCTTTTCAACTTTCACGCAATACATGAGCGTGAGCCATGGACATAGCACTATAGGTGGAATAGAAGGTGGTTGTGGAGAAGACAAAAAGAGGGAGATAGTCTCACATCAACTAGGCGTATCAACGGGCTATGGAGATGCCCATCAATAGATATCAATGTGAGTGAGTAGGGATTGCCATGCAATGGATGCACTAGAGCTATAAGTTTATGAAAACTCAAAAAGAAAACTAAGTGGGTGTGCATCCAACTTGCTTGCTCATGAAGACCTAGGGCAATTTGAGGAAGCCCATCGTTGGAATATACAAGCCAAGTTCTATAATGAAAAATTCCCACTAGTATATGAAAGTGACAACATAGGAGACTCTCTATCCTGAAGATCATGGTGCTACTTTGAAGCACAAGTATGGAAAAAGGATAGTAACATTGCCCCTTCTCACTTTTTCTCTCATTTTTTTCTTTTTTTATTTCTTCTTCTTTTTCTTTTCTCTTTCTTCTCTTTTTTCTTTCTTTCTTTCTTTTCTCTATTTTTTTCCTCACATGGGACAATGCTCTAATAATGAAAATCATCATACTTCTATTTACTTATAACTCAAAAATTACAACTCGATACTAGAACAAAATATGACTCTATATGAATGCCTCCGGCGGTGTACCAGGATGTGCAATGAATCAAGAGTGACATGTATGAAAGAATTATGAACGGTGGCTTTGCCACAAATACGATGTCAACTACATGATCATGCAAAGCAATATGACAATGATGATGCGTGTCATAATAAACGGAACGGTGGAAAGTTGCATGGCAATATATCTCGGAATGGCTATGGAAATGCCATAATAGGTAGGTATGGTGGCTGTTTTGAGGAAGGTATATGGTGGGTTTATGGTACCGGCGAAAATTGCGCTGCACTAGAGAGGCTAGCAAAGGTGGAAGGGTGACAGTGCGTATAATCCATGGACTCAACATTAGTCATAAAGAACTCACATACTTATTGCAAAAATCTATTAGTCATCGAAACAAAGTACTAGATGCATGCTCCTAGGGGAAGGGTTGGTAGGAGTTAACCATCGCGCTATCCCGACTTCCACACAAAGGATGACAATCAAAAAATATCTCATGCTCCAACTTCGTTACATAACGGTTCACCATACGTGCATGCTACGGGACTCACAAACCTTAACACAAGTATTTATCAAATTCACAACTACTCACTAGCATGATTCTAATATCACCATCTTCATATCTCAAAACAATCATAAGGAATCAAACTTCTCATAGTATTCAATGCACTTTATATGAAAGTTTTTATTATATCCCTCTTGGATGCCTATCATATTAGGACTAAATTTATAACCAAAGAAAATTACCATGATGTTTTAAAGACTCTCAAAATAATATAAGTGAAGCATGAGAGTTCATCAATTTCTATAAAGTAAAGCCACAACCGTGCTCTAAAAAGATGTAAGTGAAGCACTAGAGCAAAATTGCCTAGCTCAAAAGATATAAGTGAAGCACAAAGAGTATTCTAATAAATCACGATTCATGCGTGTCTCTCTCAAAAGGTGTGTACAACAAGGATGATTGTGGCAAACTAAAAAGCAAAGACTCAAATCATACAAGACGCTCCAAGCAAAACACATATCATGTGGTGAATAAAAATATAGCCTCAAGTAAAGTTACCGATAGACGATGACGAAAGAGGGGATGCCTTCCGGGGCATCCCCAAGCTTAGGCTCTTGGTTGTCCTTGAATATTACCTTGGGGTGCCTTGGGCATCCCCAAGCTTAGGCTCTTGCCACTCCTTATTCCATAGTCCATCAAATCCTTACCCAAAACTTGAAAACTTCACAACACAAAACTCAACAGAAAATCTCATAAGCTCCGTTAGTATAAGAAAATAAATCACCACTTTTGGTACTGTTGTGAACTCATTCTTTATTTATATTGGTGTAATATCTACTGTATTCCAACTTTTCCATGGTTCATACCCCCGATATTACCCATAGATTCGTCAAAATAAGCAAACAACACATAGAAAACAGAATCTGTGAAAAACAGAATAGTCTGTAGCAATCTGGAAATCTCAAATACTTATGTAACTCCAAAAATTCTGAAAAATTAGGATGACCTAAGCAATTTGTTTATTAATCTTCAGGAAAAAGAATCAACTCAAAATCACTCTTCTGTGAATTATAAAAATTATTTTCCTGGGCGCAAAAGTTTCTGTTTTTCAGCAAGATCAAATCAACTATCACCGTAAGCTATCCCAAAGGTCTTACTTGGCACAAACACTAATTAAAACATAAAACCACATCTAACCAGAGGCTAGATGGATTATTTATTGCAAAACAGAACCTAAAAAGCAAAAACAAAAATAAAATTGGGTTGCCTCCCTACAAGCGCTATTGTTTAACGCCCTTAGCTAGGCATAAAAAACAAGAATAGATCTAAGTATAATCGTAATAGTGATAAGGCAAATCTCGAAAACTCATCTCATACTCCCTTCGCTCAGCAGCAAGTTTTCTTTGTGGTAAGCAAAAGTAATCGAAAGGGCTAAATTTAATAGGGTAAGAATCCCCAAGATCAATTTCGGGAGGAATAGGTTCCTCCTTCGGCCCCTCATATTGTATAACCAACTCATCATTATAAGCATTCTTTTGGCAAAAAGTCATGAGCTTGTGTCCAAGAGAGAAACCTAATCCATTGTTTTGTATAGCAAAATTATCATTAAGCTCAGAAATCTTATCAACTAAAACATCGGTAGGGACTCTCTTTCTTAATTTTTCATTATAAGCAACAGGATCTAGATATCGTAAACGCATTATGTCCTCTTGATTAAAAAGAATTCCTTCTATGGGAGGACGACCACCATCTACCTTATAATGCGCAAAAATTTCACTAGCTTCTTTCATAATAAATCTAAACTCATGTGCTAGGAATATAGTAGCAGCGCGCTTAACAGAAGAATGCTCAATATTAGAAAACTCTAGGAAAATTCTTTGAATGGATGGATGCATATGAACAAATTGTCTTTCAAGTTCAACTATGAGCAAAGATATAGCATCCGCGAGACTACTAGTTTTATGGAGAATAAATCCTCCCAAAGTGGGAAGCGCACCAGCACAAGTAAACAAATCTTGAATAACCCCTTTTCCAATAATATTGCCGCTGCCTATGCGAAGTTTTTTTGTGTGCAAGGTAGTAGATTCTTCATGAAGATTAGTCTTAGCAAAAGCATCAAAGTTTCCCCCATCGTTACTACTATCCTTTTCAGCGATAACCTCCCCAATTTTAGACATGGTGGCAGCAACAAATCTAGCAAATCGAATAAACCGAAGGCAAGCGAAGAAGACGAACGGAAGAGGGGCGAAGAAAACGCAAAGAGAGAGGCGAAGAAAAGGCAAACTTTTCGAAAATTGTTTTAGAAGTGGGGGAAGGGAAAACAAGAGGCAAATGGCGAATAATGTAACTCGAGAGATGAGAGTTTATGATGGGTACTTGGTATGTCTTGACTTGGTGTAGATCTCCCCGGCAACGGCGCCAGAAATTCTTCCTGCTACTTCTTGAGCTTGTGTTGGTTTTTCCCTAGAAGAGGAAAGGGTGATGCAGCAAAGTAGAGTAAGTATTTCCCTCAGTTTTGAGAACCAAGGTATCAATCCAGTAGGAGACAACACGCAAGTCACCGAATACCTGCACAAACAAACACCAAACTTGCACCCAACGCGATAAGGGGTTGTCAATCCCTTCACGGTTACTCGCAAAAGTGAGATCTGATAGAGATAGATAAATGGTAAAGTAAATATTTTTTGGTATTTTTGTTTTATAGATTGGAAAGTAAAAGATTGCAAAATAGTAGATCGGAAACTTGTAGATTGGAAAGTAGAAGATTGTATGATGGAAACTAGACCCGGGGGCCATAGGTTTCACTAGAGGCTTCTCTCAAGATAGAAAATAATACGGTGGGTGAACAAATTACTGCAGAGCAATTGATAGAAAAGCGCAAAGTTATGACGATATCTAAGGCAATGATCATGAATATAGGCATCATGTCCGTGTCAAGTAGACCGAAACGGTTCTGCATCTACTACTATTACTCCACACATCGACCGACTCCTGCCTGCATCTAGAGTTTAAGTTCATGAAGAACAGAGTAACGCATTAAGAAAGATGACATGATGTAGAGGAATTAACTCAAGCAATATGATGAAAACCCCATCTTTTTATCCTCGATGGCAACAATACAATACGTGCCTTGCTGCCCCTACTGTCACTGGGAAAGGACACCGCAAGATTGAACCCAAAGCTAAGCACTTCTCCCATTTCAAGAAAAACCAATCTAGTTGGCCAAACCAAATCGATAGTTCGAAGAGATTTGCAAAGATATCAAATCATGCATAAAAGAATTTAGAGAAGATTAAAATAATATTCATAGATAAGCTGATCATAAATCCACAATTCATCAGATCTCGGCAAACACACCGCAAAAAAGTATTACATCGAATAGATCTCCAAGAACATCGAGGAGAACGTGGTATTGAGAATCAAAGAGAGAGAAAAAGCCATCTAGCTACTAGCTATGGACCCGTAGGTCTGAGGTAAACTACTCACACTTCATCGGAAGGGCAATGGTGTTGATGTAGAAGCCCTCCGTGATCGAATCCCCCTCTGGCAGGACGCCGGAAAAGGCCCCTAGATGGGATCTCACGGGTACAGAAGGTTGCGGCGGTGGAAAAGTCTTTTCGTGGATGCCTCTGGTGGTTTGGGCATATAAGAGTATATATAGGCGAAAGAATTAGGTCAGGAGACACACGAGGCGCCCACAAGGGTGGGGGGCACGCCCTACCCCCCTGGGCACGCCCCCCATCCTTGTGGCCGCCTCGTGGCTTCTCTGACTTGCACTCCAAGTCCTCTGGTTTCCTTTTGGTCCAAGAATGATCATCGCGAAAGTTTTATTCCGTTTGGACTCCATTTGGTATTCCTTTTCTGCGAAACTCAAAAACAGGGAAAAAATAGGAATTGGCACTGGGCTCTAGGTTAATAGGTTAGTCCCAAAAATAATATAAAATAGCATATTAATGCATATAAAACATCCAAAACAAATAATATAATAGCATGGAACAATCAAAAATTATAGATACGTTGGAGACGTATCAGCCCCCACTGTGAACTGCTGAGATGAGTCGCCAGGGACAAAATCAACCTGCTTAGTATCATCAGCCGACTTAAACTTTAATAAAGGGTCTTGCTTAGTGGTGGGCTTCTTCAAAGGGGTCATATCAGCCGGGTCAACATTATCCTTGTAAAACTTAAGCTCCTCGGTAGCACAAGCCGACTCTGCATAAGCCGCGTCTCCTTCCTCACATTCCAGGGCGACTTTCCGATCACCATGGACCGTAATCGTGCCCTTGCGCCCAGGCATTTTGAGCTGTAGATAAACATAACAAGGGCGAGCCATGAACTTAGCATAAGCCGGCCGTCCGAACAAAGCATGATACGGACTCTTGATTTTGACCACTTCGAACCACAATGTCTTGGCTCTGTAATCATAGTCGTCACCAAAGGCTACTTCCAGGGCAATTTTCCCCATAGGATACGCCGACTTACCAGGCACCACACCATGAAAGACCATGGAAGACAGCTTAAGATCCTTGTCAGTCAAGTTCATCCGACGAAAAGTGTCATAGTACAGGATTTTGATGCTACTGCCACCATCCATCAGCACCTTAGTGAATTTATAACCGCCCACTTGAGGGGCTACCACCAATGCCAGATGACCCGGATTTTCAACCCGGGGCGGGTGATCCTCCCGTCTCCATGTGATCGGATGCTCCGACCAGCGTAAGTATTGGGGTACGGCCGACTCAACAGTACTAACAGCACGCTTATGAACCTTCTGATCTCTTTTGCAAAGACTTGTAGTGAAAACATGATACTGGCCACTATTGAGCTACTTTGGATTACTCTGATATCCTGACTGATTACCTTGCTGGTGGTTGCCCTGACCAGACTATTGATTATGACCACCATGGTTACCTTGGCCTTGATAGCCAGAATTTGAGCCGCCTCCACCAAAACCGGAGCCTTGAGAGCCAGAACCTGACCCGCCGGGCGGTCCATTGTCATTGCCGTGATTCTGACCGAGGTTGTAATTTCTAAACTCTCGCATAACCCAGCAATCCTTCCAGGCATGAGTGGATGGCTTGTCAGGAAGACTGTGCTTCGGGCATGGGTCATTAAGCGCTGCCTCAAGATTAAAAGGCTTTCCCTTACCATACGGCGGTTTACCATTACCATTGTGGTGCTGGTTCTTGTACCCAGTGTTAGTGTTAGCTACTAGATCTGACCCGCCATCGGGGTGTCTGCGCTTACCACCATTGCCCTGGTTGTTGCCATTATGCCCTGCCGCATTCTGCTGCTGACCCTTACCATTGCTACTCTTCTTGTCCTTGTTGGATTTCTCATCATCAGATCCAGGGTCCTTAGTGTTATCAGAGTCGACATATTTAATGAGAGCCGCCATGAGCTCACCCATGTCATTACAATGACGCTTAAGCCGCCCAAGCTTCTGCTTAAGGGGGGGGGGGGTAAAGTGACAGTTCTTCTCCAAGACCAGAACCGCCTGACCCGCCGCAATACTATCAGATGAGTGAATAATAGCAGAGACCCGCCAAACCCAATGATGGGCCGACTCATCCTCGCGCTGTACGCAATTATCCAGATCGATAATCGTCAAAGGCTGTTTGCATGTCCCTTGTTTTTTTTATGAAACGTGCCTTCAACTCTGCCCATGAATTGATAGAATTAGCAGGTAAACTTTTTAACCATGTACGAGTGAGTCCATCCAACATCATGGTAAAGTATTTGGCACAGACATCATCATTGACATCCAGCATCTCCATGGCTAACTCATAACTCTCAATCCAAGCCTCAGGGGGGAGATCAGCTGTGTAGTTAGGCACCTTACGAGGACCCTTAAAATCCTTCGGCAGACGTTCATTATGTAGAGTCGGCACTAAACATGGGACTCCAACTGTCCTGGAAATCGTCCGAACCCCTATTGAAGCTGAAGGGGTCACCGGAGGCTGCTGATAAGCCCCCTGCTGAGCCGCCGCATCCGCCTCGCGACGGGGAGGGTTATCTTCACGGGTCGGATGACGACGTCGTTCGCTGCTGGAGACCGCAGACGACTCAACACGCCGGCTGTAGCTTTGACTTGGATGAGGGGTCGAATGAACACGATCACGACTGTATGAGTAAGCCGCCTGCTGTGCCACAACTGTTCGAAGGAGTTCCACTGCGTTCTGGGTCTCCACCGCAACCGGTGACTCACCCTCAATTGGAATAGCCGCCAGCCGGGTCGCCGCTGCTAACATGTTGTCCACCGGGTTAGAAAAGTGCCCTGGTGGTGGCGTTAGGAAACGTTGAGGCGGCGTTTGATTGGGGGGCGGGTTAGGCGCCCGATCCTCCCTTCGTGTCGGCTCAGACTGGTGAGGTTGAGCCGCCGCCCGGCTTCCAGGCGCGTCTGAGTTTGACTGAGGGTTCACCCTTGTATCCGGAGTGCTTGGACCTGCCCCTAGTGTATTAAACAGATTCATGGGCTCATAATGCAAAGGCAGACGAGTTTGGTGTCTCCTATGAAGAACCGCGTTAGAGGCATTCTGCTCCAGACTTAAATGCCAAGCTTCTGTCCTCACGCGCTCCGACTCGGCCGCGATCTGAGCCCATTCCTCTACCATCCTGGTATTCTCTGCGTTGAGATCCTCTTGGGCCTTGGCCACCTCATCTCGCACCTTTGTAATCTCCGCATTATGCTGTGCTTGATTCGCCGCAGTAACCTCTGTTACTAACAGGGTTGTCAAAGTGCCCAAGAGTTCAGACAAAACCTAAGTTGGTAGCTAAATTGACCTGCCGGCCGCAGCCGCCGCAACCGCTGAACTAGACGTCATAGCTATAGTTGTTGATGAATTGAGAGCCCGCCCTGTACCAGCCATGAAGATAGCAGCCCGGCACAGCGGCTCATAGGGGTCCGGAATACTGTCACCATCGGAATAGCCCCCAAGCCCGTCGTCTTGAAGCTGGTATATCAACTCCGTCTCTCCGGTCGAGGACTCATCACCTGAGTAAATGTCTCTCCTCCGGATACATAATCCTCCATGGGATCTGTGCCATGTGCGAATCCAATGAAGACATGCTTCTGGCCAGGTTGAGCCCCGGCGGGTTGCGCACGCCGAGCCGGCTTGACGATGTCGGTGCAGATGTCCGGCTCAGGCTCCGATCTGCCAATCTTGCCGATGAAGACGTGAATTCCGCCGAAGGGGACCCGGTACCCATACTTGATTGAGTCGGCCTCGGGGCCCCAGCCAGCGTCGTCGATGTAGAGCTTGCCGCGGTGACTCTTGGTCATCCTGCCAACGGTGTATCCCTCGATCCCTGGGAAAGAGCCCTTCAAGAACTCGAAACCACCATGCGCTGGCCCCACGGTGGGCGCCAATTGTCGTGGGTTTAACACGGCAGATGCCCTTGTGAAAGGACTTAGGTGTGGAGCCATCACAACGTAGGTTAGCTTAAAGGGGTTGAACGGGACGAGAGACACAAGTTTACCCAGGTTCGGCCCCTCACCAACGAGGTAAAAGCCTACTTCTTGCTTTGTGCTATATTGATTGAGTATCGATTACAAGGGAGCGGAATCGCTTAACCTAGCTCTTGGTTGATTGCAACTTGAGTTAACCCACCGTAGGGTCTCGCCTTTATATACATAGATCAAGGCCCTGGGCTTACAAGAGTCCAAGTCGAATCATACAACGTGACCGACCTGGGTTCTAAGTCGCCTTGCCTTCCTAGGCAAGTCGCCATCAGGCGGCTCACACCTCCGGGTTACGACACCATCGCCTGGTCTTGGGCCTTCAATAGGCCCGCCTCGTGAGCCACCTCTAGTCTTCATATCTCCTCTTCATGGGCCTACTTAGGCTTTCTCTATTGAGTCGCCAACAGTGTAACCTGGCCCCTCCTGGGCAGGTCACACCGCGGGGTTATATCCCCAACACAATCCAATGTTAGGCCCATCCGGTGTGCCTTGAGAACGAGATACGTGCGGCTCCTATTGGTATTGTCGGTACACCGGGAGGTCTTGTTGGTTTAGTTTTACCTTTGACAAGTGGTTTGTCCACCGGGATTCCTTATCGTAAGCATCGTGTTATCATGGTGTGAGGATGTTCCATTGGTTGCGTGTGGTAATTCATAATGGACTTCTTGGAGCACCCCTACAGGGTCAAATCTTTTTGGAAGCCATGCCCGCGGTTATGTGGCGACTTGGAAATTTATAATATCTGGTTGTAGAGAACTTGACACTAAATCCAAAAACAAAATACACCAACAGTGTGCGTAACCGTGATTGTCTCTTTTTGAGGGAGTTCGGGAAGAGAACATGATGGGGGTTATGTATGACTTGTAGGTAGTTCATGATCACTTCTTGATCATATTAATTTGCACCCGATTATGCGTAGTTCACTTCTACTTGTGAGCTGCGTTGGGATTTCCTCAAAGAGGAGAGGATGATGCAGTACAGTAGAGATAAGTATTTCCCTCAGTTAAGAACCAAGGTTATCAATCCAGTAGGAGAACCACACAACACCTCATTAACAGTGCCTACACACAAAATAACAAATACTTGCACCCAACACGAACAAGGGGTTGTCAATCCCTCGGCGGTTAATTGCAAGGATCAAATCTCGTAGTGATAGATAGATAGCACAAAAATATGAAATAAAATATAGTAAATAAAATTGCAGCAAGGTATTTTGGGGGCTATAGTTTTCACTAGAGACTTCTCTCTTGAAAATATTATACGGTGGGTAAACAAATTACTGTTGGGCAATTGATAGAAAAACGAATAATCATGACGATATCCAAGGCAATGATCATGTATATAAGCATCACGTCCGAGACAAGTAGACCAACTCCTGCTGCATCTACTACTATTACTCCACACATCGACCGCTATCCAGCATGCATCTAGAGTATTAAGTTCATAAAGAACGAAGTAACGCCTTAAGCGAGATGACATGATGTAGACAAAGTAAACTCATGCATGAATAAACCACATATTTTTATCCTTAATGGCAATGATACAAATACATTTCTTGTCCCTTTCTGTCACTGGGATTGAGCACCGCAAGATCGAACCCATCACAAATCACCTCTCCCATTGCAAGAAAAATCAATCCAGTTAGCCAAACCAAATAAATAGATCGGAGAGAAATACAAAGCTATAATAATCATGCATAAAAGAGTTCAAAGAAGACTCAAATAATATTCATGGATAATCTGATCATAAACGCACAATTCATCAGATCCCAACAAACACATCGCAAAAAGTGATTACATCGAATAGATCTCCAAGAACATCGAGGAGAACATTGTATTGAAGATCAAAGAGAGAGAAGAAGCCATCTAGCTACTAGCTATGGACCCGTAGGTCTGTGGTAAATTACTCACACATGATCGAAAGGGCAGCAAAGTTGATGTAGAGCCCCTCCGTGGTCGATTCCCCCTCCGGCAGAGTGCCGAGGAAGGCCTCCAGATGGGATCTCACAAGAACAGAAACTTGCGGCGGCGAAAAAAGTATTTTGAGTGGCTCTCTGATGTCAAGGGAATATTTGAGAATTTACAGAGGCGGAATTAGGTCAAGAGGTGCCACGAGGGGCCCACAAGCTTGGGGGCGCCCCCCGGGGCGCGCCTCCAGAGCTTGTCGCTCCGTCGTGGCTCGTGAGGTCTTGTCTCGAACCTTCTAGGGTCTCTTCTGGTCCAGAAAAAATTAATCCCAAGTTTTTTCTTTGTTTGGACTCCGTTTGGTATTGATTTCCTGAAAAGCCAAAAACAAGCAAAAACAACTGGCACTGGGCACTAAGTTAATAGGTTTGTCTCAAAATGATATATAATTGCATATAAAACATCCAAGATTGATACTATAATAGCATGGAACAATAAAAAATTGCAGATACATTGGAGACGTATCATTCACTCTTCTTATTTTGTACTTGTAAGTTAGCCACATACAATGCTTAGTGCTTGCTGCAACCTCACCATCAACCCTTCCATACCTATTAAGCTTTGCTAGTTTTGCTACCCTTGGTAATGAGATTGTTGAGTCTCTGTGGCTCACAGATTACTACAA
Organism: Thinopyrum elongatum; assembly: GCA_011799875.1. NCBI lineage: Eukaryota > Viridiplantae > Streptophyta > Magnoliopsida > Poales > Poaceae > Thinopyrum > Thinopyrum elongatum. Next base: position 274,109,717 of record CM022298.1, read on the forward strand.
CAACATGTGCAGTTACATGTAAAGCGATGCTTGACGTGAGAGCGGTGCATATTTGCTTTTGGAGTTCTTCTTCTTCTTCTTCTTCTTCTTCCTCTTTATCGATCATAGAATGGGTTCTGGGTCGGGAGTTTGGGATTAGCAGGGTGGATGTCATTCTTCTTTTTTGTTTGATTTCATTCGTAGTCAGATCCTGCTCTTTTGTGTGATGATTGCTATGTATTGATGTATTGAAGTATTCATGTTGTAGCTTGTGGCGAGTGTAAGCCTTTATCTGGTGTTCTCATCTATTCAGTACATGGTATGTTGTAATGGTATCCACCTTGCTATGCGCTTGAAATGTGATTCTGCCCCAATCATGAATTGATCATGTGATCGGGATAGAATTGCATCTTGGGTGCTACAAGTTGGTATCGGAGCCTTACTAACTGCATGAGCCCCCTTGATTGATCGAGCCGTTGACGATTCTTGAAAAAAACTATTTTCAAGTCTAGTTATATATCGGAGAGTATGAATTCTGCTTACTCCTTATCCCCCCATCTCTCTGGTGAGGATTTGTGACGCAGGTGTTTTGATGCTACTACTCTTCTCACTCAAAAATTTTTTAGGATCACACGGGTATTGTTGGAATCGTTGGAATATCAGTGTGATAGGATTCTGTCTTGGTGCCTCCTGATTGTATGTATTGGACCTGGGGAGTTGAGCTCCAAGGTTTTCTTGTCACAGTTGCTATCATTTCAGTTTCGGAATACCAGAGGACGCCGACATCGAAACGCTTCTATACTTTTTGTGGTGGCAAATAGTGCCGTGACTAATCCTGAGTACTGGAGGAGATAGCACGGGTGATCTGCCATGACTAGTATTGTAGTGTTTTTCGAAGGTCTGAGGTACACGAGTTTCCGAGATTTTGGTTATGTGTTGATGGAGGTGGTACATTTGGAGCGTAGAATTCTGCTAGGAGTTGTGTGATGATATTTGCTCCTTGTACTCGTTGCACCGGATTGCATAACCTAAAATTTCGGGAGTTCCTAGGTGGGAATTCAAGTACTTACCTAGGATTTTCCTTCCAACAAATGCATGAGGCATGTATTTGTTTCCGGCTTATTCTATAAGCCCAATCCTTTGTTTTGTTTTGAGTTGTGGTATTCAAGTTGCTTCCATGTCAAGTGTTGATTCCAGACCTTTTCCTAAGCGGTGTTCTCATATTTCTATGGGAGTGCTAGTCCTTCTTGATCATCAAGATTGTCATGTCAATTCTTTTCCAACCGGTGCGCTTCTCTTCAAGATGATCCTATCATTTTCCCCATTTACAAGATCAATTCTCAGTTTTCTCAACAGTGTATGTTTCATCTGTCCCAAGTTGCCTTTGTTTTCCCACCCACCCTCCCACCCTTTTCTTCAAGGACTCAGATTTCTTAATCAACTATCCATTTTATTCATGTGAAGTCTCTTCATTCTTTTCCATCAATGTTCTTATCCGGTGATTCTCATGAAGATGCTTAGGAAGTTTCAAATTCATCATTCATCATTCTCGTATTCTTTCCGGTGGAGTCAATCCAAGCTTCGGTGTTAATCATATCTCTTCCTTTTGTTTCACATGTTTTCCCATGTTGGAATTTCTTATCTAAGGCTCTCTTATTTATTCACCTCTCTCTATTCATATCCAGGGTGTAGAAGATATCTAAGATGATCTGCGTTTCCATTCTTAATCCGTTCAAGCTATTTCGAGGTAGTTATCTCATTCAAGCCATTTAAATCAAACATTGCCATCTCTCTTTCAAGAAATCATTTCCATCGGTGTTTCTGTTGAGTGGGCCCTAACCCATAGGTCTTTCTCAGGATCTTACCTGGCTATTCTAATTTTTTCAGAGTGATCCTCTAATTCTTTCCAAGTTTGACGTAAGAATGAATTTCATCAGTCAGATGCCTCCTCCAAGACCGCTTTTAGATTATTTTCCTCTTTGGCTCAACACTTATATTCTTCATTGTTCCGTAGTGTCTCAACAATTTTGGTGGTGTTCCTCATCATCATTCTCAGCATCTGAAGACCGAAGAAGAGTTTTTTTCTCTTAAATCTTGCTCCATTTTCCTGAAGATTCGTGATTCAAACTTGATGTTATCCTCTCAAATTGTTTCTATTCGTGAGATTATATTCATTCATATCTGAAGCATTCTAGAATTGTTTTGATTCTCAATTTCCAGAGGCCATCATCTCAGAATATTTATTCATTCGCAGTTTTCAGCTCTCGTTCGCTAATTCTCCTAAATTGTTGTTTCTTCATTTATCTCCAAATTCTAATGGTGCACCGTTCACGTATTCTCTAGTTGGCTCGTGGTCACTTTGTTCCCTTGTACCTAAATTGTCTCAAACATCTTCGTTCATTTTCTAATTCTTTTTGGTGATTCCTTCTCTTTTCTTCGTTCGTTTTAAATTCTTACGGCGGTTCATTTAAGATCTCTCTTCCTTGGTGTCGGATTTAGGGCTCCACAGACCCAAAGAAGGTTTGAACTCTGGGGCGTGTGCGAAGAACTCAACCTATCCAACCAGCCAACCCGTCGCCCTACAGCCTAGCTCGATGGATCAAGGAAGGAGATGGACATGGCAGTTTACCCAGGTTCAGGCCACCTTGCGGTGTAAGACCCTCCTCCTACTTTGTGGTGGATTTGCCTCACGAGGGGCTGTGGATGAACTAGTACAAGGGAAGAACAACCTTGCGAGGTCTGCTCTGGGGTGAGGGTGAGTCGTCCTTTGGTTCTCCCCCATCTACGGTGGTGGCTAGCTTATACTTATAGTAGCCTCGGTCCTCTTCCTCCAAAACGAAGGCGGGAAGGGATCCCACAGTGGCCAATTTGAAAGGGGACAAGTAGTACATCTTATCCTGACGAAAGGTGGTCTTCGCCTGCAAAGCTTCTGGTCGTGACGCCGCGGTGGGCTCGGCGATGACATCCGTCCTGCCGTCCTGGCGGTCTTGGTCTCGTTGCACGGGAATGGAAACCTTTGGCTGATTCCTCGGGACCCCGTGCCTGCACTCGCCTCCTTAGCACCAAAGAGGAAACTATCTTCTCTGCGCCCGCTGGCACCTGCCTGGCCTTGGTCGTCATGGCTTGCGTCACCGCAACCTTGTGAGGTTGGGCACTTGCATAGGAAACTCCGCTCCTCAGGAGCAGCCCAGAGGTGGCCGCTCCCTCTGGAGGTCTTGGCGTCGTCCGCCTCGCGAGGCTTGGCCCCTCGCGAGGGTCTTGTCTTGTCGGTGTCGTAGATGGGCCATACCAGGCCGTCGATGGGGCCACGCCGTGGGCCGCAGGCAGGCAAGTCTGGGTACCCTGGTTCCAGAACGCCGATAGTAGCCCCTGGGCCCAAGGCGCGCTTGGACTTGGCTTCGAGGCGAAGCCAAAGGGCAAGGGCGAAGCACCGCGGGCCCCAATTGCCTGTGGGCCGAGCCGATGTGTGGAGCTTGATGGGACATGGGCATCTCCACTTCCCCATGCTACCTCGACAACCGCACGACTTGACAACTGCCTGGTGCATGCAGATCAGCCATCATTGCTCGGAACATGAGGGGCCGGCGGTTAGCCTTCCTCCGGCTATAAATGGAAGAGGGGGCGGAGCCCCCAGCTCGTTTTCCTCTTCTTCCTTCTCCTTCATTCCGCCACCTTGCCAAAATGTTTATGGCGCCAGGAAGGAGATTTTCCGCTGCGGAGAAGGGAAAGGCCCCCAAGGAAGGGCCAGGCTCGCCGCCGCCCAAGAGGGGCTGTGATCGCCCCCGTAAATACGCCGCGACGCCAGCGGTGGCTCTCCGAGGGTGTGGGCGCACTCCCTCGAAGGCTGGCGCCACCTCTGGCAGTCGCGGGGGTGCTCCCTCCCGTGGCAGAAGCTATCGCAGCCGGGGCAGCCGCAGCGAAGGGGGAAGGCACGTGGCAGCCGTCCGGCCACCACGCCCGCGATCCCACTTGGCCGATGTGTTCCCGGAGTTCGCGGTATGGGCAGAGAGGCCCGCAGGCGTCTGGTTCCAGCTCCCATGCTTCTTTGCGGGCGCGCTGCCGGCCGGGGGACCTGGCGGGCTCTGGCTGCAAGCCGATGGTTGCTGCAGCAAGGCCTCCTGGGTGGAGGTCGAGGTCACCCCCGCCGGCAACGTGTTCCTGAACCACGGGTGGCAGCCATTTGCCCGCGCACGCACCCTGCAGGGGAGGTGTACCCTCCACTTCAGGCATGACGGCGCCGTGACTCTCTATGTCAGGGCCTTCGGGGAAGACGGCAGGCGCCTGGTGTGGTGCCCGAAGAGCAACAGCGACGACGATGACGTCCACCCCTCCGACGATAGCGGCCAGAGGGGCAGCACCATCTCTGGCGGTGAGCTTGCCCTTGGCGACGGCCGCGACGCCTCCAGCGGCGGCGGCTCCTCTTCTGGGGAGAGCACGAGCGATGGCGGCTACGACGAGCCGCCACGCCGCTGAGCTCGGACCAGGGAAGGAGACGAGCCGCCTCGCCGCCTCGCCCCAGTGAAGCAGGAGGAGGACTCCGACTGAGCGCGGGCGTGGCTGGAGCCGGGACTTGGGAGCCACGGTGGTCGTGCGGCCTTTTTGCTTCTTTTCTTTTGTCTGCATCAAGAAGTAGAGAGCCCTGCGGGGGCATGTAATGAACCATGGCGCTTGCGCCGCTATTTTATCATTTTTATATTGCATCCTGATATTCGTGTTGCTGCTCATTGATGGGTTTATGCTGATCGTGATTGAGGTGACTTAGCTTAGTGTGCTTGCAGTAGATTCCCATGCTGCGGGGGCGTGCTTCTCTGGAGCCTCCTGCGCGCCCAGGGTTTCCTTTTTGAGGATTCGGCGGTCCTCAGGCCTCGGGAGGCAGCCGATGGCCGCAGGGTTAGGGGACCTCTAGAGGTGCCGTTCCCCGCGCGAGCCCCCGAGCGTGGGTCGCTGGTACGCCATGTCGCGATGCCCGGAGGCACGGACTCAGGAGGGCGTGCATGCCCATTAGCTCGTTTGAGGGCGTCACACGAGGATTAAGATGCCAAAGGCCAAGATACCAAGGCTTTGGCGAGGTGCATTCGCGGGCGGGCCCAAGCCTACACACCGTGCCCAGCCCCCATGCGCGAGATGCATGAGGAAGAGCGACGGGCAACTGCCACTCTCCCTAAAACGAGGCCTGAAAGAGCGAGTGCTGCGAGGAGAAAAATTCCCAACCCTTTCAAATAAGGACGCAAGAACTTCAAATTTCATTCCAAGAAGTGGCAAATCAACTACAGAAAGCAAGCAAGAGAACAGCCGTGTTCGGCACCTAGACTAGTCTTCTGGTCTTCCCGCCAACGCAGAGCATGGGGCCTCCACTAGGACGTGGGTGGGAGCCCCCGTGAGGCCCAGGGGCGGCACTCAGGAGACTCCGGGGCGTGTACAGCCCCACTCATTATTACGTGAGAGTGTCACAGGCGAAGACTTGAGAGGCGCATGGCCTTGTTCACCAATAGAACTTCCGGAGGTGCTGGATGTTCTAGGCTTTCTGGATGAGGACCCCATCCTGCGTCTCCAGGCATGCGGCGCCAGGCCTGGAGGCACGGGCGATCCTGAACGGGCCCTCCCACATGGGCGAGAGCTTGTGAAGCCCCTCCCTAGAGAGCACCCGCCTCAGGACGAGGTCACCAACCTCGAGGGCCCTGGAGCGGATGCTACGATAGTGATACCGCCGCAGCACCTGCTTGTACCTCGCGGCACGGAGCGAGGCTTGGCGGCGGCCCTCCTCCCCGAGAACGAGGTCCATTTCCCGCGAGGCGTCCTAGCGTGCCTCGTCAAATGCCAAGACCCGCGGGGAGCGATGTCTGACCTCATGCGGGAGGACCGCCTCGGCCCTGTAGATGAGGAAGAATGGGGTCTTGCCGGTGGGCTTAGTCGTGGTGGTGCGGATGGACCATAGCACGGACTGAAGCTCATCGAGCCAACCCCTGCCACAGGCCTCGAGTTTCTTCTTGAAGCTCCTTGTCTTGAGGCCCCTCAGGACCTCCGTGTTGGCGTGTTCGGCCTGGCCATTGCTCCGGGGGTGCGCCACTGAAGCATAGCATATCTGCGTCCAAGGTTAGCACAATATGTTTTGAAGAGGTTGCTCGTGAACTAAGAGCCATTGTCAGTGATGATATGATTGGGGACCCCGAAGCGGCTCACGAGGCCCTTGATGAACTTGATGGCCGAGCCTGCCGGGATGGTGCGCACGGGCTCCACCTCTGCCCACTTGGTGAACTTGTCGATGGTGACGTAGAGGTAGCGATAGCCCCCGGCCGTTCGGGGAAACGGGCCCAAGATATCCAGCCCCCAGACTGTGAACGGCCACGAAAGTGGAATGGTCTAGATGCCCTGGGCGGGCTGGTGGATCTGCTTGGCGTGGAATTGGCAGGCTTCACAAGATCTCACTAGCTCGGTGGCATCATTGAGCGTCGTGGGCCAGTAGAAACCGCTGCGGAACGCCTTGCCCACGAGGGTGCGCGATGAAGAGTGATGCCCACAATCCCCGCCGTGGATATCAATCAGCAGCTCGCATCCCTGCTCCTTGGAGATGCATCACAGCAAAGTGTCGTTTGGGCACCTTCGGTAGAGCTCGCCATCCTGCAAGCAGTAGGCGGTGGCCTGGCGGGCCACGCGTTATGCGTCTTCTTCCTTCTCTGGCAAGGTGCCTTGGAGCAGGTACGCCTTGAACTCCTCAGTCCAGCACCCCTCCTGAGGTTCGAGGGCCAGGAGCAGGCGGGCTCCGGAGGTTGGACCGCAGGCTGGGCCGCCCGAGGAGGGGGCCAGGGGCAGTTCCTCTCGGAGCAACGTCGGGCCCGCAATGGAGGGGGCCGCCGATGGCTTGAAGAGCCACTCCTCGAAGATGCCAGGATTCTGGCGGTCGCGCCGCGACGCTCTCTTGGCGATGTCGTCCGCCTCCTTGTTCATGCCACGCAGGACGTGCTGCAACTCCAAACCCAAGAACCGTTTTTCAATTTTGTGTACCTCCTCCAGGTATGCCTCCATGTGCTCGTCCTTGGGCGTGTACTCCTTGTTGGAGAAGTTGATGAGGAGTTGAGAGTCGCCCTTGATGGTGAGGCGCTTGATCCCCAGGCCCGCTGCGGCACTGAGGCCTGCGATCAGGCCTTTATATTCTGTGATGTTGTTGGAGACCTTCTCGCCATGCTGGAAGCAGAGCTGCACGGCGTAGTATAGCTTGTCCTGGGTAGGCGAGATGAGCACATCTCCAGCCCCCGCGCCCCAGCGTGCAAACGCGCCGTCGAAGTACATGACCCAGCCATCGGGCGCCTCATCTCCGGGCGCGAGGGAGCAGTCTTCACCCTCCCCTCGGTCAGGGGCGTCAGTCCATTCCGCCACAAAGTCAGCGAGGGCGGCGCCCTTGATGACCCTAGTGGTGCTGAACTCCAGCTGGAACGCCTGCAGCTCGATGTTCCACTCGGCAACCCTCCCCGCGGCATTGGGGTTGCGGAGTACCTTCTCCAGGGGGTAGACGGAGATGACCTTGATGGGGTGGCCTTGGAAGTAGTGCCACAGTTTCCTGGAGGCGATGAGGAGCGCGAGCAAGAGCTTCTGCTGCATGGGGTAGCGCGCGCGTGTCGCGCAACACTGTGCTAACAAAGTACACAGGATGCTCGACGAGGGAAGAGGTGTCGATGGCGTCCGGCCCTGCCTAAGGCATGGGGGCCTCAGGAGCCTTGCCTTCCATCGGGCTAATCGAGGCCTCAGGAGCGCCGTCCTGAGGCGGCGATGGCGTGGCTGAAGACGGGGTGCTGCGCCGCGCACCTGCGCCCACACGCTCTTCCCGGACCGCCATGAGTGCCGCGCTAGCCGAGTGGGGTGTGGCGGCTAGGTAAAGCACCAGGGGCTCAAGAGGTCGAGGCGCCACCATCACCGGAGGGCTGGTGAGGTACCTCTTGAGGTCTTGAAAGGCTTACTCAGCCTTCGGAGTCCATTCGAACGGGCCCTTCTTCTTCATCAACTTGAAAAATGGGAGGGCGCGCTCACCGAGCATGGAGATGAAACGCCCCAGTGAGGTCACGCGGCCTGCGAGCTTCTGCATTTCCTTGAGGGTCTGCGGCGGGGGCATTCTTTCTATCGCCTTGATCTTCTCTGGGTTAGCCTTGATTCCCCTATGTGATGCCAAGAAACCCAGCAGCTTGCCGGACGGGACGCCAAACATGCACTTCTCCGGATTGAGCCGTAGGTTCACTCTGCGTAAGTTGGTAAATGTTTCCTCCAGATCTTCGACGAGGGTTCTCGCTTCCAGCGACTTGACCACTATGTCGTCGACGTACGCCTCGGCATTCCTCCCGAGCTGCTTGCCCAGGGCGATGTGCATCAATCGCTGGAAGGTCGCGCCAGCGTTGCGCAACCCGAACGGCATGTAGGTGTAGGAGTACACCCCACACGGGGAAAGGAAGGCTGTCTTCTCGACGTCTTGCACCACCATCTTGATCTGGTGGTAGCCCGAGAAGGCATCCAGGAAACACAGCAAGTCGCACTCGGTGGTGGAGTCAACGATCTGGTCGATGCGTGGAAGAGGGAAAGGGTCTTGAGGGCAAGCTTTGTTGAGGCTCGTGAAGTCGACGCCCATGCGCTCCTTTCCCCCCTTCTTGGGGACGATGACCGGGTTGGCCAACCAATCCGGATGCCGCACTTCCCGGATGATGCCAGCTTCTTGCAGCTTGTGGACCTCCTGAACGATGAACGATTGCTTCTCTGGGGCTTGCCGCCGTGCCTTTTGTTTCACCGGGCGTGCGCCGGGGCACACCATCAAGTGGTGCTCAATCACGTCCCGCGGGATGCCAACTAGGTCCGTCGCCTCCCACACAAACACATCCTTGTTCGCACGGAGGAAGCCGACCAGTGCTTCTTCTTGGTCTGGTGGGAGGCTGGCGCCTATGGTGAAGGTGAGGCCTGAGCCCCCGTCGTCGACCCGCACCTGCTTCGTCTCAGCCCGGTCCTGAGAGAACAGCTGCTTCTTCTTCGCGGGCGTGGCCTCCGGGATCTTCGGAGCGCCCTCCACGGCCGGCCATGCGGCCGCCGCGGCTTTGAAAGCGAGCTTGAGGGCCAGGAGTGCATCCTTGGTGTCTCCCACCACAACAAGGATGCTACTGCTCCCAGGCATCTTGATGACGTTGTATCCGGGGTGCGTCACCGCCATGAACTTGGCAAGGGCCGGATACCCAAGGATGGCATTGTATGGGAGGCTGATGCGGGCGACGTCGAAGTCGATGAGCTCGGTGCGGTAGTTGCGGCACGTGCCGAAGGTGATGGGGAGGCGGATCTGCCCTAGGGGAACGATGGAGCCATCGAGCACCCCTGAAAAGGGCCTGGTGGGGGCGAGCCGGTTGTAAGGCGCCTGGAGCAGGTCGAAGGCTTCCACGAAGAGGATGTTGAGGCCAGCGCCACCATCGATGAGGGTTCTGGTGACCGCGATACTGCTGATGGAGGGCGTGCACAGCAAGGGGAGCACGCCTGCGCCGACCGTAGTCTTGGGGTGATCCCTGGAGTCGAAGGTGATGTTGGTATCAGGCGCCGCCCGGCCCGAAGGAGCCTCCCACCGTGGCTGGGCGGCTCCCATCTGCCGGAAGAATTGCTTGATGTGGCGGCCTGAGGCCGGCGCCTGTGACCCACCGAGGATGGCCGCAACAGCATGGGGCGCCGGTGCCACGAAGCGCGCGATGAACTGATTGCGCAGCTCCTCCCAGGAGGCCACCGACAACTCCGGCAGGCTAAGCATACAGGAACGCGGCACGCCCATGAGAGCCATGGGGAGCCAGTTCGCCATGACCTTCTCGTTGCCGCCTGCCACCTCGATGCTTAGCTCATATAGGCAAAGGAACTCCGTGGGGTTCCCCGTGCCGTCGTACCACGGGGTTGCGTTGGCCTAAACTTCGGCGGCCACCGCACCTGCCATAAGGCGGGGGAGAAGGCCCGATGGCCTGCTGCGGCTCCAAGCGCGCCCAGCGGCTTGGTGGGTGGGGCGGCGTTAGCCATAGGAGGCGTGTGGTGTGAGCGGCGCGCGACTGATGAGAGGGGTAGAGCTTCGACGCGCCCCTACCTGGCGCGCCAAATGTCGGATTCAGGCTCCTCAGACCCCAAGAAGGTTCGAACTCTGGGGCGTGTGCGAAGAACTCAACCTATCCAACCAGCCAACCCGTCGCACTACAACCTAGCTCGATGGATCAAGGAAGGAGATGGACACGACAGTTTACCCAGGTTCAGGCCACCTTGCGGTGTAAGACCCTCCTCCTGCTTTGTGGTGGATTTGCCTCACGAGGGGCCGTGGATGAACTAGTACAAGGGAAGAACAACCTCGCGAGGTCTGCGCTGGGGTGAGGGTGAGTCGTCCTTCGGTTCTCCCCCGTCTATGGTGATGGCTAGCTTATACTTATAGCGGCCTCGGTTCTCTTCCTCCAAAACGAAGGCGGGAAGGGATCCCACAGTGGCCAATTTTAAAGGGGACAAGTAGTACATCTTATCCTGACGAAAGGTGGTCTTTGCCTGCAAAGCTTCTGGTCGTGACGCCGCGGTGGGCTCAGCGATGACATCCATCCTGCCATCCTGGCGGTCTTGGTCTTGTTGCACGGGAATGGAAACCTTTGGCCGATTCCTCGGGACCCCGCGCCTGCGCTCGCCTCCTTAGCACCAAAGAGGAAACTGTCTTCTCTGCGCCCGCTGGCGCCCGCCTGGCCTTGGTCGTCATGGCTTGCGTCACTGCAACCTCGTGAGGTTGGGCACTTGCATAGGAAAATCCGCTCCTCAGGAGCAGCCCAGAGGTGGCCGCTCCCTCTGGAGGTCTTGGCGTCGTCCGCCTCGCGAGGCTTGGCCCCTCGCGAGGGTCTTGTCTTGTCGGTGTCGTAGATGGGCTTTACCAGGCCGTCGATGGGGCCATGCCATGGGCCGCAGGCAGGCAAGTCTGGGTACCCTAGTTCCCAGAACGCCGACACTTGGTTATCGTATCAATTCATTTGTTCTTTCTAAAATCCTACCGATGGTTCATTGAAGACTTTCTCAAGTTTGCGCTATCTCTCTCTTCAATATTTTCAAGAAGAATAAGTGGCATGCCAATCCATTGTTGGTCATCAATTTAAGTTGATGAAGGATAAGCATAACATAATCCTTATTCTTCTTCCTCAAGGTGATTCAATTCTTTCTTTCAGAGTTTGTTCATGAGGAATGAATTCGCGATCCCAAGTGATCTCATCTTCTCTTTTCTGGAGTTCCATGTTTTATCGATTATTTCATCACGGAGCTTATTCTCTTTTCTTTATCATTGTTCAAAGGAAATCATGGCAATGCTCCAATCTTGTTCGCTTCAATCTTCAATTCTTTTCTATTATCCTTTTCTATCCGGAGTTTTCCTCTAGGAGGTTATTCATGGTGGTTCATCAAACATATCATTCATTCTCGAAGTGTTCATCAAGATTCTTGTTGGAGGAGTTCAAGCATTCTTCATCGTGCATTCCGAAGTGCAATTCTTTCTACCTTATCTTTTGAGACGTTGGTATGTCATTCTTGACAATTTCCCTTCGTGTTTCATGATTCACAACTTGTCAGGAATGAGATATTGTAAAACCATCATTTTCTCTTCATTCATGAGAAAACCATCGTTTTCTCTTCGTTCATGAGTTGTTGGATGTTGCTATTGTGGTGCGTATCTATGATCCAAGTTTTCTCTTTATCCTCTTGGTGAGAGAAGTTTTACATCTATTCGGTGCTCTCAATCAAATTAATTGATTCTGTTAGTGGCAGGTATTCATCTCATAATTTTGGGATGTTTTCCATAAGCCCATAATGAGCTTATTCTTTTCGTTGTTGATTTTCCAAAAACTCCGTTCAATTCTTCTTCGTAAGGACGCTCTTTCAAATTCAATTGTGGTAGAAGTTGTCATTTTCTTCTACGTTCTTTTCTTCCAACCATCTAGCTTCTATTCTTTGTTTCGGAGGCATTGTGTTGTTGCTCTCGTCAAGTATCATCTCATCTAGTCAAGTTCATGTTCTATTGCTTCCATTTTCAACCGGAGTGCTGCCCAAATTCTTTCATTCTTGTTCCTTGGCTATCTCGTTATACATGTATGCTTCCATATTCATTTTGGTTTGTTAAGCTTTTGTTTCATGTCTTTCAACCTAAGGTTCTTGTAATGTTCCTTGTTCCTCTTTTCTAACAGAGTGTTTTCAACTTTGTTCATCCTTGTTGTATTCTTTCTTTGAAGTTGTTCAACCTCCCAAGGTTCGTTGGTTTCACTCATTTGTCGAAGAAGCAACTTAGTATTATCTCTTCTCCCGTTTCATACCTAGATCTTGAGGCGAGATCTCCTGTAAGTGGGGGAGAGTTGTAACAGCCCAAGACTGACGCTCCAGATGCCTCCCACTATTTTCGTTACCGTGGCTTTAATTATTTGGCTTGTTGCATTTCATCATGGTATCATGTGCATTGCATCCACATGTTTTCATAAAACTTGCATCAATTAGTAGTTGCCGCTTCTCCCTGATGCCTTTGTTGTCCATTCTGAGTCCAACCACACTTGCTTGCGCCTGCGACATTGTTAAAATATTATTATTATTAAGTGGGAATAAACCGTTCTTGGAATGGGTTGAAAGGTGGCGTGCGGTCTTGTTATTTTTTAGGTAGCACTACAAAAAAAAGACACATCCATGACATTTTGGCCCAAACGAAAAAAATTCTGTCATGCTTATGACACTTCTATGATGATAATTGCGACAAAACCCGGTATCATCATAGATGTGGTGGGCTCATACTTCTATGACAAAAAATCATGACAGAAAATGGGCTTTTCGTCCTGGGCGGGCCGGGGACGCACCAGCATGACATTCTTTGGGCCGTCCATGACAGAAAAAATCATGGTAGAAGCGAGGGCAAGGAAAATTTCGGGGAGTTCCCGGTTACGGTGGGTGGTCGGGGCCGAGTGATGCACATTTCTCTCGTATACGTACGCGCGTGTGTGCGAGGCATTGGGCTCTAACTGAAACCGAGCGAGGCGTTCGCTTACTGAACCCGAGCGATTGCACTCGCTACGTTACTAAACCCGAGCGATCGATCACTTTGCTGTTAACTGAACCCGAGCGATTCCTTCGCTACTGCTGCTAACTGAACCCGATCGATCGATCGCTGCTGCTGCTGCTGCTTACTGAAGCCGATCGAACTTGCTGCTTCTTGATCAACAGTGAATGTGGGGGTTGGTTGAACGAGTCGAGACGTACGCGGTTGGGGTTGGATGAACAGTTCCCGGTGGGGGTTGGATGAACAGGACCCCGTGGTAGTAGGCCATTGCCGCTGGATGAACAGGACCCCGAGAGGAGGCCGCCACAGCCGAGCTGGTTGGGGGTGGATGAACAGGACCCCGTGAAGGGCTGATTGAACAGTAGCCGGTGGAGGGCCGGATGAACAGTAGCCCGTGGATGAACAGTAGCTGATGGAGGCAGGAGGAAGACGCGATGGATGAACAGTGCGGTGGAGGCTGAAGGAAGCTGACGGTGGGTGAACAGTAGCCCGTGGAGTCCCGTTTTGCGGTACGCCACACCCCTCTCGATGAACAGGACCCCCGTTTCAACCGTAGCGCTCCAACACAAGTCTATTTCCTCCGTTTTGCGGTACGCCACACCCCTCCCGATGAACATGATGCCATTTCGACCGTAGCTGATCGAACAAAAGGCCGTTTCCTCCGTACTGCGGTACGCCAGACCCCGTTTTGGCTGTTCCGTCCAAGCCAGTTGGCTCCTGTTGAACAGGACGCATTCTGACCCAGTCTGTTGCCTCCTAATGAACATGACGCTATTTCTCCGTTCTGACCCAGCCGGTTGGCTGCCCGATGAACAGGACGCCGTTGCTGTAGTCCATTGCCTCTCCATGTACACGAGCCCTGGCCATACGTATGCGCAAGTAGGCGTTCGAGACCCCGCCCGTATGTACGTACGTGGCCGTATTTTTTGGCATGTGGCTGTACGTACCTGTACACAGTTTAGAAGGGACTGCCTGAACTGCTACGTCGGGGGCTCTACTACTACACGTGCCGCTGCTTGCTCGGCCACGGTTCATCGTTGCAGAGAGACCGATCGACCAGTATGTACGTACACGTTCGCGACCAGAATGACAACGCTACGTACGCTTCGACCAGGTGGGGCCTGGCTGTCAGGGAGGATAAGGAGGCACTTCCTTGCGTGCGAAGTTATTGATGGTGGGTCCAAGCTGTCAGGGGGAGGATTCATTTTTTTTCGTGCCTAATATGGAGGCACTTCCTTGCGTTCGAAGATATAGCTGGTGGGTCCCAGCTGTCATGGGGGAAACTTTTTTTTCGCAAAATACAGCTAAGCCAAAATACAGAGGCCCTTCCGGTAATTCCCCGCTATCAGGTGGAGGAATCATTATTTTGCGCGTAAAAAGGAGGCACTTCCTTGCTGCGGCCATGGACCCAACTGTCAGCCTCTCCACGTACAGGCCTCTTCCTATGTAAGTCGTTCGTGACCATGCCACGGCGAGAGCACCAAGGTGGTGGACGACGGCGAGGCCTAGGAAGGGAATGACCCAGAGCCGGGGAAGACTCGGCAGTTGTTTCCCACGCGGAGGGGAGTATGAGGGTTTACTGGTTGGGCTGCAGTGTGAGGCTGCCGCCGCCGGAGAATAACAGAAGGTCTGGGTGAGTATAGGGATGGCCAGGCCAGTGATGGGAGTAGGTTGGGGCGATGAGGCCTGCGCGGCAGCAGAGCCGGCCACGGGAGGCAGGAGCAGGCGACACGACCGGCGCTGGTTTGGGCGGCTGGAGCAAGAAGACCAGAGGTTGAAGAAGCACTACGGCCGTTGGATGGACATCATACGGTCACTGGAGCTAGAATCGTTCATATTGACTAAGTTGACAAAGCCCTCCGTCTGCGTCAACTTAGTAGGCCCACAAGTTAGCCTCCAATAATGGTGGGTCCCAGCTAGCAGGGGGAGTATTCATTTTTTTGTTCGTAATAAGGAGGCACTTCCTTGCGTGCGAAGATATAGCTGGTGGGTCCAAGCTTTCAGCGGGAGGAACATTTTTTTCGTGAAATACAGAGGCCCTTCCGGTGGGTCCCCTCTGTCAGGTGGAGGAATCATTATTTTGCGCGTAATAAGGAGGCACTTCCTTGCATGCCGCCGTGGACCCAGCTGTCAGCCTCTCCACGTACAGTCCTCTTCTGATGGATGTCGTTCATTGACCACGTTGACCACGCCGCGCCGAGAGCACCAGGGCGGTGGACGACGGCGAGGCCTAGGAAGGGAACGACACAGAGCCAGGGAAGACTCGGCAGTTGTTTCCCACGCGGAGGGGAGCACGAGGGTTTACTGGTTCGTCTGCCATCGCCAGAGAATAACAGCAGGTGTGGGTGAGTAGAGGGATGGCCAGGCCAGCAATGGGAGTAGGGTGGGGCGGTGAGGCCTGCGCGGCAGCACAGCCGGCCATGAAAGG
Source organism: Thinopyrum elongatum (assembly GCA_011799875.1). Classification (NCBI taxonomy): domain Eukaryota; kingdom Viridiplantae; phylum Streptophyta; class Magnoliopsida; order Poales; family Poaceae; genus Thinopyrum; species Thinopyrum elongatum. The sequence continues at coordinate 274,125,169 of CM022298.1, forward strand.
AGGGAGCAGGCAGTCCCGCCGGCGCTGGTTTGAGTGGCTGCAGCAGGAAGAACAGAGATTGAAGAAGCACCACGGCCGTTGGATGGACATCCAACAGTCACTGCTCTTGTGTGTTAACTAAGTTGACACGGCCTTGCGTGCGCGTCAACCTTTTTTTTAGGAAAGCGTACGTGTCAACCTAGTAGGCCCACAAGTCAGCCTCAAATATGTGGAAAACAGCATCCAACCCATTTGCCATTATTGCTAATAAATGTACATCCCATTGGCTAATTCTTAAGGATTTTTTTGAAGCCCATATTCTTTTTGTTACCATTACAGCCCATATTCTGGCCACGGTTAAAAATTTAACGAATTTTTCATATTTCGGTGCGGTCTGAACTGTTTTTAATCCCGAAATTTCGAATCACGTTCAAACTAATGTAAAAATAATAATTTTATATCAATTTAAAATCCAACATAATTTTCCCCGCAAAAAAACAATTAAATTTGAAATGTCGAAATCTTAAAAAAAGATATTTGAAACTAATTGCCGGTTTGCTGTGTTTTTAAAATTTACATCCCATTTCTTACTACTTCATTTTCTGGGCAAGCAAATACATCACTCTCGTCTTAAAGATTTGCAGCCTAGCAGGGCTGAGAAAGCAAGTAGGCCTACGTTGGGTATTTATTTAAAAAAAGTAGAACTGGGCTAGCCATTTTCAGCAAGAAAAAAACACAACTAGGCTCATGATGTGGTAAACATAAAATAAAACCCTGGCTAGACGGGGCATAGCCCCCACACAACCCCGTTGTTACCCTGATCCGTCTCTAAAACTAGTAAATAACAACTGCTTGTTCCTAAAAAAAGTAAATAACAACTGCGCGACCTGCTGGGTCCCTGGTGTCAGCCGCTCGTTGTGTAATTCTCTCATTTTTTGACTACGTTGACAATGGCGTGGGACCCATATGTCCAACCATTAGGAGGAACCATTTTTTTGGGCTTGTAATAACGAGGCACTTGCTTGCGTACTACCATGACCCTGGTGGGTCCCTACTGTCATCCTCTCCATGTACAGTCATCTCCTTATTCCTCTCGGTTGTTGACCATGTTGACAACGCCAGACGGCGGCACACAACGCACGACGAGCAAACCAAGGCGAAGGATGATAGCGAGGCCTCAGACGGAATGAACATGAGCCGTGGAAGATGCGCCAGTCTAGTCACAGGCGGAGGAGAGTACGAGGGTTGACTGGTTCGGGTAAGGGTGCGTGTTGGGGCTGACGTTGCCGGAGAATAACATGTTGTGTGGGGTAATAGAGGGATGGACTGGCCAATGTTTGAGGGTACGGTAGGGCGGCGGAGGCGCAGCCAGCTGTGGGAGGCAGGAGCAGGCGAAACCGACAGGGTGGTTTGGTTTGGGCGGCTGGAGGAAGAAGACAAGAGATAGAAGATACACGACAGATGTTGGATGTCAATCCAACGGTTGGTAGGCAGAATCATTTGTTGACTAGTAAGTCGACACCACCTTGGATAGGCCTTTTCCTCGTGGGTCACAAATGTCAGAATCCAAATCTGTCACGGCCATGCAGCCTTTCTTATGAAAATTTACAGCCCATTTGGTGTGCTAGTTCAAAATAAGTCTGTGGGTGCTGGTGGGGGCTAATCACTTGGGTTCTGTAATGCACAGTGAGCTCAAGCAGCCGGCGAGAGTGATGTTATTTTCCTTGGTTGGGATTTGTTACAATATTTCTCTCTTTAATAAAGGAAATGGCAAGCCATTTGCCTTGTTTCAAAGAAAATATGACAGTCACAGCCGAGTTGAAAAGGGCAACAACATCTAACTCAAGCTTACAAACAGTACAAAAGCCCAAGGATTAATTGTTCATCAGGTTTAGACAAAACCCAGACTGAACATGCATGGCAATAGCATCTAACCCAACCACCATTTTTGGCAGTCACAAACAAATGGGTCGATCTGATCCATAAAATCAACATCATGTGCCAAAAAGTTTACTGGCATATGACGACAAGTTGTTGTAAATATAAGCCGAGCACGTTTAGAAGCCCATTTGTCGACTTGAAACTTCTTTTTTTGCTGTTCAACATATCCATCCGTGAGAAATTTCTTGTTGAAAAACTTAAGCCTCATGGACAATAGTAACCTCGCATTCAACAGGAAGAATGTGATGAAGTTTCTGTTTGCCTGACTGGATGCATAACCTTCCATCGTTATTGTCCTCAAACAAATGTCATGAGAACTGAGAAAATCCCAGTGCTTATTATGCCACTGATTGGTTATATGTTTTTCTCCATGTGTTGTTGCCTACATAGACATGAAGATTGAAAACATTTAAGGTCTAAAAAAAGTATGTCGATAGAGTGACAGCCGAACGGTAATTCTAGTACAATATATATGGGCTTTCAATGTGCATGAAATAATCACCTCTATATACAAATTCTCCAGACATGGAAAGCATCGCAGCAAGCCAATAATTGTGTTTAGATCAATACTAAACATTCCGATATATAAGATCTTGACAGAATCCAACACCATTGATAGGCTATCGATGGGCGAACTCTTCATTGAGCATATAACATAATATTAGTATCCAAAGTGTACTCCAAGATGATATAAAACTTATGCGCACAAATGAAAAATGCAGCTTGTGATTACAAAAGTGTAGATGATAATATACAGTACCTGAATAAGTGTGGAGCCAAACACCATGTCGTGATGTACAAACGGATCACGAATTACACCCAAGGCCTCAAGTTTAGGCGCAGAGACGACAATTATTTGCGAAGGTTTATAACAATAATCAAGGAGCAACCTTTGAAGTGAAGGGGCATCTTCGATGATGAGCTGCTGTCCTTCAAAATAAATTCCAATGCTTTTAAGGTGAGGCGAATTTATTTGGAGACAATGGATACGGATTTCTAATCTAAAAACAAGCAGCAAGCGCTCCAGGGCAGGGCAACCGGATTGGATGATGTTGTGTAGTGAGGCCTCTGACAGATCAACCACCACAAGCGAAAGTCTTTTTAGCAGTGGGAGTCCAATCATTAGTACCAGATTGTCTGGTAGATGGCACCGGGCTATGGTGAGGGTGTGGAGAGAGGAGGAAAAGCACGAGATGGACAACGGTGGTGTGGGCACAAATACATGGAGTTGGGATCGTGGCATATATTTTTCGTAGTAATGGTAGAACTCAAGCTGCTGGAGTTTTTTGAATTCAGTGGATGTCAGCCAGGCGTCCATCGTGTGGGGTATGGATAGCAGGTAGCGTGTCGAGATACAGAGGCGTTGAACGGGGCCCTGGTGGGAGGAGACGATGGCTCTAAGGAGATCAAATTCATGAAGGACAGATATCTGACAACAATCGAGATTAAGAGGCGCGGTGCACCAGAGAGTGCGCCATCGAGATGCGAGGACTTTTGTGCGGCAGCCATCCTTGGTGGGGAGAAGGGAGATGATCTCCCCAAGGATGTCGTCTAGGAGATCGCTGATGTGGTCCACCAGAGATTCTACGGGTTCCTCAGATCCGGGTGAAGGGGGCTTGCCGCTTCTCCCCGCGCTGCCAGGTGCGGGATCTACAACCGGTGTCGTCGCTGGTGGGAGCCTCATCTTCTTGGCGTTGGGGCCAGCCGAATCCATTTTCCTTGCGGGCGTCGCGCCGAGCTCATGGGTTTGAATAGAGTAGCGAGAGACGAGCCTAGTGGTAGTACGAGTGGGGAATAAGGATGGCTGGGGTTTTCTGTAGGAGTGAGGAAGAAGAGGAGCAGACGTTCTCTGTACGAGTGAGGAAGAAGGTGAGCGGGTTTTTTTTGTACGAGTGAGGAAGATGGGGAGTGGGGGGAATTGGGGGGAGACGAAAGCGGGAGAGTCCAGTGAGCTGCAGTATGTGGAGGCGAGGAGGAAGGAGGGTTTTTCTGGGATCGCCCCTCTTCAAGAAATATGGGCTTTTCCTCGCAAAAAACAAAAAGAAATGGGCTTTAAGATGGATAGGCTTTTGTATCGACCTAGTCGGCTGCCCGTGTTTCCTACTGGACGGCCTTGTACTAGAGGCAGCCCATTAGAGACACTCTCCAGCTTATTGCCCATTCGAAAGAAAAAAAGAGGCGCCTCCAGCTTATGGCTACTCATCGGTAACCTTTTTCAAATTGGAAAAAGGTTATAGCTCCTTCTCTAGCTGGCTTGGCATCCACCAAATTAGAGGATGCGGTACTGCATGTAGACACTCACATTGGTCGTAGCGCGGCAAAAGGAGGTGTCAAATAACAGGCCTACAATATACTTACTAGATTGTAAAGGTTCACAGGCTAGTCAACATTCACATTAAACTAAGCTTCAGAAGATACAGTATGCATACTAACATTCACAAGCACAAAAGTTCAGCATGTTGCGAGCACTTTGAGCATGTTGGCAACTCCATAGCTAGCTGGCTGCCTCATCTTGCAATTGATGCTGACACATTTGCAGCGAACACATGAGGCAATAGAGATGACTCAACATCAGACCATATTGTGTAGTTCCCCTGAAATCATCTTCATTGTCCTGAATATGAAAAGATAGGAAAACAATGGCTATACTTAAACGGTGTTGCAAGACAGTAGCACATATCAATAGCTCGGCATGACAAAACATGATCATCTGGACGAAGGGGATACTGACCTGCCTGAGGAAGATTATATATAATTTCATAAGTCATTAGTTGATTTCCACCTTCGGCTGCACTGCTTGTTTTCTCCTCCACACATGACAGGATCGTTCCGCACTGCAATCAGCAAGTCAACGTACGAATAAGCTTATTTCATCTTGCGGTGGTCATTGTACCTAGTTACGAATGTAGGAATACCTAGAGCACCATAAGGTTAGCTGACAGCAGGTAGATGCAGCCATATAATTTTGTGCGGTGCTACCAAAATTGAGGTTTGTGTCCCTTCCCCTTCTCATGAGAATTCTTCTTGAAGTTGGTAGAATGTGACAGCTTGTTCTTTGCATCAAACTTGCCTTTCCCCTGAGATTTGTTCTTGTTGTTTTGGGGCTTGTTGGGCTGGAAGTTCTTCTCGTGTACCATGTGGGCACTAGAAGCTCCCTCAGCGACTCTAGCATGTGTGTCTTTTGCTCTCGCCTTCTCTTCAAAATCAAGAGTGCTAATGAGAGCCGAAATGGAAAACTCATGTCTCTTGGTTTTCAAAGAAGTAGCAAAATTGTTCCACGAAGGTGGAAGCTTGGCAATGATGGTCCCAACAACAAATTTGTCCGGCAACACACACTTAAAGTACTCAAGTTCCTTAGCGAGTGACTGTATCTCATGAGCCTGCTGAACAACAGAGCGCTCATCAGTCATCTTGTAGTCATAGAATTGCTCCATGACGTACAACTCGCTGCCAATGCCCGAGGCCCCAAACGTGGCCTCGAGCGCAGCCCACATGTCTTTGCCGCTGTCAAACGACATATATGAATCCATAGTGGAATCGTCAAGAACACTCAGAAGGGCGGCTTTGAAGAGGGTATCCATGTTCTCAAAAGCTTCCTGCTGTGCAGGATTAAGATCGCCCTCAGGCTTGCCCTTAGTGGCGTCATAGCAGTACATGATCTGAAACCAGTATACTGCTCTCATGCGCCACCTTTTATATTGCACCCCCTTAAAGGTAGGCGGCTTGAAAAGCGCAGCAAAACCACTCGGAGTAAATTGCCTATAATCAGGTTTTTGGATTGGATTGTTGAATATATGACCAATTTACTATGAGATTTAATCCGAATCAACAGTAAATAGATCATGACGACAATTGCAAAGATCAAAGTAATGATGCGGACTAAACCAGGAGGACAGAATCACATGCTGTGCAGCGGGAGCAGAACCGCTGTGGTTGATGTTGTCACTCATGTCGTTGATGAAGAGGTTACTGAGGTCGGGGAAGAAGGTTGTCATTGAGGAAGTCATCGCTGGCAGTAGTCGCATGAGTGTGCTCCCCAAAAACCTGACCGCCCCTCTCCCGTATAGGATCACGAAAGGAGGGGTTCCAGAGGACTGCTGTCCCTTCTCACGGTGCACGCCAAAAGGAGGGATGGAGAAGATTTGCGTGGCGGTGCTATGATCTGGAACGGTGCGAAACCATATGATACAGCGGAGGCTAGGGTAGAGCCTGTCAGGTCGGTCATGCGAGTATAATAGTAGGCCTTTGGCCCAAACCCCACGTCCAAGTCAATAATAGCCCCACTATCCAAAAGAATCGGAAACGACTGAGTAATTAAGGCATCCATTAATTTTTAATTAATGACTTAATAAATTTTCCGACCAACAAAAATATAGACCACGTGCATAGCTTTTGTCCTTGGACAGGCTCATTCCCGAAGAGCGCGCATGTAGGTTTCCTATTATCATGCTCATGCAAATGCTGGAATAGATCACATTATAAAGTGGTGCAACTCACACTCACCTAGCGGTATGGGACTAAACTTTAGTCCCACTCACACCACACCATGCTCTAAGAGCATGGTTAATAGTATAGCCAACATCCGGCTAAATGAAGTTGACACATCATCTAGAGCCAACCTAATAGCCTGCTAGTACAATAGTTAGTCCCTTTAGTATACTATATTATTAATACATGGCCCCACCTTTTGTCTCACAAAGTATGTTGGAGCTCGTGCTACAGCCGGCTACAAGTTTACAGCCCGCTTCTCTTCTCTCTCCTTCAACTAAGAACAAATACTATATTTAAATCCTTACAACCTACTTATGTCACCTTATTGTACTTGCTCTAAAGTTACTCTCCACTGTGAGTAGTCTAAAATGCCGAGCATGCAGCAGGCGGTGCCCTCGGTCGGCGCGCCGCTTCAAAAGCAGACGCAGTGAGAGGTCGCATCGCCCTGACTTGCCATCAATGTGGAGTGGCGGGCTCAACTGGCGCTAGGAGGGAAGCGCGTGCGGGAGGGGGGAGGGGTTTTTGGTGGGCCAGGAAGGTGAGAAGCCAGCTTGGGATCAGTCCGGACGGGGAAATATCAGGTGCTCCCATACTCCAACTGCTAGTACAATAAGTGTGGGCTATGTAGAGGGCGTAGTAAGCAAGCTTCTCATCGTTCTCCGAGTTGACAGGGCACATCAAAGTAGTAGTCTTTTTAAAACGTACATCAAAGTACTAGTGTAGTAGTCTCCAAAAAGGGCCGACCATGTCCATGGCTACCATCCCATCCCGTGCTCCGTCATTGAGTACGTGCACGATTCACGTGCCATTCAAGAAAAAAACTACGTATGTGCCATAGAAGAAAAAAATTAAAAACAAACACGCCACCGTGTCATGGTCGAACTTTGATTCGTTCACGCGTGGTTCCCGACCCTCCACTAAGTGAACAACTACTACACGCGTCAAATTATCACGTGAGCTGCCTCTTCATCCAGAAATGAGCTCCACCGTGTACCCGCGCGTGTGTGTTAGGAAATGAGGCATAGAGTACGTGCGTCTGTGCGTGCAATTCTTCTCTTCGTGCACGTACTCTTTTTTTTTGCGGGTGATTCGTGCACGTACTCGGCCTACATTGGTGACCGTTGGTGAGTCTCACTTATCTCTACATCTCTACATGTACATCTACATCTGCATCTACGTCTACACTACATCTACATCTTGATGACCCACAAGTATAGGGGATCAATTGTAGCTCTTTTCGATAAGTAAGAGTGTCAAACCCAACGAGGAGCAAAAGGAAATGACAAGTGGTTTTCAGCAAGGTAATGTCTGCAAGTGCTGAAATTGTAAGTAACAGAGTAGTTTGATAGCAAGATAATTTGTAACGAGCAAGTAATGATAGTAGTAACAAAAGTGCAGCAAGGTAGCCCAATCCTTTTGAGGCAAAGGACAGGCCAAAACGGTCTCTTATAATAAGAAAAACGTTCTTGAGGGTACACGGGAATTTCATCTAGTCACTTTCACCATGTTGATTCGATTTGTGTTAGCTACTTTGATAATTTGATATGTGGGTGGACCAGTGCTTAGGTGCTGTTCTTACTTGAACAAGCCTCCTACTTATGATTAACCCTCTCGCAAGCATCCGCAACTATGAGAAAAGTATTAAGAATAAATTCTAACCATAGCATTAAACTTTTGGATCCAATCGGTCCCTTACGGAATAGCGCATAAACTGGGGTTTAAGATTCTGTCACTCTCGCAACCCATCATCTACTTACTACTCCACAATGCATTCCCTTAGGCCCAAATATGGTGAAGTGTCATGTAGTCGACGTTCACATGACACCACTAAGGGAATCACAACATACATACTATCAAAATATCGAACACATATCAAGTACACATGATTACTTGCAACATGATTTCTCCCGTGACCTCAAGAACAAAAGTAACTACTCACAAATGATAATCATGCTCAAGATCAGAGGGGTATTAAATAGCATATTGGATCTGAACATATAATCTTCCACCAAATAAACCATATAGTAATCAACTACAAGATGTAATCAACACTACTAGTCACCCACAAGCACCAATCTATAGTTCCGGTAACAAGATTGAACACAAGAGATGAACTAGGGTTTGAGATGAGATGATGTTGTTGAAGATGTTGATGGAGATTGCCCTCCCCAAGATGGGAGAGTTGTTGGTGATGATGATGACGATGATTTCCCCCTCCGGGAGGGAAGTTCCCTCGGCGGAATCGGTCCGCGGGAGGGCAAAAGTGCTCCTGCCCAAGTTTCGCCTCGAGACGGCGGCGCTCCGTCCCGAAAGTCCCTTCCTTATTTTTTTCTAGGTCAAAATGACTTATATACCAGAAGATGTGCACCGGAGGTGGGCCTGGGCGAGCACAACCCACCAGGGCGCGCCTAGGCTCCCTGGCGCGCCCAGGTGGGTTGTGCCCACCTCGTGGGCCGCCTCTGGTACTTAGTTGCTCCAATATTCTTCAAATATTCCATAAAAAATCTCCGTAAAGTTTTAGCTTGTTTGGAGTTGTGCAGAATAGGTGGCCTGACGTAGCTTTTCCAGGTCCAGATTTCCAGCTGCCAGAATTCTCCCTCTTTGTGTGTCCTTGCATATTATGAGAGAAAAGGCATTAGAATTACTCCAAAAAGCATTATTATGCATAAAAACATCATAAATAATAGTAGGAAAACATGATGCAAAATGGACGTATCACATCTACATCTACCTCTACTATAGTACATCAAGTTTTAAACATGAGACCAACCATTTTCTTGCATGACATGACCAGCCCATATCGCTTCTTGCTCCTTGTCTCTCTCAAAGTGCGTCCGGCAGGCAATTTTGCCTTCGATTGAGGTTGGTTCGCTCACACTCGGTCCCACATGTTATAAATCTAAAAAGAATAGTGATATGACAATAGGAAGCGCTCTAACCGGCGGACCAAACACGACAGGCGTGTCGTGAGTGCACCTCGACGGAGGAAGCACCTTGCTCAAATTTGGCACTTTTCCATGCATTCTCTAGACATTTATTAGCCCAGATACTCCCTCCATTTTTATTTACTCTGCATATTAGATTTGACTGAAGTCAAACTTTATAAAGTTTGACCTAGTTTATAGAAAAAAAATATGAACATTTACAATAGCATATTTATATGATGGGAAAGTGTATTCAATAATGAATCTAATGGTATTCATTTGTTATTGTATATGTTAATATTTTTTTTCTATAAAAACTTTGTCAAAGTTTACAAAGTTTGACTTTAACCAAAGCTAATATGCAGAGTAAATAAATATGGAGGGAGTACATCAAAAACCCAGCTACAGCTACACGGGTGTGATGAGAAGGACGTGGATTGCCGTTCGATCGCGGTGCATCCTACAGTGCACACGCGTGATCCGTGTGCCTGGGGTTCTGGCCAATCACAATGCAACCCCGGTCGGGTGAGTGCACACAGTTTCCAGAGGCGAAGGAAATGAAGGGTGTGCGATAGTAAATGACCAAGATTGTAGGGGAATCCGAATTTCCTGCGTCGTTTTTCCTTGAGCTCTAAAAAACCACCGCACTGTACGGTTGTCCTTTCTCTCTCACAAAATGTCGCCCGCTTCTCTTCTCCCCCCTCCAAAATTCCTTTGAGAATCCGTTGAATAAAAAAAAAACCTTATACAGGGCTCAATTAACAAATCTCACCAACCATTGGCACCGTGTACTTATGGTTGCTTTGTCCGAGGAACTTACTCTTGGAATATTGTAGTACGAGCGCATTCAACGAAGAGTGAAATGATGGTTGCTTCGCCCGAGCAACTTTTACTAGTACTGCGGGAAAGGTGGGGCTCTATGATTTGACCGCTCATTACTCATTATTACTGTGGCGCAACGAGCGGGGTGAATCTCGCTAGCGGTTGTGCACTCAATATTGGTGCATGGCACGTGGACCCGGATTCTGGCTGTCCCACATGTGGGCGAAAGGAAGTTTGAATGATTTGTGGCATTGCTATCAAGTTTCCGGGAGATGTTTATATGTACACATAATTTTCCAGCATAATGAAATTGTGTTGTAATGCTATGAAGCTTTCAACTTTGGTTTCATGTGTCCTCTTGCCTCCAAAGTTGTCTCATTACAACATTCCATCAAATACAAAGGAAACTAACATGCATGATAATGCATCTCAATGATTCGCAAATCAATGTCAATATTTACATCACAACTGAATACGAAGTTGTGAGAATGTGTACAAATAAAGAAAAATAAAAAATTGAAGGGTGATGTCCGCAGGCATGGTTCCATTTCCTGGCGTTCATTTGTTGGCAGCTAGTTTCACGCAGCTTTGTGGAACTGAACAAGACATGTTAGTCAAGAAAGGATTCTATGGTGGACATGGACCATCCGATCATTTTGTGCAGGTCCACTAAAATCGAGCTGAGCATCCCTGTTTGCAACGATATTGAACAAGTGTGATTACATTAATAGTAGCACCAGTAGTAGTTGATGAAACATACACACACAAGTAGAAGCCGGTTACCTTTGCAATCTCTCATAAAACTAACCACTTGTTGGAGAAGATTAGGCTCGGAGTTGGATGAGGAGGATAGCAAAACCAATCTCCCTTTGTGCAGTCGCACTGAAATGTAGAGACGTTGTCCGTGTGACATTTTAGTAGAACTGCACAAGACACTCTTAAGAAAAAAGTGATTTGTGCAGTTCACCAAAAGGTCACAATACCAACGAGGTGAAATGGATAGCCCTGTTTGCAAAAAAGAGGTAGAAAGGAAACAATTACTGGCCAATAACAGTTGATGACACATACACCGACAAAAAAATAAGCACATTCCTTGTCCTAAGGGAAGATAGCAGCACAGTTGTTTATGTAAAACGGTGTGAGGACGAGATTGCAACTTGGAAAGTACGCCGACCGAGCTACGTTTTGGGTAAAGAACTAGGGAGGATCCACATTCAGGATTTTCCACATGCAGCAACGTGGGAAGATGGGCTGGAGCAAGGCCGGAGGAAGCTGTACCTAAGGGTCGTCGAGATGTAACTAGGAGGGCGCTGGCGGCCGGGATCTGCCCATACTGCGGCAGTGAGCAAGTGGCGAAGGCCCTGCCTCGCCGGAGCTTGGTCAAAGAGAACGACGGGTACCACAAATTGGGACGTGATGCCTCGACGCCGTCGAACGGAGAAATGATGCACATCCTCCCTTTCCGCTGGCGGACGGGATGCGGCCGGATCAGTGACCAATGGTGAGAGAGAGAGGCCACCGCCGCCTTGTGTGGGATAGTGTGACGAGAGACAAACCCCGGCAGGCAGGCTCCATTGTATATAGTGGAGCGGATTTCTTTTTTCTCGATGATAATCATTTTATATTCTGTATGTGCCATTGAGGAATATAACTTTATTTAATACTAATGCGTCAAGTCAAACTTTGTTCTGTGTACGCGTGGTACACGACCCTCCTTCGAGTAAACAACCGCTACACGCGTCAAATTATCATGTGGGCTGCCTTTTTGTACAGAAATGAACTCCATCGTGTACCCATGCGGGTGTGGCCGGGAATGAGACGTGAGTACGTGCGTCGTGCGTGCATCTCTTCTTTACGTGCAGGTACGTACGTGGGTGGGTGTGAGAGAGATGGTTTGTGCGAAACAGAGGCAATGTGTGTGAAACAGAGTCATGGATAAATCATATATAGAGGGAGCGATCCACGAGAAGAGAGTGGAGGGATCATCGGCATGATATATCGATAGAATCGAAAACAGGGATGAAGTGTGTGGCTGCGTGATCGATAAAGAGTGCCATCGAATTTGTGTTTGCCCACGTCAAAGATACAGGGCGGCTGGCCTACTGGAATGTAAGAGGGCAGAGGTGAAGTTTTCCTCTATGGCATGGATACTGCTACTTATTGAGCGTGCGTTGGTTTTTACCTTGAAGAGGAAAGGGTGATGCATCAAAGTAGAGATAAGTATTTCCCTCAGTTAAGAACCAAGGTATCAAATCCAGTAGGAGATACAAGCAAGTCCCCAATCTATGCACCTGCACAAACAATCAAACACTTGCACCCAACGCGATAAAGGGGTTGTCAATCCCTTCACGGTCACTTGCAAGGATGAGATCTGATAGAGATAGATATAAAGATTACCAAAACATAAAACAAAATAAAAGTAAAAAAATTGCAGCAAGGTATTTTTGGGTTTTTTGGTTTATAGATCTGAAAATATATGATGGAAAATAGACCCGGGGGCCATAGGTTTCACTAGAGGCTTCTCTCTTGAAGGCAAATAATACGGTGGGTGAACAAATTACTGTCGAGCAATTGATAGAAAAGCGCAAAGTTATGACGATATCCAAGGCAATGATTATGCATATAGACATCACGTTCGTGTCAAGTAGACCGAAATGATTATGCATCTACTACTATTACTCCACACATCGACCGCTATCCAGCATGCATCTAGAGTATTAAGTTCATAAAGAACGGAGTAACGCCTTAAGTAAGATGACATGATGCAGAGGGATAAACTCAAGCAATATGATGAAAACCCCATCTTTTTACCCTTAATGGCAACAATACAATACAATACGTGCCTTGCTACCCCTACTTTGTCACTGGGTGAGGACACCGCAAGATTGAACCCAAAACTAAGCACCTCTCCCATTGCAAGAAGAACCAATCTAGTTGACCAAACCAAACCGATAATTCGAAGAGAAATACAAAGATATCAAATCATGCATATAAGAATTCAGAGAAGATTCAAATAATATTCATAGATAATCTGATCATAAATCCACAATTCATCGGATCTCGACAAACACACCGCAAAAGAATATTACATCAGATAGATCTCCAAGAACATCGAGGAGAACATGGTATTGAGAATCAAAGAGAGAGAAGAAGCCATCTAGCTACTAGCTATGGACCCGTAGGTCTGTGGTAAACTACTCACGCTTCATCGGAAGGGCAATAGAGTTGATGTAGAAGCCCTCCGTGATTGAATCCCCGTCTGGCAGGATGCCGGAAAAGGCCCCAAGATGGGATCTCACGGGTACAGAAGGTTATGGCGGCGGAAAAGTATTTTGGGGAAGGCTTCTGGTTGTTTGGGAATATTTGGGAATTTATTGGCCAAACATTAGGGTTGGAGGACTCCCATGGCGCCCCCCTAGGGTGCGCCCTGAGGGCTTGTGGAGCCCTCGGGACTCTTCTGCCTTCCTCTCCAAGTCCTACATGTGTCTTCTGGTCCAAGAAAAATCATCGTAAAGTTTCATTCCGTTTGGACTCTGTTTGATATTCCTTTTCTGTAAAACTCAAAAACAAGGAAAAAACAGAAACTGGCATTGGGCTCTAGGTTAGTAAGTTAGTCCCAAAAACAATATAAAATAGCATATTAATGCATATAAAACATCCAAAACAGATAATATAATAGCATGGAACAATAAAAAATTATAGATACGTTGGAGACGTATCAAGCATCCCCAAGCTTAATTCCTGCTCGTCCTCGAGTAGGTAAATGATAAAAACAGAATTTTTGATGTGGAATGCTACCTAACATATTTATCCATGTAATTTTCTTTATTGTGGCATGAATATTCAGATCCATAAGATTCAAAACAAAAGTTTAATATTGACATAAAAACAATAATATTTCAAGCATACTAATAAAGCAATCATGTCTTCTCAAAATAAAATGGCCAAAGGAAGTTATCCCTACAAAACCATATAGTCTGGCTATGCTCCTTCTTCATCACACAAAGTATTAAATCATGCACAACCCCGATGACAAGCCAAGCAATTGTTTCATACTTTTGATGTTCTCAAACTTTTTCAACTTTCACGCAATACATGAGCGTGAGCCATGGATATAGCACTATAGGTGGAATAGAATATGGTGTCTGTGGATAAGACAAAAAGGAGATAGTCTCACATCAACTAGGCGTATCAACGGGCTATGGAGATGCCCATCAATAGATATCAATGTGAGTGAGTAGGGATTGCCATGCAACGGATGCACTAGAGCTATAAGTTTATGAAAGCTCTAAAAGAAACTAAGTGGGTGTGCATCCAACTCGCTTGCTCACGAAGACCTATGGAAATTTGAGGAAGCCCATCATTGGAATATACAAGCCAAGTTCTATAATGAAAAATTCCCACTAGTATATGAAAGTGACAACATAGGAGACTCTCTATCATGAAGATCATGGTGCTACTTTGAAGCATAAGTGTGGTAAAAGGATAGTAGCATTGCCCCTTCTCTCTTTTCTCTCATTTTTTTATTTGGGCTTCTTTGGCCTCTTTTATTTTTTTGTAAAGTCCGGAGACTCATCCCAACTTGTGAGGGAATCATAGCTTCCATCATCCTTCCCTCACATGGGACAATGCTCTAATAATGATGATCATCACACTTTTATTTACTTACAACTCGATACTTAGAACAAAAATATGACTCTATATGAATGCCTCCGGCGGTGTACCGGGATGTGCAATGATCAAGAGAGCCATGTATAAAAAATATAAATGGTGGCCTTGCCACAAATACTATGTTAACTACATGATCATGCAAAGCAATATGACAATGATGGAGCGTGTCTTAATAAAATGGAACAGTGGGAGTTGCATGGCAATATATCTCAGAATGGCTATGGAAATGCCATAATAGGTAGGTATGGTGGCTCTTTTGAGGAAGGATACATGATGGGTTTAATGCACCGGCGAAAGTTGCGCGGTACTAGAGAGGCTAGCAATGGTGGAAGGGTGAGAGTGCGTATAATCCATGGACTCAACATTAGTCATAAAGAACTCACATACTTATTGCAAAAGTCTATTAGCTATCGAAACAAAGTACTACACGCATGCTCCTAGGGGGATAGATTGGTAGGAAAAGACCATCGATCGTCCCCGACCGCCACTCATAAAGAAAACAATCAATAAATAAATCATGCTCCGACTTCATCACATAACGGTTCACCATACGTGCATGCTACGGGAATCACAAAATTTAACACAAGTATTTCTACCAATCCACAATTACTCACTAGCATGACTCTAATATCACCATGTTTATATCTCAAAGCAATCATAAGGAATCAAACTTCTCATAGTATTCAATGCTCTTTATATGAAAGTTTTTATTATATCCCTCTTGGATGCCCATCATATTAGGACTAAATTCATAACCTATGCAAATTACCATGCTGTTTAGAGAGAATCTGAAAATAATATAAGTGAAGCATGAGAGTTCAACAATTTCTATAAAATAAAGCCACCGCCGTGCTCTAAAAAGATATAAGTGAAGCACTAGAGCAAAATTGCCTAGATATAACTGAAGCACATAGAGTATTCTAATAAATTCATGATTCATGCGTGTCCCTCTCAAAAGGTGTGTACAGCAAGGATGATTGTGGCAAACTGAAAAGCAAAGACTCAAATCATACAAGACGCTCCAAGCAAAACACATATCATGTGGTGAATAAAAATATAGCCTCAAGTAAATTTACCGATAGACGAAGACGAAAGAGGGGATGCCATCCGGGGCATCCCCAAGCTTAGATGCTTGGTTGTCCTTGAATATTACCTTGGGGTGCCTTGGGCATCCCCAAGCTTAGGCTCTTGCCACTCCTTATTCCATAGTCCATCAGATCTTTACCCAAAACTTGAAAACTTCACAACACAAAACTCAATAGAAAACTCATGAGATCCGTTAGTATAAGAAAATAAATCACCACTTTTTAGTACTGTTGTGAATTCATTATTTATTTATATTGGTGTAATATCTACTGTATTCCAACTTCTCCATGGTTCATACCCCCCGATACTACCCATAGATTCATTAAAATAAGAAAACAACACATAGAAAACAGAATCTATCAAAAACAGAACAGTCTGTGAAGATCTGAATTGTTCTAATACTTCTATAACTCCAAAAATTCTGAACAATTAGGAAAACCTAGGAAATTTGTATATAAATCTTTTTTAAAAAAACAAGGGTTTTTCCACGCTCCAGTGAATTTAAACATTTCTGTTACTGGACACAAAAGTTTCTTTTTTTCAGCAAGACCAAATCAACTATCACCATAAGCCATCCCAAAGGTCTTACTTGGCTCAAACACTAATTAAAACACCAAAACACAATTACTATAGAGGTAATAATGTGTATTTATTGAAAAACAGAACCAAAAACAAAAAACATAAAAATAAAATTGGGTTGCCTCCCAACAAGCGCTATTGTTTAACGCCCCTAGCTAGGCATAAAACATAGATCTAGGTATTGTCATCTTTGGTATGCAATCCATAAGTAGCTCTCATAATAGATTCATATGGAAACTTATTTTTCTTTCTTGGAAAGTGTTCCATGCCCTTCCTTAACGGAAATTGAAATCTAATGTTTCCTTCTTTCATATCAATAATTGCACCAATCGTTCTAAGGAAAGGTCTACCAAGAATAATAGGACATGTAGGATTGCAATCTATATCAAGCACAATGAAATCTACGGGCACATAATTACTATTTGCAACAATAAGAACATCATTAATTCTTCCCATAGGTTTCTTAATAGTGGAATCCACGAGATGCAAATTTAAAGAACAATCATCAAATTCACGAAAACCTAGCACATCACATAAAGCTTTTGGAATCGTGGAAACGCTAGCACCCAAATCACACAAAGCATGGCACTCATAATCTTTAATTTTAATCTTAATAGTAGGTTCCCACTTATCATAAAGCTTTCTAGGGATAGAAACTTCCAACTCAAGTTTTTCTTCAAAAGATTTCATCATAGCATCAACGATATGTTTAGTAAAAGCTTTATTTTGATTATAAGCATGAGGAGAATTCAACATGGATTGCAACAAGGAAATACAATCTATCAAAGAACAATTATCATAATTAAAATCCTTGAAATCCAAAAGAGTGGGTTCATTGCTACTTAAAGTTTTTACCTCTCGAATCCCACTTTTATCAATTTTTGCATTAAGATCTAAAAACTCCGAATCATTGGGACGCCTTCTAGCTAACGTTGACTCATCTCCAGTCCCATATTTATCAAGATTTATATTAGAAAACAAAGATTCAATAGGAGTCACACCAATCACTTTAAGATCTTCATCATTATTATCACAAGATTCCGGTTTAGCGGCCATCTTATTTACCAAAGTGGTTTGTTTATCAGAAATTTGGCATACTAAATTTTCAAGTTGAGCAAATTGAGATTTAAGACCATAAAATTCTTTGGACATATCATCAAGCTCTTTATTAATGTACTCCATCATAGTTTTTTGTTCTTTAAGCTCATTCCTAAAGAAACTATTATGCTCAAATTGTAAAGACATGAAGCTCTTAGCATTTTTTCAATTTCTTCCAACTTCCTATAGTAAGGATCAAAGCTCTTGGGTTGAGCCATAAGGGCAAACAAGCAATCTAGCAAACGAGCAAACAAAAAGCAAATGAAAAGAAAACGGAAGAAGGGCGAATAAAAAGGCAAATCTTTTTGTATTTTTCTGAAAATCGTTTTAGAAGTGGGGGAGAGGAAAACAAGAGGTAAATGGCAAAAAATCAAATGCAAGAGATGAGAGTTTATGGTGGGTAGTTGGTAGGCTTGATGTAGATCTCACCGACAACGGTGCCAGAAATTCTTCCTGCTACTTCTTGATCTTGCGTTGTTTTTTCCCTTGAAGAGGAAAGGGTGATGCAGCAAAGTAGGGATAAGTATTTCCCTCACTTAAGAACCAAGGTATCAAATCCAGTAGGAGATACAAGCAAGTCCCCAATCTATGCACCTGCACAAACAATCAAACACTTGCACCCAACGCGATAAGGGGTTGTCAATCTCTTCACGGTCACTTGCAAGAATGAGATTTGATAGAGATAGATATAAAAGATTACCAAAACATAAAACAAAATAAAAGTAAATAAATTGCAGCAAGGTATTTTTGGGTTTTTGGTTTATAGATCTGAAAATATATGATGGAAAATAGACCCTGGGGCCATAGGTTTCACTAGAGGCTTCTCTCTTGAAGGCAAATAATACAGTGGGTGAACAAATTACTATCGAGCAATTGATAGAAAAGCGCAAAGTTATGACGATATCCAAGGCAATGATTATGCATATAGGCATCACGTTCGTGTCAAGTAGACCGAAACGATTCTGCATCTACTACTATTACTCCACACATCGACCGCTATCCAGCATGCATCTAGAGTATTAAGTTCATAAAGAACGGAGTAACACCTTAAGTAAGATGACATGATGTAGAGGGGTAAACTCAAGCAATATGATGAAAACCCCATCTTTTTACCCTTGATGGCAACAATACAAAACGTGCCTCGCTACCCCTACTTTGTCACTAGGTGAGGACACCGCAAGATTGAACACAAAACTAAGCACCTCCCCCATTGCAAGAAGAACCAATCTAGTTGGCCAAACCAAACTGATAATTCGAAGAGAAATACAAAGATATCAAATCATGCATATAAGAATTCAGAGAAGATTCAAATAATATTCATAGATAATCTGATCATAAATCCACAATTCATCGGATCTCGGCAAACACACCGCAAAAGAATATTACATCGAATAGATCTCCAAGAACATCGAGGAGAACATGGCATTGATAATCAAAGAGAGAGAAGAAGCCATCGTGCTACTAGCTATGGACCCGTAGTCTGTGGTAAACTATTCACGCTTCATCGAAAGGGCAATAGAGTTGATGTAGAAGCCCCCCGTGATCAAATTCCCCTCTGGCAGGATGCCGGAAAAGGCCCCAAGATGGGATCTCACGGGTACAGAAGGTTACGGCGGCGGAAAAGTATTTTGGTGGACGCTTCTAGTCCTCTGGGAATATTTGGGAATTTATAGGCCAAAGATTAGGGTTGGAGGACTCCCATGGGGACCACTAGTCAGGGGGCGCCCCCCCTAGGGCGCGCCCTGAGGGCTTGTAGAGCCCTCGGGACTCTTCTGCCTTCCTCTCCAAGTCCTACGTGTGTCTTCTGGTCCAAGAAAAATTATCATAAATTTTTATTCCGTTTGGACTCTGTTTGATATTCCTTTTCTGTAAAACTCAAAAACAAGGAAAAACAGAAACTGACACTGGGCTCTAGGTTAATAAGTTAGTCCCAAAAATAATATAAAATAGCATATTAATGCATATAAAACATCCAAAACAGATAATATAATAGCATGGAATAATAAAAAATTATAGATATGTTGGAGACGTATCAGATACCTACCTACAACGTTCGACTTTCGGTGTGTGTGTGGGGGGTGGGGAGGGGGCAGAGACCTAACTATAGAGAGGTAGATTGACTGGTATGTGTGTGGAGAGGGAGAGAGACCTAGCTATGTATTGAGGGAGATCGATCGGCATCCATGCATATGTGTAGCAGAGGAATAAGGTTGGGAGAGAGGCAAAGGTAGAGTGTCGGAGGGTTGGTGGTGGAGTTGCTTCTCACAAATGGTGGGAGAGGCCTGCTAGACAAACAGAGGGTACGACTGCAAGATCAATAAGAGAGGGGATGTCTGCCTGTCTATGCATGTGCGTGTGAGAGACGGGTCGGGAGGTATTCAAGGATGATGAGGGGGGACGATATGGTTGTGGTAAGCAGACATAACTACATAGGAAGATCAATCGTCGTGTGTGGGAGAAAGGGAGAGACATAACTAGTGAGGTACGTCGATCGGTGCGTGGGGAAAAAGACTTATAGCCGGCCTAGCTATATGTAGGGAGATCGGTAGGTATACATGCATGCATGTGTTAGAAGCAAATAAGGTCCGGAGAGACGGACAGGGGGAGAGGGATGCGGCTAGGAGGTGGTGCGAGAGGCCTACTATATTGAGGGGGGAGGAGTGTGTGAGTATGAGATCGATGAAAAGAGGGGCGGGAGTGTGCACTTGCGTGGAACCGTATTGGACATAGGGGGGCATGGACGGTGAGAAGAGAAGAGGGAGAGTGTGTGTTTGTGGTAGGCACACTTGGCTAGAGAGGTATATCGACCGGTGTGTGATGGAAAGGAGCCGGGGGGCCTACACACACCATGGGTGAACGACCTAAAGAGAAATAATGAATGTGTGTGATGGAGGGGACGCTGAGGGAGGGTGAGAGGGGGGCGGGCGTGTGCATGCACGAGAGAAAGTTAGCGCTAGCTACAAAGAGAAAATGATTGTGTGGGTGTAAAAGACGAACAGAGATCATAATTCATTATAAAAAATGGATTCGGATATTTGAAGAAGATATTATGGTGTTTTAAACTGACGCATGCATGAATATATATAATGGTGATACGCATGGTGTGGTTATGAACATGTTATACTACATATAATATATAGAACATTTATTTGAATTTGTGATAATGTGTGGCTTTTGCAGCTCAGGGCTAAATACTTGTCATAATGTAGGGGGCGGAGCACTATACTTTGTGTGATAAACACAGTGTACGTATGAAACATGGTTTAGATTATGAAGATCTAGTTAGTACATCAAATGTACTATTATTTGGAATCAACATCAAGTGTATTCAAAATTTTGAATGCGAGTTCATATAGTACACACAGTTCATATCTATCTCTATAGTAATCATGTGGTGTGTTGTTAAGATAATATACGAATGATGATTTAAGTTGGCAACAATCATGATTGTAGATTCTTATTCAAATAGAGAAACGAATTCAAATTTAGTTCGAATTGCAGCGGTAGTATAGAATTTTGGAATGCACTAAAATGTTAGTATGAGTAGGTTACATGCATTATACAGCCAGCGAAAAAATTTAAATTGGACATAACATGGATTCATAGCTTTGAATAGCATTTGTACAGTAAAACGGGACAAGACTCTCTTTGTGTGATGCAAATAGTTTTATTTTTTTTGTTTTTTCGTTGAGGAAAATGCGAATTGATTTGGTACGTATATTATTACACGTTTGGCTTGTCCCTAAAATTCAACCCGCGCCTTGTTATCCCAAAAAAAATCAGATATCGTGCTCCCAAAAATCACGCCTTGCTATCCCGAAATTACAACGCGCGTGAAAACTCCCTCCAGCTGCCAAATCCCGACACGCGAAATCCCCCTTCTAACCCCGAGTCGAAAGGGCCGCTAGTTCAAATCGGTGGGGGTACTTTTGTAACACAAACTACATTTTGGACAAGCGCGTCCCTAAGTCATGGTTCCCCCCTCCCATCACCTCCTTTTCGCCACTCAAAATCCCAGGCCGCCTTAACCTCTCTGCTCCAGCCGCGAAACCCCACCCTTCGCCGTCTGCCACCCCACTGCTGCCTAGCCGGAGGCTCTTCCCCGACGATGTCGTCCACCGCAACAGCTCGACGTCCCTCATCCACCGCCCCGGATGAGGATCCATCGTCGATCTCGTCGTCCCGTCGGTTTAGCTGTCCCGTCCTCCACCTTCAAGGTGCTGCTCCGACGATTGCCTCGTCTATCGCGGCTGATCCATCCCCACAGTGCCGCCTTAACCTGCTCCACTGGAACCGTAGCATCCTCACCGACTCCTCGTACGAAGCCGAGGCCTACTCGGCGCCACCAAAGAGTTGTACACTCATCGCATCGCACCTTCTCCTTAACTTGACCTCCCGGCTTCAACGGTGCTCGATCCAGCACCCCCATGGCGCGACTACCTCGAAGCCGGCACCGCGGGTGACATCTCCACGATGGCCCTCCCCCAGTGCGAGGCCCCTTTGGTGGCGGCGTCCATACCAGCCGGATCTGCTGCTGCCGCTCCGGCTCTCGCTCGCTCGCGCTGCTGCTGCTGCTGCTGCTCCGGCTCTCACTCGCTCGCGCTGCTGCTCTGCTCTTCCCTCGCTCGTGCTGCTGCTCTGCTCTTGCTCTCGCTCACACTGCTGATGCTGGTACATGGGCTGCTACAGCTACACGAGTTGCTGCTCTGGCTCTAGTTCGTGCTGCTCCTCCAGGCGCTACTGCTTCGGCTGCTATCTACTACCGTGTTCCCCATCGATCGCCTGCTGATTCAGATCACTGTTTCTCTACTACTAGTGCTCGAGCGGCCTAAACTACATGTGAAGTGCCTCTCTGGTACCAGTGCGTTCAGTTTCGACAGTAACATTTAGATTCCACAGTAAATTTTAGTTTCGACAGATAAGTTCAGAGTCAACAATTTTTACCTCATCTGTTGTAGTCAGGTGTTTTTTGGTGATGTAAATTTTACATCTATCACTTTTTGGTCATGTATTTTACATCATCTATTGGAGATGCTATTAGAATCCCACTTGAGATTAACGATGTATGTCTTGTACTGCTTCAGCCTCGATTTCTTACGGCTCGCCGGAGCTGCTCCAACGACGAAACCATCCATCACAACAGAGCAGTGCCCTGGACGCCGTCTACAGATGCCTCAGATCTTCCTCCAAACCTCCGACAACCACCTCTGCTGCAACTTCTTCAGCGACCAACCCAATGATGTTGAGGTCGACACGGCTACGGCAAAGAGGTTGTACACTTGTCGCATCACTTATTGCTCTACATTCATGTCGGTCCATTAGGGCTATTTTGGTTCAAAGGAAAAAGTGAAGGAAAAACATAGCAATAGGAAATTTTCCTATGGCACTCTACTATTCAATTATTCATGCATTTCGTTGAAAGGAATGGAGCAAAACATCCACTTGGACCTACTTTTCAAAATTCTATGCATGAAAACAAGATCAAGTGCATTAGTGGCAGAATAACATTCTAACTGTACACGCTTTCAGATGGTTTCACTTTAATTTGGCCATGTTCTTTGCATTCCTCTGCTCTTCCAATTCCTGTGAACCAAACACCCAAGTTGACAGAAAATCTTGTGTTTACAAATACTCTATTTCCCACGTTGAAAGTGCAACTATCCCTGGGTGGTTTTGGTAATTCCTAACAACATATAGCTCATTGAACTAATGCTATTTCAAGAGGATTATTTCAGGAAGTTCAATGATTGGCATGGCATGGACTAGGAATGTGGACCCCTCAAAATGCTAAGGACACATATTGGCCAAAGCTCAAGACTCTACATTTTCATTTTAGTGATCCAAGATCACATTGAGTCCATAGGAAAAGCCAATACTATTAAAAGGGGATGTGTAGCGACCCGACCTCAAATGGTCAAGCCTCTGTGTATCTGTGCCATCCCTGGATCAGTATGCTGGCACACACAGTACATCAATGTATATATCAAAGTGCAATCACATGTATAAATAACGTAAAACTGATATATACCTCATAATTGTCAGCGGAAACAAATAGTCGGGTGTGGAGTCCCATCAACGCCATCGGCAAGTTGAGTGTAGACCGTAACCCTGTATCGTAACTCTTACTCATCGAAGAAATATCTGCAACATGAGACGTTGCAGCTGTGTAGGTCAGTACATTGAATGTACCGGCAAGATCACTATAAGAAAAACAGATAATAAAGCTATACTATATGCAATATGGCTTTGTAGCTCTGGGTCTGAGTTTTGCGTAAAAGCTGGTTTTATTTATTTTTCCTACATCAAAGGAATATCAGGAGTCTGTACTACAGAGTTTTCTATCATGACATGGTTCCGCCAACCGATGTCTCATAGCCCAGAACAATCATAAGTTGCCCACAATTAAGTTATCAGTCTGTTGTTGAGAGTTCCGAGATAGATCCAAGCCCAGAGGCTCAAATTGTCCGTAACCGGGGACACGGCTAATCGATTAGGTTTAAACCCTCTGCAAAGGTTTGTACACTTTACCCGCAAGATTTGATCCCTCCCGTTTCGTCCTCGCACTTCATGATGTTTGAGAACAGGACGATCGAAACATGGTCTTCCGAAGAGTTCCTCTGACCACTGTCCGGTGCTCATCCAATCCTACCGTAGTTCTACATCTGCTAGCACCGTCCCAGCCAGAGTCATCACTAAGGTCAACCAAGCCAGAGCCCATAATGACTTCCGGTTGCACAGGTAAGCTTCCGGGCATGAAGTATTCTTCCGTCTCTTTGAGTCTGGGTGAAGCTTTCCGCAAGATGTCATGGCACTTCTCCATGCATCCCGACCATCCACTGGTTTCTCCAGGGTGCCCGTCAACCGTCCTTCACCCAGTAGTGTGTATTGAATTCTTGTCTCGAGTCTTGAAGTCTTGAGGCCTCGAAGGTGCAGTCCTTGCAGATTCCAACATGGAGTTGTCGTCATTGACGTAGAGTCCTCCATTCTCACACCACTCCCGAACACTCGTACCAACCCCGTCTACTATAGCGTAGCATTTAAACTACATAACGTCCCGGGCTTGGTAATCAGGGAGATGGGTTCCTACCTCATGCATTCTACTCAACTACAAGAATTCAATATCACTACTGGAGGGATTATGAATGGTGACACTAAATGCAATAAAAACATAGGTATGAAAAGCATGGTCAAAGTGAACTTGCCTGGTAATACTTGATGAAGATAACAACGCTCTTGGAAACTTTGATAAACTATTTGTCACTCCGAGAAAATCTATATAGTCAAACATAGCATTCATATAAGCAAACATACTAGCAAGCAATTCTAACACTCATAATAAAACCAACAAATAAAATGCTAATCAACAAGGGACACCAAATAAAAACAAAGGAAAACTACACAACAAAACTACTAAAGAAAACTCTGAAACATAACACAAAAATAGTTTTGTCCTAAGTAAAGTTTAACAACAAGAAAATGCTAAACAAGTAAATAAACAGAAAATAAAATATAAAACAACTAATTTTAACAGAAAGTATTTTTCATAAAATTTTATTTGCAAAAAGAAACAAATAAAAAGCTTTTATGAAACTCTAACTATGACCTATACAAGTTTTCATACAAAACTAAAGAAATAAATTTTTAAAAAAATAAAATAAAATTTTATTTGTTGACTAACAGAAACAAGCTAAATTTGTCAAAAGTGACAAAAAGAAATAATTTAAAACAATAAAAAAACTATAAAGAAAAGATTAAAACAAAACAGAACTAAAACAGTACTATTTTGCCTAAAACCCTAATTTAATATAAACTAAAAATAAATAACTATATTCTACTGGATAGACAAAACAATAACAAAATAGTAGCAAAAGGAATCAATCAAAAATATTTTATAAAACTCAAACTAGAGCCAAAACAATGTTTGAAGCATATTTGAAATAATTCAAATTTAAATTACTCAAATTTGAAAACTAAGTACACAAACAGAAACTACAATAAATTTGTGACACATTGCAAAAAGAATCTTTTAATTTGGATCTAGAACATAAAAGTTATTAACAATCTAAAACAGAAACTATTTCTGAAACTAAAACTAAAACAGAAAAGAAAACGCAACCGAAACGGACAGGGGTATACGTGGCGCTTGCTGGTAGGCTACTGGAGCGTGCAAGATTTTAACTACGGGCGGACGGCCGCTACTTAGGGGATTCAGTGGCTGCGGTTAAATAAAAGAAAAACCGTCGGCACGGTTCGATCTAAACCGGAGTAAACCGAACCAAAAACCGATCTAATTAAAATAAAACCTAACTATTCGATCTAATCTAATCTATGCCGTTGCTTCTAGATCGGACGGTGGAAAAGGACTCCGGTGCTCACCGCGGTGGAGGAGGTCTCCGGCGAGGTCGTCGGCGGCGATGGTAGCTCGAGTTTGATGCAGGCAGCTCCTCCCGTGGGTCCTCGGCGTCGGGGAGGGCTCTGTTTGACGCGGGCGACAACGGCGAGCATGAGGGTGGCCTCGTCGTGGCTCGGGGACGGCGGTCTCGAGCGGGGCGAGATCGACGGCGGCGGTGGCGGCTCGGGTATCGTCGGGGAGGGGGCTCCGGTGGGTTTAGCGCTCGGGCGAGTGGTTGGGAAGGTGTAGCCAAGGGAGGGGAGCGCGTTGGTGGTCTCAGTGGAGCTCGGGGACGACGGAGAGAGTGGCTAGGGCGACAATGGCGCGGTGGCGGAGGCGGAGCTCCGGCGAGCAATAGGCGGCGAGGGAGAGGGGTTCGGGGCGTCTTTAGGGGCGGAAAGGAGAGGAGAGGGGGTATTTATAGAGGGAAGGCCGACTTAGGAGAGGGGGCGAATCGGGGAGAGGATCCCGCGATCTCCGGGATACGGCGGCGGCAGCGATGTTGCCCGCGGCTTGCGGAGGAGGAAGATGGAGGTGGGGCCGGGCGTCAGTGGGCGTGGGAGCGAGGGAAGCGAGCGGGCGACCGAGGCGAAGCGGCGGCGGAAGTGAGGCCGTGGGGTCGGTGGCCATGGGTCGGCCTGCTGGCCTAGTGGGTTGCGGCGCTAGGTTAGGTTAGCTAGGGTTTTCTCTTTTTTTTTGAGGACAAAACAAAAATAAACACAAAATAATAAAAATGATATATAGACATATAATATATCAAAATGTTCAGAAAAAGAAATCCTAAAACATGGACTATTTTTCAAGTCCAAATAAAATCAACAAAAATTCAAATAAGGCAAACAGTGCTACTGTTGCAAATAAACCCAATAAAAGTCATTTTTAAAATACCAAAATGATTCCAAATTCATTTTTCTCCAATTTTATATTGTAGGGAATCATTTTACCCTATTTTCCATATATTTTATTTTTGGAGAAAAATAATTTGAATAAAAGCCAAATAACTCTAAATTGAAAGTGGATTTCAGAATACCTTCAAAGGGACTTTCAATTTGATTCTTTTAAACTTCCAACTCATATTTCATACAATTTGAAGAAGTCATTTTATCTTCTCTCATGAAAATCATTGAGTTGCATAAAGTTTCTGAATTTGAAATATTTCCAAATGGAATTCAAATCTTTTCAAAACCCTTTTCATTTATTTAAATGGAAGAAGTCATATCATCTTCACTCTAGGGTTTTGTGATGAAATGAATATGAATTTCATGGAGATCATAAATTCAAAGAGAAATCTTTGGGAAACTCATTTCGTTCCCTCTCATTTGACTGTCAAAAAGTTTCAAATTTCACCCAATTCACACAATCAATCACTCAACAAACAAACAAACAAACATAAGTATTTTAATTATTATAACATTCCAAAATTTAGAATTTTGGGATGTTACAGGATGAGGTGTTGCTTAATGGCTTGCTTGCTCAAAATGCTTAGTGATATGCTCCAAAAGCCCTCAACCACTTTCTCATATCCACATATGTCTCAAACCAAAAGTCAAACTCGGCCCCACCGATTTGATCTATCCGGCGCCACCGAGTTCATTTGACATAGCCACTGCCAGAAACCCTAGTCAGTTCGGTCTCACCGATAGGGATCTCGGTTTCACCGAGATGGGATTACAAACTCTCTGTTTTCCTTCGTAATGTTTCGGTCTAACCGAGATGAGCGATCGGTCCCCCCGAGTTCGCAATGCAAACTCTCTGTTTCCCTTTCATAACATTTCGGTCTCACCGAAATGAGCGAATCGGTCCCACCGAGTTTGCCTGACCAACTTTCTGTTTGCCTATTATAGAAATCGGTCCTACCGAGTTTATGTGATCGGTCTCACCGAGATTACATTATGCCCTAACCCTAATGAAATCGGTCCCACCGAGTTGACATGTCGGTCCCATCGAAAATCCTAACGTTCACATTTTGAACTAAATCGGTCTGACCGAGTTTTATGATTCGGTCCCACCGAGTTTGGTAAATTGTGTGTAATGGTTAGATTTTGTGTGGAGGCTATATATACCCCTCCACCCACTCTTCATTCGTGGAGAGAGCCATCAGAACGTGCCTACACTTCCAGTATACATTTTCTAAGAGAGAACCACCTACTCATGTGTTGAGACCAAGATATTCCATTCTAATCATATGAATCTTGATCTCTAGCCTTCCCCAAGCTGCTTTCCACTCAAATCATCTTTCCACCAAATTCAAATCCGTGAGAGAGAGTTGAGTGTGGGGGAGACTATCATTTGAAGCACAAGAGCAAGGAGTTCATCATCAACACACCATCTATTACCTTTTGGAGAGTGGTGTCTCCTAGATTGGTTAGGTGTCACTTGGGAGCCTCCGTCAAGATTGTGGAGTTGAACCAAGGAGTTTGTAAGGGCAAGGAGATCGCCTACTTCGTGAAGATCTACCCAAGCGAGGCAAGTCCTTCGTGGGCGATGGCCATGGTGGGATAGACAAGGTTGCTTCTTCGTGGACCCTTCATGGGTGGAGCCCTCCGTGGACTCGCGCAACCGTTACCCTTCGTGGGTTGAAGTCTCCATCAACGTGGATGTACGATAGCACCACCTATCGGAACCACGCCAAAAATCTCCATGTCTACATTGCGTTTGCTCCCTCCAAACTCCTCCCTTTACCTTCATATGCAAATGTTTTACATTCCACTGCTATACTCTTAGACTTGCATGTGTAGGTTGATTGCTTGACTTGTGCCAAGTTGCTAAAATCTGCCAAGACTTAAAATTGGGAAAATGCTAGGTTTTTATTTGGTCAAGTAGTCTAATCACCCCCTCTAGACATACTTTCGATCCTACACACGTGCATTCCTATCCTATTCCGGTGTTTTTCCTATCCATGCATTTTTAGAATCCTGCAAGCCAAAGGAGCCCTTACAGAATTACTTCAGTTATAGATAGGTGTCGAAGAAAACTTTGTGTGGTTTGTCCTGCTCTTGCCGTGACGTCGTCCACCTCACCTAAGCTGCTCCATCGACAGAAGCATCCACTAAACCAGACATCACGACTCCTGACCATCTTTCGTCGCCTCAGATCTCCTTCCCTGCCGATGGCACCCACCGCAACTGCATCACCATTATCGACTCAGCTGATGAACCTGAGGAGTACACGGGTCCACAAGAGAGGTCGCACTCTTTTGTTTCTGCTTATGTTATGCATTGCTTAATATTACCTGCTACTTTATCATCCTGTTCACCTCTTAGACTCCAAGTCAGGTCCAAATTAATGTCAAACTTGAGTTTTAAAATTACTTGTGGGGCACATATCGAGGCAGCAATGAATAGTATCTCTGTCTATTATCTGGTTCACCTACGGTATGCCTATGTTGTTCATCTTGGGTGGGAAACAAATAGTAAAGCAATCATCATCTGTCTTTTTATTAAATTAAAGCTATCATCAGCCTGCTATCATTATTTTTGGATCCATCCACTGGTTGTTACCATCACTCTAGATTTCTGCATGCTCTCCTTACATAATCTCACTATATTTTTTTCGTATGCATGTCAGATATTGTACACAGTCATGCTGAACATGTAGAGAAAAAGAGAAGAGTTTTGCGCGGCAATACAATGTCATGCAAACATCGCTCCATGGTGGGTTCAATGGCAAACCCTCCCCCCTCTCCAGATTGTAATCCAGAGGAAGATATCTGTTCTGAGGCGGATTCAGACTCAGCTGACCACTCCTATTTACCCCCCAAGGTGTTTGCTCTAACTTGGCATGATGATGTTGGTCACATCATGCATATGTTGCCTTGCAGTGCCTACTTTCGACATCATATATGTCATCTGCTTAGTTTAGACATGTTCTGTAATGCCACCTGTTTAGTTTCTATATCAAATATGAGAATTATACAGTCTCATCTCTTTTAGCCAGCCATAATATATGTGAAATATGCAACGCCATCCTGTTTAACCAGGCATCATATATTTGAATGATATCTTGCCAATCCTTTTCTTCATTACATTTCCATTTGTCGACAATGTTTGTACATTAAACTACTCTTCCTGTGAATCAGCCATTTGAGTGGGTGATGGAAAAATCTAGAGTGAAAACAAGGTCTTCAGAGCAGACAGTGCTACCTGTTGAAGCAGATCTCTTGCTGGGTCCCGATAGCTCCTCAGAGATGGATTCAGAGATAGATGACCAGTCCTATTCCCCCACCGAGGTGTATGCTCTAACTTGGCACGGTTATACTGCTCATATCATGCATATGGTATCTTGCATTGCATTGTTTAGACATCATATACACAATATTCAACACCATGTTCTTAGTTCAGACATCATATATGCGAATGCCCTCTGCTTAGTATATAAATCACATATGTGAATTAAATCATGCGATCCTGATTACTTAGATAACATGTATGTGAATTATGTCATGCGAACCTATTTACTAAAGACATCATATAATTATCTCATGCCATCCTGTTTAGTTAGTCATCATATCTTTGAATTATGTCATGCTATGCTATCCAGTTAGATAGACATCATATATGTGAAATTATGTCATGCTATCCTTTTTAGTTAAACAATATACATGTCAACTATTTCATGCCCTCTTTTTTCCACACTATCTATTGCATCTGTCTCTCATACAAGGTCTATACATTCAACTATGTTTCCTGTTTATCAGCCATTTGAATTGGAGCAGGTGATGGCAGTATCTAGCAGAGTAAAAACACGGTCTTCAAATAAAACAGTGCTACCTCTTGGTGGAGATAGCACCCCGGTTGTACATGCACGAGAACCAGCCCTAGCACACATAACCCAGACTCTCACAGATTGTACCCCTACTGCGATGGACAGAGAACCAACTTCACCCAATCTAACCCCAACCCCAGCAGATAGTAACCCAGTTCCTATTGACACAACACCATCTCCACCACAGAGCTCCCAAACAAGAGCAGTTAGTAAGGCAGCTCCAGTGCCCAAAGTGCCAGTACTACCACGGCGAACCCCAACTCCACCAGTTAGTACACCTATTCCTGTGGAGGAAGCACAACCAGCCATTCGTAGTTTAGCATCTATCGCATTTGATGTTGTTAAATCCTATGTGCGTATCTTCCCATCATGGAAATATTATACTGAAGATGAAGGAAAATGCCAGTTGCAGGTGTTCGTCCAGGAGTTATGTGTAATTAATGTTATTCATGGCAATTACTTTGCTTTGTCCCATACATTCTACCTCCATGATGGTTATAATACAGCAAATTTTCCCATTTTTCTCTATAGAGAAGGACCGATTTGGAAACTCAGGATGAGGTAACATGTGCTAATACCTCTGCTATCTTCAAGAATGCTTGGTGGCAGTATCGGAATTACCTAAAGAAAACGTACTTTACTGGCAAAGAAACTCATCAAATTCCCTTACGTTCTCCTGACACACATTTATGGGACAATGACTGGGAATGCCTTGTTCTGTACTGGTCCCGAACCAAGAAAGTGGTAAGGTCTATGAGCTCATTTTTTATTTTTAAGTACTATATGCCCGCGTCTTACTGTACTCTGTTCGTGTAGAACAAGTGCTTAAACCTGAAGAACAACTGTTCTCATTTAAGATTCCATTGCTATCGTGCATACTGCTTTGCTCTTGTATCACTGTATTTACTCATACAAACTTATTTTTTAATTGAAGGATCCAATCAAAACTCCAATGGCACAACATGTATGTTTAAGCATGTTTCTTTAACAGGTTTGCTCTTATAAATAGCTTTGTTGATTTCAATTTCATTTGTGTATACAGTTGACTTCTCATATCATGCACATTACTAGCATCACAACAGAACCAATAGTGTTGTTGTACATGTAGACCCATGGTACCCATCTGAAATCTTGTTGTGTCATGTAGTTTCCCACGCTTTCTGTTCTTTCAATGCTACTTTGTCTTGAACTGATATGACTTGAACCATGTCTCTATTTTGATTTGGCAAGACAATGTAGTGATCATAGGACAGATATATGTTTGTTTGATGCTTTTATTATGTATTACATGGCAATAGAAGACTTGGTAGTTTAATCCTGTCCACCTTACTAATGAACTGGTTCACCGAAATGAGTTTCATATACTACATGCTAAACCTGTTATGTGTCTGCTTGTTTCTTCTTTTAGAATGCTGACAAAATATTGGAGAAGAGTGCCTTATTAAGCAATGGTAAAGGAAGTAATGCAGATAAGGTTCAGGATAGTGAGACATCCTTGTTGGTCTCCAATAAAGCTGATAAAACAGCTAAGGAAAACTATCTTGAAGACAGTGAGACAACGCCAAAGTCTTGTCTTGGTGTAGTGTTCGAGTTACTGGCCACTACCGCTGGCACAAGCTATTCGAACTCACTGTCTGAATCAGTTCGGTTTCTTGAGTCTCAACTACAAGCTGAAAGACATCGATCAGCTGTGCTGCGACAAGAATTCGAAGGACTACGGAAGTCCCTGGAGAATTCAGATGCATACTTTCTGGTGCAATAGCAAGCGTTGGAGGATTTTAGCGCCAAACAGGAGAAAGCTAATAAGCTTGCTAAGCTTATTGCCAGCATGGTGGATACCCAGGATAACATTTCTTGAGCTCTTGTGAAGTTGCTTCAGTTACGGACTTGTTTTGCTGCCGCTCATTAATATGCTGCTTTGTTCCCTATATTTGCACTGGTGGCGAACTTTGATGCCGAGTGGATGTAATATGTGTAATAGCCGTAATAGCCTAGCGTAAGTTGCTTGCTTATTTATTTCCTTATTGTCTTGTTTATTTGTTTGGTTGTAGTCACTGCAGTTCTTTTTCCGCGGTTTGCTAGTGGCAACAATAAAATATTTTTTTAAACTAGGTCGTAATAACCACGGACAGTTATGTAGTGACCATGGGCCTCCTACGGGCTGTAGGATCTATGGGCCTCCTACGGCCGTAGGATCAATGGGCCTTGTGCGGGCGTTAGAATCAATGGGCCTTCTACGGGTCGTACTATTCATGGACCAATAAAGGACCGCAATATGGGCCGTAAACGGGCTAGAGTGGAAATTGTCTGTTTATGGCCCGAACATAACGGGCCGTTAATAGCCGATATGTATAACGGGCTTAAACGAGCCGTATTTGATGATGCTAAGAAAATAGCCCAATGGATTAACGGGCCGACTTTAACCATGGGCTGAATTTGGCCCGCAAGCGGAACAGGCCAGTAACGGACCGGAAGTAATCGAATGCTGGAAATGAGCCCAAGAATAAATGGGCCCTTAGAAGGCCGAAAGATCATATGGGCTGGAGAGGGCCCAATGGAATAATGGGTATAAAGCGATACACTATTCATTATGGGCCAGTGTCACCATGGGCCGTTAATGGGCCAAGAGTTACATAGGGCCTTATATGGGCCGAAAGACGTCATGGGCCATACATGGGCCGGAAATCACAATGGGCTGGAATCATATTGGACAGCCCAGATGCCGGTACTAGGCCTAATTCGGATAGGCCATAACGGGCCGTGAGTTAGCGGGCTGTAAATGGGCTATATGCGAACATGCCGTTAACAGGCTTTCCATGGGCCGGCCCGCTACCTTTTGACCAAGTCAAATGGGCCGGCCTTTTCACCTGAATGGGCCACTGTTGGGCAGTGCCACATGTCTACGTATCATAGGCGCTTCCCGTCCAATGAGTGGACGACATCTGTCCCAACCCTGAGCAGACACGTGGAAACTCCGACGAATCAGAATTTTACACTTGGAAAATCCCCATTGGTCTAGGCTGTTAACGGGTTATCGGATCCAAACCAGAACCCGATAGCTTAACGGCGACTCGTTACGGTGGATGCCACATGTCGGTTACCCTTGACGAAAGGACTTCCATGACGCGCCATTTATCATCATGGAAGTGGACACTTCCGTGATGGTAATTTTGGTATTGTCATGGAACACTTCTACGACATCACAGGTATGACTATCTTCATTCTGTCATAAAATCGTCATGGATGTACATGCATGACAGAAAACGTGACCTACTGTGACAAACACGTATCATCACAGAAGTGTATTTTTTTGTAGTGTAGACCGCCTGCCAAATTTCATCGCATTCGGAGGTCGTTTGATGCCACAACAGTTAAACTATAGCGGCACTATAGCTGGTTTATTCGTCAGACATTTTTCAAAATAAAACTTGTGCCGGGCCGCACCACTTTCCCCTGTCTCTGTCTCAGCTCAAGGCCTCTACACAACCCATTAAACACATCCATCAGCCCACCTACCCCCTCCGATCGTAACCGTTCAATCACGATCAGAGGGATCCGAAAACCCCCTAAACCCCCTCAAACCCTAACACCTGCCTATTTAAGCCTACATCCCTTCCAATTCTAGAAACCTAGCTTACTCCTCAAAATCCATGCCGCTCTAGCCCCTCTCGCCACTTGTCGCCGCCCGAGCCGCCAGGGCTTTGCCAAACGCTCGAGATGGTGGTGGTGCAGTGCGGCAGGGCTTTGCCAAACGCTTCGAGAACCAATCTGAGGAGAAAACAAAGTTATGGGAGAGGTAGGGCTACCACCGGGGCATGGGAATTGGTGTGTTCAGCCCCTCCCTCTCCCCCACTATATATACCCCTCCTCCAAGGTGGGGGTGTGGGCCTAGGGAGGTTTCCTCCCTCCCCAAGGCACCTAGGGGGCACCT
The DNA here is from genome assembly GCA_011799875.1 of Thinopyrum elongatum. Classification (NCBI taxonomy): domain Eukaryota; kingdom Viridiplantae; phylum Streptophyta; class Magnoliopsida; order Poales; family Poaceae; genus Thinopyrum; species Thinopyrum elongatum. The sequence goes on from CM022298.1 coordinate 274,159,847, forward strand.
TCCCCCTTTAGGACTCTCCCTCCTCCTCTTCTCTTGGGGCATGGGCCTCTTGGGGTAGGTGCCCCTGGCCCATATAGGCCAAGGTGCACCCCCTATAGCCCATATGGGCCCCCGGGGCAGGTGGACCCTTGGACCCCTTTTGGCACTCCCGGCACACTGCCGGTAATGCCCGAACCTTTCCGGCGACCAAAACGGGACTTTCCATATATAAATCTTTACCTCCGGACCATTCCGGAGCTACTCATGACGTCCGGGATCTCATACGGGACTCCAAATAACATTTGGTTACCAATGCACATATCCCAATACTACTCTAGCATCATCAAACGTTAAGCGTGCGGACCCTACGGGTTCGAGAATCATGTAAACATGACTGAGGCATCTCTTCGGTCAATACCCAATAGCGGGACCTGGATGCCAATATTGGTCCCTACATATTCCACAAAGATCTTTATCGGTTGAACCACGATGTCAAGGATTTAGTTAATCCCGTATGCAATTCCCTTTCTGTAGTGATATGTTACTTGCGCGAGATTTGATCATCGGTATCTCCATACCTAGTTCAATCTCGTTGCCGGCAAGTCTCTTTACTCGTTCCGTAATACAAGATCCCATGACTAACTCATTAGCCACATTGCTTGCAAGCTGTCAACGATTTTGTATTACCAAGAGGGCCTAGAGATATCTCTCCGTCATAGGGAGTGACAAATCCTAGTCTCGATCCATGCCAACCCAACAGACACCTTCAGAGATACCTTTAGAGCACCTTTATGATCACCTAGTTACGAAGTGATGTTTGATAGCACATAAGGCATTCCTCTGGTATCCGAAAGTCACATGATCTCATGGTCTTAGGAATAGATACTTGACATGAAGAAAGCTGTAGCGAAAACTAAAGTGATGCGATCATATGCTAAGCTTACGGTTGGGTCTTGTGCATCATGTCATTCTCCTAATGATGTGATCACATTATCAAATGAGAACTCATGTCTATGGTTAGGAAACCTTAACCATCTTTGATTAACGAGCTAGTCTAGTAGAGGCTTACTAGGGACACAGTGTAGTTTATGTATTCACACATGTATTTATGTTTCCGATCAATACAATTCTAGCATGAATAATAAACATTTATCATGAACGGAAAATATGATAATAACCATTTTATTATTGCCTCTAGGGAATATTTCCAACAGTCTCCCACTTGCACTAGAGTCAATAATCTAGTTCACATCGCCATGTGATTAACACCCAATGAGTTCCGGGGTTTGATCATGTTTTGCTTGTGAGAGAGGTTTTAGTCAACGGATCTGTAACATTCAGATCCGTGTGTACTTTGCAAATCTCTATGTCATAGTATAGATGCTGCTACCACGCTCCATTTGGAACTATTCCAAATGATTGCTCCACTATACGTGTATGGTTTGCGACTCAGAGTTGTCCGGATCGGTGTCAAAGCTTGCATCGACATAACCCTTTATGACGAACTCTTTGTCACCTCCATAACCGAGAAACATTTCCTTAGTCCTCTTTAGGTACCTAAGGATATTTTTGGCCGCTGTCCAGTGATCCACTCCTAGATTACTTTGGAACCTCCCTGCTAGTCTAATGGCAGGGCACACATCAGGTCTGGTACACATCATGACATACATTATAGAGCCTATGGCTAAGGCATACGGGATGACTTTCATCATTTCTCTTTGTTCTGCCGTGGTCGAGTCTTGAGTCTTACTCAACTTCACACCTTACAACTCAGGCAAGAACTCCTTTTTGACTGATCCATTTTGAACTCCTTCAAAATCTTGTCTAGGTATGCTCTATGTGAAAGTCTTATCAGGCGTCTTAATCTATCTCTATAGATCTTGATGGCCAATATGTAAGTAGCGTTACCCATGTCTTCATTTGAAAAACTCCTTCCAAACAACCCTTCATGCTTTCAGAAATTCTACATTATTTCCAATCAACAATATGTCATCCACATATACTATTAGAAATGCTACACAGCTCCCACTCACTTTCGTGTAAATACAAGTTTCTTCATAAACTTTGTATAAACCCATAAGTTTTGATCACCTCATCGAAGCATATATTCCAACTCTGAGATGCTTGCACCAATCCATAGATGGATCGCTGAAGATTGCATACTTTGTTAGCATCTTTAGGATTGACAAAACCTTCCGGTTGCATCATATACAACTCTTCCTTAAGGAACCCAATGGTCTCTTTAGGGTATCCTATGAAGATGCACTTCTCCGCTTTGGGTTCGAGCTTATCAGGCTGGAGCCTCTTGACATAAGCGTCGCATCCCCAAACTTTAAGAAACGACAACTTAGGTTTCTTGCCAAACCATAATTCATACGGTGTTGTCTCAACGGATTTAGATGGTACCTTATTTAAAGTGAATGCGGATGTCTCTAATGCATAACCCCAAAATGATAGTGGCAAATCGGTAAGAGACATCATAGAACACACCATATCTAATAAAGTACGGTTACGATGTTCGGACACACATTACGCTGTGATGTTCCAGGTGGCGTGAGTTGTGAAACAATTCCACATTGTCTTAAATGAGCACCAAACTCATAACTCAAATATTCACCTCCACGATCAGATTGTAGAAACTTTATTTTCTTCTTATGATGATTCTCAACTTCACTCTGAAATTCCTTGAACTTTTCAAATGTTTCAGACTTGTGTTTCATTAAGTAAATATACCCGTATCTACTCAAATCATCCGTGAAGGTAAGAAAATAACGATATCCACCGCGTGCTTCAACACTCATCGGACCACATACATCAGTATCTATTATTTCCAATAAGTCATTTACCCGCTTCATTGTTCCGGAAAACGGGGTTTTAGTCATCTTGCCCATAAGGCATGGTTCACATGTATCAAATGATTCATAATCAAGTGATTCCAAAAGTCCATCAGCATGGAGTTTCTTTATGCGCTTTACACCAATATGACCTAAGCGGTAGTGCCACAAATATGTGGGACTATCATCATTAACCTTGTATCTTTTGGCATCAATATTATGAATATGTGTATCACTCTGATCGATATTCAATAAGAATAAACCATTCACAAGGGATGCATGACCATAAAAGATATTATCCATATAAATGGAACAACCATTATTCTCCGACTTAAATGAATAACCATCTCGCAATAAACAAGATCCAGATATAATGTTCATGCTTACGCAGGCACCAAATAACAATTATTTAGGTTTAAAACTAATCCCAAAGGTAGATGTAGAGGGAGCGTGCCGATGGCGATCACATCAACCTTGGAGCCATTTCCAACATGCATCATCACCTCGTCCTTAGCTAGTCTCCATTTATTTTATAGCTCCTGTTTTGAGTTACAAATATTAGTAACCGAACCAGTATCAGATACACATGCACTACTACGAGCACTAGTAAGGTACACAACAATAACATGTATATCAAATATACCTATGTTGATGTTGTCAGCCTTCTTATCTGCCAAGTACTTGGGGCAGTTCTGCTTCCAGTGGACATTCCCCTTGCAATAGAAGCACTCAGTCTCAGGTTTGGGTCCAGCCTTGGGTTTCTTCACGGGAGCGGCAACTGGTTTGCCATTCTTCTTGAAGTTCCCTTTCTTTCCCTTGCCTTTCTTCTTGAAACTGGTGGTCTTATTGACCATCAACACTTGATGCTCTTTCTTGATTTCTACCTCTGCAGCCTTAAGCATCACGAATAGCTCGGGGATCATTTTCTCCATCCCTTGCATGTTATTGTTCATCATGAAGCCCTTGTAGCTTGGTGGCAGTGACTGGAGAACTCTGTCGATCGCTACTTCATCCGGAAGATTAACTTCCAACTGATTCAAGCGATTGTAGTACCCCAGACATCCTGAGTACGTGCTCATTAACGGAGTTGTTCTCCTCCATCTTGCAGCTAAAGAACTTGTCGGAGGTGTCATACCTCTCAACCCGGGCATGAGCCTGAAATACCAATTTCAGCTCCTGGAACATCTCATATGCTCCGTGGTGCTCAAAACGTCTTTGGATCCCTAGTTCTAAGCCATAAAGCATGGTGCACTGAACAATCATGTAGTCATCACTTCTAGTCTACCAAATGTTCCTAGCATCCAGATTTGCAGGAGCGGGTCGCACACTGAGTGGTGCTTCAAGGACATAAGCCTTTTGTGCAGCAGTGAGGATAATCCTCAAATTACAGACCCAGTCCGCATAGTTGCTTCCATCATCTTTCAACTTAGCTTTCTCTAGGAACACATTAAAATTCAGGGGAGCTACAGCACAAGCCATTGATCTACAACATAATTTGCAAAGAGATTAAGACTATGTTCATGATAATTGGTTAAGTTAATCAAATTACTAGTGAACTCTCACTTAAATCAACATCCCTCAAGTTGTCTAAGTGTTTACATGATCCAAATCAACTACCCATGTCCGATCATCACATGAGATGGGTCGTCATCAATGGTGAACATTTCCATGTTGATCATATCTACTATATGTCTCATGTTCGACCTTTTAGTCCTCCATGTTCTGAGGCCATGTATGTACATGCTAGGCTCGTCAAGTTTAACCCAAGTATTCCGCATGTGTAAAACTGGCTTACACCCGTTGTATGTGAACGTAGAATCTATCACACCCGATCATCACGTGGTGCTTCGAAACAACGAACTTTCACAATGGTGCATACTTATGGAGAACACTTTTATCTTGAAATTAAGTGAAAGGGATCATCTTATAATGCTACTGTCGTCCTAAGCAAAATAAGATGCATAAAAAGATAAACATCACATGCAATCAATATATGTGACATGGTATGGCCAATATCATCTTGTGCTTTTGATCTCCATCTCCAAAGCACCGACATGATCTCCATCGTCACTGGCATGACACCATGATCTCCATCATCGTGTCGTCATGTGGTTGTCTCGCCAACTATCGCTTCTACAACTATTGCTAACACATGGCGATAAAGTAAAGCAATTACATGGTGTCGGTGTCAAAACCGGCGGATCTCGATGGGGAACAGTAGACGTGGGACACGATGTTTATCCAGGTTTGGGCCCTCTCTAAGATGTAAACCCTACGTCCTGTTTGATTATATTGCTTGTGTATATGGGGATTACAGAGTAGATCTACCACGAGATCAGACAAACTAAACCCTAACTAGTAGGATGGCGATTGTTCTTCTAGCCTCTACGGACTAAACCCCTTTGTTTATATAGACACCAGGGGTACTAGGGTTTACAGATAGTCGGTTACATCAAGGAAACACCGGATCTTCCATCTTGACTTGGGGTACACACCAAGGCACAAAAGGTTTTCGGTCCGAACACAACCCAGTCCAGCAGTCCGGCCCATGCGAGATAGACCGACCGCCCGAGGACCCCCTAATCCAGCACTCCCTCAGTAACCCCTGAACTAGCCTCCAACGCCGGCTTCTTGTAACTCCCATGACTACAGACTCCGGCTTGCAGGCGAGTTTCCTTCCTTCTGAGTATTTGGAATAATCTTCTCCAGCTAAGTCTTTTAAACGGTGCTCGATCTAATTCGGCCATACGTCGAGCCATATCTAGATTCTGAACTATCTATTTTACTTAGCCTCGAAGGCCAATTGTTCAAGTGTGAACAGTATTTCTTGACTGACAACTTTTGGCAAAGGGTCACGTCCGGTCATGGAGACTCGATGTGCGGCTCGAGACAGCCCCTTCAATGGCACGTCCCATCGAGATGGAGATCATGTCCCGCTTTTTAAGGGATTTGATCAATGACTCACAGTATCCCACTTGCGCATAACGCCACGAGTATATTGGGAAGTGGTGAGGTCGACGATGCCTTTAAAGGACCTTTGGCATTACAACCGCTTATAAAAAGGAACCAGCCACAGTTATCCACGTACACCTTCTTCTTCCTCTCGTCATTGCCTTTACCAATCTACAAAGCTTGAGCGCCCCAATCCAACTTCCCGCGAAGTCGAGTTTGGTGATGGCTGGATCTAGAGCGAAGGGCAAGTGGGAAGCCTCGTGCGTCACTAATAATGACATCAAGGACTTGAAGAGAGCAGGCTTCCTCTCTCCCAACATCGCTCATCGGGCCCCTGAGGAGGGCCAGGTCGTGCCGACGCCCCGTGCCGGTGAACAGGTGGTGTTCATTCCCTACTTTCTTCGGGGACTGGGTTTCCCTCTCCACCCGTTCGTTCAAGGGTTGATGTTCTACTACGGGCTTGATTTCCACGACCTGGCTCCGAACTCCTTTCTCCACATCTCGGCCTTCATCATCGTCTGTGAGGCCTTTCTTCGGGTCCATCCGCACTTCAGCCTATGGCTGAAGATTTTTAATGTCAAGCCAAAGATCGTCGACAGCCAGCATGCGGATTGAGGGGGCACCATGGTGAGCAGGCTCACCCAACTCGACTGGCCGAAGGGCGTATTTATAGACACAATCAAGATCTGGCAAAAAGAATGGTTCTACATCACAGAGCCGTGCGAGGCGACCTGGGCAGCTGCTCCGAAATTCAGATCCGGACCTCCCACGAGGCTAACCTCATGGACCAAAAAGGGCCTCGACTGGGGGCCTACCTCCGAGGTGAAGGCGCTGCAAAAATGTGTCTCTGATATGGTAGAGGCAGGGACCGCATTGACCAATGTGGTCCAGATCATGCTCTATCGCAGCCTGCTGCCTTGCCAGCTTCGGGTTGCCCCAATGTGGTCCTGGAAACCCGAAGACCCCCGCACCATCCAATATTTCTTTGGCACCACCCACGAGAAATTGTGGAGGGCGATGTTCAAGCCGCAGAAAACTTGGCCGGCCGAGAAGGAGGACATCGGCCACGACGCCAAGAACCCTCCTAGGGAGGTAACACAACACTTGTTTTCCTTTATGTTCGGATATTTGTATTCCCACTATGGTCCTCAACTCCTTATTTCTGCAGGGTTGGCTTAAGAAGGAAGTGGAGATGAGCTGTGCGGCCCCGCTGCCCGAAGACCCTGTGTCAGCTCCACTAGAGGAGATGCTGACAATGGCGCCTTACAAGACGCCAGAGAAAAAGGAGGAGAAGAAGAACCCCACAAGGGAGGCCAGGGAGAGCCTCTGCCCGCAGGTCCCTCCAGACACCAAGTCCGAGGACACCCACGCCCCCTCCGCACAGGAGGGGGAGCAGGAAGAAGAAGAGGAGGAGAGAAATTCCTCCCGCACCAGGAAGAGAGCGGCGTCGGCCGAAGCCGAAGTAGAGCATCCTTCCCCAGCTCCGAAGAAGAGGAGCAGGGGCAAACTGGCCATACTCGATGACAGTTCGGACTCTGATGAGGAGTCCTCAGCCTCCGAGAAGATCCCGGAAAGGGTTCCCAGGGTCAAGCCCCATGCTGAAAGGTGAGAATCTGAATACTGTCCGGGCGTTGGTTTCACTAACCTATTACTAAAAGCAAGTTTGCTATTGTGCTGCAGCCCGCCGCACAACCTCCCTAATGACTAGTTGTCGGAGGGTACTTCTCCACCCACCGATCTGATGGAGAGCGGAGGTGCATCGCACTCCGTGCCTCCTCCGGTCATCGAAGAGACCGGGGAGGTGCTGTCCCAAAGGACCCCACCCGTGCCGAACATGGGGGGCAATGACGACATCGACATGGCTGAAGCTAACGCTTTGACCGCCGAAGACCAGGAGAAGGAGCTCGGGCAAGCCGAGCCCTCTCAAAAGATGGTTCCGGGGCCTCCACGGCCCTCCGAAGCGTCACAGCCGCCTTCCACCGAAGGGGGAGCCAGTGCCCCGCTGCCGATGCCGAACACCGGGGGGCGAGTCGCGGCAGAGTGGCCGGACATGATGCAGGAGGCCATGAACAGCTCCTCCATAGTCGCGGAACACCGCACCCTTATGGATGCAGTTTTGCTAAGCGTTCGGTCCATTAACAGTGGACTGAAAGATGCTTTTGGTGGCCTCTTAACAGGCTTCGAGGTAAACAAAGTAATGCTTTTATTTTTTGTAAAGAGTATTTCTGTGAGTAAAATTTGAGCAATCCTTATATGTAGCAGCCCCTGAGACTCTGGCAGGTTGTGAAAAAACCTCGCAGAGGATCGAGAATCATGAGGATGATAACCTAAGTGTCATGTTTGCTTTATTTTTCAGGCTTCAGCGTTGGCGGCTGCCGCCAATGCCGTGGAGCTTGTTGAGATAAATCAGAAGCTGAAAAGTTCCGATGAAGAGCTCAACCTCGTCAAAAAGCGATTTGATGAAGCACAAGGTTAGTCTGTTCGAAACACAGTCCTTTGTATGTTTTCGTGTCAAGTAGAGTATTCGGGAGTATCCTTGAGGAAGAAAATGATCACAGCTGTGGCGGCGGAGGTCGAGAGCCTCAAGGCCGAGCTGCGGAAGGCCAAAGCCGAAGCGGCTGAGCAGAAGGCGGCGGCCGAGCAAGCGGCCACCGTGCTCACGTTGGTGAAAACCAACAGTGAGAAGCATGAGGCCAAGGTGGCCGAAGTGTAACAAGAGCTTAAGGATGCCATCACTAAATGTGAGGACCTTGAGTAAAAGAATAGGGAGCATGCCACCGAGTTGGGGAAGATGAAGATGGAGGTCCAGGAGGCGCGGACGGAGATGTGGGGTGCTCGGGAACAGTTCCGACAAGTAAAGCAAATTGCGAATGGTAAGCAATAGTTGCTAAAGAGTGTCTTTGGCGGCTAAAGATTCACATTGCTTACTCGGGTCTGGCATTCCGCAGGCGCCTTTACGGAGCTCTTGAGTAGTGCGGCGGATGCATCAAAGCACTAGGCGGCTCGTGAGGGCGCCTCTGAGCTGAGGCTATTCTGGGCATAGTTCCAGGCGCCCGAGCACCCTCCCCTCCTTGTTAATCAGATGAAGCAATTGGTGGAGCTGCACCGAATGGCGGAGCTAGCCATGAAGGACCTCTGTGTCTGGCTATGGCCCTTCGAGCCCATACCGAGCAGTTATTTTGGTCTGGTGGTGAAGCTGTGTGTTGCTGCCGCCCGTGTCGATGTCGTGGAGTGCTCGGTGTGCATCGAGGGGGCTCGGATGGCGTTCTTGAAGACCATGGTGCACTGGACGAAGATAAAGCCCGTCGAGATGGCCACCAGACCACCACCAACTGGAAAAGAACATAGGCACCCTAAGCAATACTTCTCCCCCATGATGGACGGTGCTCGGGCTGTAGATGCACTGTGTGCGAAGGATGTACTTCTTGAGTAGTTGTGCCATTATTGTACTAAACTGTGGTCGAACCTTATGCTTTATTATGCAGTTGTTTATGTATGGTTTATCATACTTGTGTTCGTTGATGTTTAATTTTGACTCCTATGCGGCCGTTTTATTCTGAAATCTACCAGTCGTCGGCTTCAGCCCCCGCATAGATGCTACGAGGGGTGTTCCGTTCTCCGCACTATAACCCTTAGCCGATGTCTTAGTGCCTGGAGGCGGTAGTGTAGGAGGGAACCAATGCAATCGGACTATGCAATTTTATTGCTTTCACTTAGCCATAGGAGCTTGACTGTGAGGGCTGGTAACTAGCCCCCAGTGTGGTGAGATGTTCGGCGAGCCCGAGGGCCAGGCATCGATCACTTGATTTGTTCAAAAACAAATCCTTCGTAGTACACGGGATAATCGCTACCGATTTTTGGTTTGAAGACCTGTCATCGGATCGCCGACCAGTTCTCGCGTATTATGACAGTCAGTTTTCGGCTTTCTCCACTAAGGTACTTGACCGAGCTAGGCGGAAGTGCAATCGCAGTGGTTCTCCCTGTACCTTCTTAGCCAAACATGCAGAACATAAGGAGGTAAACACAGGAGCGGGACAACCCAACTATGGACCCAAGACATAATTCGAAATCGGTGCATATAATGCAATATCCGAGACGCCGAACACAAAAAAAGAAAGGTGTCGGTCTTTGATGTGTAGGGCGAGTGTCTAAGTCAAGCCCCCGGTCTAATAGCCGGTATATGTATAATATTTGAAGTGTATAACACTTGATCGAGACAGATTCGAAGAGCGAGAAGGAGCAAAAAGGGAAGGGTACAGCATGGAAGAATGTAAGGGAACCATGAAAAGGTTTGCTTTACTTTCAATAAGCTCATGACGTCTAGCCGTACAATTCAAACTGCCGAACAAGTCCTCGGATAGGGATACGTAAAGAAAAGAGAGATAAATTTTACAGATGCAAGGTTTACGCAGGGCCTTGATATGTGGGTTAACACCCCAACTGTGCCCTACTGCATGTCTGCGCCTTTGCTTCTGTTGGGTGGAACAACTTCATTAGGTGGTTGTCCTGTGACGGGTCCTTAACAAGGAGTCTTCAAGGGATTGTTGCATTGGTGGTGCTTGATGCCGGATAGGTCCTAGATGGTACCTGTTCATCGTCCGAAGACGTGTTATTCCATGGTGCGGTTGAACCAAACTACTGGTTTAATCCCCACAGCTGCCCATGGTATCTTGAGTGCAAAATTATGACATCTCGGCACGTAATGTGATGTTGGGTTGGGCCTAGCATGGGGGCGTGTCCCTATGCACGTCGAACGTAGAGAGGCCCCTTGGCTGGGGATAGGGCCCGCACTCGCTTATTTGCCTCTCGCGCCTTGATGGCGACCTGACCTTTCGGCCCTTTGTATTCGGCAACCAAGGCCACAATGTGTTCTTCAGTCTGGAGAGAGGACTCCGTATTGCCATTGACTGTGATGACGCCTCTTGGTCCGAGCATATTTAATTTGAGGTATGCGTAGTGGGGGACGATGTTGAAACGAGCAAACGCCATTCAGCCTAAGAGGGCATGATAGCCGCTGCGGAAGGGGGCGGTAACGAAGATCAAGTCTTCGCTCCGAAAGTTATCCGGAGAGCCGAATACTACTTCTAAGGTGAGAGTGCCCGAACAACGGGCTTCAATGCCGGGGATGACCCCCTTAAAGGTGGTGCTGCTGGGCTTGATCCTTGACGGGTCGATTCCCATTTTCCTTATTGTATCTTCATAGATCAGGTTGAGGCTGCTGCCACCGTCCATAAGGACTCTGGTAAGGTGGTATCCATTTATGATGGGGTCGAGGACCAAAGCTGCCGATCCTCCATGACGGATACTGGTCGGGTGGTCCTTGCGGTCGAAGGTGATCGGACATGCCGACCATGGGTTAAATTTCGGTGCTACGGGCTCTATGGCGTAGACGTCCCGAAGTGCGCGCTTCCTCTCCTTCTTGGGTATATGAGTGACATAGATCATATTCACTATTGTAACCACCAGAGGGAATTGATTCTGGCCTCCACTATTCGGCCTGCGAGGCTCCTCATCGTCCTCGTTGCGGGGGCTTTTGCCCGTGTCTTCGGCTGTAAGTTTGGCAGCCTGCTTAATAACCCAACAATTATGGTTGGTGTGGTTGGCAGGCTTGTCCGTGGTGCCATGTATCTGGCACGGCCTATCCAGGATAACATCCAACTTAGTGGGTCCGTCCTAGTTTCCTTTAGAGGGCCTCTTTCGTGGCCCTGACTTGGAATTACGGAATCCGGCATTTACTGTCGTGCCGCCAGCCTCGGCGCCATTATGTCGACGCTTATTTTTATTGCGGCATGGCTTTCCGTTGTCATCCCGGACTTCCGAAGTGACGGGGTCTTCTGGGTTGGTGCTTCTACGAGCCAACCAACTATCTTCTCCCGCGCAAAAGCGGGTCATGAGGGATGTGAGAGCCACCATTATCTTTGCCTTATCTTGGCCGAGCTGGCATGCAAGCCATTCGTCCCGGATACTGTGTCTGAATGCAGCTATAGCTTCAGTGTCTGGGCAGTCGACTATCTGGTTCTTTGGTCAAAAACCGATTCCACAACTGTCGGGCCGACTCGCCGGACTATTGGACCACATGGCTCAAGTTGTCGGCATCCGAAGGCCGGATGTAGGTGCCTGATGACCCACAAGTATAGGGGATCAATCATAGTCCTTTCAATAAGTAAGAGTGTCGAACCCAACAAGGAGCAGAAGGAAATGACAAGTGGTTTTCAGCAAGGTATTTTCTGCAAGCACTGAAATAGTCGATAACAAGTAGTTTGATGGAAGATAATTTGTAACGAGCAAGTAATAGTTATGGTAAATAAAGTGTAGCAAGGTAGCCCAATCCTTTTGTGACAAAGGACATGCCAAAACGTTCTCTTATGATAAGCAAAGTGTTCTTGAGGGTACACGGGAATTTCACCATATCACTTTCATCATGTTCGTTTGATTCATGTTCGCTACTTTGATAATTTGATATGTGGGTGGACCAGTGCTTAGGTGTTGTTCTTACTTGAACAAACCTCTCACTTATGATTAACCCCCTCTCAAGCATCCGCAACTAATAGAAAAGTATTAAGATAAAATCTAACCATAGCATTAAACTTTTGGATCCAAATCGGTCCCTTACGAAGTAGTGCATAAACTAGGGTTTAAGCTTCTATCACTCTAGCAACCCATCATCTAATAACTACTCCATAATGCATTCCCTTAGGCCCAAATATGGTGAAGTGCCATGTAGTCGACGTTCACATGACACCACTAAGGGAATCACAACATACATATCATCAAAATATCGAACACATATCAAGTTCACATGATTACTTGCAACATGACTTCTCCCGTGACCTCAAGAACAAAAGTAACTACTCACAAATGATAATCATGCTCAAGACCAGAGGGGTATTAAATAGCATAATGGATCTAAACATATAATCTTCCACCAAATAAACCATATAGTAATCAACTACAAGATGTAATCAACACTACTATTCACCCACAGGTACCAATCTGAGGTTTCGGTACAAAGATTGAACACAATAGATGAACTAGGGTTTGAGAGGAGATGGTGCTGTTGAAGATGTTGATGGAGATAGCCCTCCCAAAGATGAGAGGGTTGTTGGTGATGACGATGACGATGATTTCCCCCTCCGGAAGGGAAGTTCCCCCGACGGAATCGCTCCGCCGGAGGGCAAAAGTGCTCCTGCCCAAGTTCCGCCTCGAGATGGCGGCGCTTCATCTCGAAAGTCCTCCTCTGATTTTTCTAGGTCAAAATTACCTATATACCAGAAGATGGGCACCGGAGGTGGGCTGGGCTAAGCACAACCCACCAGGGCGCGCCTGGGGTGCCTGGCGCACCCAGTTGGGTTGTGCCCACCTGGTGGGCCCCCTCCAGTAGTTATTTGCTCCAGTATTTTTTATATATTGCAAAATAATTCTCCGTAAATTTTCAGCTCATTTGGAGATGTGCAGAATAGGTAACTATGACGTAGCTTTTTCAGGTCCAGAATTCCAGCTGTCGGTATTCTCCCTCTTTGTGTAAACCTTGCATATTATGCGAGAAAAGGCATTAGAATTACTCCAAAAGCATTATTATGCATAAAAACATCATAAATAACAGTAGGAAAACATGATGCAAAATGGACGTATCAACTCCCCCAAGCTTAGATCTCGCTTGTCCTCAAGCGAAAAACCGAAATCGAAAAACATGTCCACATGCTTAGGGAGCGAGGTGTCGATAAAAACAAAATACGGACATAGAAGCATCATGCTTATTATTATAACAGCAAAGAAATTTAACATAAAACTTTATCATATAACTTCTCATGAGCAAGTAACAATTCATCACAACTTCAAAGTATAAAGCATAAACCTTACTGAAAACCAACAAACTATGTTCTCAGTCAACTTTGCAACTACAATTCATCATATTTTCAGGAAGGGTCACATATCAGAGCCTTTAGGCAAGTCCACATACTCAACCATCATTTTACCTTCTATGATTGCCAACACTCACAGCATACCCATGAACAAAAAGTTTCAACCGGACACATAGAAAGATAGGGGCTTATAGTTTCGCCTCCCAACATATTTACCTCAAGGGTGACGTAAACAATAATAACTCATGCCCACTCATATCGAACTGGATATATGTGCCTAGATCTTTCCTCACCACATGATGCTTGCAAAAAGAGAAAAATAAAAAGGAAAAGGGAAGAATACTTTGACTCTTACATAAAAGTAAATGCATAAAAGTAAAAGATAGGCCCTTCACTGAGGGAAGCAGAGGTTGCCATGCACTTTTTGTTTGTATGCCAAATCCCTTAATGCAAAAGAACGTCATGTTATATTGCCCCTTATGATAGCAACCTTTATTATGTAGTCCGTCGCTTTTATTACTTTGCCATCATAAGTTCGTACAACGCTCAATTTTCTCTTCCACTAAATGATCCAACAATTTTAGAAGCAATTTTTATTGAGCAAGCAACTACTTCACACCCTACGATTTGCTTGAACTTTTTTCGCATTTTTCTGATAACTAATTTTGATTGAACTTACAGGAACATCTCAACTTCCTTTTTCAAAAGGATGAAATGAACCCATCACCAAACAGGAGTTAATGCAAAAAGGAGTTTTATATTGATTAGTTCTACTTCTTCAAAGGATCAAGTAAAGCGCTTCCAAGGCAGTCCAATCATTATTGAAGTTGATTCTCCTATCACTCCTGCTATCCTACTAGCAAATACACACCAACTTCTGACCTGGTGCAAGTATAGGATTCAAATGCCCCTGGAGTCTACTGTTCAACAAGGTTATAGTTCATCCCAATTACCTACTTTTATCTTTTTATTTTTTGTATTTTTAATATGACTACGAGCACAGTGCATCATTTCGTTTCCAACCTTTTTTCATATCTCATATGCAGGATTTTCTAGAATCAATAATGCAGAAGCTGGAACAAGCACATGTCCTAATACGGATTGAAAAGAAGAATAGGAAAAAAGAGAGCAGCTAAACTTCAATCTCCTGATCAACCTAAGAAGCTGAAAATATTTCGAGAAGTGGATGTGTTCTTTTCAAAAAAAATGAGGAAGCCTTTCTTCAAAGAATAGTAAATTCTCATATTCCTTTATATACCTTATTATTTTTTATTCATTTATTTATGAGACCCGTTTTGTAGTCTAGACCTGTGTCTACATAAGTACTTGGCTCAAAAGACATTGTGTTTTCAAATACCAATTGAACAAGCAAATCTAGTTGAACAAGTCATTCTTTCTAATAGCCATTTACGAGTATATCTATTCTGGTAGAAATGAAACAGTCATGGAAACATGTGTTTTGACGATATTGTACAACAATTGTCCAGTGCTGAGATGAAAAGCATTGTAGTTCATATAAGTTGTAGAGCAAAACATATAAGTTTAAAATTTTTTTGTCTGTGAACCAAATTTGACTATGAGACGAGAAAAGTTTTTCATACCTTTTTTAATGCTTTTATACATTTTATGGTGGTAATGTATCATATGTATTTTTTAAGACTTTTTTTAAGAACACTTTTATATAACATAATAATTATCATTGAATTTTCTGTCTAGCACTCTTTTCGTGGACATTGAGGGGTTCCTGTAAGTTACGACAACTACTTCAATTCCTTTAAAGCAAGGGGTGAGATTGGAGATGAAGTGATGTACTCCTTTATTCAAATACTTAACTTCGAATCAAAGAGGACATATGACATAAAGCCTTTTATTAAGAAGTACTGTTTTACTTCATACTTCACCGTGAGTTTTTGTTCTAACTTCTTTTTTGCTGCCCATTTGAGAATTTTCTTTCTACTTAAGTTCAATAATTTTAATTATGTTTTTGTTGTTGGTAACAGAATAAACTGTTGGTTAGGCCTGAATCATTTGATCCAGTTAGCTTTGTAAGAGAGTTTGACAGGATTAATTCAGAAGAAAGCCTCTGGAAACAACACTTGGTAAATTTGTTCCGACTTATACGACTTTAACCATAATATTTCTTTGGTTTTGCTCTATACTCATTCTGCTTCCTTTCTTTGTTCCCAAAACTATTATTTCCTACTATAAAATCAAGCCACTGGGTTATAGTTTGCATCAGCTCTCTTTTCGAGAGAACTCATTTCGTTGATCCATGTGGCACTATCCTGGAAACTACACAAGAAGAAGTTATTTACAACTTGGTAAGAAATTTTCTTACCGAGTATCTTTTTGATTTCATTAAAAACAATAGCTGTTATCTTTTTGCACCCCTAGTTTGAAACGTCTTTAACTCTGTATATATATTGAAACAACTTTCCAACTACAACATGCTTTGCAAGCTTAGTAAAAAGCCTTTCAAGGATGTGTTCAGTTTCAAGCTTGAAGCTACAGGACCCTACCCAACGAACTATCTCATGTAAGTTTCCTTCTTATTTTTCATTGTCTATTTTATTCTTATTTCACTGTAACTTTCAAACAACCTATAGAATGAACAACTTGTTGCTTCTGATCAAGTTTTAAATAGTAAAACTACTTCATTTTTTATAGTACCAGCATTTTCCCCGTGAATATTTATTGTCCCTTTTTTCTCATTATTGTTTCTCCTGCTCAGTTCTTTTTTTTTCTATATGTAGGCATGACTCGGGCCACTATCTCCCATTGCACATGGAGAACTTTGAAAGCAAAACTATGAAGATTTTCAATGTTATTTTTTTTTCAAAACTATCACAACATTATTTTTTGTATATACAAACCTGAATCAGAAACATTTTACAAACTGCTACAAAGATATTTGAAATAATACCAGAAACCTATTTGAATTAGTTCACTAATATTAAAAAAATAGATCACTAAATTTAGTTCACTACAATTTAATTTTAGTGTGCTATAGTTCACATTTCCGTTCAGTAATATTCTAATTCAGTTCACTTCAATTCAAATATAGGTCACTACAATCCAAAATCAGGTCACTTCAATTCAAATATAGTTCACTACAACCACAATCGGTTCACTGCAATTCAAATTCCGTTCACTGCAATTCAAATTCCGTTCACTTCAATGCAAATATAGTTCACTACCATCCAAAATCAATTCAGTAATAGTCAAATTGAAAAACTATTCATCTCAATTCAATTTTAGTAAACTATGATTTAAGTTTAGTTCAAATATAGTTCAAATTCAGTTCATGAAAAATCAAAATCCAATTCTCTCAAGTTCAAATATAGTTCAAACTTAGTTCACCACAATTCAAATTCAGTTCACTTAAATTCAAAACTAGTTCAACATAGTTCAAATTCAGTTCACATCAATTCAAATTCCGTTCACTACAACCCGAATTCAGTTCACCAAAATTCAAATTCAGTTCACTTGAATTCAAAATAAGTTCACTTCATTTGATTTTTAGTTCACTATAATTCAAACTTAGTTCACCACAATTCAAACTCAGTTCACTTAAATTCATAACTAGTTCACCACAGTTCAAATTTAGTTCACATCAATCCAACTTAAGTTCACCACAACCCGAATTTAGTTCACCAAAATTCAAATTTAGTTTACCTATTTCAAATTCAGTTCAATTGAATTGAAAATATGTTCACTTCATTTGAATTTTAGTTCAGTATATCTCAAACTTAGTTCACCATAATTCAAAATTAGTTCACTTAAATTCAAAACTACTTCACCACAGTTCAAATTCAATTCACATCAATTAAAATTCAGTTCACTACAATCTGAATTCAGTTCAGCAAAATTCAAACTCAGTTAACTTGAATTCAAAATAAGTTCACTTCATTTCAATTTTACTATAATTCAAACTTAGTTCACCACAATTCAAATTTAGTTCACTTAAATTCAAAACTAGTTCACCATAGTTCAAATTTAGTTTACATCAACTCAAATTCAGTTCACTACAACCCGAATTCAGTTCACCAAAATTCAAATTTAGTTCACCAATTCAAATTCAGTTCACTTGAATTCAAAATAAGTTCACTTCATTTGAATTTTAGTTCACTATAATTCAAACTTAGTTCACCACAATTCAAATTTAGTTCACTTAAATTCAAAAATAGTTCACCATAATTCAGATCCAATTCACATCAATTCAAATTTAGTTTGCTATAATCCGAAATCAGTTCACCAAAATTCAAATTTAGTTTAGCACAATTCAAATTCTTTTCACGACAATCCAAAATGAGTTCATTCAAATTGTAATCCTAAAAAAGTTCACCTTAATTCGAACTTACACTACTGCAGGATGCTGCTAACACGGCACTACAATTAGAGACCCTTCGACGAAACTGTGTGGGATGCATTAATCGCAAACGGTAGTGTAATAAAACCCTCAAAAAGATACAAAACATATGTGATGGCGGAGACATCAAACACGATTCAGATTATAGTTGTGTGTGCGATGTGTGGTATACAGTTCACTCAAAGGAACTGTTTGCGATGAGCATGACAGGAGAAACGGTTAGACAAATGAAGGTGTGTGCGATATACATCATACAGTTCACTCGGATGAACTGTTTGTGATTAGGCAACACAAAAGAAACAGTCAGCCATATCAAGGTGTGTGTGATATACGACATACAGTTCACTCGGATGAACTATTTTTGATTAGGCAACACAACAGAAACGGTCAGCCAGATCAAGGTGTGTGCGATTGACGGCATACACTTCACACGGATGAACTGTTTGTGATTAGCCATAAGAAACAGAAACGGTTAGATAGATCTAGGTGTGCGCGCTAGACGGGCACACATTCTAATTAAAAGAAGCATGTGCGATGGTAATAACAAGCGCGCACGGTTGATGGAACAAGTCGTGTTCTGACATCGCCGATTGTGGTGCATCCTATGGTGCAAACGCCACGTATGCATCCGAGAACGCATGCCCACGTTACGCCATCCGGGAATCATGCTGCACTTCGAAACTAGAACCATCAATAAATTTTGAGCTTGCTTCCCGCCACATTCCAAATTACCATGCTATATTTAATTGCAAACCCGTTCACACCGATCAAAACCTAAACGGTTTCCCACTTACCATCGTATTACTAGATTATAAATACTACCTACTCTAAGATGACT
Organism: Thinopyrum elongatum; assembly: GCA_011799875.1. Lineage (NCBI taxonomy): Eukaryota > Viridiplantae > Streptophyta > Magnoliopsida > Poales > Poaceae > Thinopyrum > Thinopyrum elongatum. The sequence goes on from CM022298.1 coordinate 274,178,681, forward strand.
GCACATTCCTCCTCAATTCCTTATCAACAAAAACAAACAAATCTTTCATCGTTGTTCCCTTGCGTCTGCCATGGCCCGCATGAGTTCTGGGTCGAGAAATTACTACCAGGGAGAGGCGAGCATGGAAGCGGAAGCATGAGAGATGTCCCGCCTCGCCATGAAAGCAGCCGACATGTCCCACCGCACCGTCGTGGCAGCAAAGAGGTCCCACCACGCCACCGAAGCAGCACAGAGGTCCTGCCGTGCCATTGAAGCAGCAGACTGGTCCGGCCGCACCGCGGAAGCAGCAGAGATGTCCCGCCGCGCCGCGGATGCAGCAGAGAGGTCCTCCCGCGCCGCGGTGGCCTGGGAAAATGTCTCGTGGGCAGGCGAGGACTCTCACAGGCCCATGTGCACTATGATCGATAACCTGATGGATGGGATCTCCAGCTGGGCGAAGCTGCATGACGAGATGAATGCCTCGTTTGATAATGCTACCCGCGTCATCCGGGGACTAAGGGAGGACAAGGCGAAGCTCCGCACTGAGCGCGACCTATTGAGGGCAAAGATCGCCGGAAGGGCAAAGCAACACGAGGAGACCACTGCCTTGTTAAAGAGGATGGGCGTCATCGCCAAGAAACTTATGGACGAGAATGCCATGCTTCGCATCGACTGGTGCAGGAATCCGTGGATGCTGCCAAGCAGCGTATTGAGGACATGAAACCGCGATAACTAGTCTCCGTGCCCTGCAGCAACGCATCAAGAAAGTAGAGAGCAGCGACCTAGATCGTTGTCTGCGTCTTCCTTCTTCTTTTACCCTTGTGTATTTCGGGTGTTGCCGCATGTGATATTTTTAATTATATTCCTAAATATGTAAGAAAATTATTGTCCACTGCCATCGTCATTATATTTATATCAGTCTTGCTATAAGTCTCAGTTGATGCTATATATGTCCGTCAGATCTTACATCAAGATCCGTGCAAAATTTTCTTTTCAGATTTTTTTTCTCTCTTAAATCTCAGTCGAGTGAGACATAGCCACACCATAAAATAGGGGCTCGTGCGCCATTAATGGAGAAGTTGGGAGAGAGGTGGGCGGCGAAAGGAGCTCAAAGGGCTCGCCTCCCGGTAAGCACGCGCAGGGGTCTGCTCGCACGCCTCCCGTACTTAAATAGCTACCACGTATGGTGCCTCCTAGCCAATAAAGAAAGGGGACACATAGCCGCACGTAAATGGTTAGTAGAACACCCACGGTTTCAATAATACTTTTGTTTCGGATTGTAACACAACAGTTCTTGTTCCAAAATGACTTTGTTGGTTGTGAATGTGTGCGCCTGCACAAATCGGACAAAAAATTTACCACAACATGTTGGTGCCATGTGAAGGCAACATGCTGAGTTTCATCATTTTCACGCGAGTTTTGGATTTACAGGAATTAAGAAACCAAGTTTCTCAATGTTTCCGGCCAAGCCACGATGCCCAGATGTTTGAAATTCATTTCCATTTCTTGCATGGGACCTAAACATTCACCCAAGGACATATATATGATTTTTCAACCCATCTTGGCGCACTGGAGCATGTGCATGTAGCTCAAATTTGAATTATGCACATTAAATGCCTAGAAAACTCAAATAATGTATAAAAAAGGCAAAACGAACCCTGAATAATTCCAAAATTTAGCACGGAACTCCTATTGGTCTATGTTGCCTTTGTACAAAAAATCAAGGTGGGAAGAGGCAGCGTATGTCATTTCGCACACAGAGGTGACAGGTTCCCTCTCGGAACCATGAGCCTTCTTGAGAGAAGCTCCGGCTTGCAAGAAGCTTATACCAAAACTTGTCCCAAATATGATGAAATTTTTACCACAACATGTTGGTGCCATGTCATGAGACCATGCCAATTTTCATGATTTTCAGGCAAGTTTTGGATTTACAGGAATTTAAAAACAAATTTTCTCAATGTTTCCGGCCGAGCCACAACGCCCAAATGTTTGAAATTCATTCCCATTTCTTGCATGGGACCTAAAATTCACTCAAGGACACACATATGATTTTTCAACCAGCTTTGGTGCACTGGAGCATGTGCATGTAGTTCAAATTTGAATTATGCACATTAAATGCCTATAAAACTCAATTAATTTATAAAAAGGCCACATGAACCCGGATTAATTCCAAAAATTGGCACGATACTCCTATTGGTCTATGTTGCCTCTGTCAAAAAAACAAGGTGGGAAGAGGCAGTATATGTCGTTTCGCACATAGAGGTGACACGTCCCCTCTCGGAACCATGAGGCTTCTTGAGAGAAGCTCTGTTTTGTAAGAAGCTTAGACCAAAACTTGTCCCAAATCGGACAATTTTTTTACCACAACATGTTGGTGCCATTTCACGATACATGCCAAGTTTCGTGATTTTCAGGCGATTTTTGGATTTACAAGAATTTAAAAACCAAGTATTTCAATGTTATCGGCCGAGCCACGATGCTGAGGTGTTTGAAATTCATTCCCATTTCATGCATGGGACCTAAACATTCACCCAAGGACACATATATGATTTTTCAACTCATGTCGGTGCACTGGAGCATGTGCTTGTAGTTGAAATTTGAATTATGCACATTAAAGGCCTAGAAACTCAATTAATGTATAAAAAAGGCCAAACAAACCCTGAATAATTCCAAATTTTAACATGACACTCATATAGTTGCATGTTCACTGCAGATAAATGTTCTAGCAATTCAAAAACTGTCCTTTCCCTCTGTAACACCATTTTGTCTTTCAAATCAAAATGAAAAAGTCAGGTACACCACAAACAGTTTACTAGCAAGAATCATGTGCGATGTGGTATAAAATATCTTGGCGCACCCTCTTGTATGGCTTACACCGGAAACTTCATCGTCTAAGCCCACCACCTGCGCTTCCACCACACTTCGCGCCAGTTTCTCGCGGCGCCGAGCGAAATTTTTTGGCAACCGCTGAAATATCTAGCTCCCCGCCCCCTCCCCCGACCAAAAGCCACATTTACACTGTTCCTCCTTCCTTTCCAAGTTCAAACCTTCACTGCTTACTTGCAGCACCGCCTCCTCGCGGGCGACCCTTCTTCTTGCTGTGCGGCCTCGTCGATATACTCACGTAATCCACACCCCATCCCCATCCTACTCCTCCTTCTCCATCCCACATGCCCTGACCGATGGCACGACACCTTCCGCCCAAATAACTACCCCGTCCTCCAAATAAGCGCCACCCATAGCCATTTTTCACGTAGTATAGCGAGGAGCTCAGGAGCATCTGGTAACGAAGAAGCAAATCTCGGCCGCACGCGTGGATGAGGTTGTGATGGCTGTCATGCATGCCGACCACCAGATCTTGGAGGAGCACCTCGCCTTCGAGGCCACCGTCGACGCCGCCACGCGGTTGGCTACTTTAAAATACAGTTCGTGGTATTTTCTTGCGGCCACCGCCGATGCCTTCTAGTGAATTGACCTCTGTAAAGCTAATATGCAATCTGATCTTCTGAAATGTAATGTCTAGCTAACAGTTTGGTCCAAAAATTACTACATTCCTAGTAGTTATCAAGCATTATTAGTTTGGTTAACTGTCTTATCTTCTAGTATATGTTCTATTCTGCAATGTGGTGCTCAGTTAACTATTAGGTTCATTTGGTCCGCTGTCTAGTTAACTGTTTGGTTCAATTCTGCAATCTGATGTTCATTTGTTGTGGGTACAGTTTTGTATTGTTATGCATGTGAGAAATAAAGCGAGTTTGGCTATACTAAATACACAAGAAACATATACAATTGCTCTATTTCCAAGTTGTTTAGCAAGGTTTGTGTTATCCTTGGGTCTTCGTAGTGTTGTAGAGGTCTTCGACGTTGGTGTGTAGCGGCTTGGTTGCTCTATGATTTGCCTCATCGCCATTGGCATGAGGTTGGTCTAGGTCGAGTTAATCTGTTCGATCTGCAATTTGTCTATTTTTCATTAACATATTTTACTGATAGTACGCCAACTCTCAGATAACCTGATCAAGATATGCCTTATATGTGTTGTAGGGAAACAATGGGAGGCAATGAGGTTTACCATCGAGGTTTGCACATGCATGGTCCTTTGGCTAATAGCACATTATTGTGTAGTTGTAGGCATCATTCTAATATTTAGGTTTTTAACAATTTTGTCTTGCACATGTAGGTCCTGCTGTCAAAGGTTTAGACCCACTGTTCGACCCATTTTGCATATGGGGAAATGAGATGTCCATGAATATCTCTCAAGTCAAGAAACTCTGAAAGATTGTTAGGATAAAGAAACTTGCGACGAATAACAGCAAGATCTTTGTTTGCATAATGAAGAAGACATCAGCCAACTATAGGAGGGTACTAACTCTTTTACCTTGTTTTTCCCCTTGTGCCATTTCAAAATTTAGAACAACTATTTATGCATATATTTGTTTTCAGTCCTTTCCAAAGCAGTTCACCGATGATTACCTCTCAAACCACCTGCATGGTCAAAAGGCGAGGAAGGTATTCATTCGACACCCACGGTACAATATTGAAGTCTTCCTCAAGAGGACAAAGGTTGGGCGGGCAATTATCCATATCCACTGGCCTAAAGTTGCAAGGACATTCAACATCACTGAAGGCTCAATCTTTGCCTTCCACGTCTGGAGTTTCCCATATGAGATTCATCTATCTATTCCCCATGTATGATGCTACTTTCCAAAGGTTTTCGATGTTGCATGTGAAACTTGGTGCTATTGTGTAATGGCGTAGCTAGCTATATGCCTATATGGTGTAACTTAGAGCTAAAGCTATCTGATGTAATTCAATTATGAAATCCTGGTTGCCGTAATACGGATATGAAATATATGGTGTGTTTTATAAGAAATGTCAATTTGATTACTAAATGGATTATCAATAATAGACCAATTAGCCTGCTTATTGGGGTTTTCTATTGCAGACGGTTTCTCAGACAACACCATGGGCGATGAACTCAAACAACCCACACGGTTTCTAGAAAGTAGGCGTGTTGAATCAATGAAGAATCACATAGGACTTCAGCCAGAGAATTGTTTGAGTTAGGCCAGCTAGCACAAAAGTTTCCACATAAAAAATCATATGTGATATACATACGAACGGAAAAGTTTTTCTGTGATTCACTGTGTGCGATGTACATACGAACGGAAATGGTTGGGCCTGTATGATTGTCTCCGATGCCTCGCCCGATCGCACACGAGCTCATTTTGCCCCACGTGTGTGACTGGAGGACCTATCCCCAATGGTTTCTCGTTCATGTGGGAAGGACACCCTATCGCACACATAGGCAAGGCAACCGTTTAAAACTCTATCACGGAAAGGGGGTTAAAACCGTTTGTATAGCACGTCTCTGCACCAGTGTTAGCTCACTACGATTCACATTCAATTCACTAATATTCAAAATAAGTTCACTTCATTTGAATTTTAGTTCACTCTAATTCAAACTTAGTTCATCACAATTCAAATTCAGTTCAGTTAAATTCAAAACTAGTTCACCATAGTTCAAATTCAGTTCACATCAATTCAAATTCAGTTCACTAAACCCCAAATTTAGTTCAGCAATTCAAATTCAATTCACTTGAATTCAAAATAAGTTCACTTTATTTGAATTTTAGTTCACTATAATTCAAACTTAGTTCACCACAATTCAAATTCAGTTCATTTAAATTCAAAAGTAGTTCATCATAGTTCAAATTTAATTCACATCAATCCAAATTCAGTTCACTACAACCTGAATTTAGTTTAGCAAAATTCAAACTTATTTCACCTATTTCAAATTCAGTTCAGTTGAATTCAAACTATTCACTTCATTTGAATTTTAGTTCACTGTAATTCAAACTTAGTTTACCACAATTCAAATTCAGTTCACTTAAATTCCAAACTAGTTGATGCGGAGCATCCTACGGACATCCCCATGGACCTACCTTCGTCTCGCATGACACCACATGGACCAATGACTGGAGCTCGCGTAAGGGCTATCGAAGATAAGGTGAACTCGCTCCTCTTCGAACTAACACATTCCACATGTGAGACATGCCTACTACCTCAAGCAGAGACCCTGGGATCAGGTACTTGGAAGGAAGCCTCGGTGAAACTACATCCAACGAACAAGATGGCGAGGACACCAAGTACAAGGATCGAATGGAAGAGGTGCCAGGAATCTACAGCCTCCGGACGACCGGACAACACCAGACGTCCGACGCTTGGAACACCAGCCAGCCCAAGGACCCAGCCAGCGAGTGTTACAGCCTCTGGACGACTGACCCGGTCCGGACGTCCGACACCTCCCAATGCCCGGATGACCGACAAGATCCGGACATCCGACAAGCTCCAGCATCCGGACGACCGGACTCCTCCGGCCATCTGGCATCACCATGATAGAGCCTAAATGACGGAAATCCGAAGCCCTCCGAACGACCGTCGACCGGACGTCCGACCCACGCCGGAAATCCGACCGCGCCTGACCCGAGCCAAATTGCCGGAAGTCCGGACGACTACGGACATCCGGACCCTCGTGAGCCTCCGAACGTCCGTAACCCTCCGGACGTCCGACGCCTGTCTACGCACAGTGACTAGGGCCGAGGCCCATGTACCCCTTCACCCCTCTAGACTATATATACTCCTCCACCTCCACCATTTTAGGGTTAGGATTGGTTTAGCTCATTTTGGAGATAGAGCTTTGCTCATCCACTTGTTACCTGCTCCTTTGGAGATCAAGGCCTCCTAGGAGAAGATCCCCCAAGTGGATTCAAGACCCCTTCTTGTGGGAAGATCTCCTAGTGGATTCAAGACCTCCTTCATGGAGATGAACTAGTTACTTTTTATCCTCCTTTGTTGTCCTTGGAACTTTGTTGTCTCTTTGTGTACTTGGATCTAGCACATGTGTAATCGACTCTCGTTGATTTGAGTGTTTCCTCTCATTTTCTCTCTCGTGTGTTCTCCGTGTTCTTCGAGTCCCCCTCCAAATCATGAAAGATCGCCCCCTAGGGTTCCAACCTACATCATCTTGGTATCATCAGCCAAGGTTGATCACGAGTTTGGAGTCCCTACCCCCTTTTTCTAGCCTAATTTTGTGTGTTTTTGTCCAATTTCAAAAATCCCCACGAAAATAGCCATACCAATTTTTTTGTGATTGGTTGGTTTGATGAAGTTTTGTTGGGTTTGATCTGTGGATTTGATGTGTTTCGGGTGGATCTAGCTTTCCCCCATCCTTTCCATCACTTCCATCCATGAAATTCGAGCAATTTTGCCCCAAATTTTCCTTTTCCCCACGAGTTCTTCGAGTTCATTCCGCAGCTCGAAATCGCCCAGGCTTTGGACGTCCGACATCCTCCGGTCATCCGACTCCCGGACGTCCGACAACCTTCGGTCGTCCGACCAAACCTGATGAAACTGAATTTTTTTTCAGCCACCACTACTTCTCCTGCGTTGCCACTCCATAACCCATCATTGCATTTCCGCATAGCCATGTCACACTTCCGTATACCACCACCGCTTTTCGCAACCAACCACTATCACTTCCACGCTACGACCTCCGACAATTTTGACATGTTTTCTTCTTTGAGAATTTGGGTTGTGGTTTCCCGTTTCCTAACGTGTTTCGGCTACTTAGGGACTGTTCGACAGCGACATCACCGCCGCTCATCTTCGCCACGAACTCGTCATCGACAACATCCGATTCACCATTTTGACACCATCAACCGTAAGCAAGGGCGGTAACCTCGACGACACTCTCATATATTCTCCCTTGCCATTGCATTGATAACCCATAGCCCATTTTGCGTCACTTTCCTATTGAGACTAGCCTTTGAGTATTGCCGACAACGTTACTTGTGCACATTAGTGATCATCGCTTCCATTGCATACATACCATATCATCTTGGTACAAGCATCGTGGTATTATCCTATCATCACTAGTGCAATACTTTGTTCCCGCATACACAATTGCTATCTTGGTTCGTGAAGTTTTGCATAAGTGGCCAAAGAAAAAAATCAAAAGAGAAAGAGCCAAAAAGCTTTTAAGCAAAAGAAAGATAGTCAAAGAGCTTGTGAGCAAGAACCATAGCATCATACTACATTGCACTTAAGATTGTCATACTCGATCATCTTAGATCATATCACCGGAAAAACATACATATATAGCATACTTGGGATAGGAAGTTGTTGCATTTTTGCTTAGTAGGTCGTGCACAAGTTCGTATCCACCTATTGAGCAATCGTGCTAGAGTCTCTCTAGAGTTGTGCAACAAGAGCATTTTCCGTGGATTCCACATTTTGAGCTCATTCCTTGGTTGCATGACCCCATTTATCTATCCGTGCGTGTGTTTCCGTGTGCCACATATTGCTTTTGGTCTACTTGTTTCACGTGCATATTTGTGAATCTTTTTCAACATTATTGAATCTTGCTCTCATTCGCATAAATTTTGTGCCACCATCCTCACCAAGCTACTCCAAAAGCTTTATTTGTGTAGGTGTGCGAATCGACAAGATCTGGTACCAATTGTGTTATTTCCTTGTTACACTATTGAGCGATCATTGATCCATTTTCAACATCGGATAAGGTACATTTGGTCTAGTTCCTTTCTTCCACTCACATATTTGCTTGAGATGATGGATAGGCCAACCACTTCTTCGAATCCACTCTTCATCGAGCACGAAGAGGACCCGAACAACTACGTCACCAAGAACCACCTTTTCGGCGCGCAAAGAGCTTTGCATCAAGAGAATGAAGCATTGAACGACCGCATCGATCTACTCGCCAACGGCTTGCGACAATCCGAGCTCCATACAAGAGACTACCTCAACCACAAGCTTTCCACACAAATGGAGGAAATCAACGAAAGGTTGTCCACTCAAAAGGCGGAGAACGATGCAAGCGCTTCGTGCCTTGTTGGTCAACCGTTCTTCTACGACATCGCCATCATCAAGACGGCGCCACTCAAGTCAGCATTCTTCGTAATCTTCTTCGGATGCAAGTTTTCTAAGAGCTCGTTCGCATCATCGCCAAGACCATCTAGATCATAAAGCTCCACGCAACCCATCTCATGGCAACGGGTTACAAGACCATCTCCGGGAACATGAACGACCACGTCGCCAAGCTAATGATCCTCCGGTCCAAGAGCAAGCTCCAATACGCCAAGATCAACAAGAACATCAAGATGGCAATGACCCTCGACAAGCACAACAACATCATGAGGAACAAGCCATTGAAGCCCAACGTGTTCTCCGTGAATCAACACAAGCCATCAATGAGCGCAACCGCCAAGTACGTCTACAAGAAGAGGCCCTCCGACGAGAGCGACAAGAAGTCGCACGTGTTGAGAATGAGGAACCATGCAAGAATTCCATGACCTCAATGACAAAACAATCAAGAGGAGCATGAGGATCAAGCGGTTCAAGATCCTCCTCCATGGCAAAGGGTCATCACCATCGCCACGCACAACTCGAAGAGCAACGCTACGGCAAGCTCAAGTTCAACATGCCTAAGTTCTCCGGCAGCACCGACCCCAAAGACTACCTTTCATGGGCATTGAAGGTTGACAAGATCTTTCGCTTACACAACTATGAAGAGGAAAAGAATATTGCTATGGAATCACTTGAGTTCCAAGACTATGTCCTCATTTGGTGGGAGCAAGTCATTGAGCGTCGAGAAGCAAGAGCTGACCCACCCATCGCAACATGGAATTAAATGAAGGATGCCATGCGAGTGCGCTTTGTACCCACGTACTATAGCCACGACCTCTTCTAGAAATTGCAACTCCTCAAGCAAGGCACCAAGTCCATTGAAGAGTACTACAAGGAAATGGAGATTGCCATGATTCGAGCAAATGTCATGGAAGATGAGGAACAAACCATGGCACGATTCTTGAATGGACTGAACCATCCTATCAAGAAGATTGCGGATTTCCAACCATACACGAACCTCCTCGAGCTAGTGCACCATGCTACCAAGGTGGAGCGACAACTGCAAGATGATTACAAGTATGCCAAGTACTCTTCCAAGACATATGGTTCATACACTCAAGCTTCAACGACTACAACGCCTTCTACCTCAACCAAACCTTCTACAAGCAACGGCGACAAGTCAAGTTACAAGAAAACTTTGACACCTTCGAGTCATCCTCCAACTACAAGAAACTTCAAGCAGAGAGCTTCATCATCAACAACTCCACCGGATGAGACCGTCAAGACAAGTTCCATCAAATGCTTCACATGTCAATGCCGAGGCCACAAGACATTTGAGTGCCCCACTCGGCACACCATGATCGCCAACGACGAAAGCACCTATGACTCGATGAGTGAGGAAGAAATGGAAGCGCTTGAGCAAGTGGCCATGCACCGACGCGTGAATGAAGATGAAGATGAAAAAGTCTTTTGTGACAATGATTCGTGCCCCGCTCTCGTTGTCTCCAAGGCCTTGACACTCTAACATCACCACGATGAAGAACAACGTTGCCACATCTTCCACACCAAAGCGGGCATCAATGGATGTTCTGTGAAGGTCATCATCGACGGAGAAAGTTGCCATAACTTAGAAATTGAATTACTATGCTCCAAGCTACAATTGGTCAAGATGAAGCACCCTCGTCCCTACAAGGTACAATGGCTTAGCGACTCCAGCACCATTCAAGTGGAGCACGCCGTTCAAGTCTCCTTCAAGATTGGCGCATACGAAGAAACCTTGGAGTGTGATGTGGTTCCCATGTCCATTTGCCATCTCCTACTTCGACGACCTTGGCAATTTGACCACGATGTCATCCACAATTGGAGATCCAATCACTATAGCTTCAAGATGAAGGGAAAGGAGTACGTGCTACGATCTATGTCACCAAGCCAAGTGATCGCTGACAAGCAAGCAACCACCCATCACGGAGAGAGTAGTGAGAGAGCGAGCCACCAAAAACGAAGTGAGAGCCACAAGCCCAAAATGAGTGCCTCCACGATGAGCGACAAGAAAAACTTAGTGCTTTTAGCTACCAAAAGAGAGATGAAAGAAGTGCGTGAGAACCCATAGTGTCATACACTATGTCCTAGTGTACAAGGATGAAGCAATAAGAACTAACACCTCTCACCATATACCTTTAGTGTTGTCTAATCTATTGCAGGAATTCAAGGACATTTTCCCTGATGAGCTTCCTCCGGGTCTACCTCCACTACGAGGCATCGAACACCGCATCGACCTCATTCCCGGTGCACCCCTACCAAACAAGGCACCGTACAGCATCAACTCGAACGAGACAAAAGAATCCAAAGGCAAGTGCAACACCTCATTGACAATGGACATGTACGTGAAAGCTTAAGCCCTTGTGCCGTCCCGGTTATTCTTGTGCCTAAGAAAGATGGTAGTTTTTGCATGTGTTCTGATTATCGTGCCATTAATGCTATCACCGTTCGTTATTGCTACCCCATTCCGCCCCTTGATGATATGCTAGATGAGCTTAGCGGAGCCACCATTTTCTCTAAAATTGATCTTAAAAGTGGCTACTACCAAATCCGCATTCAAGAAGGTGATGAATGGAAAACCACTTTCAAAACCAAGTTTGGCTTGTATGAATGGTTGGTCATGCCTATGGGCTTATCCGAAGCACCTAGCACTTTTATATGTGTGATGCATTATGTTCTTCGCCCCTACATCGGTGTATTTGTTGTGGTCAACTTTGATGATATACTTGTGTTTAGCGAGTCTCTAGAAGATCATGTCACCCATCTTAGAACCGTTTTGCAAACTCTTGGAAATGAGCGCCTTTATGCTAATATGGAGAAATGCAAATTTGGTGTTGACAAGCTTGTTTTCGTGGGCTTTGTTTTGTCATCTAAGGGTGTTCATGTAGATGAAGCTAAAATTGATGCTATTAATACTTGGCCACAGCCAAACAACTTGCAACAAGTGCAAAGTTTCCTTGGCTTAGCCGGTTCTATCGTAGATTCGTTAAGGACTTTAGCACTATTGCATCACCTTTGCATGCCTTGAGTAAGAAGAATGCACCTTTTGTTTGGGGACCATCCCAAGATACCGCATTTCATGAGCTTAAGAATTTGCTTACACATGCTCCATTGCTTGCATTACCCAACTTTGATAAAACTTTTGAAGTTCATTGTGATGCTAGTGGTAATGGCATGGGAGGTGTGTTGATGTAAGAGAAGCGCCCAATTTCTTATTTTAGTGAAAAACTTTCCGGAGCACAACTAAATTATCCCATTTATGGCAAAGAGTTATATGCCTTAGTAAGAGTCTTGCTTGTGTGGGAACACTATCTTCGCCCTCATGAATTTGTCATCCATATGGACCATGAGATGCTTATATACCTTAAGGGTCAAACTAAATTGAATAAGCGACATGCCAAGTGGAGTGAGTTCATAAAGTCATTTCCTTATATTATCAAGTATATCAAAGGTAAGGAAAATGTTGTGGCGGATGCCTTGTCCCGCAAATGCATGCTTGTAACTCAACTTGAATTGAATGTCATTGGCTTTGAGCACATAAAAGACTTGTATGCGCATGATCCTAATTTTGCTAGTCCTTATACCAAATGTTTGACGCATACATCTTGGGAGCGATATTATATCAAGGATGATTATCTAACGAGAGCTAACAAACTTTGTATACCCGAGTCTTCTCTTCATTTGTTACTTTTGCAAGAGGATCATGGAGGATGACTTATGGTACACTTTCGACGCGGCAAGACATTCGCTACGCTCTCCAAGAACTATTTTTGGCCCAAGATGTTTAGTGATGTCTCCCGCTACACCAACCGATGCTCTACATGTCGCAAAGCTAAGTATAAAGCTCAATCCCATGGTCTCTATATGCCACTTCCTATTCCGTATCACCAATGGGAAGATATTAGTATGGATTTTGTGCTTGGGTTGCCTAGAACTAGAAATGGCAAAGATCCATATTTGTTGTTGCGGACCGTTTCTCTAAGATGGCACATTTTATTCCATGCAACAAGATAGACGATGCTTCACATGTTACCAATCTCTTTTGTAGGGAAATCTTGCATCTACATGGAGTGCCAAAGACGATTTTCTTGGACTGTGATGTCAAGTTCCTTAGCTACTTTTGGAAAAACCTATGCGCCATGCTCGGAATCAAGCTTCTATTCTCTTCGGCATACCATCCACAAACCGACGGCCAAACGGAGGTCACGAACCGGACGCTCTCGACTCTCCTCCGTGTGTTGATCAAGAAGGACATCAACGAGTGGGAGAAATGCTTACCAATCACCGAGTACGCCTACAACCGCGCAAGACATTCGACTACCGGCAAGTACCCCTTCGAGGTTGTCTACGGCTTCAACCCGTTGTCCCCATTGGACATTCTACCACTACCACTACAAGAGCGCATCAACATGGATGCTAGCTCACATGCAAGCCATCTCAAGAAGGTGCACGAAGATACAATGCACACCATAGAGCGCCAAGTCCATCATCTCGCAAACAAGCTCAACCTCAACAAGTAACCCACGATACTCAACATTGGAGATCTTGTATGGCTACACCTTCGCAAGGACCGCTTCCCCAACAAACGCAAGTCCAAGCTTCTACCTCGAGCCGACGGACCCTTCAAGGTGCTAGCACATTACAACAATAATGCATACAAGATCGACCTACCGCACGACAAGTACACCATGAACGACGTCTTCAACGCCAAGGATCTCTCTCCCTACCATGGTGATGAGGTTTTCGATCCAAGGTCGGATCTTTCCCAAGGGGGAGATGATGTGGAGCATCCTACGGTCATCCCATGGACCTACCTTCATCTCCCATGACACCACATGGACCAATGACTAGAGCTCGCGCAAGGGCTATCGAAGATAAGGTGAACTCGCTCCTCTCCGAAATAACACATTCCACATGTGAGACATGGCTACTACCTCAAGCAGAGACCCTGTGTGTGATCAGGTACTTGGAAGGATGCCTCAGTGAAACTACATCCAACAAACAAGATGGCGAGGACACCAAGTACAAGGATCGAATGGAAGAGCTGGCAGGAATCTACAGCCTCCGGATGACCTGACAACACCGGATATTCGACGCCTAGAACACCAGCCAGCCCAAGGACCCAGCCAGCGAGTGCTACAGCGTCCGGACGACCGACCCGGTCCGAACATCCGACACCTCCCAGCACCTAGATGACCGACAAGATCCGGACATCCGACAAGCTCCAGCATCCGGACAATCGGACCCCTCCGGCCATCTGGCATCACCATCACAAAGCCTAAATGATGGAAATCTGAAGCCCTCCGGACGACCATCGACCGGACGTCCGACCCACGTTGGAAATCCAACCACGCCTGACCCAAGCCGAATTGCCGGAAGTCTGGATGACTATGGATGTTCGGACCCTCGCGAGCCTCCGGACGTCCGTAACCCTCCGGACGTTCGACACCTATCTGCACACAGTGACTAGGGCCAAGGCCCACGTACCCCTTCACCCCTCTAGACTATATATACTCCTCCACCTCCACCATTTTAGGGTTAGCATTGGTTTAGCTCATTTTGGAGATAGAGCTTTGCTCATCGACTTGTTACCTACTCCTTTGGAGATCAAGGCCTCTTAGGAAAAGATCCCCCTAGTGGATTCAAGACCCCCTCTTGTGGGAAGATCCCCTAGTGGATTCAAGACCTCCTTCATGGAGATGAACTAGTTACTTTTGTATCCTCCTTTGTTGTCCTTGGATCTTTGTTGTCTCTTTGTGTACTTGGATCTAGCACATGTGTAATCGAATCTCGTTGATTTGAGTGTTTTCGCTTGTTTTCTCTCTCGTGTGTTCTTCGTGTTCTTTGGGAATCACCCTCCAAATCGTGAAAGATCAGCCCTTAGGGTTCCACCCTACATCACTAGTTCACCACGGTTCAAATTCAGTTCACATCAATTTAATTTAGTTCACTACAACCCGAATTCAGTTTACTAAAATACAACTTTAGTTCACCAATTCAAAGCCAGTTCACTTGAATTCAAAACAAGTTCACCTCATGGAAATTTTAGTTCACTACAATTCAAACTTAGTTCACCACAATTCAAATTTAGTCACTTAAATTCAAAAGTAGCTCACCACAATTCATACCCAGTTCACATCAATTTCAAATTCAGTTCACTACAATCTGAAGTCAGTTCACCAAAATTCAAAATTATTTCAGCACAATTCAAATTCTTTTCACTACAATCCAAAATGAGTTGATTCAAATTTGAATCAGAAAAAAGTTCACCTTAATTCAAATTTAGTTCACTTCATTTGAATTTTAGTTCACTATAATTCAAACTTAGTTCACCACAATTCAAATTCAGTTCACTTAAATTCAAAACTAGTTCACCACAGTTCATATTCAGTTCACATCAATTCAAATTCAATTCACTACAATCCGAATTCAGTTCACCAAAATTCAAATTTAGTTTACCAATTCAAATTCAGTTTACTTGAATTCAAAATAATTTTATTCATTTAAATTTCAGTTCACTATAATTCAAACTTAGTTCACCACAATTCAAATTCAGTTCACTTAAATTCAAACTAGTTCACCACAGTTCAAATTCAGTTCACACCAATACAAATTCAGTTCACTACAATGTAAATTCGGTTCACCAATTCAAATTCAGTTCACTTAAATTGAAAAATAAGTTCACTTCATTCTAATTTTTGTTCACTATAATTCAAACTCATTTCACCACAATTCAAATTCAGTTCACTTAAATTCAAAAGTAGTTCACCACAGTTCAAATTTAGCTCACATCAATTCAATTTTAGTTCACTACAATCTGAATTCAGTTAAGCAAAATTCAAATTTATTTCACCAATTCAAACTCAGTTTACTTGAATTAAAAATAAGTTCTCTTCATTTCAATTTTATTTCACTATAATTCAAACTTAGTTCACCATAATTCAAATTCAGTTCACTTAAATTCAAAACTATTCACCATAGTTCAAATTTAGTTCACATCAATTTAAATTTGGTTCACTACAACCCGAATTCAGTTCACCAAAATTCAAATTTAGTTCACCAATTCAAAGTCCGTTGACTTGAATTCAAAATAAGTTCACTTCATTTGAATTTTAGTTCACTATAATTCAAACTTTTTCAGCACAGTTCAAATTTATTTTAATTAAATTCAAAACTAGTTCACCCCAATTCATATCTAGTTCACATCAATTTCAAATTCAGTTCACTACAATCCGAATTCAGTTCAACAAAATTCAAATTTAGTTCAACACAATTCAAATTCTTTTCACTACAATCCAAAATGAGTTGATTCAAATTCAAATCCAAAAATATCAACTTAACTCAAATTTAGTTCACTATGATTCATATTTAATTCACTAATATTCAAAATTAGATCACTTCATTTGAATTTTAGTGCACACATCACAATTCAAACTCAGTTCACTTAAATTCACAACTAGTTCACCACAGTTCAAATTCAGTTCACCACAACCCGAATTCAGTTCACCTAAATTCAAATTTAGTTCACCTATTTCAAATTAAATTCAATTGAATTTAAAATATGTTCACTTTACTTGAATTTTAGTTCAGTATAATTCAAACTTAGTTCACCATAATTCAAAATCATTTCACTTAAATTCAAAACTAGTTCACCAAACTTCAAAGTCAATTCACATCAATTCAAATTCAGTTCACTACAATCCGAATTCAGTTCACCAAAATTCAAATTTAGTCCACCAATTCAAATTAAGTTCATTTGAATTCAAAATAAGTTCACTTCATTTCAATTTTAGTTCACTATAATTCAAACTTAGTTCACCACAATTCAAATTCAGTTCACTTAAATTCAAAACTAGTTCACCACTATTCAAATTCAGTTCACATCAATTCAAATTCAGTTCACCAATTCGAATTTAGTTCACTTGAATTCAAATAAGTTCACTTCATTTGAATTTTAGTTCACTATAATTCAAACTTAGTTCACCACAATTCAAATTCAGTTCACTTAAATTCAAAACTAATTCACCATAATTCATATCCAGCACATCAATTCAAATTTAGCTCACGACAATTCAAATTCAGTTCATCAAAATTCAAATTTAGTCCAGCACAATTCAAATACTTTTCACTACAATCGAAAATGAGTTGATTCATATTCGAATCCAAAAAATTCATGTTAATTTGAATTTAGTTCACCAATTCAAATTCAGTTCACCTGAATTAAAAATTAGATCACTTCATTTGAATTTTAGTTCACTGTAATTTATACTTAGTTCAGCATAATGCAATCATACAAGCATATAAGCATGAAGAATATGAACTGAAGGAATGAAAGACAACATGGTGAAATTCTTCAGTTCAAATTCATCAGAAGATAGATCACAAATTCTTCAGCACCGGAATAATGGAAGGGAGGGTGAGGAATTTGAAACCAGGTTGGCTCGGTGAAGACACAACGATTTGGTAGACCAGTTCCAGTTGTTGTATCAACTGTAAGTCTGGTTGAGGCGGCTGAGATGAACTTAGAGGACACACAGTCCTCACCGTATTCCTCTTGAGCTAAGGTCACTTAGTCCTCGCCCAATCACTCGTGGTAAGTCTTCAAGGTAGACTTCCAAAACCTTCACAGACTTGTTCACCGGCACACCACAATGAATCTTGGTGTACTCAGAACTTGACGCCTAACCGTCTAGAAAAATGATAGTCTTCAAAGGTAACAGGCGCTGGATCACACATATCAATCTCTTCAGTGATGCTCAATCACTTTGGCTCTAGGTTTTTTGTTGTAGGGTTGAACCCTAGAAGGGATCTTTTCACACTTGGAGGTGGGGAAAGAGATGATCACACAAGAACACAAGGGAGAAACACTCAAACAAAACCCAAATCACACATCTACTAGAATAGCATACATGAGATCCACAAGATTCAAGCACAATCCAAGGAAATAAGCACTAGGTAGAGTTCTTCCCACTCCTAGGAGATGACGTCTTGATGATGGTAGTCTTCTCCAAGATGGAGGTCTTGAAATCCACAAGTGGATCCTCTCCTAAGAGGCCTTGATCTCCAATGGAGTGGTAGAAGGAGCAAAGCTCACAAATATCTCATAGATGTCTTTGCTAACCCTAAACATAACCCTAGGTACGAACTATATAGGCTTGGGTAGGTAGGAGACGAAGTGGAGGCCCAACATCCCTCTCAGCCGGCCATCCTGTAGGACCCGTGCGCACGGGGTAAGTTGGGCCTGTGCGCACGGGGTGCTACAGCCGTAGCTCCCTGTGTAGCCCGTGGACACGGGATCTCGGGGGCCCGTGCGCACGGGGTTGCCTGGGACTTCCTGTCCAGCTTCTTGTGGACTCCTTCTTCCTCCTTGGCTACTTGGGGTGCTTCTCCCTGGACTTGGTGGTGCTCCTCAGCTGCTTGGAAGGGTCCCTCTTCGTACCTAATGATGCATATAGTATTTTGGTGAGGTAGCAACCAAATCCCATTCGAGCTCATGTGTAAGTCAAGTAGGAAGGAGTTCACCTTGGTTTCCATTACGCGTGCTCGAGCTCTTGTCATAGGTCCACGTGGTGGTTGATGCGTTGGTGTAGAGTCCATGGGGATGATGGAAGGATGCTCCGCATCATCTCCCCCCCCCCTTGGGAGAGATCCATCCATGGATCGTGATGTTCATCACCATGGTACTTGTCCAAGTCTTTGACGTTGAAGATGTTGCTTACGTTGTACTTGTCGCGTGGGATGTCAATCTTGTAAGCGTTGTCATTGTAGCGTGCTAGCACCTTAAAGGGTCCGTCAGCTCATGGGAGTAGCTTCAACTTGCGCTCGCTGGGGATGCAGTTCTTGCGAAGATGAAGCCATACGAGATCTCCCGGTTGGAACACCATTGGTGTCTTGTTGATGTTGAGCTTGGTGGTGATGCGATGTACTTGACGCTCGATTTTTGCCCTTGTATCTTCATGCATTTTCTTGATAAAGCTTGCCCTTGCACTAGCATCCATGTTCGCGCGTTCTTGGAGCGGAAGAGGTAGAATGTCCAATGGAGACAATGGGTTGAAGCTGTAGACAACCTCGAAGGGGGACTTGCCGGTAGTAGAGTGTCAAGCTTGATTGTAGGCGTACTCGGTGATGGGTAAGCACTCCTCCCACTCCTTGATGTTCTTCTTGATCAACACGCGTAGGAGAGTGGATAACATCCGGTTGGTGACTTTGGTTTGACCATTGGTTTGTGGATGATATGTCGTGTAGAATAGAAGCTTGATGCCGAGCTTGGCGCATATTGTCTTCCAAAAGTAGCTTAGGAACTTGACGTCGCGGTTCGACACAATGGTCCTTGGCACTCCATGTAGCCTCAAGATTTCCCTACAAAAAAGATTTGCAACATGTGAAGCATCGTCTATCTTATTGCATGGGATGAAATGAGTCATTTTTGAGAATCGGTCCACAACAAAAAATACGGAATCTTTTCCATTTTGAGTCCTAGGCAAACCAAGCACAAAATCCATACTAATATCTTCCCATGGTTGATATGGAATTGGAAGTGGCATATGTAAACCATGAGATTTTGACTTAGCTTTGCGGCATGTAGAGCATCTGTTGGTGAAACGCGTGACGTCGCGGAACATCTTTGGCCAAAAGTACTTGTTGGAGAGTGTGGCAAAGGACCTGTCGCGTCCAAAATTTCCCATAAGTCCACCTCCGTGATCCTCTCACAAAAGTAACAAACGAAGAGAAGACTCGGGTATACAAAGTTTGTTAGCGCACATAAGGTAGTCATTCTTGAGATAATATTTCTCCCAACAAGTGTGAGCAAGACATTTTGCATAAGGAAGCGCAAACATAGGATCATTGGCATAAAGGTCTTTAACATGCTCAAAGCCAATAACATTCAATTCAAGTTGAGTAACAAGCATGCATATGCAGGAAAGAGCATCCGCCACAACATTTTCTTTTCCCTTAATGTACTTGATCACATAAGGAAAAGACTCAATAAATTCACTCCATTTAGCATGCCATTTATTCAACTTGGTTTGACCTTTAAGGTACTTTAGTGTCTCATGATCGGTATGTATGACAAACTCATGTGGGCGAAGATAATGCTCCCAAACATGCGAAACTCGCACTAAAGCATATAATTCCTTCTCATATACTAGATAGTTAAGTTGAGCACCGGAAAGTTTTTCGCTAAAGAATGCAATGGGTCGCTTTTCTTGCATCAAGACTCCACCAATTCCATTACCACTAGCATCGCAATGAACCTCGAATGTTTTGTTGAAATTTGGTAATGCAAGAATTGGGGCATGTGTAAGCAAAGATTTGAGCTCCTCAAATGCGGTAGATTGCAAAGGTCCCCAAACAAAAGGTGCGTTCTTCTTACTCAAGGCATGCAACGGTGAGGCAATAGTGCTAAAGTCTTTCACAAAACGATGATAAAAACCCGTTAGACCAAGGAAACTATGCACTTGTTGCAAATTAGTGGGTTGTGGCCAAGTTTGAATTGCTTCACTTTTAGAATCATCAACATGAACACCCTTTGAGGACACAACGAAACCCAAGAAAACAACCTTGTCAACACTAAAAGTGCATTTTTCCATCTTGGCATAAAGTCGCTCTTTCCTAAGTGTTTGAAAAATGGCCCTAAGATGATCTACATGTTCCTTGAGGGATTTGCTAAACACAAGAATGTCGTCAAAGTATACCACAACAAACACGCCAATGTAAGGGCGAAGCACATAATGCATAACACGCATGAAAGTACCGGGTGCTTCCGATAAACCCATAGGCATAACTAACCACCCGTACAAGCCGAATTTTGTTTTGAAAGTGGTTTTCTATTCATCACCTTCTTGTATGCATATTTGATAATAGCCACTCTTAAGATTAATTTTAGAGAAAATGGAGGCGCCGCTAAGCTCATCTAGCATATCATCAAGGCGTGGAATGGGGTGCCTATATCAAACGGTGATAGCATTGATAGGTCTACAATCGGAACACATGCGAAAGCTACCGTCTCTTTTTGGCACAAGAATGACCGGTACAGCACAAGGACTCAAACTTTCACGCACATGTCTGTGGTCTATGAGATGTTGGACTTGCCATTGTATTTCTTTGGTTTCTTCGGGGTTGACGCGGTATGGGGCCTTGTTAGGAAGAGGTGCGCCGGGGATGAGGTCGATCCGATGTTCGATTCCACGTAGAGAAGGAAGACCGGGAGGTAGCTCATCGGGAAAGACATCCACGAATTCCTGCAACAAATCAGACAACACTAGAGGAAGAGGATTAGGATTGTTAGTCTTTGCCACCTCATCTTTGCACAATAGGACGTAGTGCATGACACTCGATGGGTTCTCACACACTTCTCTCATCTCTCTTTTTGTGGCTATAAGGATCAAGTTTTTCTCTCTTGGCGAAGAGTCACTCAATTTGGGCTTGTGGCGCTCACTCTCGCTGTAGTGGTTCACTCTCTCACTAGTCTCTCCACGATGGGTGGATGCTTGCTTGTCGGTGATCACTTGGCTTGGTGACATAGGGCGTAGCACGTACTCCATTCCCTTCATCTTGAAGCTATAGTGGTTTGTTCTTCCATTGTGGATGACGCCATGGTCGAATTGCCAGGGTCTTCCCAATAGAAGATGGCACATGGACATAGGAACCACGTCACACTCCAAGGTGTCCTCGTAAGCGCCTATCTTGAAGGAAACTAGCATCGTGTGCTCCACTTGAATGGTGCCAGAGTCGCTTAGCCATTGAACCTTGTATGGGCGAGGGTGCTTCTTCTTGACCAATTGTAGCTTGGAACATAGCCCGTCACTTGCCAAGTTGTGGCAACTTCCTCCGTCGATGATGACTTTCACGGAGCGCCCGTTGATGCCGGCCTTGGTGTGGAAGATGTGACACCGTTAGTCTTCGTCTTGTTGGAGTTGAAGCATCAAGACCTTGGAGACCACGAGAACGGGACTTGAATCATTGTTGCAATAGACTTGAGCATCTTCTTCTTCGTTCACTTGACGGTGCATGGTGACGTGTTCGAGGGCTTCCATCTCATCTTCGCTCATGGAGTCATACGTGCCATCATCATTGGCGATCATGGTTCGCTTGTTGATGCATTGGAAAGACTTGTGTCCACGGCCACCACATGTGAAGCACTTGATAGAACTTGTCTTGATGGTATCGTCCGGTGGTGCCGATGAAGAAGAAGTCTTGTTCTTGTAGTTGCTTGCCGGAGGTCGTGTTGAGGAAGGCGACGCTTGCTTGTAGCTTGACTTGTCGCCGGTACTTGGTGATGCTCTAGTCGAGGTAGGAGGTGCCGAAGTCGTAGTAGAGGTAGCTTGAGTGTAGGAGCCGTAGGTCTTGGATGAGTACTTGGCGTACTTGAAGTCTTCTTGTACTTGTCGTTCCGCCTTAGTCGCTTGATGAACTAGCTCGAGAAGGTTGGAGTAGGGTTGGAAATCGGCAATCTTTTGTATTGGGTGGTCGAGGCCGTTCAAGAAGCGTGCCATTGTTTGCTCATCATCCTCTTTGACATTGGCTCGTATCATGGCAATCTCCATTTCTTGATAGTATTCTTCAACCGTCTTCGTGCCTTGCTTGAGGAGTTGTAATTTCTTGAAAAGATCTCGTGTGTAGTATGTGGGCACGAAGCGGGCTCGCATGACGTCCTTCATTTGTGTCCAAGTTGTGATGGGTGGCTCGTCCTTCTCGCGACGTCGCTCTATCACTTGTTCCCACCAAATGAGGACGTAGTCTTGAAACTCGAGAGATGCCATGGCGATCTTCTTTTCCTCATCGTAGTTGTGAATACGGAATATCTTGTCGACTTTCAATGCCCACGAGAGGTACTCCTCGGGGTCATTGCTTCCGGAGAACTTGGGCATGGTGAACTTGAGCTTGCCGTAGCATTGTTCTTCATCATAGTGATGATGTTGATGTCGCTCTTGGCGTGGAGGAGGGTCATCAAGCACTCGATCTGCTTCTTGTCGCTCTTGGCGTGGAGGAGGGTGATGCATATGTGCCCGGTTTCGCCGTTCTTGTTGTTCTTCATGTTGGGCAGCTTCTTCTTGTCGTGCTTGACAAAGTTCTTCTTCTTGCTCACGGATTTGATGGCTTCATTGGGCAACAGCTCGAGTGGACTCTCGGAGTGCATTTTGAGCCGCTTGAGCTTGAGCGTCACAACTTTGTTGCTTGTGTTGGATTGCATCTTTGTCTTGAGATACTTGACGTGGACGTTGTGGAGGTAAGTCGTGCTCCATAGCTTCTTGTTGTTGGCGTCTCGCTTGCTCACGTGCTCGAACTCGGTCTTGTAGCCCATTTCCATGGAAGGGATTTTCTTGAGCTTGGTGATCTTGAGTAGGACGAGCTCGAGGAGGAGGACTTGCATCGGAAGAAGAGTATGGCGACTAGTGTCGACTTGAGTGGCGCCGTCTTGGTGAAGAGGTTGAGGAAGATGCGCGTCTCACGATCATGTTGCGGAATTCATCCATTTGTTTGGAGAGCTTGGCATCCAAAAAGTCCCGTTGTCATGCTTCCGATTGTTGTAGGTCGGTGGCGAGTTGCTCGATGCGATCACCCAAAGCTTCACTCTCTTGATGTAGAGCTCGTTGCGCGATGAAGAAGTGATTCTTGGTGACGTAGTCGCGTTCGCCATCTTGTTCCTTGAAGAGAGGGTTCGCCAAAGAAGAAGGCCTATCCATCAAGTAGAAGTGGTGGTGAGGAGGAAATGAGAGAACAAAACCAAAGTTACCTTTTCTGAAGATTGTGCATGTATCAAGTATGATTCCACGTGATGCTATAATAGGAGAATTGGTACCGGGTTTTGTTTCTCACACCTACAAGTAAAAAGGCTTATGGAGGATCTCGGTTAGGAAGTGGCACAAATAATTCAAGCAAATGTTAGTCAAGATGATGAAAAAGTTGAAAAGATGCCCAAATTGCAAGTAAGACAAATAGATCAAACCCAAGGATATCACTAGGAACACACATACGGAAGATAGACGGGATCCGCACAACTAAGGAATGAGCTCTAAGAGGTGGAACCACGGGAATGCTCTTGTTATACGGATACTAGAGAGATGCTAGCTCGATTTCTCTAATGGGCTAGATACGTAGTGCACCAACCTAATAGAGAAACAGATCACCTTCTATCCCAATTATGCTAATGTATGTATGAACCAAGATGATGAACTATGCTATAAGGCCCGATGCTATTGCTTACAAGCTCTTGCTTCTCTTTCTTTTTCTTTTTCTTAAAAGCTTTTTTTTACTATGCCACAATGCTTGATATGCGAGCCACAATACGAGGTAACAAGTAGTATATGCACGGGATAGACGTAACACTAATGGTGCACTAAAGGCATGGCCCGGCAATACTCAACAAGCTAGTCTCGATGGGTAAGCTACGCAAAAGAGGCTCGAAGCTATCAAGGTAATGGCAAGGATAATGCTATGGTGTCGTAGAGGTTACCATCCTTGCTTACGGTTGGTATGAAGATGGAGATGACGATGTCGATGTGGAGTCCGAGTCGAATGTCGAGTGGCGGTGATGATGATGACAAATCGCGCCTAAGTAGCTGAAACATGTTAGGACATGAGGGAAACCACAACCCAAAATTCAAACAACCACGAAAAATATTGCGGAAGAACACAAGTGGTGGTGGGGTGTCAAAATTTTGCAAAACAGGAAATGGCCGAAAGGCTCTGGATGGTCCGTGTGCACGGGGTAAGTGCGTCCCGTGTGCACGGGGTCCCGATGGCCCATATGTGCGGGGTCCTCTGTGAGCGGACGAAAAGCTCCGGATCCGTGGTGATTTTCAAGTTTGTGGCTAAATTCGATGGATGGAAGGGTGGGGAAGATGGAAGGGGTGTAGATCCACTTGCCAAACACCAAATTCGTGGATCAAATCAACCAAATCTCACAAGAACCAACAAATTGCAAGAAAAATTTTGGGGCTATCTTTGGTGGGGATTTTTGGATTAGGACGAAAAACAACAAAATCAAGCTAGCAAATGGGGGGTAGGGACTCCAAGATGTGAATCAACCTTGCTCATGATACCAAGATGTTGTAGGGTAGAACCCTAGAAGGGATCTTTTCACACTTGGAGGTGGGGAAAGAGATGATCACACAAGAACACAAGGGAGAAACACTCAAACAAAACCCAAATCACACATCTACTAGAATAGCATACATGAGATCCACAAGATTCAAGCACAATCCAAGGAAATAAGCACTAGGTAGAGTTCTTCCCACTCCTAGGAGATGACGTCTTGATGATGGTAGTCTTCTCCAAGATGGAGGTCTTGAAATCCACAAGTGGATCCTCTCCTAAGAGGCCTTGATCTCCAATGGAGTGGTAGAAGGAGCAAAGCTCACAAATATCTCATAGATGTCTTTGCTAACCCTAAACATAACCCTAGGTACGAACTATATAGGCTTGGGTAGGTAGGAGACGAAGTGGAGGCCCAACATCCCTCTCAGCCGGCCATCCTGTAGGACCCGTGCGCACGGGGTAAGTTGGGCCTGTGCGCACGGGGTGCTACAGCCGTAGCTCCCTGTGTAGCCCGTGGACACGGGATCTCGGGGGCCCGTGCGCACGGGGTTGCCTGGGACTTCCTGTCCAGCTTCTTGTGGACTCCTTCTTCCTCCTTGGCGACTTGGGGTGCTTCTCCTTGGACTTGGTGGTGCTCCTCAGCTGCTTGGAAGGGTCCCTCTTCGTACCTAATGATGCATATAGTATTTTGGTGAGGTAGCAACCAAATCCCATTCGAGCTCATGTGTAAGTCAAGTAGGAAGGAGTTCACCTCGGTTTCCATTGCGCGTGCTCGAGCTCTTGTCATAGGTCCACGTGGTGGTTGATGCGTTGGTGTAGAGTCCATGGGGATGATTGAAGGATGCTCCGTATCATTTTTCCTCACTGGGGATTCTCTCAAAGTCGTCAGAGGATGGGTTGCTCTCAAATGACAAGTGTCAAGTTCTCTCGGGGCATCCAACCAACAAGTGGTTGTGGGGGCGGCTATTTATAGCCAGGGGCAACCCGACCTGAATTGTCATAAATGCCATTCTCTGATTCGACCGTTGTCGGGATAAGGATCCACTCGACAATTGGCCCGCGGCACAGCAACGGTCGGAATTTGAACTCTCAAATTCGTCGGGGCACTCAATTTCCTCACTTTTAGGTAGATCGCACTGGAAAAATCCTAACTCCTTAGCCTGATCAAATTGGTCAGCGACCAGATGAACTTCATCACTGTCGCTAGCAAATGTGTTAGCTGTTCCGGAGATTTCCAAAGGCTTCACTCAAAGCGGCTTGTGTATGTATAGGTTTGAGCATCACTTTGGAAATGTGAACTATGATTCACCTAGACCCCCTTTAACCGTACAGTTTTTCCTATGACTCAAATAGGAAGAAAGAAACTACGAAAACAAAAGTTTTCAAGCTTTCAGTCTTCACATAAATCTCTTCAAAGGCCGTACCAATTTCATCACCAAATTCTTCACTTGAAGAAATCCATTTTTATGGGTCGTCTTCCATGTGTTAAACCAAATCTTCAGGGACTATATCTCCTGTGTACACTCACAAACACATTAGTTCCTCAACCTATTTGTCTTCAATACTCCAAAACCACTAAGGGGGCACTTGATGTACTTAAAATCTCCCCCTTTTTGGTGATTGATGAAAAATTGGTTAGGCTTTCAACGGGAGTAAATTAATTGAAGTGTAAGTACAGATTATGATGAATTTGGTTACAAGATATTGAGGAACTCCCCCTGAAGATGTGCATATGAAGAATTTGCTTTGGATTGCAAATGCACCTGGCAGGTTGAAATTTTGGGGATCTCCCCCTACATCTTGGAATCTAATCATGCATGATCATAAGATATTTGAAGAATATGAATGCATGATGAAAATTGGTGTCTGGCGAAATTGTGCATGCATGAGCAGATATATTTAGGGTCCGAGCTGTTGGAGATATGCCCTAGAGGCAATCATGTATGATGATATTTCCTATGTGTTTATGAATAAAGATAGTCCTGGGACATTATCAATGATGTGTATCAATAATTACGTGACTTGTTTGTGAGACTATGCATTGTATGATGACTGTCCTAAAAGGTCCCTAGTCGAAAGGGTTGTGTGGACGCGCAACCAACTAGACTAGCATATGACACGCTAGATGGCTTGGTCTCACTGGCCATGGAGCATTGGATGCTAACCAGATAATATGGGTTCAGAAGGATCTGGTCTGATTCGACATAGTTGGATCCGAGTGGAGATAAGTTCTGAGTCGGACTGACCCAACTATGAGATGCAGCGATATGTCATCTGTGAGTCTATAGTACAACATATGTTCTATGGCCTAAGACTTGAGCTGGCGCATGTACTCGGGATGGTGACTGACCCGCTTTGGGCCGACCAAACACTACTCCGTGACTGGGTAGTTACAAAGGTAGGTTTTGGGCTTGTCCAAACCCATGCTGTGAGACATGGTCGAACAAGATGGGATTTGCCCCTCTGATTATGAGAGATATACTCTGGGCCCCTCATGTGATCGGACCAAGATAAGAATGTCCATGCGACATGGATTATGAGATAATATGGTTTGTGGTCCACATCACTGGAACGAGAAATAGGTCAGGCTAGCACAAGGATGACAGACTTGCCTTGAGCCCGACAACATATATCGTGTGGCAAAGGGAACAGAAGTGTGATGTACAGGTTCGCCTAACCAGCTTCATCGGACACTTGGAGTCGTCACGCTTTGCTAGAGGCCGCTACCGACTAGCTGAGCCAGATGTGATCTGACTCGCGACCAAGTGATTGAGAACCTCATGGGTCACGCGCTTAAGGGAAGGAACCTACGAGGTCGGATCGAAGGACACTGGTCGGATGTGATCTGAGTTGGACTTGGATCATGACCAAGTAGACTTAGGGCTTTAGGATCTGTGTGAGGCCCAAGAGTTGAACCCACGATGGAAGCCTATATATAGTAGGGAAGCGGCACACTCATTTGGTTGATCGCTTCAGTGTTGTCACTAGGTTTTGCATGGGTTACGAATAGCCACCTCCACTCGCCGCCGACTGTGTGATCGGACCTAGCAGTCCGCCGCACGGTGTTCCTCCTACATGCGTGGATACCATTAGGGGCAGTGCACTTGTGCCGCTCCGGCGAACCAGTACGTGGGATCCAACGACCGGCTATTCGAGGGAGATTGGACGAGGAGGATACGAACCCCGTGGACGCGCTGCCCCAACTCTTCTTCTGCTACACGGCACTGCGCGTATAGTGGTAATGATCTGTGATCCATCTCCCATAGCATGTTCCTGGTTGATCTGCGCATAGGAAAATTTTAATTTGCAGTCGACGCACCCTAGCATAGAACCCAACAAGAGCATGTGTATCAAGTGTAGCAAAAGAGTCAGATGACCAGCAGTTATTAAGTTATAACTCATCAAAGAGCGAATCAAATAAAGTCCAAGAGTTGCAACTTAAGCAAAAACAACCCATTATCGACCCGCTTGAAGACTAACTCAGACTTCTCCCGCTTTTTCATCATATGACCAAAATGAGACAAAGCTGAGGACTAATGCCCCTGAAGAAAATCATCAAGGTGAAGACGAGGGAGCGCCGGCGTTGTTGGGGTCACACGATGCAGAGGGACCAGCAGTACTGTCTTCAACAACTTCATTTGCATCAGTGGTGCACGATGAAGACTCTGAGCTCGGCATGACAGGAGGAACTTGAGTTTTCTTGAACTACTTCCTGGATGGTTCTGCCCAATCAAAGTACATCTTAAAATCCATAGCAGCAAGTTCTTCATCTACCTTGAGGTGAGAGAGTATGGCCCATGTGCGGTCAAATATTTCATGCTCATAATAGCAGTTCTTGTGGACGACGTTATGCGTCACTGTCATGTTAGCTTAAAGAGCAGCAAACTGATGCTTAATCCATCGGTGATTTTTGTCAACTTTCTGGTGCAAGCTTATCAGTAAATCACGGTCTGTCATGACACGTGGTGCTTCAGGTGAAGAAGGTGGTTTTGAAGCTTTTGCAGCAGTGTCCTGACTAGCAGTTTCATCAGCAGTGGAATTGGATATAGGCTGGTGAAATTGTCCATCAAGAGGACAAATTCCTTCATCAATTATAGTCTTTCCCTTGCCAGGAACTGTAGAGAGAGTACTCTGAAGAACTTCAACGTCTGGCAGATAGCTTAAGTGATTTTGACAATCAACCTTGCAGTGAATTGAAGACCGGGATCTGATGAATCTCATCATCCATGGAGCATACGGCTTCAAACACTACAAAAAAAGACACATCCGTGACATTTTGGGCCGAACAAATTTTTTTCTGTCATGCTTATGACACTTCTATGACGATAATTGTGACAAAACCCGGTATCATCATAGATGTGGTGGGCTCCTACTTCTATGACAAAAAATCATGACAGAAAATGGGCTTTTCGTCCTGGGCGGGCTGGAGAAGTAGCTGCATGACATTCTTTGGGCCGTCCATGACGGAAAAAAATCGTGGTAGAAGCGAGGGTGGGGAAAATTTTGGGGAGTTCCCGGTTACAGTGGGTGGTCGGGGCCGAGCGATGCATGGAGGGATTGCGCGTTTCTCTCATACACGTACGCGCGTGTGTGCTAGGCGTTGGGCTCTAACTGAACCCGAGCGAGGCGTTCGCTTACTGAACCTGAGCAATTGCACTGGCTACGCATTACTGAACCCGAGCGATCGATCGATCCCTGGCTGATAACTAAACCCGAGCGATCGATCGCTACTGCTGCTTACTGAAGCTGATCGAACCTGTTGCCTCTTGATGAATAGTGAATGTGGGGGTTGCGGTTGAACGAGTCGAGATGTACGTGGTTGGGGTTGGATGAACAGTTCCCGGTAGGGGTTGGATGAACAGTTCCTGGTGGGGGTTGGATGAACAGGACCCCGTGGAAGTATATAGGCCATTGCCGCTGGATGAACAGGACCTCGAGAGGAGGCCGCCACAGTCGAGCTGGTTGGGGGGTGGATGAACAGGACCCCGTGGAGGGCTGGTTGAATAGTAGCCGATGGAGGGCTGGATGAATAGTACCTCATGGATGAACAGTAGCTCGTGGAGGCAGGAGGAAGACGCGGTGGATGAACAGTGCAAGTGGAGGCTGAAGCAAGTCGACGGTGGGTGAACAGTAGCCCGTGGAGTCCCGTTTTGCGGTATGCCACACCCCTCCAATGAACAGGACCCCCGTTTCGACCGTAGTGCTCCAACACAAGTCTGTTTCCTTCGTTTTGCGGTACGCCACACCCCTCCCGATGAACAGGACCCCCGTTTCGACCGTAGTGCTCCAACACAAGTCTGTTTCCTCTGTTTTGTGGTACGCCACACCCCTCCCGATGAACAGGACCCCCATTTCGACCGTAGCGCTCCAACACAAGTCCATTTCCTCCGTTTTGAGGTATGCCACACCCCTCCCGATGAACAGGACCCCCATTTCGACCGTAGCCGGTTGAATAGAAGGTCGTTTCCTTCATACTGCGGTACACCAGACCCCGTTTCGGCTGTTCCGTCCAAGTCGGTCGGCTCCCGTTGAACAGTACGCATTCTGACCCAGTCTGTTGCCTCCCGATGAACATGACGCTGTTTCTCTGTTCCGACCCAGCCGGTTGGCTGCCCGATGAACAGGACGCCGTTGCTGCTGTCCATTGCCTCTCCATGTACACGAGCCCTAGCCATACGTATGCGCGAGTAAGCGTTCGAGACCCCGCCCGTATGTACGTACGTGGCCGTATTTTTTGGCATGTGGCTGTACGTACATGTACACGGTTTAGAAGGGACTGCCTGAACTGCTACGTCGGGGGCTCTACTACTACACGTGCCATTGCTTGCTCGGCCACGGTTCATCGTTGAAAAGAGACCGATCGACCAGTATGTACGTACACGTTCGTGACAACACTACGTACGCTTCGACCAGGTGGGTCCCGGTTGTCAGGGAGGATAAGGAGGCACTTCCTTGCGTGCGAAGTTATTGATGGTGGGTCCGAGCTGTCAGGGGGAGGATTCATTTTTTCGTGCCTAATATGGAGGCACTTTCCTTATGTCCGAAGATATAGCTGGCGGGTCCCAGCTGTCAGGGGGGAAAACATTTTTTCCGCAAAATACAGCAAGCCAAAATACAGAGGCCCTTCCGGTAGGTCCCTGCTGTAAGGTGGAGGAATCATTATTTTGAGCGTAATAAGGAGGCACTTCCTTGCTGCGGCCGTGGACCCAGCTGTCAGCCTCTCCACATACAGTCCTCTTCCGATGTAAGTCGTTCCTTGACCACGTTGACCACGCCACGCCGAGAGCACCAAGGTGGTGGAAGACGGCGAGGCCTAGGAAGGGAATGACCCGGAGCCGGGGAAGACTCGGCAGTTGTTTCCCACGCGGAGGGGCGTACGAGGGTTTACTGGTTGGGCTGCAGTGTGAGGTTGCCATCGCCGGAGAATAACAGCAGGTCTGGGTGAGTACAGGGATGGCCAGGCCAGCGATGGGAGTAGGGTGGGGCGGTGAGGCCTGTGCGGCGGCAGAGCCGGCCACGGGAGGCAGGAGCAGGCGGCACGACCGGCGCTGGTTTGGGCGGCTGGAGCATGAAGACCAGAGGTTGAAGAAGCACTACGGCCGTTGGATGGACATCATACGGTCACTGGAGCTAGGATCGTTCATATTGACTAAGTTGACAAAGCCCTCCGTCCGCGTCAACTTAGTAGGCCCACAAGTCAGCCTCCAACTATGGTGGGTCCCAGATAGCAGGGGAGTATTCATTTTTTTTGTGTGTAATAAGGAGGCACTTCGTTGCGTGTGAAGATATAGCTGGTGGGTCCGAGCTGTCAGCGGGAGGAACATTTTTTTCACGAAATACAGAGGCCCTTCCAGTGGGTCCCTGCTGCTAGGTGGAGGAATCATTATTTTGCGCGTAATAAGGAGGCACTTCCTTGCGTGCGACCATGGACCCAGCTGTCAGCCTCTCCACATACAGTCCTCTTCCAATGGATGTCGTTCATTGACCATGTTGACCACACCGCGCCGAGAGCACCAGGGCAGTGGACGACGGCCAGGCCTAGGAAGGGAAAGACCCGGAGCCGGGGAAGACTCGGCAGTGCTTGTCCACGCGGTGGGGAGTACGAGGGTTTACTGGTTCGGCTGCCATCGCTGGAAAATAATAGGAGGTGTGGGTGATTAGAGGAATGGCCTGGCTAGCGATGGAGTAGGGTGGGGCGGTGCGGCCTGCGCAGCAGCATAGCCGGCCATGGGAGGAGGGAGCAGGCAGTCCCGCCGGCGCTGGTTTGAGCGGCTGGAGCAGGAAGAGCAGAGATTGAAGAAGCACGGCGGCCGTTGGATGGACATCCAACAGTCACTGCTCTCGTGTGTTGACTAAGTTGACACGGCCTTGCGTGCGCGTCAACCTTTTTTTTAGGAAAGCGTACGCGTCAACCTATAGTAGGCGCACAAGTCAGTCTCAAATCTGTGGAAAACAGCATACATTCCATCTGCCATTATTTCTAATAATCTACAGCCCATTTGCTAATTCTTAAGGATTTTTTGGAGCCCATATTCTTTTTGTTAGCATTACAACCCATATTGTGGCCACGGTTAAAAATTTCTATGAAATTTTGCATATTTCGGTGCGGTCCGAACTATTTTTAATCCCAAAAATTTGAGTCACATTCAAACTAATTTAAAAATAATAAATTTATATCAATTTAAAATCCAACATAATTTTCCCCGCAAAAAAAATTAAATTCAAAATGACAAAATCTTTAAAAAATGATATTTGAAACTAATTGCCGGTTTACTGTGTTTATAAATTTACATCCCATTTCTTACTACTTCATTTTCTGGGCAAGCGAATACATCGCTCTTGTCTTGAAAGATTCGCAGCCCAGCAGGGCTGAGAAAGGGCCTCCGTTGGGTATTTCTTTAGAAAAAGCAGAACTGGGCTAGCCATTTTCAGCAAGAAAAAAATAGAACTAGGCTCATCATGTGGTAAACATAAAATAAAACCCTGGCTAGACGGGCCACAGTCCCCGCACAACCCCGTTGTTACCCTGATCTGTCTCTAAAACTAGTATAAATAACAACTGCTTGTTCCTTAAAAAAAGTAAATAACAACTGCGCGACCTGCTGGGTCCCTGGTGTCAGCCGCTCATTGTGTAATTCTCTCGTTTATTGACTATGTTGACAATGGCGTGGGACCTAGATATCCAACCATTAGGAGGAACCATTTTTTTAGGCTTGTAATAACGAGGCACTTGCTTGCGTACTACCATGAACCCTGGTGGGTCCCTACTGTCATCCTCTCCACGTATAGTCATCTCCTTGTTCCTCTCGGTTGTTGACGATGTTGACAATGCCAGACGGCGACGCACCGCGCATGGCGAGCGAACCAAGGCAGAGGACGACGGCGAGGCCTCGGACGGAACGGACAGGAGCCGTGGAAGATGCGCCAGTCTATTCGCAGGCGGAGGGGAGTATGAGGGTTGACTGGTTCGGGTGCTGGTGCGTGTTGGGGCTGACATCGCTGGAGAATAACAGTACATGTGGGGGAATAGAGGGAGGGACTGGCCAACGTTTGAGGGTATGGTAGGGCGGCGGAGGCGCAGCCATCCGTGGGAGGTGGGAGCAGGCGGAACCGACGGGGTGGTTTGGTTTAGGCGGCTGGAGGAAGAAGACAAGAGATAGAAGATACACGACAGATGTTGGATGTCAATCCAATGGCTGATAGGCAGAATCGTTTGTTGAGTAGTAATTAAGTCAACACCACCTGGGATAGGCTTTTTCCTCATGGGTCCCAAATGTCAGAATCCAAATCTGTCACGGTCATGCAGCCTTTCTTATGAAAATTTATAGCCCATTTGGTGTGCTAGTTCAAAATAAGTTTGCTGGTGCTGGTGGGGGCTAATCACTTGGGTTCTGTAATGCACAGTGAGCTCAAGTAGCCGGCGAGAGTGATGTTATTTCCCTTGGTTGGGATTTGTTACAATATTTCACTCTTAATTAAACAAATGGCAAGCCATTTGCCTTGTTTCAAAGAAAATATGACAATCACAACCGAGTTGAAAAGGGCAACAACATCTAACTCCAGATTACAAACTGTATAAAAGCACGAGGGTTAATTGTTCATCAGGTTTAAACAAAACCCAGATTGAAAAGGGCAACAACATCTAACTCCAGCATTGTTTTCGGCAGTCACACTCAAATGGATCGGTCAGGTCCATAGAATGAACATCCTGGGTCGTAAAATTTATTGGATTATGACCACAAGATGTTGTAAATAGAAGCCCGGCACGTTCAGAAGCCCTTTAGTCCACCTGAAACTCCTTTTTTTGCGTTTCGACATACCCATCCCTCAAAACCATGCTACTGATAAACTTAAGCCTAATGGACAATAGTAACCTCGCATTCAGCAGGAAGAATGTGACAAATCTAGTGTTTGCATGGTTGGCTACATATCGTTCCAGCATTATTGTCTTCAATCGAATGTCATGAGAAGTGAGAAAATCCCGGTGCTTACGAATCCACCGATTGGTTATAACTTTCTTACCCTGTCCTGTTGCCTAAATAGACATGAAGATTGAAAACAGTTAAGGTCTAAAAAAAAGAGTGTCGAAAGAGCAACAGCTGATCTATTAATTCTAGTACACTATATGCGGGCTTCCAATGTGCGTGAAATTATCACCTTTATATACAACTTCTCCAGACATGGAAAGCATTGCAGCAAGCCAATAATGTTTATCAGATCAAAACTATTCATTTGGATATATAAGATCTTGACAGAATCCAGCACCATTGATAGGCTATCCATGGAGAAACTCTTCATTGAGCATAGAACATAATATTATTACAAAATGTGTACTCCAAGATGATATAGAACTTATGCGCAGAAATTTAAAATGCAGCTTATGATTACAATGTAGATGATAATATATAGTACCTGAAGAACTGTGGAGCCAAACACCATCTTGCAATGAGCACAGAGATCATGTATTACACCCAAGGTCTCTAGTTTAGGCGCAGAGATGACAGTTATTTGCGACGGTGAATAACTAGAATCAAGGATCAACCTTTGAAGTGAAGCGGCATCTTCGATGATGAGCTGCCTCCCGTCAAAAGAAATTCCAATTCTTACAAGGTTAGGCCACTTTATTTGGAGACAACCGATTCTAACTGTGAAAACAAGCACCAAGCACTCCAGGGCAGGGCAACTGGAGTGGATGATGCTGTGCAATGAGGCCTCTGATATACGAACCCACATAAGTGAAACTTTTTTGAGAAATGGGAGTCAAAGGTTTAGTACCAGATTGTCTGGTAGGTAGCACAGCGCAAAGGTGGCGGTGTGGAGAGAGGAGGAAAACCGCGAGATGGACATCGGTGCTGAGGGAACAAGTACATGGCATTCGGTATCTGGTAGGTGATTTCCTGGGGAATAGTAGAACTCAAGCAGTTGTAGTTCTATGAATTCAGGGGATTTCAGCCAGGCGCCCACCGTGCAGGGCTTGCTATGATTGCTCAGGTAGCATGACGGGATGCAGAGGCTTTGAACGGAGCCCTGGTGGGAGGAGATGATGGCTCTGGGGAGTTCAAAATCATTAAAGAGAGATAGCTAACGACAGTCGAGATTAAGGGGAGCGGCGCGCCATAGAGGGCGCCACCGAGTTGAGAGGACTTGGGTGCGGCAGCAATCCTTGGTGGGGAGAAGCGAGATGATCTCCCCAAGGATGGCGTTCGGGAGATCGCTGATGCGGTCCACCCGAGATTCTATGGGTTCCTGGGATCCGGTGGGGGCAGGCTCGCCGCTTCTCCCCGCACTGCCGGGTGCGGGATCTACAATAGGCATCGCTGCTGGCGGGAGCCTCATCTTCTTGGCGCTAGGGTCAGCCGACTCCATTTTCCTCGAGGGCATCGCGTTGAGCTCACAGATTTGAGCAGAGTAACTAATGACGAGCCTAGTTGTAGTGCGAGTGAAGAAGAAGGGGAGCTGGGGTTTTCTGTAGTAGTGAGGAAGAAGGGGAGCTGAGGTTTTCTATAGGAGTGAGGTGAGGAATTTGGGGGTACGAGTGGAGCGACCTGACGTGAGGTGGGTGGGAGTGAGGAGGAAGAAGAGCACCCAGGTTTTTTGGGGGGCGGTGTGCTGGGTAGCGCCTCTCATTAAGTAAATATATGGGCTTTTGAATTGATTTTATTATTTACTAGGGTGGATGGGCTGTTTTTTCTTGGGCCCAGAGAAACAATTACTACTAGTACAGTGGAGACACTCTACAGCTACCCAGAAAAACAGTTACTACTAGTACAGTGGATACATTACCGCTTCTGGCTCCTCCGAGGTTATCGAAATGTCTCCCTCTACTGAATGCCGTTTTACTTTGGTTCACCGACATGCGGGCCATGCAGCGCGCGGGCCCAAATGCCATCCACCAAATTAGAAGGCGGTATGCAGGCGGAGAGTCACCCCGGTCGTAGCGTGGCAGTAACGAGCCGTCATATCACAAAACCCCACCTCCCCGTAGTCTAAGTTTGACGGACGAAGCAACCATCATTTCACTCTTCGCTGAATCCCCTTCTCCCTCACCGTCTTCAAGAAAGCCAACACTCGCATCTGCCATTGTTCTTCTCTCCCAACGAAGGGAAGGTAAGCGGATCCGTGATGTTGGTATATTTTCTTTCAGAAAAAAAAGAACTTTTGCAAAGCAGTAACCGATCCTCACTCTCTTTTTTGTTTCATTGTCATTGCGATTGTGTTTTCCTTTCAGTTGTCTCCTAGTATTCGTCAGTTTCATGATGGACCAAGGAGAACCAGGCAAAGATCTGCCGATGTTGGAGCAGACGTGGGAGGCTGATCCCCACGAGATAGAGAGCTCCAAGAAGATGGAGGCAGCCACCGAGCCGACCCCAGATACGCTCACGGCCACTACTGAGATGGTCAACGCCCCGTTTGAGGTTACCGCCCCCGTGGCCCTGCAGGAGCAGTTTTCCCCCTTTGAGGATGTGTCCCCCCCCCCCCCACTGAGCTACCCAAGGTGATTTTCTTCTTTGCCGATCTCGATTGTGGTTTTTCATCTAAGTATGTGGTGATAAATAATGCAAAATTTTATTAGCTTCGATGCCATGGTACCTTCCCTATCAAGCATACTTTTGACTCTACATAGTGGTTTATATAACTTGTGTTTCTTATATTGGAAAGTAATTCAGAATTTGTTTCTGTTTCAATTAGAGCCCTGATGCAGACAAGGATTGTGTGGTTGTACATGTCACTCGCTATGAGGCGGATGACCTGAATATACGCACCAGGAAAACAAAGTTCTTAGGCTGTTGGATCCTGGAAGCCATTTGCACTTATACCAATGTCGAGATGTATTCCAGCCTCACTGTTGTCAGGCGTGTTGTCCAGGGTGTACTGAAGCACAAGAAGTTCAAAGCTACTCCTTCGTTTGTGAGGCATACTGTTCTTGTCAAGCTTACGCAGGAAGATGACGTGGCATGCCTCCACAAACAAGTTTATGAGTGGCAAGGACACAAGGTTATCTTCAGGAAGGTTCACAGGATTGAGCTGCTGCCGGACGTCCTCGATGATGTTCATGGCAAGGTCCGTCTTGTGTCCATCCCAAATTAGATCGAGGCATGAAATAGTTGCCCTAGCTAGTGTTTAAAAGTAGTTTGGATTGTGTCTAATTAGCCGAACCTTGCCTATTATCGAGCCCTCTGGGGCTAGTACTCTGCTTGAATCCATCTATGGGAACTACTGCTACTTTTGTGTGCCCGTGAATCATGTGAGAACCATCCTAATTGTTGCCGAAACAGATGCGTCCTCACTAGTTTTTTCTTGTAATATGGCATGGTAAGACATAAGTTGTCACGGTTTATCATACGAGCAATGTGTGTTTGATGAAATAGAGTACTTGTTCGACAACTGTGTGCCGACATATACATAGGGTACGTAAGGCTAGTTAAGTACTTGTAAACACTGTTGGTGCTACCCCACTTGTAAGCAGTTGTGCAAAACACGGCACATTGGCTCAGCTCACTTCAACACTAGAAAAGTCGGCTATCGACCAGCTAACAATCAATAATCTGCTGCCTGACATATAAGCAACTATGTATCTTGTTACAGTGGTTCATGCAGTTAACTGAGGCCACAATGTAAATTCCAAACGTTCACACGCTAGTTCAGCGTTCATGTGGAACATTCACATTAAACTCGGCTTCATAAAATACTTAAAAAGCATAAGTTAAGAAATTTTATACATCTCAATGATTCATAGAACATAACAAACATTTACTAGTCTCTACTCTTATAAAAAACAGAGTTGGTGATGATGGTGTGCCTGCCATCCTGCAATATAGGCCGTCCGATTTATATCTGATGGATAGGAAGGAAACTATGGCAATTTTGCAAAAAGATACCCACACCCCTCTCCACATTTGCAAATAAGGCCTTCCCTCGTTCATCCTTTTCTCTCACAAGATAAACCACTCATACAAATGCATCTTGATGTTCCGTGCAACGCATGGGCATCTTGCTAGTTCACAGCAAAAGACAAAGTTGTGAGAAGGTTTACAAATTAGGAAAAATCAAGTAAGGCTTCTCTGAGCAAAGGGCCTCCCTAGGCAGGCTTTAATTTCCTGGAGTTCACTCTGGTTTTTCTTGTTGCCACCATCCAGGGTTAGGTTCTCTCATTCCAAAATAACCAATTATAATTGTGTTCTCAATTGGAATGCTGAACTGAACCATGTAGCGTACTGACCATCTGAACTTCTTGTGCAGTTCCACTAAATTTAAGCACCGCTATTTGCAGAAATAAGCAGACCACAATGCCTCTTGTCCGCGCACCTGTCCCAAAAACCTCCATGCAGCCGTGCCAGCTAGTTCTCTGTCCATGGATGAACTGGGAGAAAGTGCATTCCTGACTAGGATGCAGT
The DNA here is from genome assembly GCA_011799875.1 of Thinopyrum elongatum. NCBI lineage: Eukaryota > Viridiplantae > Streptophyta > Magnoliopsida > Poales > Poaceae > Thinopyrum > Thinopyrum elongatum. Next base: position 274,217,557 of record CM022298.1, read on the forward strand.
TGTTTTCGCTCGTCCCTGCACTGCAATCAGGAAGTAAAACATACTAATCAGCTTCTTTTAGATTGCATTGGTCATTCTACCTAGTTACTACCAATGTAGGAATACTTGGAATACGGGTAGTTAGACGACGGCAGCTAGGAATAGCCATCTCATTTTGTGTAGTTCTACTAAAACTGAGGTGTGTACTTTTGATTGCGCAGATAGAAACGATATGGAGACAGACATCCCTGTTTGCGCAAATATGAAATAAGGTTATTTAAACAGTGACAGTTATTTGCAGTGGCATATGATTAACAGTAGCATCTGTTGTGTTATAATTGGCACTACATTGACAGTATGAAAGTGCCCTTAAGTAAGAAGTAGCATCACATCACATCAACACTGCCACTAGATTAACATGCAGAACAATAGCATTAGTATTACTGTCATGATAGTAGCACATGGTCAGTAAATGTGAAATCAAATTTGTGTAGTTCCACTGGGATGAAGCAATGTTAGCGGTGTGAGATTTAAGTGTAACTACAAAAACACAATTCATGGGAAATAAAGCAAGACGGAAGCACTTCATAAAATGGTGGTGGCATAGCTTCAATTTATCGACGGCACTAGACCATTACGTAATAGTGACATTAGGTAGCATTGCTTCAATTTATCGACGGCACTAGACCATTACTTAATAGTGACATTAGGTGGCACTGCTTAATGCTTCATGTGATTTTACATTAACGGTAGCGATATGGGCGTAGGAACAGCATGGGCATAAAGTGGTGAGGCGGATGTGGTTGCCGAGAGCGGCAAACACTCAGGCAGCATGTCTACATTTGTCCCATTTTTTATCTCCTCGGCGACATTTTCCTATGTGAGCACAGGAAATCTAGACCTGCTCGTTCTCATTTGCGTTGTCCCCCAACACCCCTCACTTTCTTTCTTTTTTCGATCAAGAGACAGGTCCACCTCCCCCACCCTTCGCCATCCACCACGCTTTCTTCGCCTTTTCAACCAAGAGACCGGTTGGGTAGCCAGTATCTACTACTTTCCCCCGTTTCCTCTTAGAACCAAGTCCTAGATTCATGCTACAGCTTTCCCACTTTCTTCCCTATTTGAACCAACTCTTAGATTCGACTGTATGAACTAGCTTTACCTCTAATAATAGTAAAAGTCTAGGTGGCTTTGGAACAGCCGACGGAAGTAGAAAAAGATCCACACACAGCCACGTGGGGAGCTGGGGCAGTAAAGCAAGGCAGGTTTCGAATGAATATATACCTGAGGGTCGTTAGGATGTGGCAAAGATGGCGTTGGGAGGCCGCATCTTGGCCACAATACCGCAGGGACGAAGAAGGGGTCGGAGGCCCTCCTGAGCTGGCCCTGTCTCGGAGAGAACGGCACGGCCGCCGATCGGGACACGCGGGCAGCTGTTGGTCTCCTCCCTCGCCGCCGACGACCGCATGAACGATGCACCTACACCCCTGCCCCGGCCGAGGTGGTTCGGCCAGATTTGTGACCAGCTATGAGTAGAGAGAGAGTGTCGCCACCTATGTCTTGCTTAGATCTGGAGAGCATGAGAGAGTGAAAGAGAGGAATCCTAGTAAAGCAAGCGCCAAGGCTCCTGCTTATATATATAGTGGAGTGATTTTGTTGTAGCAGCCGTTATTAAATTGAATACGCGTGAACCACTATTTTCATTTAAAGTTCAAGTAAAAATAAAACTCGATCAATAACATGCCACCGCTTCTAGGTCGCACTATCAAATAACCGCGTCCAGGATGCACTATGTACTGTATCATTCACGTGCGGTCCTCGACCCTCCATCAAGTTGAAAACTAGACTAGTCAAAATGTCAATTGGGGTGCCTCTTTGTAAACAAATGCGCTCCTAGCTTCAAAAAAATGCGCTCCTACGTGTACCCGCGAGTGGGTGTGAGAGAACTAGTGCGTGCGTGCACCGCTTCTCTTCGTGAGAGTACAATATACTATGCCCAAAGAACGTTCGCCACAAGAGTAATAGTATAAGTGTGTGACGTGTGAGTTAAAATAAAAGGTGCGCGACGTCTTTTTTTTAGAAGTTCTGAGGGTAGGGTGTGAAGAGCACATATGTGTGTGACGTCTACCTACAGATAGATGGTGGGTGCGAGAGGACTCGGGAGAGTCGTGACTCGTGAGGGTGCGTGTGTGCGTGAGAGAGAGGGGGCATCGGGCTCGTATCAATGTAATGCATGTGTCCATAAATCATATCTGACAAACGTTCGCCACAAGCCGTTTCTTGACGAACGCCGTAAGAACCGTTAGATCGGCATCCGACAGTGTCAGTTTTGCCATGGCATTTAACAGAACAGCCACTCCTCCGACACACAAATCTTCCATGTGAGTGTTAGCAACTGCCGTATGCTCCTCCCTCAGTTCCAAAATATAGTGCATATAGCTTTATTGAAAATTTGAACCTCGAAAACTTTTACCGAGTTTTCGTATACCAAAATGCACATATAGAATACCCAGTATATATCATTTCATTCATATTCGAGAGGTAACTATAAAGATGGGGGAGGAGTGTACAAAGAAAGACCGTCGTATCACCTACAGCAATTTCAACCATCCTTTGGTGTGGAGGAATATCATAAGAACTCTATACGATATGATTTTTATAGGATTTTTTTCGTTTAGAGCCAATTGGTTCTTAGGAATAGATTCATATACTCCACATTTCAAAGGAAAATAAACATGATATCATTTTTATAGCTTTAGAGCCACTTGGTTCATATGAATGGATTCCTATACTCCCACAATTTCAAAGGAAAATAAACATTAGCGTATATTCAATAGAAAAGTTCCTATGATGTGAACCAAATGACATCTCTTTTCTAATCCCTCCTCATAGGAATTGAGATACATGTCATCTCTAGATTCAATAGAAAAGTTCCGATGATGTGAACCAAATGACTTCTCTTTTCTAATCCCTCCTCATAGGAATTGAGATACATGTCATCTCTAGATTCAATAGAAAAGTTCCTATGATGTGAACCAAATGACATCTCTTTTCCAATCCCTACTCATAGGAATTGAGATACATGTCATATCTTTCCCTACAACTTCCATATATACATCTTCTATTCCTAAATAGCTAGTACAACCCACTAGTAGCTTTTTTCCTGGACAAGCAACTATGGCACATGAATACGTCATGCATGCAAGTCATAAATCACATTGTTTTTGTACTCTATGCATGCAAGCACCACATCATCAATTCGTGCATGTTACTCATAAGTTATTTCTTGCATTAGATTTTGTATTGACAATGTATGTGTTGGTCACGTGCACACATATGTAGTTCACATTCACATTTTTGTTAGAAATGTCATTCTTTTAACTGCAATTCATTTTTTCTCTTTGTATTACATTTTCATTTTAAGCATACATTCACTTCCCATTAGTTATAGATGTTTTTGGAGGAACTTTTATGCATTATTTTGAGTAGCAAATTTCACGCGGCCGCGGGTATATCAAAATGCGGGGCTCATGCATCATTGCCTTTCAGTTGAACCTACGTCCACAATTTTTTGTACGCATATCTCCACTGGTCCCCGAACCCAAAATGCTGCCTCGTTCCCGTAAAACCAAGCGGCCCACCCGTATTAAGGCGTCGACTCGAACTCAATCCCTCTCCCGTTTACTATGGCATGGCCCCGCACGCCGTAGTACTCCTACAAACCCTACCCGCCGCATGCATCATCGGTTTTCTTCAAGAGGACGAGGGAGAAGCGGATTTGTAGTGGAGGCTCCTACCCTAGGGCGCCCTAGGTAGCTGCCGCACGCATCATTGGTTTTCTTTTTTCTATATGCTCTTGCGCCCTAGAGTGAAATGATGGTTGCTTCGTCCGTCCAACTTAATGCGGGAAAGGTGGGGTTTTGTGATTTGACCCCTCATCGCTCATTTACTACTACTGCGGCGCTACGATCGGGGTGCCTCCAAGTCCAACCGCTGCTCCGAACTGTAATTTGGTGCATCTCACATGGAACAAGACGGCGGATGAGCCACATGTCGGCCAAAGGGGTCCTGTTAAGTGTGTCGCCATTTCGTGTGTGGACTGACCCTGCTGAGTTGCTACGTCAACACGACAGGAGCAGCCTACCACTTGGTTTTGCTCCTTGGTGAATCCCGACTATATTGATCTAAAAAGATACTACTCCCTCCATCTCGGTTTATAGGGCGTGCACGTAGTTCTAGGTCATGACTAACTAAATATGAGTTATATGTCACAAAAAGTATATCATTCGATTCTTAAGCGGATGTAGTTTCTAAACATATATTTTTCATCACATATATATCTAGTTAAATTCTCAACCTAGAATGACATGCATGCCCTGTAAACCAAGATGGAGGAAGTAGTAAAAATGAGGTGATTTTACCAAGCGGTGGGCGGGGGAGCATGGCCTGTCATGCGGTCCCATGTATCATGATGTACCAAGGTGATGCGCGTCCCTCTTGAGGGAGAACAATGGCAGAAGCAATACATGGTTTTCTTGAAGGAGATGATGGCAAAGCGGATTCAGCGAAGTGTGAAATAATGGTTGCTTCGTCCGTCTGGGAGAAAGGTGCGGCATTGTGATTTGACGTCTCATTGCTCATTACTACTACTGGGGTGCTACGACTGGGGTGCGTCCCCCTGCTGTTCTGCACTGTTATTTGGTACATGACACATCGACCCGGTTGCTATATGTCCCACATGTCGGCGAGAGGAAGTACAAAATTCATGAAAGCGAGCGTCTCCACTCTTTTAGTACGACGGAGGAGTACAAGACACGGCTTGGTTTTTGCTACTTCGTGCAATCCATCGATACAAACCCGGATTAAAAAAGGCGAGGGCGGGTCTTTTCTCGCGCAGTAGGCAGGGGAGTTTGGCATAGTCTGTTCGAGGCAACGTGGCAGGAAGGGAAACAAGCAAATAAAGGTTGAGCGACTTAGTTTTGGGAAAATCTGATTTTACGGAGTACTACGTACCCACTATGGAGGTAGTACTACTTACTACTCCCTCCTTTCTGGTTTATAGGGCTCATCTAAAAAAATTCGTTTTTCCATTTTATAAGTCTCAATTCTACTAGCACTTACCGTCACATGTTTGGATTTCGAGGTTTATTAAATCACCCGATGCAAGCAGTATCAAGAGAAAACTTAGAAGTTCATGGAAATTTAGTGGTCATGCATGCATTCGTTGTAATTAATGCATCGGTAAACATAACTTTTTGAGAAAAACGAGCGTACTAAATAAGTACTTGTGCAAACTATGAAATTAATTCCACCACTCACTGTCTACCTTGGTTGGAGAGATTTTGAAATTGAGCCATAAACCGGAAAGGAGGGAGTAGTAACATAGCCTAGGGTGATTGCTGCACCACAGCCTCCAAGGAAATTGATGTAGTACTACTCCTATGTACTACCAATGTGCTACTCCTACTACTAAAAGACATATATTTCAAACAATATGATAATCTCTCTAACCAAGGTAGGGGAGTATATGTTTAACGGAGGGAGTAGTAAAATTTTCTCCTCGTCCTGCGAGCCACCGCGCGCGTGGGTGAGGGAGCGGGCGTAGGTGTAGTAAGCAAGCTTCTCCTCATCCTGCGACTCTGCGAGCCACCGCACCCGTGGGTGGGGGAGAGGACGTAGCAAGCTTCTCCTCGTTCTGCGAGTTGACGGGACACATCAAAAGTAGTACTACAGAGCATCTCCAGTGTATAGAGCCTTGCCTCTAAGGTAGGCCCCACATGGTTTGCCTCTTATCAAATGAAAAAACCACAATGTATAGAGACTCTAACCAGCCTCTAAGGTGGGCCCTAGCAGAAATTTAAAAAGTATTGATTAGCACCACATTTGTCCAATCAGTACTATTTCTCTTGTACTCCTACTTTCTTATGCTTCCTAACGCTGACATGTGGGACCAGATGGATTGTTACATTGTTAGAGGCAGCCTCTAAGGTTAGACGTGATGCTAGCCAATTTTTTGTTAGAGGCAGTTCATGCAATGTATAGAGGCCTGCCTCTAAGAGGAGAGAGAGGGCTTAGAGGAAACAAAAAGCATACATTGTGGATGCCCTAAGTGCCTACTTTCCGGTCTATATGACTCAATTTGAAATCCACAATGTATCCACAATAGATGCTGAGTGGTGGAATAAATTTGTTACTTCCATAATTCACAAAAGTAATGAGCATGTGAGATGATGAATGGAGGGAGTACGATACCATTAGTACTACAATTCTTTTGGAAGGGTTGTAGTAGTCCCTCCCATTCACATGTTCACATTTCAAGCTTCAATAAAAACGTTGCATGCAAGGATTAAGAGAAACCTCAGCAATGCATGTACTCCCTCAATCCATATAGGGTCTAAAATGCGTTTTGGAGGCTAACTTTGACCACATGTTAGAGCAATAATATGACATCCAATTTACACAAATCTTACCATCAAATTTGTACATGGTCATTATACTGCTAACACATGCATGCGTTGCAATTAGTACGTACTCCCTCCGTTCCTAAATATTTGTCTTTCTAGAGATTTCAACAAGTGACTACATACGAAGTAAAGTGAGTTAATCTACACTCTAATATATGTCTAGATACATCTGTATGTTTGTAGTCCATTTGAAATGTCTAGAAAGACAAATATTTGGGAACGGAGGGAGTACATGATACAGTAGTAAACACTCACTATCTAGTAGTACTTGTACTCTACACTACTATTACTATGAGGCCATCCAACTGTGTCCCGGCAGAAGACCGCGAACACCGATTAATCGTTCATATTTAAATTTGTTTTCACACAGCAAAATATCCATGAAAACAACACATGGCAAAATTTCACGGCGAACGAGGGATTTGAATGTGCTGGGAGGGTGGGGCTGGAAGGGGCTATATGGATCTTGCCCGAGGTAGCCAAAATATTGGTGACCCTTTTGTCCACCCGTGCCTTTGCCATCGATGAACGAGGAAGAGCTCGGGTGCTCATGCATCCTCTAGCGCGCGTGTTGGAGACGAGCTCGCATGAGCTGTGCTTTTTTTGTCCCACCACGCCGCCTGAGCCGGCCGCAGACCGACCGGCGACCCACAAATTACGCCATCCAACCGTAGCCGCGCACATTCTGACAGCAACTCAACCAACCGGATGAAATTCATGCAAACACGGCGATATTTCATATAAACAATGATGGAATTCATATAAAATACCGGATTTTCATATAAACATGATGGATTTCATTACATTCAAATCAACTAAGCGGTGCTACTCCTGAATAGCACAAGTATAATAATACCTAGCCTAAATGGTCGCCCGCGGATCCATTTGTCTTCCTCATGTCCGGCAGCACGATCACCGAACTGCCGGGAGCCCCGGAGGTACATGCTTCAGCGCAAAGGACAGCTCGCTTCCCCGCCGCTCAACTGACATCATTGGCTGATGCCCAAGATGGAGTCTGAAGGGGGCTTCTCCACTTCCGTGGAGCCCATGCGGGGTTGATGAAAGTCCTCGCAACAGAAGGATCCGGCAAGACACCTGCTGTGTACGCCGACGTCGCCTCGGCGGTGGCCTTCATGGGACCCAAGCGGCGGCGGCCTCCCATGTTCTACTTCTCCTCGATGATGGCGGCGGACATGGAGGCGCTGGCCACCAACTCGTCGCTCTCCGTGCACCCGGCTTCTGTCTCTGCTTGCATGGCACGGCCGCAGGCATGGGAGTCTCGGCCACAAAAACGGGAGACGCGGTCGCAGACACGGGAGGCGCGGTACGAGGCGGCAGCGTGGACGGCAACAACGACGCCCGTGCTCCGCGCCGTGCCGGCGTGGAGCAGCTCGCCGCTCCTTGTCGAGCTGGCCTGGAGCGGCGAGTTGCTGAACCACTCGCCGGCTTGGGTCGGCAACTGGCTCCGTCAGGCGAGGGGAGGGAGGTGGATCAACGAGCTGCATAGCTCGTATCAGGCCGGCTCGGCGGGCCACCCAGCCGGCTTGGATGCCGGATAACTACTCTTCATAAGCCATTGTAAGAGTGGAGATAATGGTGAAGGAGGAGGTAGGGGAGCGGCGGAGGTGTGCGATTCTTGGCCGGTGTCTGGCCTCGTTTAAATAGGAGATTAAATAGACGGCAGACGGGAGGAGCTCGGCCGGCGTTGCGTTTAATGCCAGCCTGGTCATGAATGGACGTGTGTCCGGAGTGGGTTTCTCAGCTTCCACACGGGTTTCATGGAGGCGTTTGAATGCGGCAAGGAGGTGTGTTCAGCTAGGCGTGCAGCGAGCGGCGCCCTCGACTCTGACGTACGACACCACGCCATTCTTCCATTGACGTGTGGGCTCGTTGGGTACCTGGCCTGCATGTCAGTGACCCAACGTAGGCAGCGCACGGCAGAGGAGCTTTTGGTGGGCCAGGGCGGTGAGAAGCGGGCATTTCATAAACCGATGATTGTTCATTGAGTGTGATGTCATCTAATTCATGTAGGTTGATAAGCCTACTATATAATGTAAGAGAATTTTAAAATTTTCATATATATGTTGATAGCCCGTTCGATACATTGTGATTCATAAAGACTGCTGCAAACATCAATGTTCTGCTTATCACAGATAAGATTGATTAATACCCGTAAGAATCCATGTCCTTAACAAAGGGTGCATGCACGTATAGGTTGAGCGTGTGTCTTGCGTCGTGTGTTGTGTGCATGCAGGCGTGCGAGTGTTGTGTGCGTGCATGTGTATGTTTCAGTGTTGCATGCATGTGTGCGTGCGTGCGTGTGTTCGTGAGTGCATGTGTACCTGTCAGTGTTGCACGCCTGCATGCGTGCGTGTGTTCGTGCGAGTGTTGCGTGCGTGCATGTGTACGTGTGAGTATTGCATGCATGCATGCGGGCGTTGCGGGCGTGTTTGTGCGCATGTGTGATGTGTTTGTATTCACCACAGTGGCTCGTGCGTGCGTGCAATTAAAACGGCCCGCTCAACATATCATCACAAAGTGATCCTTGTCCGCTGTGGTTAGGGCGCGCGGGCTGCCAACCAGAGGTCTCATGACTTCGAATCGCCACCGACCAATAATTTATTACCATTTCTGTCTTTCATATACGCGCTGACAGGTGGGCCCTATGGTAATGTGCGCTAGTGAATGTGGACCGTTTGACTGGTCACTTGATCGTGTCATCAACAAATTACGGAGTTGTATGGTGAGCCAGTGACCGTATGATCACCATAAAATGTATTTTATTAACATAGTACAGACTCAAGCTACCATTTCTTTCTTTCATATACGCGCTGACAGGTGGGCCCCATGGTTACGTGCACTGATGGTGCAACACTAGTTGTGCCACATGGAATGTTTGACTGGTCAATTGATCGTGTCATCAACAAATTACGGAGTTGTACGGGTGAGCCAGTGACCGTATAATCATGACATGTATTTTTTTAACATAGTACAGACGCAAGCGCTCATATATACGCGCAAACACTCACCTCTATAAGCACACACATGCACACCCTACCCCTATGAGCACCTTCGAGAGAGTGAGCCAGCAAATGATCTTGAGATTTTACGAAGTCACCATAGTTGCCTCCTAGTCGAGGGGAACGTCTCCTCCCACTGAACGCACATCGCCGGAAAATACTGAGATTAATCCAGGATAAATGCGAGCACCAGGACTTTAACCCTGGTGGGCTGGGGAAACCACTGTCCTCCGAACCATCCAACCACAGGTTGGTTAGCACCACAAAATGTATATGGTGACCATGATGAGTTATTCTGAAGTCCAGTGACCATATCGTGCTTTCGCTTCTAATACAATGACCGTAAGTGTCGTCAACCAAATACGGAGCACGCATCAAATACAATGTCCGTCAGTGTCATCAACAAAATACGGAGACGTATCGTGAGCTAGATACCGTATGATCACCATGAGAATGTATACGGTGACCGTAATGAGCATATTCTGAAGTCCAGTGACCGTATGGTGCTTTTACTTGAAATACAGTGACCGTCACGCGTGAATGTGTCAGGGGCATACTTTTAGAGGGCCGAGAGATAGTTTGTGTGCGTACGTGAAAGTGGTGTAGAGAGAGGGGGTGTCCGGTGGAGACAAGGAGAGATATGCCCTTCGTTTCTCTTTCCCGTGACTAATATTTTAGGAGAAAGTATAAACATTCACAATGCAGAACAAATATTATTGGATGCACCATGCAATTAACTTTCATGTATAACTTTGTACTATTGTATATGCTTATTTTCTTAGTGGCCGATTGTGTGTGGGGTGTGGTGGACACATCATTTCTAGTTGTGGTGGGTCAATGTGAGGACTCATGGGTCGGTTCCATCCTGCGCCACATAGGTTGGACCGAGACGCGTTATACAAAGACCCATGTGGAGGACTCGGCGTACAAGATGAAGCTACCAGAGTTGTGGAGGACTCTATCCCCACTGATGATAAGCCGACTATATATGATTTGTAACCCTCGGCGTCGATAGTATACACACACGCACAATGCCTGGTATTCACTTGTACTTTGTACACACCCCTATCACAAATATACAGTACCAGGAGTAGGCTTTTTCCTCAACTGCAAGGGCCTGGACTTGGGTAAAACTTTGCCTCGTATTACCATCCAGCCTAACAATCAGGGATATCCTACCGAATGATCTGATGGAATCATATCTGCCAAGTACTAAGAGAGAGGTGTGGGGGGGCAATGTGTGCGAGAGAGGCCTAAAGATAATGTGTGTGCGGGAGACACGTAGGCACATATATGTGCCTATAGAGGGCTAGTAGAGACCGTGCATGTGTATATATGCATGCGAGAGAAATAGTGTTTTCCAACTGAGATTAGTGAAAAGAGTGGTACATAGTAGTAAGAAAGAGAGAGGGAGATATAGAGAGAGTGTGTGCGTGAGACACCCCGGGAGAGATTGTGAGCATGTGTGAGAGAAAAATGCCGATGTATATAACGTGTGTGCACTTATGCGTCAGATAGAGAGATATATAGCGCGTGTGTGAGAACGGGCCGAGGCATAGTGCATCTACGTGTAAAAGGCAGTTCTACACATTAAATTAAAATATAAATGGCATTATTATTTTTGGATGAGATCATGAAGTTTGCAATTTGCGTATGAACGAACATCGATCTATCAGACACCCATACTCTATTGAATTCTAGCATGTGCATGGGTTTATTTGATATTATCGATCCATAGAGTGAGAGTGGTTTGAAATCCAGACAATGCATTGCTTTTGCCATTCATATATAAACATTAATTAGTGCACTCCATGTTGTTAGTGTCAAACACTTTATACATTTGTCACTTACATGGATACATTCCAAATTGCTAGCTATGAAATAGAATAAACGTTGAATTCAACATAAAGGGGGTTTCGAAGATTCGAATTCATAGGAAGTGCATTCATCTATTTGAATCCGAGATAATGGCATTTGTAAATCAAAGCTAAAAGGGGGCATCAATCTTTGTTGTGCGTTTGAACATGCTATATATTCATACGCATGTCTAACTATTTTTTTGCAACCAAGGGGATTATATCTGGAACCATGCATGAATTGAGGTAAGTTGCAGATTTTTTAATATATACTCGTGTACAATGTATATTCAAATGTACCCCCTCCATTCCAAAATATTCGTAGTTTTAGGATTTTCAAGAGTCAAGATTTGTGAAGTTTGACAAATCCTGAAAGTTCAATTCCAGAGAACTGAAAACGTTAATGCTTCTGCTCCCAAATATTGAACGAAGTGCCAAATAAGCCTCTGGTCACCCGAAACCGCGCGAGACTAATGTTTGGTGGTAGGAAATTACTGTCCTGACTCTGACCCGTGTAGCCTATCGGCCTGATGTCCAAAGGTCTAAACAGGGGTAGGTTTGTAACTTCACCAAAACGCCAGTCTCAACCGCCTCCGAGAAGCATTCATACGCCGTGGGCGCCTAAACACCCATGCGCTCAGCCGAAATCTATCCCGCCCACCATTTGGGACACCTGAGATTACTGTCCTACCCCCGACCCGCAATATGTCCAAAATTTTAGATGGGGGCAAAGTTTGTAACTTTCCCCAAATTTCAAACAAGCGCGTCCCAAACCGAAACATTGTTCCCCCTTAGTTCCCCCTCCCTCCGTTTCCCCATTCATACTCTGTGGGCGCCAAAACGCCCTCTCCACCAGCCACGAAACCCCAGCCTCCTCCGTCCACCACCCCATCGCGCCCAATCCACCACCGCCCTCCTCCATCACGCCGGAGCCGGTACCCCGACGTCGTCGTCCACCGCAACCGCAACCGTAACGCCCTCAAGGACTTAACAGCTGAAGCCCAGGCAGAGCTGCCTCCACGACGTCGATGCCGACGTGCACCATACCAGAACGATTTCAACCACGCCGTCCTGCGCCTCACCGCTGCTGCTCCACTGTCGCAACCGTCCACCGCACTGGAGCTATTACCGCCGCGCCGTCTTTCGCCGCCTCGGATCTGTTTCCCCGCCGCCGACAGACGGCCACCGCACCACACCCAATAACTTGGCCATGGGTTCGTCCAAGGCTGCACCGTCCTCCACAACTTCTCGTTTCCAGCAAACCACAAGAAGATCGTTGGAAAAACAGAAGGAGGACACAACACTGCCAGCAGAAAGAGGTACTCCTCTTCCCTTATTCGTATAAATCTTATGTCTCTGCTCACACTGTATTCATCCCACGAAAGAAACTAGTTGAGCGCTTCTTACTCCACCTTCTTCATGATACTAAATGCACAAGGTTTCCTCCCATTTAGTATTTCACCTTAGCTAGAGGTCAGTCGCCCGCCTGGATTTCAATTCAGGGTCAGTTGATTCACAATTAAAAGAAGCAGCACCCGCTTAGGCGCGCAGAGAACCTAGTCCACCTGTTCGACAGGGAAGCGGCGCATCGGTGTCTATCATAGCGGTGTGGGGCGCAGGAGCTGCTTGTGCCCGATCTGGAGGTCGGCGGGGCTTGAAGGGATGGCCGGGGGGAGGTGCCAAGCACGGCGGTGTGGTGAGATCGAGGGGAGGGCGGAGGCAGGGGACTGGGCCGGTGGTCGCTGGCGTTTCGAGGAAGATCGTCAACACTGACTGGCTGGAGGTAGATGAAGGCGATCTGCCCGTTCTTTGTACATCGGACGGTGCAGAAAAAATGGACTGACCTATTTGTTTTCAGTCGACTGTTATTTTCATAGGACCACACCTTGTGGTGTGCTGGAGGAGCATCTGCATTTCCTAGCCATCCCTGTGCTCATATTTCAAAATCCTAGAATCTAGTAATTTCGTGTGCCATGCATGTTGTAGAGCTATCATATGTCTCCCGTCATTTATTTCTCACCCACCTGCTATCTGCTACTTTTACACTGTACTACTTGTGCACACACTTCACCCATACTCACACTATTGTTTTTTTATGCATGGGTATTTCAGACTCTAACGCAGTGTTGATGAATACACAAAAGAAAAGACAGAAGTCGCTCCAGTGTAATTCGAAGATAAGCACTAAGCGTTTCAGCACTCTAAAGGGTGTAGTGTCAGCAGATGGAGACAATAAACGTAGCTCTGTAGTTGATGATATCAATTGCCACACACAACCATCCCAGGTGCTTGCTTTAACTTCGCGCTGTCAAATGTGGTTGCATGTTGCATATGGTGTCTAGCTTGTATTTCTTCCAATTTGGTTAAATTGCATCTGCTTACTTTACACATTATACCTTTGATAATGACATGCCTTCCTTTTTTTGATACATACTACATATGTCTATTAACCATGTTCTTACATCAAACTAATGCTCTTTTGTATCCCTCATCAATCACTTATGATGAGACAGTCACCCCAGTGGGTTACTATGAGACGCGCTACTCGTTTAAAGAGTGCAGTGTCATCCTCCCCACATGATTCTCAAGAAACAACAAGGCTGAATGAAGATAGTCAACGTAGCTCTCTAGTTGATGACCGCAATTTCCCTACACCACCATCGCAGGTGCTTGCTCTTACTTGGCAATGTGATATGTGGTTGCATGTTGCATATGGTGTCTACCTTGTAATGCTTCTAATTAGGGTAAATTGCATCTGCTTAGTTAACACATTATACCTGTGAATATGACATGCCTTCCTATTTTTGGTACATACTACGTCTTTCTATTAACCATGTTTTTACATCAAACTACTTTTCTTGTGTATCCCTCATCAATCACTTCTGACGAGACACCTTCAAATTGACAATGTAATATTGGTTGCATCTTGCATATCATTTCAAACATGTATTGCCTCTAATTTGTTGAAATGCCACTTATAACGAGACACTTCTAACTTGGTAGAGTGATTTTGGTTGGATCTTTCATATGGTGTCTAGCTTGCATTGCTTCCAATTTGTTGAAATGCCTTCTGCTTAGCGTTTTTTGTACATATTCAATCCTCCTACAATGTGGTTGCTTTACATAAAAGTTGTGTTCGTCAGTATCATGCATCAACGAATTTGGAAGAGCGAATTTCATTCCTTTTTCTTGTGTGTTTACTTGACAAGGCAAAATCTAAAAGGATGAACGCACAAAATGATGGTGGTCCTCTGGAGCAACCGAAACATATTATCTCTGCAGATTCTCCTGCTACTCCTATGCAGTGCAAGTTCCAAATCTCATCTCCCCTACTCCACAACCCCAGGTGCTTGCTCTAACATGGCAGTGTGATATCTGGTTGCATGTTGCATACGGTGCCTAGCTTGTATTGCTCCTAATTTGTTAAATTGCATCTCCTTAGCTTACACATTATACATGTGAATATGACACACCTTCCTATTTTTGGTACATACTACATCTGCCTATCACACTATGTTCTTACATCAAACTATTGTTCTTGTGTATCTTGCATCTATCACTTATGATGAGACAGTCACGCCCGTGGGTTAGTATGAGACGCGCTACTCTTATAAAGAGTGCAGTTTCATCCTCCCCACATCATTCTCAAGAAACAGCAAGTCTAAATAAAGATGTTGAACATAGCTTTGTACTTGAAGACCGCATTTCCCCTACACCACCATCGCAGGTGCTTGCTCTAACTTCGCAGTGTGATATGTGGTTGCATGTTGCATACGGTGTCTAGCTTGTAATGCTTCTAATTAGGGTAAATTGCATCTGCTTAGTTTACGCATTATACCTGTGAATATGACATGCCTTCCTATTTTTGGTACATACTACATCTATCTGTTAACCATGTTCTTACATGAAACTACCTCTCTTCTGTATCCTGCATCAATCACTTATGATGAGACACCTTTATTCGTTGCATACTATTTCTAGCCTGTTGCCATGTATTGCTTCTAATTTGGTCAAATACATTTATGAGGCCACCCTTTTAATTTGGCAGAGTGATATTGGTTTCATCTTTCATATGGTTTCTAGCTTGCATTGCTTCTAACTAGTTCAAACACCTTGTTCTTAGTTTACACTTTACACATCATACATGTTAATATGTCAGGCCGTCCTGTTTTTCATACATATTCCATCCTCCTATCATGCGGCTGCCTTACATGAAAGTAGTGTTCGTCAGTATCATGCATCAATGAGTTCTGAAGAGCAAATTTTATTCCTTTTTCTTGTGGTTTTGACTTGACAAGGCAAAATCAGAAAAGAGGAAGGAAAAGAGTAAGGAAGGCGATGATGGTGGTCCTCTGCAGCAACGTAAATGGAGCATCTCTATGGATTCTCCTCGTACTGCTAGTGGATTACAAGTTCCAAGTCTCTGCTCCCCTACTCCACCATCCTAGGTGCTTGCTCTAACTTGGCAGTGTGATATCTGGTTGCATGTTGCATATGGTGTCTAGCTTGTATTGCTTCTAATTAGTGTAAACTGCATCTGCTTAGCTTACACATGATACGTGTGAATATGACATGCCTTCCTGTTTTTGGTACATACTATATCTGTCTATCACACCATGTTCTTACATGAAACTACTCTTCTTGTGTATCCTGCATCAGTCACTTATGATGGGACACCTTTAAGTTGGCAGTGTGATATTCGTTTGTGTCTTGAATATGATTTCTAGCATGTAGTGCTTCTAATTTGATGAACGCCACCTATGACGAGACAGTTTTTACTTGGCAAAGTGATATTGATTGCACCTTCCATATGGTATCTAGCTTACAGTGCTTCTAATTTGTTGAAGTGCCTTCTGCTTAGTTACCACATCATAGGTGTGAATATGTCAAGCAGTCCAGTTTTTCGTACATAGTCCATCCTTGTATCATGACCTTGCCTTTCATCAGAGTAGTATTCGTCAGTATCATGCATGAATGAGTTCTGAAGAGCGAATTTTATTCCTTTTTCTTGTTGGTTTGACCTCACAATGCAAAATCAATGAAGCGGAAGGAAATTGGTAAGGCATTGGATGATGGTGGTCCTTCCGAGCAACTGAAACAGAGGGTCTCTATAGATTCTACTCCGCCATCCTCCCAACAAGATTCGCAAGACAATGCAAGGCTAGATAGTCAACGTAGCTGTGTAGATGATGAGCACATCTCCCCTACTCCACCATCACAGGTGTTTGCTCTAACTTGGCACTATTATATGTGGTTGCATGTTGCGTATGATGTCTAGCTTGTATTGCTTCTAACTTTGTTGAATTGCATCTGCTTACTTTACACATCATGCCTGTGAATATGACACGTGTTCCTGTTTCTAGAACATACTATATCTGATCACACCATGTTCTTACATCAGACTACTGTTCTTGCATATCTCGCATCAGTCACTTATGATGAGGCACCTTTAAGTCGCACTGCGATATTGGCTGCGTCTTGCATATGATTTCTAGCATGTACTGCTTCTAATTTGTTGAAACGCCACATAGTTTGAACTTGGCAGAGTGATATTGGTTGCATCTTTCATATGGTGTCTAGCTTGTAGTGCTTCTAATTTGTTGAAATGCCTTCTGCTTAGTTATCACATCATAGGTGTGAATATATCATGCCGTCCTATTTTTCGTACATATTCCATCCTCGTATCATGTGTTTGCCTTTCATCCGAGTAGTGTTCGTCAGTATCATGCATGAATGAGGTCTGAAGAGCGAATTTTATTCCTTTTTCTTATCGATTTGACTTCACAATGCAAAATCAATACAGCTGAAGGAAATTAGTAAGGCAGTGGATGATGGTGGTCCTTCGGAGCAACTCAAACAGAGGGTCTCTACAGATTCTACTCCGCCATCCTCCCAACAAGATTTGCAAGACAACACAAGGCTGGATAGTCAATGTAGCTGTGTAGATGATGAGCACATCTCCCCTACTCCACCATCACAGGTGCTTGCTCTAACTTGGAACTGTTATATGTGGTTGCGTGTTCCGTATGATGTCTAGTTTGTATTGTTTCTAATTTTGTTGAATTGCATCAGCGTAGCTTACAACTTATACCTGCAACAATCACTTACCCATAAGACACATTTAACTTGGGAGTGTGATGTAGGTTGCATCTTGCATTGTCTTCTAGCTTGTACTGCTTCTAATTTCTTGAAATGGCACTTACGATGAGACACTTTTTACCTGATAGAGTGATATTGGTTGCATGTTCATATGGTGCCTAGCTTTCATTTCTTCTAATTTTGTTGAAATGCCTTCTGCTTACTGTTTTTCATACATATTCCATCCTCCTATCGTACGTGTGAATATGCAATGCTGTCTTTTTATTTGTATATATTCCATCCTCCTATCATGCGCTTGCCTTACATCAAAGTAGTGTTCGTCTGTATCATGCATCAACCAGTTATGCAGAGCTAATTTTATTCATCTTCTTGTGGTTTTGACTTCAGAAGGCAATATCAAAAAAGAGGAAGGAAAAGAGTAAGTTAGGGGATGTTGGTGGTCCTCCGGACCGACGCAAACAGAGACTCTCTAGATTTGCCACTGCTACTGCTAATGCAGTTGAAGTCCCAAGTCTACATGATGAGTTCATCTCCCGTACTCCACCATCGCTGGTGCTTGCTCTAAGTTGACAGTGTGATAATTGGTTTCATGTTGCATATGTTGTCTAGCCTGTATTTCTTCTATTCTGATTAAATTGCACCTGCTGAGTTTATACGTTATACATGTGCATATGACATGCCTTTCTGTGTCTAGAATACACTACATCTATCTATCATACCATGTTCTTACATCAAAGTACTGCTGTTGTGTATCCCACATCAGTCACTCATGATTGGATGCTTTTAACATGGCAGTTTGATAGTGGTTGCATTTTGCATTGATTTCTAGGTTGTACTGCTTCTAATTTTTCGAAATGCCACTTATGACAAGACACTTTTAACTTGGCAGAGTGATATTGGTTGCATCTTTCATATGGTGTCTAGCTTGCATTACTTCTATTTTCTTGAAAATCCTTCTGCTTAGTTTACACATCATAGCTGTGAATATGTCACGCCGTCCTGTTTTTCTTACATATTCCATCCTCATACGGTTGTCTTACATCAAAGTATTGCTTGTCGGTATCATGCATCAATGAGTTCTGAAGAGCAATTTTATTCTTTTGTGTTGTGGGTACGGATTGACATGGCAAAGTCAAAAAAGAGCAAGGAAAAGAATATAGTAGGGAATGGTGTTACTCGTCGGGTGCAACGGAAAAGGATCTGCCCTCGAGATTCTGCTGGTACTTATAGTGCAGTAGAAGGTCCCAGTCCACCGGCTAAATCTACAAACACAGTATCACCTGCTCCACCAGCTGTAGCATCCGCTTCAACTGTACCGACATCTCAACCAGTTACTCGTTCATTTGCTCCGCAACTGGCCAGTTCCCAAGCTGCCTTCACACCTAACACTACTTCCAAAGCACTACTGACACAACAGGACTTGGCAAGATTAGATGAACCTCATGAGCATCAACACCAAGACGGTACCTGACCGAGTCAAGTTGCAGTTGCATGCTCCTTTATATGTACTCACACAGTTTGATGTGCACTAACACTTTCCATATTCGTTGTTGAACAAGCACCACGGCGCAAGCGGAAATAGACATCAGGGATAATGCTTGACAGATTAACAAAATCTAAAGGAGGAAGAATGGAGATCCATTTTGAGGCAGGTTTAAAAAGGCCACGTGATGCTACAGAGTCAGCCAAGTTAGTATCAGAGGCAGCCGTTGCCGTTAGGTGTCATGCACATATCCTCCCAACGTGGATCCAGTACAGGAATGAGAAAGACGATACCCAGTTTAACACCTTCCTTGACCATTTATCCGTAAGTAATGTTATTCATCGCAATTTGTAATATTGTCTTGCTCTGTCCCATACTTTCTAGCTTCCTCCTAATAAGATTCACATTCTTTTTTCAACAGATGAGGTTCAAGTTGGATCCGAAAGATGATGCAACTAAACAAGCATGCACTCATGTTTTTCAGTCTGCTCTGTGACAGTATCGGTATCACCTTACAAAAACTCACTTTGAAGGCAAGGCTAACAATGAAATCGCCCAAACATCTCCAGTGGAATATATTACAGATGAAGACTGGACAGCCCTTGTTAAACACTGGTCTGATCCAAAGTATTAGGTAGGGTATATGTATTTGATCAGACCAGTGTATCTTCTTCTAGGCTAATTGTTTGAAGAACAAGACCAACCGTTCTAAAGTGAAATTCCAACAAACAACAGGATCTCGTAGCTATATTGCACACTGCGAGGCTCTTGTAAATACCTGCTAGTTCCTTCTTTTTTCTGTGCCATATTATCGTATCTATATTGACTTGTTCCAAATACAGAGGAAAGCCTGTGCAGACCAAAAAGAACCTGAACTGAATGCAATGCAAATCTTCAAGGATTGCCACACCAGCAAGATGAAGGGCATGAGCACACCAGTTCAAGCCGCTGTTGTAAGTCCTTACTGCTCCTGCCTTTGAACTGCTTGTTACTATGACGTGTTCATTTAACTGCTTGGTTTGCAGCCAATGTCAGTTACTCTGTTCACTTTTATACACAGTTGTCTTAATGTATCATTTCACCTTACATGGTTTAAAAGAGATGAAGGATATTCTTTTGGCCTTGATCTGTAATCTAGTTGTGATGTTCACGTGTCCACACAATGATACAATAGCCTATTTGTTTTATATCTGTTTGCCCATGATATGAATGATGTCATACTATGTTCATCCTACTTTAAACCATGTCTCTTTATCTTTACATGTCAACGAATGTGAGGAAATAGACAATACAGTAGGCATGCTACATGGACATATGTTCCAAAAGTGAATTTATTATGTAGTTGGCACTACAATACATGCTAATGTATTACAGTAGTTCACCAAAATAAGTTATGTATAAACATGAAACCTACTTTGTTTGTTTTTGTCTCATTAGTAACTTATCTGGTACACTAATCTACTAGTTCAAACTTTCAGCAAGCTATGGAACAAATGATTGAACAGCCACAACCACCTGAAGGTGACGAGGCTACAACAGTCACAATGTCACCTCTTCCTGCAGTGCGCCAGTATCTCTCCACTAACAGTGCAAAAAGCACCTTCCTGCGTAATTCTGGGTTGGTTGTCAAGGTAACCTCGTCACAATCGCCTACTGAACAAAATCTTCCGGCTAGATAGAGTGATATATCTGTGCTCCAGACACAAGTCCAATCCCTAATGGACGTTGTTTCGGACACAAGAATAGTGGTTGACAAATGTTGTCAAGATATGAATGGTTTTGAAATCAGACTATCAGACATTTGCTTCGTTGTTCAAGAGCAATGGCGGAAAAAAGGGGAAGATCAAGCTGCTCCATCAGATTATACAGCCTGAAACATTAGCACTCAGGTTAAATGATCTGTGCTTCTATACATCTGATGGTGCTTTTATCTGCAAGGACTGTAAACTTTATGCCAACATGCCTTTTATTGTATAGCTGGAATTTATTTTGTTGCGATACAACATTTATCGTGTTGCCAAAGGCTGTAGAAATTACGATGCTATTTTTGTATAGTGTAGGTTTATCTTAGTAATGTATTCGGCCAAAAGCTTCGTAGGAGCCCAACGTGCCAACATTCGTCAAGCCCATTCCAATTGGGCTAAAAACAATTATGGGCCCTAATTTGCATGTAGCCCACTAAAAATATCGGGGCCTAAATCAGCATAAGCTTTCATATTTTTGGTAGGCCTATGCCCCTAGTGGGCCTTTAACAAGCCTAAACATAATTTGGGCCCTCGGTAACAATAGGCCGTTAACATGTGTAAATATCTCGAGCCCATAAAAAACATGGGCCTTTAATAGGCCGATAGTGAGATTGGGCCCTGATTGTGCCAAATAACCCACTGGTCATTAGCAGGCCTAAATGTATCTCAGCTCATGGTGGCCCATTCACAATGCAGATCGTTCGCAGGCCGAAATTCAGACGGGTCGTAAATGCACCGACCTACTACACGGGCCTTTATAAGGCCGGAAGTTCAGTCGGGCTTGATTAGTATCAGTTTTATATGGGCCGTTAATAGGCCCGATGTGACGTTGGGCCACATATGGCCCATGGATTTCGTCCGACGTTAACAGGCCAAAAATCACAACAGGCTGGAAGTGGCCCAAATCTACAATGG
Source organism: Thinopyrum elongatum (assembly GCA_011799875.1). Taxonomy (NCBI): domain Eukaryota; kingdom Viridiplantae; phylum Streptophyta; class Magnoliopsida; order Poales; family Poaceae; genus Thinopyrum; species Thinopyrum elongatum. The sequence continues at coordinate 274,239,118 of CM022298.1, forward strand.
GCCTCTAACAGGCCGAATGTTAGACATGGGCGAATATGACCCAAATCCTTCACAGTCATTTATGGGCCAAAAGTTTCAATGTCCAATAAATGGGCCCAAATGAAGCAGGACCTTTAACAGGCCGGAAACACACCGGGCCGTAATTCAGCCCAAATACTTAGCGGACTATTAACGGGCCAGAAGTGACCATGGGCCGCGATGATGACAAGTTTAGAATAGGCCGTTGACGGGCCGATTTGACACTAGCCATACGGGCCTTAACTACGAATGGGCCGTCTGCAAGAAGGCTGTTAATGGGCCAGCTCGCTAATTTTGACTGGGCCAGCCTTTTTAACCTAAATGGGCCGCTGTTGGGCCTTGCCACGTGTGGACATATCATAGGCGCCTCCTGTCCATTGGGCGTTGACATCTGTCCTTTTCGGGTGCTGACACGTGGTTGCTATAGCCAATGAGAATTTTACACGTGGAAAATCCTCATTGGTCCCAGCTGTTAATGGGTTATCGGATCCAAACCGGAACCCGATAGCTTAATGGTGACCCGTTACGGTGGATGCCATGTGTCGGTTACCCTTGACGAAAGCACTTCTATGACGCGTGATTTATCGTCATGGAAGTGGACACTTCCGTGATGATAATTTTGGTAATGTCATGGAACACTTCTACGACAACACAGGTATGACTATCTTGATTCTGTCATAAAATCGTCATGGATGTACATGCATGACAGAAAACGTGACCTACTGTGACAAACACGTATCATCACGGAAGTGTATTTTTTTGTAGAGAAATCAAAAGGTGACTGGGCCACTGTGACCAAAGTTCTCATGAGGAAATCGTGAATGTTGATGGGAGTACCATGAATGATGTGGAACAGTAGTTTCTTCATAACTCCCACAACTTCTTCAGTATTGGAGTTGTGACCGTTGATGGGGCTGATGGTTTTGGCCAGAATGCCAAGAATGCGATAGATTGTTCTTGGCACATATAGTAAATCCTTCACAAGGAAGGTTATCCTTGGAGCTTCTCCTTCTTCCAAAGGCTTCATAAGCACTTGCATCAGATGATGTGTTAGCTCAGGTTCTTCATATATTTTCTTTGCTTCATAATGGGGTGGATCAACTGGTAGAGCACGAAGAAGTTCATCAACAGGTGCTTTATAGTGAGTGTCTTCAGTCATCCAGTCCAGAGCCCATGTTGCAATGTCGTCAGTGTTTCCTGAGAAATGCACTGTAGTGTAGAATTGAAGAATAAGCTATTCATTCCAATCGCAGACGTCAGAGCAGAAGTTGAGTAATCCAGCATCATGAAGAACAGCCAAAACAGGCCGAAAACAGGGAATAGCCTCCATACCCACATGAGGAATATGGCGATGCGGGAAAACTTTATTCTTGTCAAACAGAAGAGAGGCATAATAATTCATCTGTGTCTTCGTCCAAAATCGCAGGCGCCTAATCTTGGCTGAGTCATAAGGAGACTCTCCAACAAGGAAATTCTTCTCTTCGAAGAATTTGGCATTGTCAAACTAGGGTCGCCTGAGGACTCTACCAATCTTGGGCATGACAGGCACAGGATGAAGATCGTGCTTCTTGGGACAAACATCAAACACTGGTCTTGGAGACCTAGTGGAATTATTAGGATCAGTCACAATAAGAGATTTTGCAACTTCCTCAGGAGTGGCAGTTGGAACAGTATCTGTATCTGCTGAAGGAATTGAATCTGCGCGCAGAGATGTATTGACGACATCGACCATCTGGTCATCTTGAGCAATTTCATCAGCTATTGCAGCTGGAATTTCTTCATGGATGGTCTGAAGAGAAGGTTGCCTTTCCTCAAAGCCAGTGTGAATTTCTTCAGTGCGCAGGCGACTGAGGCACTTGAGTGAGGGGAGTGGTGATGGGTGAGTTTGGGTGAGCTTCTTCCCGAAATTCATCATGTAGAACGGGTGTTGTAGCACCGTCAGTATCCACATCCTCTTCAGTTGCTTCACTACTTCCAGATGAAGTAGTAGTATTTTCTTCAGTCAACGGAGCTTGTGAGGGCTTCCGTGACGATACTTGGTGAAGTGAAGCATCTTCTTCAAGTTCAATTTCCTCATCTACTTGCTCTGTGGTAGGAGCAGAGTGGTCATCATTTTCATCTTCATCATCAACTAGAGGAATTTCATACTCCACCCCATATGGAACCATCTGGAGGTCATCATTTAAAGGAGCCGGGGGCGTTGATGAAATGGGAATTCCATCAATTAGAATAACAACTGAATAAAATGATGACGTCTTCAATTTCTCACAGATTCAGGAGCAGTGGAAGGTGCTGGAGCTTTTCTTTTCTTAGGTTCCTTCTCAGCAGCCTTGGTCTTCTTCGCTTCTGATGCAGAAGGAAGGGTGATGATCTTCAAAGATGAAGTCATTGTAGGTGCTGCTGCTGAGGAACTTGTTGGTTCAATTTCTTCACGCACGACTGATGCAGTCGCCCTCGCAGGATCTTCAGGCGCAACTTCTTCAGTTGCACTGGCAGTTTCTTGTGGTGGAGATGGAGGCGCAATCTCACTAGCCTGTGCAGTAGGTGGAGAAGCTAAAGAACTTGATGGTGGTGCCATGCCAAACTTGGCAGCTTCACGCTTGTTGTGTTTGTCAACTACCTTGGTGGTGGCAGTGATGAATCTGTCCTTGACGCCATAGCAATGCTTTGACTGGCGTTCAAATTCTTCAGACAACTGTGTCGGAAGTCGGGCTCCGGGGACCCAAAGGTTCGAACACTAGGGTGAGCTCATCCTCACCACCCCACCTTCTTCCCCAGCTAAACCACGGAGGAGCTACGGCGAGAGCGTGCTAGTGGGAGCGGATCGGTAAAACCCTATGTTCTGCTTGGTTGTGATTGCTCTGGTGGAAGAGGGAATACAAGGTTTATGGTCTGAGGGTTCAATCCTGAGAGCAAGAGTCGATCCTCTCTACAGCGGCAACCTGCCCTCCTTTTATATCTGCCTTGGTCCTCTTCCCCTGAAAACATTGGCGGGAAGGGTTGCCACACAACGGCAAGTTTGAAGGGGGACAGGGGTGCAGTCTATCCTGGCAAAAGGTGGTCTTCGCCTGCAAAGCTACCGTCCATGACACGCCGGTGGGCTCGGGGATGACCTCAGCCCTGCGGACCCGCCGTCTTGGTCTTCTTTCACCGATCAGGCAACCTTTGGGGGTTGCTTTGGGAACTGGATTGCTGGCCTTTCTCCCTTAGCACTAATGGAGAAATCCTCTTCATCCGCGCCTGCTGGCATGGCCTCTGCCATCGTTCGCCGCCGCGTGTGTCACCCACATGATGGGCCTGAGACCGCGCGATCGAGCCGAATAGCCTTTTACCATCACGCCTCAGGGAGGGTGCCTTGGGAGGCCGCCTCATGAGAGGGCCTCGCGAGGCTCTTAGTGAAGCCGCTGAGTCTTGCTCGAGATGCCCGCTCCCTGAGGAGGGGTCCTCAGGTGGCCAGGGCCTCGCGAGGGGTCTTGCTCGTGGTACCTGCCGGTGGGCCTCTTGCTGGGTCCTCGCCATGCGCCGCGTCCTGGGCCGAAGGCAGACGGGCCTGGATACCCTGGTTTCCACGGGCCCGACAGTAGCCCCCGGGCCCGCGGCGCGCATGTTCCCGTCTACTTGGGGGCGAAATGACACGGGCCCTAACGGCTGCGGGCCAGGCGCGACGCGTGGCACATGATGGGACGTGGGATGCCCCCATTTCTCCCACGACACCTCGGCGATCGCTCGCACTGACATAAAGCCTGCCCGCGCACGGCGCGAGTCCATCATTGCCTTACTTGCGTGCCACCATATCCATGTGCCTCTCTTCTTGAGCATGGTTCCTCCCTCTCCTCTCGAAGGTTCACCACCCCAGGCCTCGACTGCGCCGCCATGGCGCCCCCTGGTAGGAAGGGAAGGGCGATAGGGGCGGCAGCCGTGGAGTCGGTGCTGGAGCCTGCTCTGCGAAGGTCCACGATAGGGGCGGCGGCCGTGGAGTCGTTCCATTAGTTTTGCAATTGAATGCCATCTTCGGTCTCCAGACGGACTGCGCCGGGTCTGGAGACTCGTACTACCCGGTAAGGCCTTCCCACTTCGGCGTCAACTTGTTTGCACCCTTGGCAGACTGAACATGCCTAAGGACAAGGTCGCCTTCCTCAAGGCTCCGGGCATGAACCCTGCGGCTCTGGTAGCGACGCAGGGCTTGCTGATAGCGTGCAGCACGCGTAGCAGCCCGGAGACAGTTCTCCTCAAGGAGCACGGCATCATCATGCCGGTGCTGCTCCTGCTCTACTTCATCATAGGCAAATACTCGAGGCAACTCATATATGAGTTCCATGGAGATCACTGCTTCTGCCCCATAGACTAGGGAGAAGGGAGTCTGGCCGGTAGCTCGATTTGGTGTCGTACGGAGGGACCAAAGAACCACCAGCAGCTCGTCGATCCAGCGCCTTCCGCACTTTTGCAGCTTATCAAATGTTCTTGTCTTGAGTCCTCGGAGCACTTCAGTGTTTTCCCTCTCAGCTTGTCCATTGCTTCTAGGATGAGAAACATAGGCGAATGAAACCTTGCTTCCGAGGGCTTGAACGTATTGCATGAAGGCGCGGCTCGTGAATGGGTGCCGTTGTCAGTGATGACTCTGGCGGGTACTCCGTAGCGGCACACTAGTCCTTTCAGAAACTTGATAGCTGACTGTGCGGTCACCTTCCTCATGGGCTCCACCTCCGGCCACTTTGAGAACTTGTTGATGGCGACGTACAAGAACTCAAAGCCCCCGGTAGCACGGGGGAAGGGGCCCAAGATGTCGAGCCCCCAGACCAAAAATGGCCATGACAAAGGAATCGTCTCGAGAGCTTGAGTAGGCTGATGGATATTCTTGGAGTGGAACTGGTAGGCTTTACATCTGGTGACTAGCTCAATCGCATCTTGGAGGGCCGTGGGCCAGTAGAAACCTTGCCGGAAAGCTTTTCCAACCAAGGCTCTTGATCCAATATGAGAGCCGCACATGCCTTCGTGTATCTCTGCCAACAGTTCCTTCCCCTCTTCCCGGCAAATGCACTTCAATTTCACTCTATTGGGCCTCCTTCTGTATAGTGCGTCATCAATGAACTGATACATACTGGCCCTCTGGGCTACTCTTTCAGCTTCTTCTTGCTCTTCGGGAAGTTCTCCTATTTGGAGGTAACGGACTATGTGTCATGCCCAAGTTGGAGCTTGAGGCTCGACAACAAGGATCGGCGGCACCTCCTTTTTCATGGGAGCGCATGCCTCAACCGCAAGGACTGATAGTTCGGCGGGAGGGTGCTGCTCGCCAAGCGAAGTGGAGTTGTTCCCGCCAACCTCTCTACCGGGGGCTTCGGGAAGCTCTACCAGGAGAGGCTTGCTGGAGTCCAGTTTCCTCCTCTTTCTGGCCATTGTTGCCGGGGATACGGAGGGCTGAGTTAGGTGGAGAACAAAAGTCCCTGGTTCCACAGGAAGCATTTGCGCAGTGCACTTTGACAGATGGTCAGCAATGTTGTTTTCCGCACGTGGCATGTTCTCTGTTTGCCACCCATCAAAGTGCTCCTCCAGCTTTCTCACTTCCTCCACATACGCCTCCATCAATGGACTGTGATAATCCTTGTTCACTTGCCTCACCACGAGCTGTGAGTCTCCTCGAATGATCAACTTCTTAATTCCCAACTCCGTCGTGATTCTGAGCCCGGCAAGGAGTCCTTCATATTCTCCAGTGTTGTTGGTAGCCTTCTCCCGAGGGAAATGCATCTGGACCACATACTTGAGGTGCTCTCCAGTGGGTGCGACGAGGAGCACACCAGCTCCTGCACCGTGAAGTGAGAAGGCACCATCAAAGTACATGACCCATTCTTGGGGTGCTTCCTTGTCGGGGATAACCGTTTCTAGTGCCTCTTCGTCTGGGGTAGGCGTCCACTCCGCAATCAACTCTGCCAGTGCTTTGCTCTGAATGGTTGATGTGCTCTCAAACTTCAAACCAAAGCTTGATAACTCCAAAGCCCATTCCACTATTCTGCTAGTGGCCTCTGGATTCCGCAGTATGCGTTGCAAAGGGAACCGGGTGACAACTATGATCTCGTGGGCTTGGAAGTAGTGGCGCAGTTTCCTTGAGGCCATGACGAGGCCAAAGATCAAGTTTTGCACACCAGAGTACCTTGATCTAGCCCCCTGCAATAGGGAGCTGACAAAGTAAACTGGCCGTTGCACCACCTTCTTCCTTGTCGCAGTATTGGGACTGCCTTTGCTTCTCTGCTCTTCCTTTTCTTGATCTGTGCTCAGCCTCGCCATGACTGGTTCATTCCCTTCTCCGGGGAGGACAGTTGCTACAGCTGCGCCCTCCTCCCCTTCCCATTGTGCCACTAGTGCTGCGCTAACCACTTGATTGGTTGCTGCCAGATACAGCAGCAACGACTCTTGTGGTTTAGGAGCGACCGGGGTGGGAACAGAGGAAAGGTAGATTTTTAAGTCCTGCAGCGCTGCTTCTGCCTCCGGGGTCCACTTTACGGGCCCTGCCTTCTTCAAAATTTTGAAGAATGGTAGGGCGCGCTCGGCGGACTAGGAAATGAACCTACTCAACGCAGCAACACATCTAGTTAAACGCCTCACGTCCTTGACTGTCTTGGGTGCTTGAGTCTACTCGATTGCTCTGATCTTGTCGGGGTTGGCCTCTATCCCCCGGTGAGACACAAAGAAGCCAAGTAGCTTGCCGGAGGGAACGCCAAACACGCACTTCTCTGGGTTTAGCTTCAAGTTGATCTTGCGCAGGTTTGCAAAGGTCTCTTCCAAGTCCTGAATGAGCGTTGATTTGTCCTTGGTCTTGACCACTATGTCATCCATGTAAGCTTCAATATTCCTGTGTAGCTAAGACTCAAACCCTATTTGCACTGCTCTTGCAAAAGTGGATCCAATGCTCTTTAACTCGAAGGGTATCGATGTGAAGTAGTACGTGCCACAGAGGGTTATGAACAATGTCTTCTCCTCATCTTTCTTGGACATGAATATCTGGTGGTACCCGGAGTAGGCATCCAAGAAGGAAAGCAGATCACACCCGGAGGTGGAATCCATGATCTGGTCGATGCGCAGCAAGGGGAACGGGTCCTTTGGGCATGCTTTATTCAGATTTGTCAAATCTATGCAAAGCCTCCATTTCCCATTCGCCTTGCGCACCACCACTGGATTTGTCAACCATGTTGGGTGCAATACTCCTCTGACCAAACCAGTTGCCTCAAGTTTCTTGATCTCCTCGGCAATGAACTGATGCCGCTCCAAGGCTTGCTTCCGGACCTTCTGCTTGACGGGCTGGGCATGAGGGCAGATAGCAAGGTGGTGCTCGATTACCTCCCTGGGAACACCAGGGATGTCAGATGGTTTCCAAGCAAACACATCGACATTCGCCCGCAGGAAGGCAACGAGTGCGCTTTCCTATTTGTCATCAAGGGTGGTGCTGATAGTAAATGTACCATCAGCGCCAACCAGCCCTGTAGGGACCTTCTTAACAGTGGGTGCGGCAACCTTGGATCTCTTGCTAGTGGAACTCTCCGGCAAGTCATCGACAGGTGCAGTGTACTCCGGAGAGGCGCGCTTCCCGAATTCCTTGCCGGTATCCTTGCTAGATTTTCTCCTTTGTTTGCTTTCCTTGGTGGGGATTGCAGCTTCCGTGTCCTCGGCAGCAACCGCATCCCGGTACATCTTGTCCACGCATATAATTGTGTCCTTCTTGTCTGATGGGATAGAAATAATGCCCATCGGTCCTGGCATCTTCAGGGTGTTGTAGGCATAGTGGGATGCCGCCATGAATTTTGCCAGGGCAGGTCGTCCAAGTATCCCATTGTATGGAAACAGAAGCTCGACCACATCGAACACAATCTTCTCAGTCCAATAGTTCAACTCTCCTCCAAATGTCACCAGCAGCGTGATCTTCCCCTTTGGACAGCTCCTGCCGGGGTTGATCCCTTGGAACGTGCCAGTAACCTTGAGCTCTTCATCTGTTATCTGTAGCTTGCTGAATACCTTGGGGGAAATCAGATTCAACACGGCCCCGCCATCAACCAACATCTTTGTGACCTTGAGGTTGCGGATTGTTGGTGAAACCAACAACGGCAAGCACCCTACCGCGGTGGTTCGGTCAGGGTGATCCTCTTCGTCAAAGATGATGGGCGTGCGAGACCATTTGAGTGGTTTCCGGGAGTCCGCCACTGGCTCCACAGCATTGACCTCACACGCCCATTGTTTTAGCTGGCGGTGAGAGGAGTGCAAGGATGCGTGTCGTGGGAAACCACGGCCACCTATGGGGCCATCAGCCCCTTTTGGTTCGGCGGGGGGATGGACACATTGCACAAAGAGCGGAGAAGCGTCGCGCAGCGCGGCAGAGATCACACGAGCAGTCTTTACCCAGGTTCGGGCCACCGTGAGGCGTAAAACCCTACTCCTGCTTTGGTGGATTGATGGTGGATAATGGTGGTGAAACGTAGCACACTTGCCCGGCAAAGTTGCTCGGGGGGCGAGAGTGGCTACGCGCATATGGATATGCTAGGATCCAACCCTTTCTACGGTCCCCATGGGCCTCCTTTTATAGCTTAAGGGGTCACCACAGTGGCAAATCAGTCTTTGCGTACTGATTAGATAGCTAACAGTGCTATCATACCTAACTCTATAGGCTGACAGAGCGCATTAAATGCGCTGCTCTGTGTCACATCACAGCTTGCCCGGCAAGCCCTGTCGGGCTGTTTTGCCAGCTTCGCGCCTGCTTGCTTGACACGTCTCAGGACGGGTGTCATATGGTGGTGTTTGCTGTAGGAAGTGGCCGCCATGTGGCAGAAAGTAGCCACTTAGTCACCTTGGAGCTTGACACCGCTTCAATTACTAACTTGCGTCGCTTGTGAGGTGGAGCGGTGGAGTGGCTCGCCTCCCCCAGCCCCGGCAGGCCTACCGGGACGATCTGGGAGCTTGCTTCTGGGGCAAAACCCAACCCTGCCAGGCTCGCCTGCCCGGTCAAGGTAGGCCCTTCCCTTAGCGATGCCTCATTCCTCTGGCTCGCCTTGGCCTTCTCAACTTGCTCTTGGATCCATCAAAGGAATTGATCCTCCTTGCTTGGTCTGATCTTGGTCTTGCAATCTTGTCTCTGGCCTGTGCATAGTCCGTGCAACGGACCCAGGGTCTGTTGCACTGACAGGAGCCCCCGGGCCTGGCATGGACGCGCCGCTGGGTGTCATCAGGGTAGGCCCTAACCAGTGCACAGGCAGAAATGTAAGGGTGGCTCCGCCCCTTGAGATCTTCTTTGCTTCTTCATTAACTTGAGCTCTGGTCAGTTTCCGGTTTTCCCGCGCGTCGTGCAATGCTTAGGGGAGAAACTGAACCACGATCTATGGGCGGCCCACGCCACACGATCACAGGGTAGGAAACTGCCATCCCACTTGCCTCCTGCCCCGGAGCGCCTCCGCCACATGTACCGCATGCATTACGCAGGGTAGGTGGTGGACGCGGAGGGCGCGGGAACGGGCGCCATGGCAGAAAGCCAGGCATCGCTGAGTGGTGTAGAGGGGCGGCTTTGATTCCCCGAGCCGTTGGAGGCACAGGGGAACCACATTGGAGGAACAAGGCGGTCGCCTGCTGAATGAGAGGCCAGCCCCCTGCCTCGTTCCCCTATAAAAGGGGGTAGGAGTAGTGTGTCTGCTCACACACCTCCCTTCTCCCTTTCCTCAAAGCTTCTCTTGCTTGCCATGGTGAGGGGGCGAGGGCGCAGTAGTACTCCGGTGGTGGCGATGAGAACTTCTGCTTGACAGCGTCTCCCCCTCCTCTCGATCATGTGGGGCGGAACCCGCTGTGAGAGGAGGAGGAAGGGGACGCGGCCGAGGTCGTTGTGGTGTGCGCTGCCGAGGGGGTCGGGGCGGCGCCTCAATTGCGCCTGCACCGAACGCTCGTCCCCCGATGGAAGGCCACGTTGGAGATCAACCCCTGGAGTTCGTCATCCGGCTGTACAAGCCTCCGCGCGACCGCCTCCGTCTCCCTACTCCATTCGCCAGGGTAATGGAGCTCGAACAGCCGCGTGCGCTGAGGTTGCACATGAGGGGCTGTGGGAATGGCAGCATGCAGGTGGATGTTGACTTCCCTGCTCCTCATGTCATGTACCTCCTCCACGGCTGGAAAACCTTCGCTCGAGCCCATAGCTTATCGGAGGGGCACGTTCTCCAGTTTAAATTAATGGAGAGCGGCCTGCTTTCCGTCAAGGTCTTTGGGTGCTCGGGAGCTCGCTTAGGGTGCTGCACGGAGAGCTCGACCGACGATGAAAGCTCCTCCTCGAGCGAAAGCGATGAGGAGGAGACTGACGGCGATGATGATGGCAGCGGCCGGGAGGGCGACGACTCCGACTCCGGCTGAACGTCGCCTGCACCATCTTCATCAGGCGGCAGCACCATCATCTGCACCTGTGTTTTCTCCCCGGCAAGGTGGTTTGCCGGGAAGTTGGATGCAGAGGTGGTGATGGTGCCCCCCTGGCCCTTCCAGCAGTCCTCCAGCTGGACCCCGGCAGGCTTCCTCTTGGGCTGCAACTCCGTCAGCCCTGCCGTGCCCTGCTAGCCTTGGTGGTGGCGGTCGACAGGTCGCCTCCGCCATGCTCTCCATCGACGTCTTCGTCCACGCCCTCCCGCCCCTGCCAGGCATCCTCTCCTAGAGCCCGACAGGGTCAGGCTGGGCTTCTGCCCAGGCACTCCTCTTGCCCTCTTTGCCTTCTACCGTCGTGCCTAGAAGGAGAGGGACAAGAAAAGGCATTACGGGGCACTTATCTTTTTTCAGTCTTAAATCTGTAGGCACTTGCCAAATTTTAGTTCAAATAATGTAATCTCTTGTATCCATGTTTATGTTCCATGAGATTTGTACTTGTTGATCAGCATATTAATGAAAAAGATAAGCTTGCCGGGCACTCGTGCATGTATGGCATCCATGCAGAGGTGAAACACCTCCATACTTTCACGTAAACAAGTAGGTCCCGGTAAGCTACCTTGCTGGCACCCCCATGGGACTGCTGCCGTGAGGCTGAGCCTGCCGGGCACAGAACCATTGGGAGAGACCAGCCCCTCGCCAACCCCTTTCGACCAAAGGCCACTACGACCATCCTAACCGAAGCAGTGTTCATGTCAGTAGATGGGAGCACCTTTGTTCCCGAGGCGGCGAGGTTTTCGTATGCACAAGTTCTACTCACGGAACATGTATGGATAAGAGATGGAACTTATCTGTTGGCTTGCCGGAGATCGCAGTGTTGGCTTGTCTTCGCATCCTCTTCCTAGGACTAAGTCCACGGCAGGAGCCTGCAGTTTATGCAAATGAAGATGATGCCAAATGCAATCTATCTATATGATCATGCAACCTATCTACATGAATCATGCAATGCTCATGAAATGCTTATGCATGCATGCAACTTGTCGGGGGCCCCCAACACTTCATTTATTTCTCTGTTGCTCAGGGTCTTTGCCTGGCTTTGTACAAGGGGTTACATGCAGCTGAGGGAAGGCCTGTACAAAAGGGTGGCTACCGGGCAAGGCCCGACAGCCGCGCCTTATGGGTAGAACTTGCGGAGATGCTCAATATTCCATGAGTTTTACAATTGAATGCCATCTCCGGTCTCCAGACGGACTGCGCCAGGTCTGGTGACTCGTACTACCCGGTAAGGGCCTTCCCACTTCGGCGATAGCTTGTTTGTACCCTTGGCGGACTGAACGCGCCTAAGGACAAGGTCGCCTTCCTCAAAACACCGGGCATGAACCCTGCGGCTATGATAGCGACGCAGGGCTTGCTGATAGCGTGCAGCACGCGTAGAAGCCCGGAGATGGTTCTCCTCGAGAAGCACGGCGTCGTCACGCATGTGCTGTTCCTGCGCTACTTCATCGTAGGCAAGCACTCGAGGTGACCCGTAAATGAGTTTCGTGGGGATAACTACTTCTGCCCCATAGACTAGGGAGAAGGGAGTCTGCCCGGTAGCTCGGTTTGGTGTCGTTCTGAGGGACCAAAGAACCACCGGCAGCTCATTGATCCACTGCCTGCCATGCTTCCACAGCTTATCAAACGTTCTTGTCTTGAGTCCTCACAGCACTTCAGCGTTTGCCCTCTCAGCTTGTCCATTGCTTCTGGGATGTGCGACAGATGCAAATGAGATCTTGCTTCCGAGGGCATGAACATATTGCATGAAGGCGCGGCTCGTGAACTGGGTGCCGTTGTCGGTAATGATCCGGGCGGGAACCCCGAAGCGGCACACCAATCCTTCCAAGAACTTGATAGCTGACTGAGCAGTCACCTTTCTCACGACATCTACTTCTGACCACTTTGTAAACTTGTTGATTGCAACGAACAAGAATTCAAAGCCCTCGGTAGCTCGGGGGAAGGGGCCGAGGATATCGAGCACCCAGACCGAAAACGGCCATGACAAAGGGATTGTTTGGAGTGCTTGGGCAGGCAGATGGATATTTTTGGAATGGAACTGATATGCTTCACACTTGGTGACAAGCTCAACCGCATCTTGGAGGGTTGTGGGCTAATAGAACCCTTGCCGGAATGCTTTCCCAACCAAAGCCCTTGATCCAATATGGGAGCCGCACATGCCTTTGTGTATCTCTGCCAGCAGTTCCTTTCCTCCTTCCCGGCAAATGCACTTCAATCTCACACCGTTGAGCCTCCTTTTGTATAGTGTGTCATCGACAAACTGATACATGCTGGCCCTCAGGGCTACTCTTTTAGCTTCTTCTTGCTCTTCGGGAAGTTCTCTGGTTTGGAGGAAATGGACTATGTGCCTTGCCCAAGTTGGAGCCTAAGGCTCGGCAACGAGGACTAGCAGCACCTCCTCATTCATGGGGGCGCATCCCTTGACTGCAGGGACCAAAGGCCCGGTAGGAGGGTGGAGCCCGGCAAGCGAAGGGGAGTTGTTTCCGGCAGGGTCCCTGCCAGGAGCCCCGAAAGGCTCTACTGGGAGAGGCTTACCGGAGTCCAATTTACTCCTCTTTTGGGCCATTGTTGACGGGGATACGGGGGGCTGAGTAAGATGGAGAACAAAAGTCCCTGGTTCCATAGGGAGCTTCCGCGCAGTGCACATTGACAGGTGATTAGCAATGCTGTTTTCCGCATGGGGTACGTGTTCTGTTTGCAACCAGTCAAAGCGCTCCTCCAATCTTCTCACTTCCTCGACATATGCCTCCATCAATGGGCTTTGGTAATACTTGTTGACTTGTCTCACCACCAGTTGTGAATCTCCTCGAATGATCAGCTTCTTGATTCCCAATTCTGTGGCAATTCTGAGCCCGGCAAGAAGCCCTTCATATTCTGTTGTATTGTTGGTTGCCTCCTCCCGGGGAAAGTGCATCTGGACGACGTACCTCAGGTGCTCTCCAGTGGGAGCCACGAGGAGCACACCAGCCCCTGCACCTTGTAGGGAGAAGGCAACATCGAAATACATGATCCATTCTTGGGGCGCTTCCTTGCCGGGGATACTGTTTCCTGTACTTCTTCATCAGGGGTTGGCGTCCATTCTGCAATAAACTCTGCCAACGCCCTGCTCTGGATTGTTGATGTTCTTTCAAACTTCAGGCCAAAGCTGGATAACTCCAATGCCCACTCCACTATCCTGCCAGTGGCCTCTGGGTTTCGAAGTATCCTTTGCAACGGGAAGTGGGTGACAACCGTGATCTCATGGGCTTGGAAGTAGTGACGCAGTTTCCTTGAGGCCATGACAACGCCAAAGATCAACTTTTGCATTCCAGAATACCTGGATCTAGCCCCCTGCAACAGGGAGCTGACAAAGTATACTGGGCACTGCACCACCTTCTTCCTTGTCGTGTCCTTGGGGTTGCTTCCGCTGATGTGCTCTTCTTTGTCCTGATTCGTATCTGGCCTTGCCGGGCCGCTCTCTTCCTTTTCCCCTGGCGGGACACTTGCTGAGGTGGCTGCTTCTTCCACTTCCCGCTCTGCTACTAGGGGCGCACTAACCACTTGATTAGTTGCTATCAGATATAGCAGTAACGGCTCTTGTGGTTTGGGTGCGACCAAAGTAGGCACAGAAGACAAGTAGGCCTTCAAATCCTGCAGTGCTGCATCTACTTCCGGGGTCCACTTCATAGGTCCTGCCTTCTTCAAAATCTTGAAGAACGGCAAGGCGCGCTCGGCAGACTTGGAGATGAATCTGCTAAGCGCGGTAACGCATCCTGTCAAACGCCTCACATCCTTAACCGTCTTGGGTGCCTGTATCTGCTCAATAGCCTTGATCTTATCGGGGTTGGCCTCTATCCCACGGTGGGACACAAAGAAACCAAGTAGCTTGCCGGAGGGAACGCCAAACACGCACTTCTCCGGATTCAGCTTCAAGTTGATCTTGCACAGATTAGCAAATGTCTCTTCTAAATCCTGAATGAGGGTTGATCTGTCCTTGGTCTTGACCACAATATCATCCATATAGGCTTCAATGTTCCTGTGCAACTATGGTTCAAAGCTAATCTGGACTGCTCTTGCAAAAGTGGACCCGGCACTCTTCAACCCGAAAGGCATGCGCACAAAGCAGTACGTGCCGCATGGGGTAATGAATGAGGTCTTTTCTTCGTCTTCCTTGGACATAAAAATCTGATGGTATCCAGAGTACGCATCCAGAAAAGAGAGCAACTCACATCCTGAAGTAGAATCCACGATCTGGTCGATGCGCTACAAGGGAAATGGGTCCTTTGGGCATGCCTTGCTCAGATCCGTAAAATCTATGCAAAGCCTCCATTTTCCATTAGCCTTGCGCACAACCACTGGGTTTGCTAACCATGTTGGATGCAGTACTCCTCTGACCAAACCAGTTGCTTCAAGTTTCTTGATTTCCTCGGCAATGAACTGCTGCCATTCCAAGGCCTGCTTCTGAACCTTCTGCTTGACGGGCCGGGCATGTGGGCAGACAGCAAGGTGGTGCTCGATTACCTCCCTGGGAACACCGGGGATATCAGATGGTTGCCAGGCAAACACATTGATATTCACCCGCAGGAAGGCAATGAGCGCGCTTTCCTATTTGTCATCAAGGGTGGCGCTAATAGTGAAAGTACCATCAGCGCCAGCCAGCCCTGCCGTGACCTTTTTCACTTGGGGTGGAGTAGCCTTGGATCTCTTGTTGTTGGAACTCTTTGGCGTGTCATCAACGGGCGCGACACATTCCACAGAGGTACGCCTCCCGGACTCCTTGCCAGTGCCACTGCTACGCTTTCCCTTGGTGGGAACTGTGGCTTCCGCGACCTCTGCCGCGACCGCGTCCCGGTACATCTTATCCACGCAAATAATTGTGTCTTTCTTATCCGACGGAACGGAAATGACGCCCATCGGCCCTGGCATCTTCAAGGTGTTCTAGGCATAGTGGGATGCTACCATGAATTTGGCCAGGGCCGGGTGCCCAAGGATCCCGTTGTACGGCAGAGGGAGGTCAACCACATCAAACACAACCTTCTCAGTCCGGTAGTTCAACTCCCCTCCAAATGTCACTGGCAACATAACCTTTCCCTTAGGACGGCTCCTGCCGGGATTGACTCCTTGAAACGTGCCTGTGGCCTTACATTCTTCCTCTGCTATCTGGAGTTTGCTGATAATCTTTGCGGAAATCAGATTCCATCCGGCCCCGCCGTCAACCAGCATCCTTGTGACCTTGAGGTTGCGAATTATTGGTGAGACCAACAACGGCAAGCACCCTACCGCAGTGATGCGGTCGGGGTGGTCATCTTCATCAAAGATGATGGGCGTGCGCGACCATTTGAGCGGCTTCCGAGAATCTGCCGCTGGCTCCATGGTATTGACCTCACGCGCCCACTGTTTAAGTTGGCGGTGAGAGGAGTGCAAAGATGCACCCCCGTCAATGCACATGGCGTTAGTGGCCTTCTGGAATTCCTGCTCGCTAGTTTCCTCTTCATTCCCTCCATCGCTCTTATTACTGCAATCCTCCTTCTCTCGGCCTTTGGCGGGTTTCCCTTGGTTCCGAGGAGCCTTGCCGGGGCAGTTTGCTTCACCACCCCGGCCCTTCCCGCCAGCGCCATTCTGACCTTTTTCCTTATCACGCTTCTCATACTCAGCCTTCTGTCTCTTGACGAGCTGCTCCACTTGATAACACTCCTGGAGATCCTGGCCCTTGGTCTGATGAATCTTACAGTACGACCCATCACCTTTCCCAGCTTTCTCGGCAGTCGCCGCCTCCCGGCAGTCAGCGCATGCGGTGGCCTCCTTGCTGGGGGCTTCAGCCTTGGCCTTCTTGCCGGTACTAGGTGTGCCTGACCCCTCAACAGCCATTACTGCCTTATCCTTGTGCTTCTTGTTGTGCTTCTTGTTCTTCTTCTTCTTACTAATGGTTTCGTCGTCATCTTCTGAGTCGATGTCGATGCAATCTTCCTCTCCATGAAGTTTCCTCCCCTCCTCCACCCGAGCACACTTGTCCACCAAAGTGTAGAGCTCCTTCACAGTCTTGGGCAACTGAACGTTCATGTTGGAACGCATCCTGCGGCTGCGCACGTTGGATTGGAAGGCAGCTATCACGGCAGCTGGGTGGATATCTGGGATATTTCTGTGGACTCGACTGAATCTCTGCAAGTACTTCCACAAAGATTCTCCTTCTTTCTGCCGGAGAAGCTACAAATCGCTGGGCCGCCCTGGTTCTTGATGGCCACCCGTGAAGGCACCAATGAACTCGTGGCACAGGTCAGCCCAGGTCAAAATGGAGTTCTCCGGCAGGTGCATCAGCCAAGACCTCACATTTGACTTGAGGGCCAAAGGGAAGTAGTTGGCGAACACCTTCTCATCTCTTCCCCTAGCAGCTTGAACAGTGATGGTGTAGATGCTCAAGAACTCTGCCGGGTTTAGTCTCCCATCATACTTCTCGGGTATCTCTGGCTTGAACGTACGAGTGGATGGCCAACGGAATTGCCGCAGCTCACAGGTGAAGGCATGGCACCCAACCTCGAAAGGCAGGCACCCACCATCTCCGAGCGTGGGCTCGTCGACGTCGGGGCCATCGCACCCATTGGTCTGATGGGGGCTATCATGGTGCCGCTCGTCGATGAAGCGCGCGCCTTCCCTTCGCCTGCCCTCCGGGGCACGCTGCCGACCCTAACGCGCTCGAGGGTCCGATGAGGCCATCGAGACGTCATCGGGCGCCTGGACTTGCGGCTCCCGTGTGGCTTGCCATGGTGGGGATTGCACCATGTGGGTGGCCCCTCCCGCAAGACCAGCCGCACGAGCCGTTGTTGCTACCTGGGGAGGCTGTGGCGGTCCGGCCCGCTGTGATCCTTCTGCCTCGGCAAAACCAATCAAACTTTGGATGGAGGCTCGCCACTCATCCATCTGGTCTGCCATCGGTGGAAATCTCAATAGCAGTTGGGCTCGCGCCATGGCCTCGGAGGCAGTGCTTGGCATAGGTGATGACGATGTAGATCGTAGTGTCGCTCGGCTCCTGACGTTGCCGGTGGCGACTGCGCCGCGCCCTTGCCGCTGTGAACCAGCCGTTTGGACGGCATGGTGACGTGGTGGAGGTGCCCGAGGGCCAGCGACTCCGTTGGGCACAGTAGCTGGGTCAGCCCGCCCCGGGGGTGGCGCGTGCCCTGCGGTTGCGCCCGCAGCTGGGGCAGCCGAAGGGTTGCGATTCACCCCAGAGCGAACATCATCACTGCGGCTGTGCCCGTCGGCGAGGAGAAAGGGTTCAGGCGGAACGACCCCTCCATCTGTGCCTCGTGGAGCATGGCCATCGGGATGTTGCTGATGTTGTCCTTCCCCGGTACCTCCCGTTCCTGCTTCGGCCGTGGGGGAGGTGGTGACGGCGCCGCCTGTGCCGACCACATCCCCTACGGCATCCACACCCTCGCGAACCCCCGCACTCCCCATGACGTCGGCGGTCGCGGGCGGCCGAGCCTTCGAGGTGGACGGGTGATTTGCAGCTCCGGGCTTCCTCTTGGGCGCCATAGTCGATGACGCCATCGACAATGAAAATGTCGATGAAGATGGCGCGCAGCGTACGCTCTCGGTTTTGCGCAAGTGATCCCCCAACCTAGCGCACCAAAGATGTCGTGGGAAACCACGGCCACCTATGGGGCCATCAGCCCCTTTTGGTTCGACGGGGGGATGGACACGTTGCACAAAGAGCGGAGAAGCATCGCGCAGCGCGGTAGAGATCACACGAGTAGTCTTTACCCAGGTTTGGGCCGCCGTGAGGCGTAAAACCCTACTCCTGCTATGGTGGATTGATGGTGGATAGTGGTGGTGAAACGTAGCACACTTGCCCGGCAAAGTTGCTCTGGGGGCGAGAGTGGCTACGCGCGTATGGATATGCGAGGATCCAACCCTTTCTACGGTCGCCATGGGCCTCCTTTTATAGCTTAAGGGGTCAACACAGTGGCAAATCAGTCTTTGCGTACTGATTAGATAGCTAACAGTGCTATCATACCTAACTCTGTAGGCTGACAAGCGCATTAAATGCGCCGCTCTGTGTCACATCACAGCTTGCCCGGCAAGCCCTGCCGGGTTGTTTTGCCAGCTTCGTGCCTGCTTGCTTGACACGTCTCAGGACGGGTGTCATATGGTGGTGTTTGCTGTAGGAAGTGGCCGCCATGTGGCAGAAAGCAGCCACTTAGTCACCTTGGAGCTTGACACCGCTTCGATTATTGGCTTGCGTCGCTTGTGAGGTGGAGCGGTGGAGTGGCTCGCCTCCGCCAGCCCCGGCAGGCCTGCCGGGACGATCTGGGAGCTTGCTTCCAGGGCAAAACCCAACCCTGCCAGGCTCGCCTGCCCGATCAAGGTAGGCCCTTCCCTTAGCGACGCCTCATTCCTCTGGCTTGCCTTGGCCTTCTCAACTTGCTCTTGGATCCTTCAAAGGAATTTATCCTCCTTGCTTGGTCTGATCTTGGTCTTGCAATCTTGTCTCTGGCCTGTGCACAGTCCGTGCAATGGACCCAGGGTCTGTTGCACTGATAATGCGCCCCCGTCAATGCATAGGGCGACAGTGACTTTCTGAAACTCTTGCTCGCTGGTTTCCTCTTCATCCCCTTCATCGCTTTCGTCACCACATTCCTTCTTCTCATGGCCTTTAGCAGGTTTCCCTTGATGTTGATGGACCTTGCCGGGGCGGCCGCCTCGGCCCTTCCCGCCAATGCCATCTTGGTCTTTCTCCTTTTCACGTTTCTCGTACTCAGCTTTCTGCTTCTTGACAAGCTGCAACTTGATGACACTCTTGGAGATCATGGCCCTTGGTTCGATGGATCTTGCAGTATGGCTCGTCAGCCTTCCCAGCCTTCTCGGCCCACGCAGCCTCCTAGCAGTCGGCGCACGCGGCAACCTCCTTGCCGGGGGCTTCAGTCTTGGCCTTCTTGCCGGTACTAGGGGTGCCTGACCTCTCAACTGCCAGCACTGCTTTCTCCTTGCGCTTCTTGTTGCGTTTCTTGTTCTTCTTCTTCTGGTTGGCGGCATCGTCGTCGTCTTCTGATTCAACGTCGACGCCATCCTCTTTTTCGGGGAGACGCCTCCCCTCCTCCGTACGGGTACACTTATCCTCCAAGGTGTAAAGCTCGTTCACAGTCTTGGGCAACCGGACGTTCATCTTGGAACGTATCCTGTGGTTGCGTACATTGGACTGGAACGCGGCAACCACATCTGCCGGGTGGATATGTGGAATGTTCCTGTGCACCCGGCTAAAACTCTGCATGTACTTCCGCAAACTCTCCCCTTCCTTTTGTGGAAGGAGCTGCAAATCACTGGGCCGCCCTGGTTCTTGATGGACGCATGTGAAGGCACCAACAAACTCGTGGCACAAATCAGCCCAAGTCGAGATGGAGTTCTTCAACAAGTGTGTCAGCCACGACCTCACATTTGGCTTGAGCGCCAAAGGGAAGTAGTTGGCAAATACCTTTTCATCTCTTACTCCGGCGGCTTGAACAGCGATGGTGTAGATGCTCAAGAACTCTACCGGGTTCAGTCTTCGATCATATTTTTCTGGTATCTCTAGCTTGAACGTACGGGCAGATGGCCAACAGACTTGCCGCAGCTCGCGAGTGAAGGCAGGACACCCAACCTCGAAAGGCAGGTATACGTCTCCACCGGGCGCAGGCTCATCAACGTCAGGGCCATTGCGCCTGTTAGACTGGCGGTGGGTTTCGCGGCGCCATTCTATGGTGATGCGCGTGTCTTCCCTCCGCCTGTCCTCCAGGACCTGCCGCTGATCTCGACGGGCTCAAGGATCAGATGAAGCCATCGACAGCTCGTCGTGTTCTTGGTTGCGCGGCTCTGGTTGCGGCCCCTGCGTAGGCTGTCGTGGGGGGACTACACCGTAAGGTTGGCCCCTTCAGCACGGCCAGCGGCTTGGGCCGCTGTCGCTGCCTGCGGATGCCGTGGCGAGCCCGCTTGTTATGATCCCCCTGCCTCAGCGAAACCAATCAAACTTTGAATGGTGGCTCTCCATTCATCAATTTGGTCGGCCGCTGGTGGGAATCTCAACAGGAGCTGGGCTCGCACCATGGCTTTCGAAGCAGTACTTGGCATGGACAAGGACGCAGATCGCGACGTCGCCCGACTCCTGGCGGTACCGGTAGTGGCGGTGTCGCGCTCTTGTTGTCGCGAGCCAGTCGCGAGGGCGGAGTGACGACGAGAAGGACGCGCTTGGGGGTTGATGACCCCGTTCAGCGCTTCGTCTTGATTGTCTTGCCCTGGGGAAGGCGTGTGCCTCGTAGCTGCACGTGCAGTAGGGGTAGCTAGGAGGTCACGATTCGCGCCGGAGCGGGCGCCATCGTTGCGGCTACGTTCTCCAGTGAGGTGGAGAGGCAGAGATTGGATGTTCTGCCCTACCACATCTTGTGGAGCATGGCCGCTAGGGTGCTGTTGATGCTGTCCTCCTCCAGCGCCTCCTGCTCCCACCTCAGCCATGGGGGGAACGATGACGGCGTCGCCTGCGCCGGTCACGTTCCCTGCATCGTCTGCGTCCCCCAACGCCACCGCAGCCCCCATGGGATCAGTGGCTGCATGCGAGGGGGCCTTCGAGGTGGAAGGATGGGCTGCTGCGCCGGACTTTTTCTTAGGCACCATGGATGATGACGCCGTCGTCGAAGAAGAATGGCGATGAAGATTGACGCGCTGTTTACGTCCTCGGGTTCGCACAAGCGCTTCCCCCTACCTGGCGCGCCAAAGATGTCGCGGTTCGACACGATCACCTATGGGGCCATCAGCCCCTTTGTGGTTCGGCAAGGGGAAAGGGCACGTTGCACAAAGAGCGGATACCGTAGAACAGCACGGCAATGGTGACGCGGGTGGTTTTTACCCAGGTTCGGGCCGCCGTGAGGCGTAAAACCCTACTCCTGCTTTGGTGGATTGGGTGGAAGACCGTGACGAACGCGCAGTGCTCAAGCCCGGCAAGGTTGCCTCGGGGAGAGCAGCTACATGCGTATGAGTGTCCAAGGGTCCGAATCCTTTCTAAGGTTGCCTCAGCCCTCCTTTTATAGGTAAAGGGGTTACCATAGTGGCAAAACGGTCATTATCCAGTGATTAGATAGCCACAGTGCTATCATACCTAACTCTGCAGACAGGACAAGGTGCATTAAATGCACTGCTTAGTGTCATGTCGTGGAAGCAGCCCAGCAAGCCTTGCCATGCCATTCAACCACCTCCTCGCCTGTCTGCGTGACATGCCCCTGGACGGGTGTCATTTAGGGGTGATCTTCCTCAGAAATGGCTGCCACGTGTTGAATGACAGCTACTTAATCACTTGGGGGCTTGACACCGCACCGATAAGTGACCGGCGTTGCTGTGAGGTGGAGCGGTGGAGCCTTGGCGGGGAAGCGGGCCGTCGGCACCCCGACAATCCTTGCCGGGGAGGTCTCGAGACTTGCCCTTGGGGTGGCTTCGGCCTGACCAGGCTCGCCTGCCCGGCAAGGGAGGCTTTTCCCTTAGTGATATCTTGTTCCTTCGGCGTGTCTTGGTCTTCTTGATCCACCCTTTGATTTCTCAAAGAGCCATTTCTTCTACTTGGCCTTGTCTTGTCACTGTAACCTTGCCCTTGAGCCTGTGTACAGTCTGGGCAACATACACCAGGGTTTGTTGCACCGACAGGCCACCATTGACAAGAAGTCTTGTATTCATCAAGCATAGTGTGAGCCATCTCAACGAGTGTCCTGTTCTTGCGTTCTGCAACTCCATTCTACTGAGGAGTATATGGAGCAGATAGCTCATGAGTGATACCAAGTTCGCTAAGATAGTCATCAAGACTGGTGTTCTTGAACTCGGTGCCATTGTCACTTCTGATGTGCTTAATCCTGCTGCCATAATTTGTCGTGGCCCGATTCGCAAACTGTCTAAAGACACCTTGTACATCAGTCTTGAAGGTAATGATATGCACCCAGGTGTAATGAGAATAGTCATAAAAAATGACGAATCCATAGAGTGATGCTGCATTGGTTAGTGTGGCATAATGAGTGGGACCAAAGAGATCCATATGAAGTAATTCAAAGGGACAAGTAGTGCTCATGATTGTCTTTGCGGAGTGCTTGGATCTGGTAACCTTTCCAGACTCACAAGAATCGCAAAGGTGATCTTTGACGAATTTGACGCCCTCGATGCCAATGATATGCTTCTTCTTGACAAGTGTACTCAAATTCCTCATGCCAGCATGTCCATTGGCCAGTAGACAAGTGGCAGGTTGAAGACTAGAGAGAAATCTACAATGTACAAATCACCTCTCCTAAAGCCTTCGAAGACTTTGGACTTGTCAGATTCCATTAGCATGATGCATCTATATTTGCCAAAGATGACAATCATATCAAGATCACAAAGCATTGAGATTGACATGAGGTTGTATCCTAGGGACTCGACAAGCGTCACTATTTCCATGTGTCAATCCTTTGAGATAGCAACCTTACCTAGACCCAATACCTTGCTTTTTCCTTTGTCAGCGTAGGTGATATGCTTCATATGAGACAGAGTAAGGGGAGCATCGGTGAGGAGATTCCTATCACCAGTCATGTCATTGGTACAACCACTGTCCAGAACCCATTCAGTAGCTTTTGGAGTATCATCATGTAGAAGCATTAGTCTCACTACACTACTGTAGGATGCTGCTAATGTGACACTATGATCAGAGACCCTTTGACGAAACTGTGTGCGATGCATTAATCGCAAACGGTGATGTAAAAAAACTGTCAAAAAAGATGCAAAATGTTTGCGATGGCGGGTACATCAAACACGGTTCAGATTTTAGTTGCGTGTGCGATGCTGGGCATACGGTTCAGTCCAATAAACTATTTGCGATGAGGCAGAAGAACAGAAACGGGCAGCCAGATGAAGGTGTGTGCGATATACGGCACACAGTTCACTCGGATGAACTGTTTGTGATTAGGCAACACAAAAGAAACGGTCAGCCAGGTGAAGGTGCGTGAGATTTACGGCATACAGTTCACTCGAATGAACTATTTGCGTTGAGCCAAGAGAACAGAAATGGTTCAACTTAACAAGATGTGTGTGATACGCGGCAAACAGGTCTGTAATTGGAAATGTGTGGGAAGACCGATAACAACACAGACGATTCCTGTTAACAAGCCGTGTGTGTTGTGAGCAAACGATTGCTGGTATACAATTGTCAGTGATTGATGAAATCATCACCGACGGGTTCCATTGTTTAGTCCATGTGCAATGTGATTTGCTCTGTCCGCACAACATCTACGCTCTGTCTACAGAGCATCAACATATATATTTAAAAAGACAGCATTGCATAACCAAATTAAGCATACAATTACACAAGTGACTACACACATAACATTTCCACACACCAAAGTAAGCAATTACATGCAAACTAAACTAGGAGAAATGAGGATCTAATCATCTACTTCTTGTTGCAACGACGCTTGACATTGCGCTATTTCCGGTTGGATCCCTGGCCGTTTTGGGGAAGGAGGCACTTCCTCATGTCAACGATCCGCCTGTACATCTCGTAGCTCGTGTACGCCTCCTTGGCCGCGTACACGACATGAGCTTTGTTGAGTTTCTCCATCCAAGCCAAGTGGCAGGCACGCTTGTACTTGTTGTAGGAATCCTTCATGTCTCTGTAGTAGAGATCGATGATGGCCTCGGCGAGGTGAACCAGTGAGTCCTTCTCATGCTCGTTGCTGCCCCAGATCTTGTATTGGCCCTGGATGTCAACAAGATTCTGGCAGGCGATGCCCAAATTCTTGAGCACCTTTACATCGTTGGTGATGTCCACCATAGCGAACATGTAGTGGTGGCTGTTGACAAACCTGGTGAAACGCTCGCAAGGCCTTGTGGCAAAGGCAGTAGTGGTAGACAATGACGTGATTGCGCATGCACATCTGGGTGACGGCGACCTTGGGACGAGACCCGGCATGAGCGCGGGTGTACTCGAGGTCGAACCCGACCACCTTGTACTTCTCCTCAGCAAGCAATAGCTCCATGATGTGGATGGAGTGCTCCACCCAGACCGGGTTGTTGGTGTACACCACCGAGAGCTCCGTGAACCTTCTGTGGGTGTCCACCACGGCATGCATGGTGAACTGCTGCTCGTCGTCGGCAGCCGCTCGGAGCGCCATTGGAGCCGCGCAGGATGCCCTCTAAGAATTTTTCGTGGTGGGTGTGCTTCTTGCAATGGTGGTGCGCGATCGAAAGGTTGAAGAGACACAAGGATTAAATGGCCGCTATAATAAATGGGGGCCGGCCGGCCAGTAATCTTCACGTCTTGTCACCGCGTTCATAGCGGAGGATTCCAGTGCAAGCTTGACAACACTGCACGCGTTCCGTTTGACCATGCGTGGGATCAAAGAGGCGCCAAATGTATCTTCGGTGAGCCTGTTCCCGCGCTACCGCGCAGTTTGCCGCGCAAGCTTCCCACCCGGCTAGTTTGGCCACGCGTCGGCTAGAAGAGGGACAAATCATGGGCGTTTATTGGCAAAATGCTTTGTAAAAATGAAGTGTGTGGAATGACTTCGGTCATAAGTTTACCCATGGGTGATGAAGTCAAAGTTACACAGAAGGGTGATGATGGACACTCGAGTGCGATAATTAATTATGCGCTCTACAGGGCACACGGTTGAAGAAACCAACTATGTGCAATAATGTCGAAGATCGCAGTCGAGTTAGCTATACAGATTGTATGCTATGAGATCGACAAGGTAAACACATTCGAGAATGATTAATAAAATCTAAGTACATTGCATATTAAGGTCAAAATAGTGCTACCAATATACGAGTCTCATATGATGCCATTTCAAGGATTGTACCACAAAAGCTCGAAATATTACAAGGTTCAAATTCCAGAGTTATATGGCTCAAATTCAAAGATTACAAGGTTCAAACTGATATTAGAAATGAAATTCAGCTCATCAACTGCAAATGCTCGTGCTGATCCGCTGAACATGGATATAAGAGAGGTTTAAACTAATATTACCACTTGTAAGGCTGGTTTCAAAACCTCATAATTTTTGCAAATGGGTCAGCCACTGAGAAGTCATGTATGGGGTTGACACGATGACTTCTGATTACTCTGTTATCTGAAGTTCCAAAATGAAATTCAGCATTTTCGGAGCCTATTCCATTCTGCCGCAGCCGCCGACGCTGATCAACAAACCATTCATTTTTGCGAAATAAATGTAGGGCAAACCTCATTACCTTTAGCACCCTTGCTCTGACAACAAAGAACCTGGCGAATATAATCTCCGGTAAGGTCCCTCGGTAGGAGTTCAAAGTAATTTCTGAGAGATGCAGATCTAGGCATTCGATGTGATTGTTATATTGTATCACATTATCCACCACCGGGCCTAATCTTATCTGCAAAAGAAGAAAATCTGTTAGTGCCTACATGCAGTTTTGAACGCTACTACAGGCCTATTTGGTTTGCAGGATTTGTAAAATGCACTAACGTGCCATCTTCGATCCGACATGATTAACATGGGCATTTGATTACAATCTAGAAAAATGTAGCCTTCTTCACAAGAGGTTGGAGTGGATGAAAAGTTCCCTAAGAAAAGTAGTACAGATGAATCCAAAGGAGAAATGCTTATGGATTGTAACCATATGAATCAAGCAACCAATATGGGGGGGGGGAACATGTATGTACTGAAATCCTCCAAAAATCCTTAAGAAATCATAGTGCATTGTCATTGTAAACTTGGAAAAAGGTGTCACAAATTGAACTCCCTTATGGTTAACATTTATCAGGAAAGGAACATCACCTCGATATATAGCTTCTCCAGGCACGGAAAGCATCTCAGGAAACTGACAACTTGGTCCAGGTTGGGGCCGATAGATTCTAGTGCCAAGACCTTCACTGTGCGTAGTTTCGGGGTCAAGTTTGTCGGAATCATTTTCTGGATGACAGACGAACATACATCTTGAAAATTAGAAATAATGTTAATTTCTAGAAGGAGAGGTAGAAGGTGGTTGTTGTACCTGAACGGGTGTGGATCCAATAACAAGTTCGGAGTATTTGTCAGACGAGTAGCCCACCACTGTCAATTTCGGCGTAGAAATGACATTGATTCTTGTTGGACCTTCTTGATCAACTACAAGTAATCTCTCAAGTGAAGGTGTGTTCTCAATGACCATACCATGGTACACATCTTGTGATGTCTTGTTGCAGCACCAGCAACACACATAAATAGTCCGGAGAGTCATGGAGGTGATGTGCAAGCTACTCAACCCATTGATCGCCTGAAGACGAAGGTACTCGAGTGCAGTACAGCCACGGAGCAGGCGCTCCATGTCACCGTTTGGGAGGCAGATGGCGACGATCTCGAGGTGCTTCAGTCGTGGTAGAATAAGAGCGGGTGCGTCATTAAGGGGGGGGAATGGTAGTTCCTGAACTTGGCGATGCGCAGCGTGGGCATGAGGCGGAGCGCGAACGTTGGCAGCGAGCGCATATGACCATCATCAAAAGTGAGCTCCTTGAGCTGCTCTAGGGCGGGGGATCGGAACCACTCGTCAAGCTTGGCTCGGTCCTTGCCGTTGGAACTGAATTTGCCCATGCTAAGGCCTCTGGTTGGGCCAGGGTGACTGCTGAGGATCTGGGAGAACGCATCCACGCTTTTGCGATAGCCATGGCAGAGCTCGTGGGTGTCGATGAGGTCGAGAGGGGTGGAGTTCCATAGGGGGCGCCACCACCGGGAAAGGACGGTTGTCCGTGCCCCATATTTGATTGGGAGGAGGAAGATGATGACTGTCAACATATCATCGGGGAGGCTACTGATGAAGTCAAGGCCTGCTGGAGTCGCTTGCGGTTCTTGCTCGACCTGCCTCCACTTGTTGGCAGCCCCCGTTCTCCACCTCCGGAGTATCCTCATCAGCGGTGCTTTCTGATAGAAGTGGGAGTATAGGGAATATTTAGTTAAAACAGGGCAATAGAAAAGTGTATTGGTAACTAGAAGTTAGTAGGTAGGAATAGAGTAAGAAAATAGAATAACAATTGGTTGCTTAAATACTACACAATTCCTTTGATATTGCTGGGTAAGTCAACATGCAGATACTTGAAAAGAACACTTACTTCGGACAAAGTCTGGACGGACGATATCATTGGGGAAGTTAGCATATATCTCATGACCAAGCTCTTTTATGTGCAGTGCAATTTTAGTGCCAGCTTTCAGTACATAAAACTTAGAAATTTCTGTCCAAAGGCCCTTGGCAAAATAGGAGTGACCACATTCATCAAGTCTTACAGAAGCAACGATTGTAAATCCATGGTTTGTGTTCAGTATGACACCCCTGCAGTCTTGATTTATGTAAAGGGAAAGATTGTGTACTGCAGATTTTGTTGCATAGCAAGGGACGCGCTGCAGAAAATGGTAGGATTGTTAAAGAATATGGTAACATGCAAATATGGGCGAAATTGAAAGAACTGTACAGCAGTTGAAATCAAAGGACAAAAATCTATAATTAAACAGATAGGGTAACCATGATGTCATGGAAATATGAGATTAATCGAAAGAACAATACATCATTAATTTGCCTAATATAGAAAGAAGAGAAAAAAAATCCCCTTTGACGTATATGCTGCATGTGGCACCTTTTATCCAAATGCAGAAATATATAGTATATGTTCAGGAAAGTAGGCCATGCCAACCGATTTAGGGTGAGATTGAACATACCGCGCGCATCCTCAAGTCATCTGGTACGGTGAGATGGAACTCCATGGATGTCTGGCCGAGGCCGCAAAGTCCTGATGTGTCCGTGCACTGTACACCCTATGAATGAAAGAAAATCCTCAAATCAGCTTGAATAAAAATGAATTCAGGGCGATTTCGGCCGGGTGATTAAAGGAGGCAGATGAACTGGGATAAGAGATGAGATAATATCTCATTAAATTAGTTACCTTGTTGTCCATGAGAAAAAACCCTCAATACGGCGGATTCCCCAACCGGGAGGAGCTGGGTCGACCGCGAGCAGCGTCGAGAAAGTCGATGGCGATAGGCGGCGGCAAGCGGAAGTGGCAAAATGCGGTGGGGTTTGCCGGCAGCCTGGCGGCGGCGACAGGCGGCGATCTAAGTGGTTGTCGCGGCGATAGGCGGTGCCATGCATAGACGCAGAGGAGCTTGTGCAGGTGTGAATGGGGACCGAAGGGGGTGGCGGGCGGGGTGAGGGTTTTTGTGATGTGGGGATGGTGAGGGTTTTCTTTTTTCTTTTTTGAATTGGGTGGTGAGGGTTTTCTATCCCACAAAGAGTTTCGGAGGCAACGGTTTGCTAGAGCCAACCGTGTGTGATTGACGTAATAGGGAAATTGAAAGTCATTGCACACGGTTCCAATTTTGGGAACCGTGTGTGATTGACGTACTACCTCCGTCCTGGTTTATTGGTCCCCTTTGTAATTTGTGCCAAATTATGACCAAAGATTTAACTAACAAATGTTTATGCATGTCACAAAAAATTATATCATTAAACACTATGTTCAAATACACATCCAACGATATAATTTTTGCTGACCTGCACTAACATTTTGTCAGTTAAATCTTTAGTCAAAATTTAACACAAATTACAAAGGGGACCAATAAACTAGGACGGAGGTAGATTCCATCAACCGAACTGATTGCATCCATATCCCACATTTAGACATAAGTAAACATAGATTAAACATACTCAGACATAGATAATAAGCATACACAAGCATAGTTCAACCATAAGTACATAGTTCAACCGTCATTAAGCATACTCAAGCGTACATAGTTCGATCCCACATCTCATCTCATCTGCCGGCATGATCCTGAAGCTTCTCCAGGTACTCGGCGTACGCGGAGTGCGCCACCCTACGAGAATACTTCTTCCTGAAGGAGCCAACGGCTCGTCCTCTTGCATGTGCCAGAACACTTTGATACACGTCATGAAGCTTTTGGTTGCAAAATGGGCATCGATAGCCGCCGTCCCAGGTCCTAATACGCCTGTTATGCATTCCCGCATAAAGCTCCCTGAGGATTTGCCTCTTGTACCTCCTCTGGCCATCTTCATCCTCGTTGTCGACATCGTCAGACAGCACCAATACATATAATAAAAAATATGTGGCGTCAAATTAATGTTTATAAACTAATCTCTAGCGAACATTTGGCAATTGCCAAAATTTGGCATCAAATCAAAGTTTACATGCCGTAAAGTAGGATTAGGAATTTATGGCTATTTTTTAGACATATCCAAAGATTATGGTTCGATTTTTAAGCACAATCATGTATGTACAGACCAATCTTGAAAAAAATGGCACAAACATATATTTAGGTCATTCAAAATCAATTGTCAAGCCCTGGCTAGGAATTATTAGCACGAAACACTAACCCTAGTCGAATTATTAGCAAAAATCATTTGTATAGATGAAACAACTAATCACTTATCATTTCGACCATTCAAACAATCAATACACTACACGGATCTAATGAAACTTACTCAGATTTCATGGATTGAGAGAACATAACCATAGGATTTCTATTTCAAAAAGGGGGAGGCAGCAGTAATCAGAGAAACCCTAGGATGTATTTGACACATAAATGGGTATAAATGACTAACCGATTGTCCGTCGTCGTCGGAGTCATCGTCGGAGTGGTCGTCGGAGTCGTCACCGAAGTCGTCACCGGAGTCGTCACCG
Source organism: Thinopyrum elongatum (assembly GCA_011799875.1). Taxonomy (NCBI): domain Eukaryota; kingdom Viridiplantae; phylum Streptophyta; class Magnoliopsida; order Poales; family Poaceae; genus Thinopyrum; species Thinopyrum elongatum. Next base: position 274,269,203 of record CM022298.1, read on the forward strand.
GGGTCATCGCCGGAGTCGGTGTGGACCTCCGGCTCCGGCTGTGGAAGCACGATGCCGTCGACGATGTTAGGGTGCAACGAGACCTTGGCGGCGGTGACGGCAACCTCTGTCTCCATCTTCACGCCGTGCTCTGGTGCTTCCGCAGCGCCGGCGTCGGCACTCCCTCCGATGGGGTGCTTCGACGGCATCCTCATACACAGATGGCGGTGAGGACTGAGAGTGGCGTCGAGGATGCAGGCAGAGAGAGAGGATTGCGTGTGCGGCGAAGAAGGGGGTGTGTTCGCTCGTCCGTGCAATTAATATGGAGTAGTGGGAGAGAGGCGGGTGGCGGTCAAACCGCTGGCTCGCCTCCCGGTGAGCCTGGGCACTGGACTACTGGCATGCCTACCGTCATTTCACACAGCTACTCGCACGCCTCCCGATGACACTGCGCAGCGAGCATGCCTCACGTCAATTCACACACCTGCACGCATGCCTCCCGGTCTGCCTGCGCGATGGACTGGTCGCATGCGTCCCGTCAACTCACGCCTGCTCGCACGGCACAGGGGTCGCGTGGCGGCACGTATATTGTTTTTCTATTTTGATGATTAATGCTGCCGCTTTATTGCTTAACCGAAGCATGGCACATATCCATTGTTGGTCTAACGCCCATGGTTCGAATAAATAATCCGTTTGCGATATTGGTTCCCAATTATTAATAATCTCCCGTTTGTAAGAAGATAAAGATTACATCAAAACTGGTCTCAAATTTGACAAAAAAAGTACAATGCCACTTTGTATTGGTGTCCATATGACAACACGATAAGTTTCATGAATTTCAAATAAGTTTTGGATGTACTAGAATTTAAAAATCAAGATTCTCAATGTTTGAAATTTCTTGCACGGGGAGTAAACATGCACCCAGTGAGACACATGTGTTTTTCCAATCCATTTAGGTGCACTGTCACGTGTGCATGTAGCTCAAATTTGATTTTTGCACATTATACCCCTAGAAAATCAATCAATGTACTAAAACGTCTTAATGATCTCTGTTGTTTTTTCAAAATTAAAACGTCCCTCCTTTGGTAACATATGTTCACCGCGGGAAAATTTGACATCCATAGTTGCGGTGGATGCGCGGTGTGTGTGTGTGTGTGCGTGCGCCTCTAGGGGGTGGGGGGTGGCTGGCAGTACACTACGAGTCGTGAGCCACCGTGTGGCCGTTTTGTGAGGCAGGTGCCACAACAGAGTCGTGAATTCATTATTTAAAATATTACACAACCCTTTCATACATACATGTTTTGGCCACATGCAGTCGGTGGTTGTCCTACACGACACTCACTCGCGTGTGATGCTTTCTGCGGGCCCGCGAGGTCGTCGTCCATCACTTTGACCAACAGCCGGCAGAGAGGTTAATTTGACCAGCAAGGTAGAATATTTTTTGTTTGTGTTATGGTGGGAGTATATAGTACGTGTCGAAGAGGTGGGAGGGGACTAGCATATATATTATACGTACACATCCGTGAACAAGTACACCTCACTCAGTGTCGGGACTTTTCGATTTCCGAGGCACGTGCCACATCAAAGTTGTGAATTGGCTATTCAAACATCACACAACACCTCTTTGGGCCACATGCATGCAGGCGGTGGTTATCCTAGGACACTCACGTGTGACGCTTCCATCTATGGGCCCGCGAGGTCATCGTTGATGCATGCATCACTTTGACCTACATCGGGAGAGGTTAATTAATTTCACCATCAAGGAGGATTCTTTTTGGGTTGTATTACGGTAGGATCATATAGTATGCGTCAAAGAGGGGGAAGGGGACCATCATATGTAGTGCGCTTCATGAACCTCGCTCTGTGTGGGGACTTTACGGTTTTCTAGGCATGTGCCACATCAAAGTTGTGCATTTTGGGTATTCAACCTATGTTTGGCCCACATGCAAAACGATGGTGGTTGTCCTCTCGCACCCACTCACGCGGTTATCAGCGACATCGATGCTTTCCATCTGTGGGCCCGCTTGGTCCATCACTACTTTGCCTGACAACGAGAGAGGTTAATTTGACTTAGGAGGGGATTATTTTTTTGTTTGTAATACGGTATATATATAGGGCATGCTCTTGGATGACATGATACAGTTTGAGCACACACATGCATGTGTACGCATGAATCCGGCCCTCCCATCGAGTCGAAGTGGCTAGTACCATGACACGTCATGAACCGATCTCGCTCTGTGTGGGGACTGTACGATTTTCGACGCACGCGCCACATCAATGTTGTGAATGGTATTAAAACATGCATGCACGCATCACCTCCATACATATGCATGTAGTGGTTGTCTTTGAACGGTACACTCCCTCGCGTGGTTATCGACGACAAGCCTATATATTCGTGGGCCCGTGTGGACATCCATGATCACTTTGACCGACAAGAAGATAGGTTACCATGGCGGATTCTTCCTTTGGTTCGTGTTATCGTAGTATAGGTCATGGTGAGATTCAGACTTAATTAAGTTTGAGCGCATACTATGCACGCATGCATGCATGAATCCCCGTCATCGGCTCGAAGTGTGGTGTGACATACATATGCATCGTCAACTAACCCTCGCTCCGTGTGGGGATTTCTGGTTCAAAAGCACGGTGCCACATCAAAGTTGTTCCATTGTGTATTCAAACATCAACACCTCTCCATACATATGTTTGGGCCATGCGCAGGCAGTGGTTGTCTTCGGGGACAAGCTACTTGCGTGATTATTGGCGAGCTATCCCATCTATGGGGTCGCATGGACGGCCATCACTTTGACCAACAACAAGAGAGAGGTTGTACGACCAAGGTGCATTATTCTTGGTCTGTTTTACGATACATCTTGGTGAGATGCCCTCTCCGACCCACCGACTGAAAGAGTGTGTGTGTGTGCGCGCGCGCGCGCGCATGTGTGTGTGTGTGTGTGTGATGGGGGGCTGCTACTTTGCACTTTGCTAGGTGAACCTCCGTGCGGGGGGGGGGGGGGGGGGGGGGAGGCAGGGGGAGGGGGCATGCGTTCATAGCTTAGGATTCCCCTCCTGCCGACACGAGGGGGGGCAAGCAATACCGTGCGCTTTGCGAGATAGGTGCCACATCGAAGTTGCATTTGGTATTTGAACATCAACCCACCCTTTTCATACATATATTTGGTCCACATGCAAGTGTGTTCTGACCCTTTCCCGTGTCATTTTGCCAAATTTATGAACATTAGACCACTCGGATGACGCAACAGACACGCCCCTGTCACGCACATCTGCACAGTACATTGGGCTCCACGAGGCTTCCCCTCTCAAAAATATCTACTCGCCTGCAGGTTTTTTCTGTTTGATAACACACGGTTATTATGTTTCGACCGTGTGTGATGTTTGTTGTTCCCGCTCCCGCCTACATCCCTCGAAAATATCTGCCCACCTCTAGGGTTTTTCTGTTTCATAACACACGGTTGTTATTTCCGGACCGTGTGCGATGCACCATCATCCAAATTTTCAATAGCCCCGGCATTTCACTCCCGCGTTTGACTCCCGCGTAGTAAAATTTTCAGTAGTCGCGTCATTTCCTCAAACACACCCCCGCCCCCCTCCCACACACACACACACACACACACACCAAAACCTCCTCGGGCGCGCATGCACACCCCCCCCCCCCACCACCACAACCCCTCCCTTGCTCGAAACCCTAGCAAGGTCACCGCCGCCGCAAGGCCTCCATTGTCAACATCTGCCGGTTTGCCCTTGCAGCTTACCCACCGATCTCCATACCCAGGTCGCCCCGAGTTTCTTAGATGACGCCTGCCAAACGCCCCCTTTCCCACAGATCCCCATCCCCATCCCCCACTCCAGAGCGTCATAGCCTAAGCCTGGCTATGCTTCCCGTGGAGCTCGAGGGGCTACTGGCCCAAAAGAGGTGTATCGCAGTCTCTTCGCCCGACGTCGCCGAGGTGGCTGCTGAGGAAGCTGACAACCATTACTGGCCGCAGGCACTCAATCAGCGGGCTAGAGTATGCGGGTATGTCGCGGACGCCGGCTACGACATCGAGGTCATCAACAGGGACGGCCTGACGCGGGCTATGTCACATGTTAAGTGGCCCACCCCCAACCCCTCGGGTTCAACCGCCGTCGATCTCATCCATGGCCCCGCCGCTGATCTCCTCTGGCTCACTGTCAAGAATTTGCCATCCTGCATTGCCATCGAGCCCCTTTTGTCATTTCTGAAGGACATGTTCTATGACGCTGGCTTGGGATCCACAGCTTCCAAGTCAGACCTCATCGACGGCGACCATGAGGAGGGCACCCTCTCTGGCTCTTCCAAGGGGAAAGAGCGCATCTGCTCTTCCAAGGGGAAAGATCACGTCTACGACATCAGGGAGGGCACCCTACAGCCGTGCTCTTCCAAGGGGAAGGAGCCCATCTGCGACAACATGGAGCGCATCCAGGGTCCATGCTCTTCCCACGGGAACAAGCCCATCTGTGACAAGTGAGGAAACCCATGATTTGTTTTGCCGTGCCTCTTCACAGGGGGAACCCATGATTTGTTTTGTCGAGTCCCTTTTGTAGTGTAGTGAGAATATGTCTAGTTTTAATTGCTATATTTGGTTGTTTGCAGTATGCCTTGTTTATTTCAGTTGTTCACAATGTGATGCTCTATATGTGCAACTATTTACTATGCAGTACATTTTCATCAATCCAGTTTTGAACATACCGATAGGAATGCATATATTTGCTTGTTGTTAAGCCTGTTATAGCTAGCATGTGCGTCTTTTAAAGTTTTTTGATTGTTCGGTTGTTTGTAGTTAACATATGTCCAGTTTCAAATGCTATCTTTGGTTGTTCGTAGTATGCCTTGTTTATTCCAGTTATTCACAACGTGATGTTCTATATGTGCAAGTATGAACTGTGTAGTTCAATTTCATCAATACCAGTTTCAACAATACCACTATGAATGACTACATTTGGTTGCTGCATCTTGTAGTTAACACGCCTTTCCATTTTTATTTAACAATAACCAGTGTACTTAGACCGGCACAATACCAGTTTGAATGACTATGTTTGCTTGTTGTTAAATGTTATGCCTGTTGCAGTTAACACACATTTCCACTTGTTTTGCTTTACTAGCGTGCTTAAACCTGCACACTGAAGCTATCTTTTGGAGATTATTTTGTCTGCCATGGATATATTTGGTTGATCTTTAGCCTGTTGTGCTTAACATGCCTCTCGATGTACTTACACAGGATAATTTTGGGAATGACTACTGTTTTCCATCGAGGTTAGTTTCATCCCATGGCTTATATATACTCACTGTTCAGGATATCAGTAGCTGGTACCATATAGGCCGGGGGCTGATAAGGGACTAATCGGTGAATCGGACTTTTAACTGAATATATCTGTAACCCATTTACCGTTAGGTTAACTAGGGTCATATGTAATATATCTGAGGCTACATAGCAACATGCACTGTACTTAATGTCTAAATATGCAATCCTAGGCTACATAGCAACAAGGAAGAGTGTTACCTTAATGTTCTGATGATGTCTAGATATACGTAGAAGAGCAGCAGCAACAACAACAACAACACAACCCTATTTGGATACTCAACTTAGCTAGAGGTTAGAGTTAGTTTCTAGCTCATGACTAACCCTGAACTAACTCTAGCCAAAGAGGTGTTTAGATGACAGGGTTAGATTGACAATAAATGCACTAGGAGAACTAGCTCCAATTAGCACCTCTTGGGTGGGATAGTTTTTTTGGGTGGGTTAGATGCAACTAGCTCAAACTGGCCCTCATGTTTGGATATACTTTAGGCCTATTTGAGCCCAAACTAGCTCAAACTAACTCTAACCCATGGATACAACAGCAGTTAATCAGCTGATAATTTGTAAAAATGCAATAAACTCCCTCCGGCCCATAATATAAGATGTTAATTCATCTAATATGTGAGTATATTGGATGTTATAAGATATTATAAAAGAGTGTTGTACTACATCATTGTGCAATTGTTGTTTAGCTTCTAATATTAACTTGGTGATTTTAGGTACATATGTCATTGGTAAAGATCCGTGCTTCAACCCTTTCTACGTATGGGGCAATGAGATATCGATGAACCAGCATCAAGTGAGGAAGCTGATAAAGCTTGTTAGTAAAATGGGTCAAAAGATGGCAATTAAACTATTTGTTTACACTTTATCCAAGACAACAGCGAACTGCAGGATGGTAAGTAAGAACTCTGCAGCCTTCTTTTTACTGCCCATAATTAGTTGTGTTAGATGACAATGTCTGAATCTTTTTCCTTTGCAGTGGTTCCCAAAGCAGTTTACTCAAGATTGCCTCTCAAACTACATGATTGGTGGGAATTCAAAGGTTAAAGTATTTCTACCAGAACATGATGATTGTCTAGATGTTTTCATGAAGACCATGAAGGATGGGCGGTCGGCCATCACAAGGGGTTGGACTAGAGTCGTGCGTGCCTTCTGCATGGAGGAGGGCACAATATGGGCATTCCGCTTCACCTTGTTCAACAACCAGAATGTATTTCGCCTCTTTCTTTACTGTCTTTAATAGTACAAGTATACAATTGTGGTTCATCATTCTTTATTTGGTGCTTATTTAATTCTTGAACATATGTACCTATGAATCCAATAATGCATTGGTTGTTTGAACCTGATGGATATGAATAAAGCTATAGCATACTTTCAAATTCAAATCCGATACAATTTGAAATAGCAGCAATTAAATTACGGTGAAATTACGCTCTGTAGGTCGTTACGGCGCACACGGTCGGTAAAACACAAACGTTTGTGATATACACCATAATCCGACATGGTTCACAGAGAGGAAACATGTGCAAGCATGCACACAGTTGCCGTTTGCAAAGCGTGTGCGATGTCAGACAATATCACAAACGGTGCCGGCAAACTAAATGTTTGTGATAGTTGCCTTATCGTACACGATTTGCAACCATGAACTATTTCTGATGTGGTACGCATCGTAAATGTTGCATCACATAATAGCGTGTGCGATAGTTATCATGTACGATGATGTTACGACGGTCCGACGTTTCGTAATCCTATCCGACACTCGTACGACGATTAGCTAATCTTCTTAATTAGTTATCGCATACGGTTCAGGAAAAGTGAATGTGTGTGATTGTCTACTTATCGTACACATTCTATAATCGTGAACCGTTTGTGATGGGCCGCGCATCATAAACGTAGCACCACAGAATACCAACTGCGATGGCAATGCGAGCACAAACGAGTTGCAAGGATGGAGCCCCTATCCCCGACGGTTTTTGGGTCGTGTGGAAAGGACCCCCCCTATCGCAGTCACTCACTTGGCGACGGTTCCAAATGCCGTCGCGGAAAGGGGTTAAAAACCGTTTGTATAGCACCTCGTTGTACCAGTGCTAGCAAACATGACCGTGCGTTGCAAAGGGAGAAAAAATAATACCAAACACTCATATCCTGTTTTCGTCCTCACAGACAGTAACCACCTTATCACAGTGCGTTCGAATATCGTCAATCCAAAGGTGAAGAGTTGACCACCCATCTGACTTGCTACTGAATCGCACCAAGGGAATTTCTAAAACCATAAAAACTTATCTCGCCGAGTTGCACGTGAGAGTCTTCCTCACCTATAATTGGCTCATTCCTCCACACATGTCACATCATCTTAAATAGTATAGTATCTAGCAAAATGCATACACGAGAAATGATCAATTCAGACACAAACAGGAGACCGATCAAATAACTAAATTGATGAGACAAATTCAATTCAGTATTTGCAAAAATTTCATAATACATTTCTGACAACTGACGCTATCCAAATAGTTCAAGGCAGCAGTTAAGCATTACTATGTGCACAGCTGACAAAGACCCTAATGCAACGTTGCTGACTTGCAATAACCATACAAAGACCATGCTACTATTTTGAAGTGTATCTACACTATTAAATACATGTAAATTTATCGATGAATACATACGTCCTTGATTGCATTGTCATCAAAATAAGCTGCTCGTAGTGACTGACAGACTGAAAAAACGATGAACAATGCACACTGAAGAATAATAGAAAATGCTAAAAAATTACAGCCATAAGTTTAGAGAAAAACACCACTCTTTCCAATAACAGGCATTATCCACATGATAATGCAGCAGTGCACCATGTTTTTCTGGAATTGTACTACAGTTGAAATTGACACGAGGGGCTGCACCTCTTCAAACGCAAATCAGCAACATAGTCATGGTATTTCATTCGGTCTGTAGCACTCAATCATTGCCGGGTCTTCATAACCATCATGGTGTACACCCTAGAAAACCAATGCCTTATGCATGTGAAGTGATTATATAGGGATCCTGATTATATATCTCTGTAAGATAATTAACTCACGGGCCTCTTATCTACTATTCCTTATCCTTCTTCCTTTGGGCTTCTGCTTGAAACTCTGAGTGCCTAACAAATCAGAAGCACTTGAGTTCATCGCAACAGTAGGCTTTTGTGCTAGCTCAAACCACCAGCTTTTTTCAGGACACTAATCAGTGCACCATAGACATAATTAAATCAAAAGTTGGTGTACTTATCGGGGCCCTGACCTTGGCCCTCACCTCCTGGCCAGCGGATGCGGCACCATAGCGGCCTCGTATGAAGGCTGCTGCTACCTCATAGGTAGCTGCATGGGGGCGGCGTTGGCTAGAGAGGGGGCAGTCGCAAATTAAGAGCTCGGCAGGGGCTGGGGAGTTGCATCCGTGAGTGGGTGATCGACTGGTCATCCCCTGCGATGGGTAACATACAGAGGTGAACCATCACATAGAACCAAATGAGCTTCAGTAGCATATCCAAGAAATGTAGAACCAGATAGGCATCAGAGAGAAATCATCGCCGGCTGCTGATGATCCCTATGGTCATTTTTCAATGTGGCGTTGAGAGCCAGAGAATCATTTGGCGCCGCTTAACCATGTGTTGTCGCCCAATGCGAAATCAGAAGTGCCTCAAACTGTCGTTTGAGCGCACTACCAGCCGGCATTCACATGCACCGCTAGCCTAGCTCACGCCGTCAGCAGGGGAGAGGCGCATGGTAACTATACTGGCGATTGGGCAGGGTGGTCAAGCAGGGATGGGCTGCGGCTACCGCGACTGTTGGTTGGCAGGCCATGCGGTACTAGTGGCTATGCTTTTCATCCTAGCCATGGAGCTCGCAGGGGGCCACTGGAGCCATGCACGTGCCATCCAAGGCAAGCCACCTGGGGCACCGCTAGTGGAGGCAGGAAGGGCATCGCAGGCAGGATATGGGATGGTGGCAGTGGTTCGACGCGTGGACTTCTACCTGCTAGCTTCAATAGCATATGCGGGAAAAGAAGAACCAGATAGGCATGAGAGAGAAATCATCGCCGGCTACTGATGATCCCTATGGTCATTTTTCAATGTGACGTTGAGAGCCAGAGAATCATTTGCCACCGCTTAACCATGTGTTGTCGCCCAATGCGAAATCAGGAGCGCCTCAAACTGTCGTTCGAGCGCACTACCAGCCGGCGTTCACATGCGCCGCCAGGAGCGGTTTAACAGCACTGCCAGCCTAGCTCACGCAGTCAACAGGGGAGAGGCGCATGGTACCTACACCGGTGATTGGACAGGGTGGTCGAGCAGGGATGGGCTGCAGCTACCGCGACCGTTGGTCGGCGAGCCATGCGGTACTAGTGGCCGTGCTTTTCATCCCAGCCATGGAGCTCATGGGGGGCCGCCGTCGCCATGCATGTGCCATCCAAGGCAAGCCACATGGGGCACCGCTAGTAGAGGCAGGAAGGGCATCGCAGGCAGGAGATGGGATGGTGGCAGTGGTTCGACGCGTGGACTTCTACCTGCTAGCTTCAGTAGCATATGCGAGAAAAGAAGAACCAGATAGGCATGAGAGAGAAATCATCGCTGGCTGCTGATGATCCCTATGGTCATTTTTCAACGTGGCGTTGAGAGCCAGAGAATCATTTGTCGCCACTTAACCATGAGGTGTCGCCCAATGCGGAATCAGGAGCGCCTCAAACTGTCGTTCGAGCGCACTACCAGCCGGCGTTCACATGCGCCGCCAGGAGCGGTTTAACAGCGCCGCCAGCCTAGCTCACGCAGTCAGCAGGGGAGAGGCGCATGGTACCTACACTGGTGATTGGGCAGGGTGGTCGAGCAGGGATGGGTTGCGGCTACCGCGACCGTTGGTCAGTGGGCCATGCGGTACTAGTGGCCGTGCTTTTCATCCCAGCCATGGAGCTCGCGGGGGGCCACCGTCGCCATGCACGTGCCATCCAAGGCAAGCCACCTGGGGCACCGCTAGTAGAGGCAGGAAGGGCATCGCAGGCAGGAGATGGGATGGTGGCAGTGGTTCGAGTGGACTTCTACCTGCTGGAGATGGGTGGGGAACGATGGGGGTGGCACCAGGAGCTGCTATTTGGGTCCAGTGGGGCAGCGGCTAAGGTGGCGATGTGCTGGAGGGAGGGGGATGGCGCGATGGCGCGCTTGAGGAGGGCTAATGACGCGGCAGAGCACTGGGATAAGGAGGGATGGCGCGGTGGCGCCCTCGGGATGAGGGGGGTGGCGCAGTGGCGCGCTGCTGAGGGAGGGATGGCACCACGGCGGTGGTAGTCGGGGGTTGGGGAAGAAAATGGTCGGGACTGTGTGTTTTTTTTACTAAAATCGCATGGATGGGCCATTGGGCCTTGTACAAACGCTGGCTCGTGGGCGCGAGGGTATCGGACCATTAATTGGCTGGCTCGGGATTCTCTCGTGGGCTGCTGGGATTTCTTCGTTGCTTGGTTTTCTTGTTTCCGCTGGTCTTTCTAGTGCGGGAGGACGTATATGCAGATCTATTAAATATCAACCATCAATTTTTTTGGTTAACATAAAATTAACGGATACAAAAGGGTGACGGGTGGAGAACTATGAAAGGCTCCGTCCTTTAATATTAGGTAAAGACTTACAAATTCATATACTTCTGTTTGAAGAATATGATGATCAATTTCGCCAGTGGATTTCATCAATAAGAATATAACTAGCAGCATAGGGATGTGTGAAATGAGAAATGCATTTCATCATGATTAGCTTGCATCCCAACAAGCAATATGTCAGGTCTTCAGCAAATTCGTCAGACATTTATTGTGTCTGAAGACCTGACCCTGCAGAAGAGATTAGTTCTTCTTCGTAACCACCCACATCTAAATGGGTGGCTAAGAAGCAATGTAACGCAAAGCATTGATAGAGAACTTAGGCATTGAAGAATATGCATTTTTCTTCACATGAGGAGTATAGTACTCATAAGAGTATGCAGAGAAATTCTTAGCAGTTTGTGCACATAGTGATTTGAAGAATAATGCACATATTCGTCAGAACGATGTTTGTTTCCCTGCGAAGAAGTGTTAGTATGAGCATGAGTTGGCCTACGTCCAATTGACGACTTTGGTACAGGTGAAGAATTTGCCCTGGGGTTTTTCTTCTTCTTTGGTGGTGTCATGATGACATTCACCTGAAGATTTTGAAGAAGACTTTTGGGCACCCAGATTTTCTTCACTGGGGGACCATTCCTGCAGTTAGTACCAACAAATCTTGCAAATACTTCACCATTCTAATTTTTGAATACCTTATAGTTGGAGTCAAATGACTCGTCAGAAGAATGTGGAGTATCACAATTGTAGCCAGATAGAGTGGATGGATCAACTGGAGGTCCTTTTGCAGCAGCCCATGTGGTTTTGGGATACTGCACAGGTTTCCAATAAGATCCATCTGCGTTCCTCTTTCTCTCAAAAGCAATACCCTCTTTTCTAGGGTTCATGTTCAAAATCTGCTTCTTGAGCACATCACAAAGAGTTTGGTTCCCTTTGAGGCTTTTGTACATGCCTGTGACGTACAATTCCTTCAGACCTGCATTTTCGTCAGTAACACTTGTGGTCTCCTCATATGAGGGGATTGAAACCACTGAAACATTTGAAGATATAGCAGCAATTGAAGCATTTAAACATTCAGCTGAAGAATTTGCATTATCACGTTCAAGGCATTTTAAGCATGGAGCAACAAATTCTTCCTAGGCGGTACTGATCTGTTGAGCGAGTAATGAATCTTGTCTTTTTGAAGATCATCATGAGACACTCTCAGCTTCTTGAGTTCTTGCTTCCTTTGAAGAAATTCATAGGGCAGCTTCTCGTGCTCGGCTGAGAGGGACACATGACAACTTTCAAGTTTGTCATATTGTGACTTTAGGCATCTGAGGTCTTAAGACAAACCTTGACTGAGATCCATTTCCTCATCTAACAGATCATCACTTTTGTCTAGCAAATTTTGCATCTTTTCCATAGCAGTTTGTTGTTCAGTTGCAATTTTAGCCAGTTTTATATAGCTAGGTGTTGGTGCAATAATTTGCCTCCTTATGTTTTGGAGCTTGTTGACATAAATAGTATGGGACTTATGTGTTTGCTAGTGCACACAGAGTAACAGGTCCATGGAATCATGAGGAGTTTGATGCAAACGACAAAGATAATCCCCTGTGTGGCAGTGAAGGTTATCACCGAAGATTATGATAACAAGAGTGACCCCTCAAAAATTGCTGACGTGAAGCAATTGGTTCGGTGCTTGTCCGAGGGAAGTGACTGCGACCGAGAAGATTGAAGACAAAGTGAAGACGTAGCATTTATTTCGTTGTTTCTCTTCACTTTATTGAGTCACAGGACCACCGTACTATTAAGAGGGGTATAGCATTCGAAGCTTTGATTCTCTGATGCTAAACCCAAATCCTATGAAAGTTGCCAGAGAAATCTCTTTGTGTTCCGAGCAAATACTTGCCAGCAAGAGACTGTGACCTTCTTTGCTGTGTGAGATTTGTCTCTGACCGAGGAGTTACCATTACTTGGTCCTCAAGTAATGTTACCATTGCTCTTTAAAATCTGACTATTGGAAACGTGTCGGTTGGCCATTGGCTGGACCGCATGTCCAAAATGGTCATTTCCCACCAGGGAAGGCTGCGGCTATAAATAGCCACCCCACGCCGGCTTAGTCCGATGGCTGCTCTGTTTGATTGTGAGAAGATTGTTGAGCAACCTCCTCTCCAGAGTGATTTGAGTTTAAAATCCACCGAGAGAAAACCCCTAGAGCTAAAAAAATAGATAGTGATTCAGCATCACTCGAATCTAAGTCCAGTACGCTCAGCCTATTACTCTTGAGAGCTGCAAACTCTCTAGACGGTTAGGTGTCAATCTCTTCAGAGACCATGAGTAATTGTGGTTCTCAAAGAAGAAGTCTGTAAAGGTTCAGAGATCGCCTCAAGTATCTACCATGAGTGATCGACATTGGTTGACGAACCAATTGTCAAGGAGAATAGGGTGAAGAGAGCTTATCTTCCGTGTTAAGTCACAACCCCTCCAACCAGACGTAGTCCTTGTGCAGAAGGACGAACTGGTCTACCAAATCCCTTGTCGCCATCAAGCATCACTGGTTACATCTACAACTTCTCTTTTCTTTTGATCTATTTCAATCATGTGATTTGTCTCGATGCATGCTCTCAATTTCCATTCGGTAGTTTTTACTCGCTCATTGTCCTTAGTTTACATTCGCTCCGCTGCTGGGTTCTAAGAGTTTTGATATTTCCGAAGAAATTTTAAAACTCCCATTCACCCCCCCCCCCACCCCCCCCCCCCCCTCTGGTAGACATACTTCGTTCCTATAATTGGTATCTGAGCAAGGTACTCCTTGACTCTGCTCATTTTGGTCTAACCACCTTGGAGTTTAAGTATGTCTTCAGTGAGCTACAAGTCGCATCTCAAGATTCCCATCTTCGATGGGACGGACTATCCCTTCTGGAAAGAGAAGATGAAGATCCGCCTTCGAGCTATTGACTATGATATGTGGAACGTGGTGCAGAATGGAGTCACGATTGAAGTGCCTCAAGTTTCCACTGACCGAGAAAAGAGACTCATTCAGTTGGACGCTCAAGCCAAAGATGAAATTGGTGGCCATCTCTCTCGTGCTCAATTTCTTCGGTATCGTTAGTGTGAAACTGTGAAGGAATTGTGGGACATTCTCAAGAATATCAATGAGGGTGTTTCAACTCAAAAAGAAGCTCGCATTGATACTCTTCGGGTAAAGTTCAATCGGTTCAAGCGAATCGGAAATGAAAGCTGTCAGCAAACCTTCGATCATTTGAATGACATAGCAAACGAGCTGCAAGGTCTTGGCGCCAAAGACATCACTGACCATGAAGTTGTGAAGAAACTGCTCCGATCTCTTGACAGTTCATTCGACACTCTAGTTCTGATGATCAGGGAACGAGCTGATTTCAAATATCTCGACTCTGCTGATATCATGGAAAGGCTAAACACCCACGAGGAACAAGAATAAGAAAAGAGAGATCTCTATGGCTCAAGTCATCGCAAAAGTCATGCTCTCAAGGTTGTGGCTGATTCTTCCTCCGAAGGAAATGCCGAATAAGATTCAGATGACCCAGAAAGGATCAACAAATATCTCACATTGATCATGAAACGATTCCAGCGCCTTCACAGGAAGAACCAGTTTCAGAAGAAGGGACCTAGCCACTCTGGCGGTTCAAAATCTTCATCAAAACCTACTAGAGATTACACCTGCTTCAAGTGCAAAAATCTAGGACACTTCATTTCGGACTGCCCTCTCTGGGAAGCTGAAATTCGTGCCAGTGGAAGATATGATTCAGGAAACTACCATGGCAAAAGCAAGAGCAAGAACTACGACTCTGATGATGAGAAGAAAACGAAGAAGTTCTTCAAGAAGAAGGACAGCTCCACCTCCAAGTCTTCGTCAAGATCTTCCTCAAGGAATCCTTCCAAGTCCTCCTCCAACCTCAAGAATACCTCTCGCAAGGCCAAGGCATACATTGGCAAGGAGATGGACTCCGATGAAGAAGAATCATCTAATTCCGAAGAAGCTGATGAATCTGATGAGGATTCTGACTCCGGCATGGCTGGCATAGCATGTGCCTCCACCCCTGCATCAAACTTCTTCAAGAACCATTCAAGTGACAATGAACCTCCTGGCTATTGCTTCATGGCCAAAGCCTCGAAAGAAAAGGTATCCTCCAAACATCACAAGGTTCACTCCAGCGATCAATATTCTTCGGATGAGGATGACCATGCTAAACTGATCAAAATTGCTAATATACAACAAAACTCTCTTGAGAAAATTGAGAAAACCCTCAAGAAGTCTGAAGGGTTGTTGGTTGAGGAGATGGAGAAAAACCAGTCGTTGACAGAAGAGTATTCCTCTCTCAAGTCACGAATGGAAGAACTATCAACTCATCATGATTTTCTCTCGGCTGACTATGAGAGATTGACCTATGATTACCTGAAAAGGAAACAGGAACTCGAGTCGCTGAGAGAGGCTCATGATGACTTGATCAGAGAAAAATCTCTTCTCACCCAACAACTCAAAGAGAAACCTGAAGTGTTCATACCACCTTGTTTGAAATGCCTTGAACGCAACAATGATGAATCAAATGCTGAATCTTTTGTGAATGCTAACCCCTCTGTCGAGGAAAATGATTCTGTGTCTGATGAGAATGCTAGGTTGAAGGATCTTATTCAGACAGGAGTGTTCAAGTCTCTCAAAGGACATTAAACCCTTTGTGATGTTCTGAAGAAATCCATTCTTCAAAAAAATCCCAGGAAAGAAGGCATCGGTTTCGAAAGGAAACTGAATGAAAATGGCTCCTACTGGAACCTGATCAATATCCACGCATTATGTGGGTGCCTGCCAAGAGCAAAATGCTCGATCCAGCTTTGCTTTCGGGATACGATTCTCCTATCCCTGAATACACTTATGATGATTCTCTGGACAACTATAGGATGTTCAAAAACCAACATGGTGGGACTGTTGCTCGCTATGTCGGACCAAACAGCAGGAATGGCCCCCCAAAGAAAGCTATCTGGGTGCCAAGAAATACTATTGAAACATTGCCTCTTCCCACTCTACTAACCATGCAGGCAGAAAATGCTCGTAAAGGAGTTCGACAGAATGAGTACACGCATACCTCATTCAATCACTATACTCATTCGTCTGGAAAGAATTTCAATGCCTATTCTTTGGATTATGCTCGCACTGGTTCGAGTAACAATTATGGTTACCGAAAGAAATCATATCCTGCTCGCTCTCTTGTTTCGAAGCCACCTGCAAAGATGTGGGTGGTTAAGAAAGCCTAATTCTTCTGCAGGACTATGTCTCCGAGTGTACCGAATGGATAATGGATAGTGGATGCACTAGTCATATGACCGGAGACAAGTCATTGTTTGTCGACCCCAACTTAACTGCTTCATCTCTGAAGTATATCACTTTTGGCGACAACAACAAAGGAAAGGTAATTGGGTTAGGTAAAGTTGCTATATCCAAAGACAAGAGCATTGATGATGTTTTACTTGTACGGTCTCTTGGATTCAATCTCATGTTAGTTGGCAAGCTTTGTCATCTTGGCATGCTAGTTCTATTTTCCATATCCAAATGCATTGTCTTTATGGCCTCTGACAATTCCTTCGTTTTCGAGGGAAATAGAAAGGGTAATTTATATATTGTGGATTTCTCTAAGGGGCCCCTCAGTCCAAACTTGTTTGATTGCAAAAGCAACCGAAGGATGGCTGTGGCACCGAAGACTTGGTCATGCAGGTATGAGAAATTTGCAGACTCTCATGAAGAAAAATCATCTACGTGGCATTCCCGTTGTGAAATTCGACAAGAATCATCTCTGTGCTGCTTGTGAGGCTGGTAAATTGGCCAAGAAGGATCATTCGTCAAAGACTGTCATGACCACAACAAGACCTCTGGAAATTCTTCATATGTTCTGGTTATTGTTGATGATTTCTCTCGTTACACTTGGGTATTCTTTCTTGAAGACAAAACCTGCACCCAAGACATCTTCAAAAGATTCGCAAAGAAGGCCCAGAATGAATATGATGTGTAAATTAAGCATGTCAGAAGTGACAATGGAACTGAGTTAAAAAATACTCATATCGAAGATTTTCTCGATGAAAATGGTATAACTCATGAGTTCTCTGCAGCATACACTCCCCAACAGAATGGAGTTGTTGAGCGAAAGAATAGAACTCTCATCGAAATGGCGAGAACAATGCTCAGTGAGTATAAAACTCCTATTAGCTTCTGGGCGGATGCTATTAATACTGCTTGTCATGTTGTGAATCGTGTTTATCTTCACAAGTTCCTTAAGAAAACTTCATATGAGCTTATCACTGGCAAGAAACCAAATGTTTCTTATTTACGTGTTTTTGGTGCACCATGCTATATTCGTGACATGAATCATAATTCCAAGTTTGCACCTAAGGCACATGAAGGTTTTCTTCTTGGTTATGGCTCGAACTCGCATACTTATCGTTTCTATAACTCTCACCACGGGAAAGTTATGGAAACGGTAAATGTGCGGTTTGATGAATCTAACGGCTCCCAAAAGGAGCACCTGCCTATTGTGATAGATGAACCACCAATTTCGGATGCTATTCGGCAAATGGCCATTGAGAGCATCAGGCCAATTGAAGGAAATGTTCCTGACTCTTCCAACGATGATGATGCTCCCATGACACAAAGTAGAACATGCCAAGCCACTGCTGAAGAAAATGCCACTCCGAGCACAAATGGCAACCAGAATGCAAATGCCGATCCAAATGGCAACACCGATGAGAATGGCGACACAAATGCTAATCCCGATGTTGATACCGAGGATAATGGAAATGATCATCAAGATGAAAATCTTCATCCTCGAGTGGCTAATCGAGTTGACCCTACATTAATTCTCGACGATCTCGAGAATCCAGGTTATCGACTCACAACTCATTCTGGCACTCGTTTGGCTAACTATTGTGGCAGTTTCTCCTTTGTCTCATGCTACTTATTGAGCTTGCGTTGGTTTTTCCCTTGAAGAGGAAAGGGTGATGCAGCAAAGTAGAGATGTATCAAATCCAGTAGGAGATACAAGTAAGTCCCCAATCTATGCACCTGCACAAACAATCAAACACTTGCACCCAACACGATAAAGGGGTTGTCAATCCCTTCACGGTCACTTGCAAGGATGAGATCTAATAGAGATAGATATAAAAGATTACTAAAACGTAAAACAAAATAAAAGGAAATAAATTGCAGCAAGGTATTTTTGGGTTTTTTGGTTTATAGATCTGAAAATATATGATGGAAAATAGACCCGGGGGCCATAGGTTTCACTAGAGGCTTCTCTCTTGAAGGCAAATAATATGGTGGGTGAACAAATTACTGTCGAGCAATTGATAGAAAAGCGCAAAGTTATGACGATATCCAAGGCAATGATTATGCATATAGGCATCACGTCCATGTCAAGTAGACCAAAACGATTCTGCATCTACTACTATTACTCCACACATCAACCACTATCCAGCATGCATCTAGAGTATTAAGTTCATAAAGAACGGAGTAACGCCTTAAGTAAGATGACATGATGTAGAGGGATAAACTCAAGCAATATGATGAAAACCCCATCGTTTTACCCTTGATGGCAACAATACAATACGTGCCTCTCTACCCCTACTTTGTCACTGGGTGAGGACACCACAAGATTGAACCCAAAACTAAGCACCTCTCCCATTGCAAGAAGAACCAATCTAGTTGGCCAAACCAAACTGATAATTCGAAGAGAAATACAAAGATATCAAATCATGCATATAAGAATTCAGAGAAGATTCAAATAATATTCATAGATAATCTGATCATAAATCCACAATTCATCAGATCTCGACAAACACACCGCAAAAGAATATTACATCGGATAGATCTCCAAGAACATCGAGGAGAACATGGTATTGAGAATCAAAGAGAGAGAAGAAGCCATCTAGCTACTAGCTATGGACCCGTAGGTCTGAGGTAAACTACTCACGCTTCATCGGAAGGGCAATAGAGTTGATGTAGAAGCCCTCCGTGATCGAATCCCCCTCCAGCAAGATGTCGGAAAAGGCCCCAAGATGGGATCTCACGGGTAGAGAAGGTTACGGCGGCGGAGAAGTATTTTGGTGGACGCTTCTGGTCGTTTGGGAATATTTGGGAATTTATAAGCCAAAGATTAGGGTTGGAGGACTCCCGTGGGGCCCACAAGCCAGGGGCGCGCCCCCCAAGGGCATGCCCTGAGGGCTTGTGGAGCCCTCGGGACTCTTCTGTCGTCCTCTCCAAGTCCTATGTGTGTCTTCTGGTCCAAGAAAAATCATCATAAAGTTTTATTCCGTTTGGACTCTGTTTGATATTCCTTTTCTGTAAAACTCAAAAACAAGGAAAAAACAGAAACTGGCACCGGGCTCTAGGTTAATAAGTTAGTCCCAAAAATAATATAAAATAGCATATTAATGCATATAAAACATCCAAAACAAATAATATAATAGCATGGAACAATAAAAAATTATAGATACGTTGGAGACGTATCAAACATCCCCAAGCTTAATTCCTGCTCGTCCTCGAGTAGGTAAATGATAAAAACGGAATTTTTTATGTGGAATGCTACCTAACATATTTATCCATGTAATTTTCTTTATTGTGGCATGAATATTCAGATCCATAAGATTCAAAACAAAATTTTAGTGTTGACATAAAAACAATAATACTTCAAGCATACTAATAAAGCAATTATGTCTTCTCAAAATAACATGGCCAAAGAAAGTTATCCCTACAAAATCATATAGTCTGGCAAAGTATTAAATCATGTCTCCATCTTCATCACACAAAGTATTAAATCATGCACAACCCCGATGACAAGCCAAGCAATTGTTTCATACTTTTGATGTTCTCAAACTTTTTCAACTTTCACGCAATACATGAGCGTGAGCCATGGATATAGCACTATAGGTGGAATAGAATATGGTGGTTGTGGAGAAGACAAAAAGAAGGAGATAGTCTCACATCAACTAGGCGTATCAATGGGCTATGGAGATGCCCATCAATAGATATCAATGTGAGTGAGTAGGGATTGCCATGCAACGAATGCACTAGAGCTATAAGTTTATGAAAGCTCAAAAATAAACTAAGTGGGTGTGCATCCAACTCGCTTGCTCACGAAGACCTAGGGAAATTTGAGGAAGCCCATCATTGGAATATACAAGCCAAGTTCTATAATGAAAAATACCCACTAGTATATGAAAGTGACAACATAGGAGACTCTCTATCATGAAGATCATGGTGCTACTTTGAAGCACAAGTGTGGTAAAAGGATAGTAGCATTGCCCCTTCTCTCTTTTCTCTCATTTTTTTCTTTTTTTTTTATTTGGGCTTCTTTGGCCTCTTTTATTTTTTGTAAAGTCCGGAGACTCATCCCAACTTGTGAGGGAATCATAGCTTCCATCATCCTTTCCTCACATGGGACAATGCTCTAATAATGATGATCATCACACTTTTATTTACTTACAACTCAAGAATTACAACTCGATACTTAAAACAAAAATATGACTCTATATGAATGCCTCCGGTGGTGTACCGGGATGTGCAATGATCTAGCATAGCAATGACATCAAAAAATGGACAAGCCATGAAAACATCATGCTAGCTATCTTACGATCATGCAAAGCAATATGACAACAATGGAGCGTGTCATAATAAAACGGAACGGTGGAAGTTGCATGGCAATATATCTCGGAATGGCTATGGAAATGCCATAATAGGTAGGTATGGTGGCTGTTTTGAGGAGGGGTATATGGTGGGTTTAATGCACCGACGAAAGTTGCGTGGTACTAGAGAGGCTAGCAATGGTGGAAGGGTGATAGTACGTATAATCCATGGACTCATCATTAGTCATAAAGAACTCACATACTTATTGCAAAAGTATATTAGCTATCGAAATAAAGTACTACACGCATGCTCCTACAGGGATAGATTGGTAGGAAAAGACCATCGCTCGTCCCCGACCGCCACTCATAAGGAAGATAATCAATAAATAAATCATGCTCCGACTTCATCACATAACGGTTCACCATACGTGCATGCTACATGAATCACAAACTTTAACACAAGTATTTCTACCAATCCACAATTACTCACTAGCATGACACTAATATCACCATCTTTATATCTCAAAACAATCATAAGGATCAAACTTCTCATATGATTCAATGCTCTTTATATGAAAGTTTTTATTATATCCCACTTGGATGCCCATCATATTAGGACTAAATTCATAACCTATGGAAATTACCATGCTGTTTAGAGAGACTCTCAAAATAATATAAGTGAAGCATGAGAGTTCAACAATTTCTATAAAATAAAGCCACCGCCGTGCTCTAAAAAGATATAAGTGAAGCACTTGAGCAAAATTGCCTAGCTCAAAAGATATAAGTGAAGCACATAGGGTATTCTAATAAATTCACGATTCATGCGTGTCCCTCTCAAAAGGTGTGTACAGCAAGGATGATTGTGGAAAAATAAAAAGAAAAGACTCAAATCATACAAGACGCTTGCAAGCAAAACACATATCATGTGGTGAATAAAAATATAGCCTCAAGTAAATTTACCGATAGACGAAGACGAAAGAGGGGATGCCATCCGGGGCATCCCCAAGCTTAGATGCTTGGTTGTCCTTGAATATTACCTTGGGGTGCCTTGGGCATCCCCAAGCTTAGGCTCTTGCCACTCCTTATTCCATAGTCCATCAAATCTTTACCCAAAACTTGAAAACTTTACAACACAAAACTCAACGGAAAACTCATGAGATCCGTTAGTATAAGAGAATAAATCACCACTTTTTAGTACTATTCTGAACCCATTCTTTATTTATATTGGTGTAATATATACTGTATTCCAACTTCTCCATGGTTCATACCCCCCGATACTACCCATAGATTCATTAAAATAAGCAAACAACACATTGAAAACAAAATCTGTCAAAAACTGAACAGTCTGCGAAGATCTGAATTGTTCTAATACTTCTGTAACTCCAAAAATTCTGAAAAATTAGGACAACAGAGTCAATTTAATCTTGTGTAAAAAATTCAGGGTTTTCCCACGCTCCAGTGAATTTAAACAATTCTCTTACTGGACGCAAAAGTTTTTGTTTTTCAGCAAGATCAAATCAACCATCACCGTAAGCCATCCCAAAGGTCTTACTTGGCTCAAACACTAATTAAAACACTAGAACACAATTACTACAGAGGTAATAATGTGTAATCTCATAAAAACAGAAAGGAAAATATTTTGTAGTCTCCCAACAAGCGCTTTTCTTTAAAGCCTTTTAGCTAGGCATTGAGATTTTGATGATGCTCACATTAAAGATAATAATTGAGACATAAAGAGAGCTTCATAAAACATGTTGTAACGCCCCAAGACCGATGCAGCAGGTGTCTTTCGGTTATTCATCGTCGTTGCCATGTCATTTGCTTGCATGTCGCGCCTTTGCCATGTCATCATGTGCATTTCATCTGCATGTTTTTCAAAATTTGCATCCGTTCGTAGTTGCCGCGTTCCCCCTTGCCTTCGTTGACCGTTCCGAGACCAACCGGGTTTTTCGAGTCCCTCTTATCCGGCCGCATAATCTCTCTGCACAGTGCATCGACCCCTCTCACGCGTGTCCGAAAGCTGTCCCGAACCCGAACCGGGCTGTTGTTGCCGATGGGTCCGGATCATCCCCAAACATCCCTAAAATATCTTCGGTTTCTCATTTGGACGCCCATAGCCTATTTTTCTCGACCGCTCAATTTTGATCAGAGGGTCCATGTCTACCGCCAATTCATCTCCCTTCACTATATAAATGAAGCTAGTCCAAATCTAGGCAAACCCTAAAAATTAGGACCCTTGTCCAATCCCGCCGCCGCCAGCATCTCCCACCTCGGGATCCTTCCATTCCTCCACCCACCAACCAGCTTCCGTTCCCTCGATCCACCCATCCAGCCTCGTCTCACCTCCCGCACCTGCCCACATCAAACTAGAGGAGCCCGAGCCATCCCGCAGCCGTCGCCTCCTGCCTCGACCTCTCGGGGCCCCAGCCGCCCGAGCACCAGCCGGCCACCGGAGCACCACCACCGGCGACCAGAACCAGGCGAGCCCTGTCGTGCCCCCTGCTCTGTTTCCTTCCCTTCCTCCCAGCTCCTCTCACGCTCATCTCCCTCCCTCTCTTGTTTCTCTGGTCAGGAGCTGCAGCACCATGGCTCCAGGAGCTCGAACCCCTGCCTCGCGCCCTCCTCCTCATCGTCCTTCGTCGCCTGGAGTCACCGGGAGCCGGCGCCAAGTTCGTCGTCGCCGCTCCTCTGCTTCCGCTGCATCGAGCAGCAGCAGTTCGGGCAGAGGACGCCACCTCTGCCTCGACCCCGCTTGGACTCCCCTCCTACCGGCCTTCAACGACGTCCGCGCCCTTCCCCGCCTCAGATCCGGCTGGATCCGCCTCCTCCTCCAGCCACGGCCTTCCTGGTCGGACCCCGCCGCCGCGCTGCCGTTCCTCGCCCACAGCTCCGCCCAGCTGCCGCCGTCCTGCTTCTTTTCGGCGAGAGCCATGCCTCTGCCTTGTCCGGTTCGAGCAAACGAGACGACCAGCGCTGCCCCCTCGTTGACTTGGTCCAGCGCCAGCCTGCGCGAGCTCCTCCTCACATGGGCCAACGCGCACCCGAGGCCCAGATCTGCGCCACTTGGGCCTCCTCCTCCTCGCCAGCTGGGCTTGGCCCATGGGTGAGCAGCCCCCTCCAGCCCTCTCCTGTGCACTATTGGGCCAGCCAAATTCGGCCCGAGTCACTGTTTTTTTTCACGAACGATTTGCTATTAATCACGAAGCTGGAGTTTTGTAACAAAACCCTCCTAGTTCATGCATTTAATTACTCACAAACCGTGCATCGGAATTAAACAAACTATATATGTAAAATGCTTAGAATTTCATCTAGTTTCATAATTTGCAACTGTCATCCATGTTAAAAATGTTTAACTTGCTGTTTGATTAAATCTGCATAAATGACATGTTAAAATGGTTTTTTTCATAACTTAATAATCGTAGCTCCGAATTAAATAAACTTTATATGTAAATGGGGTAAAAAAATGCATAGATTAACCTGGTGCACTTTATTTTACTGTTTAACAACTTTAAAATATGGTTTTAGGCAGAACAGTACCAAATCCAAAATATGCACATGGGGATTTTCCGAAAGTGTTGTTTGTTGTTTCCGGCCTCATTTAAATTGCCTAGATAGGTAGATTAATTATGCTTCACCTCTTGCCATGTTAACCAACATTTAATATTGATGAGTAGCATAAACGAGAGTGAACCTAAATACTTGAATGTGAAGTTTCGTTAATATGCAACCCGTTGCATATTGAGCTCCACTTAATTTGTAGTATTGTTTGTTGCACTTTGCCATGCCATGACTCGTTAAACCGGACATGCATCATACTTGCTTGTGCATCATGCCATGTTTATGCTTGTTGGTTTACCATGTTGTTTGCTTCTTTCCGGTTGTGCTTCTTCTCGATAGTTCCGGTTATGTTGCGATTGTGAGGATTCGTTCGACTACGTTGGTTCATCTACTTCATGGATTCGGTCTTCTTCCTAGCGGGATTTTAGGCAAGATGGCCGTTACCCCGGATACCACTACTATCTTTGCTATGCTAGTTGTCTCGATGCTATCGCTATGTCGCGCTACCTACCACTTGTTTATCAAGCCTCCCAATTTGCCATGTTAGCCTCTAACCTTTTCCACCATCCCAGCAAACTATTGTATGGCTATGTTACCGCTTTGCTCAGCCCCTCTTATAGTGTTGCTAGTTGCAGGTGCAGTTGCAGGTTGTTCCATGTTGGGACATGGATATTATGGATATCTTGGGATATCACAATATCTCTTATTTTAATTAATGCATCTATATACTTGGTAAAGGGTGGAAGGCTCGGCCTTTTGCCTGGTGTTTTGTTCCACTCTTGCCGCCCTAGTTTCCATCATACCGGTGTTATGTTCCTTGATTTTGCGTTCCTAACACGGTTGGGGTTTATGGGCCCCCCTTGATAGTTCGCTTTGAATAAAACTCTTCCAGCAAGGCCCAACATTAGTTTTCCATTTGCCTAATAACAACTAAAACTTGCATAGGGACCTGCCGGCCCCTGAGGTCTCTTATTCAACCCCCGGGCCAGTGCTCCTCATGAGTGTTGGTCCAAAACAGAGCCACTTGCGGTGCCACCCCTTCACCCGGGGTTTTCGGTTGCCGTACGTAGTGTTCATCCGGTCGTGGCCTAAGACAAGATACGCGCGGCTACTATCAGGGTGTCGGCATGCCGGGAGGTCTTGCTGGACTTGTTTTACCATTGTCGAAATGTCTTGTGAACCGGGATTCCGAGCTTGATTGGGTTGTTCCGGGAGGATGATTTTCCTCCGTTGATCGTGAGAGCTTGTCATGGGCTAAGTTGGGACACCCCTGCAGGGTTTGATCTTTCGAAAGCCGTGCCCGCGGTTATGTGGCAGATGGGAATTTTTAATATCCGGTTGTAGTGAACTTGAACTAAACTCAATTAAAATACACCAATCATGTGCGTAACCGTGACTGTCTCTTTTCGGGTGAGTTCGAGAAGAGAACACGGTGGGGTTATGTTTGAACGTAAGTAGTTCAGGATCACTTCTTGATCATTACTAGTTTGCGTCCGTTTGCGTAGTTTCTCATCTTATTCTTGCACTCGTAAGTTAGCCACCATACAATGCTTAGTCACTTGCTGCAACCTCACCACTTATCCTTTCCATTCCCATTAAGCTTTGCTAGTCTTGATACCCATGGTAATGGGATTGCTGAGTCCTCGTGGCTCACAGATTACTACAACAACAGTTGCAGGTACAGGTAATGCGATGATCTGACATGAGAGCGATGCTTGATTGCTTTTGGAGTTCTTCTTCTTCTTCGATCAAGGGATAGGTTCCGGGTCGGGAGCCTGGGATTAGCGGGGTGGATGTCGTTCTTCTTTTTCGTTTGATTTCATCCATAGTCGGATCCTGCTCTTCTATATGATGAATGCTATGTATTGATGTATTCATGTATTCATGCTGTAGCTTGTGGCGAGTGTAAGCCTTTATCTTGTATTCTCATCTATTCAGTACATGGTATGTTGTAATGATATCCACCTTGCTATGCGCTCGAAATGCGATTGTGCCCCGATTATGAATTCATCACGTGATTGGGATAGAATCGCATCTTGGGCGCGACAAGTTGGTATCAGAGCCTTACCGACCTTAGGAGCCCCTTGATTGATCGAACCGCTGCCGTTGTTGAGTTTAGAAAAAAACTATTTTGAGTCTTAGTTATATCGGAGAGTAGGAATTCTTTTTACTTCTTATCCCCTTCATCGCTCTGGTGAGGACTCCTAACGTAGGTGTTTTCTCCACTCTTCTATCCTTTTTCACTCAATTTTTTTTAGTATCACGCAGGTATTATGGAATCGGTCTGATATCATTGTGACGGGGATTCTATCTTGGTGCCTCCTGACATTTAGGGGTTGTGGCAGTGTCCCGGTGAGTTGAGCTCCAAGGTGTTTTTGTCACAGTGTTTATCGTTTCAGTTCCGGAATACCAGAGGTCGCCGACATCGAAAACGCTTCTATAATCTTTGTGGTGAGAGTAGTTTGACGACACCCAGTACTGGGGAGAGCGATCAGATGTATTGCCACAGCTAGTATATCGGATGTTTTTCGAAGGTCTGAGGTACACGATTTCCGAGGTTTTCTTGGTTATGTGTTGATGGATGGATACAGTCGGAGTGTAGGATTTGTTAGTTGTGTGAGATTGTTGTGCCTCCCTGTATCCCCAACACCAGATTGCATAACCAAAAAGTTTCGGGAGTTCATAGGTGGGAATTCAAGTAGTTACCTAGGATATCTTTCCGACAGATGCATGATATGAGATTGGGGTTCGACGTCTAGTGGTCCGCCTGTCCACGGTTGGTTTTACGGTGGTCTCGTTGTGTCTTAAAGAGTCCTTGGCTATGCTGACTCGGTGACACTTCGTATGTCATGTGCACTGCCTTGTACATGATGGTGCTGTACGATCGAGCCCGTGTGGGCCCCACCATGAAAATTTCGGACGAAATCTCTATCATATGTTTGTTTCCGGCTTATTCCGCAAGCCAAATCCTTTGTTTTGTTTTGGATGTGGTATTCGAGTTGCTTCGAAGTCAAGTGTTGATTCCATACCTTTTCCTAAGTGGTGTTCTCATACTTCTATGTGAATACTAATCCTTCTTCATCATCGAGATTGTCATGTCAATCCTTTTCAACCGGTTCACTTCTCTTCAAGTTATTCCATACGGGCGCCGTTGAGAAGCCTGAGGGTTTGTCCGTTTCTTCCGACCCAAGTTGCATTTGTTTTCCCACCATCCCACCCTTTTTCTTCAACGACTCGGATTTCTTAATCAAGTATGCATTTTATTGATGTGCAGTCTCTTCATTCTTTTCATTCAAAGTTATTACCTGGTGATTCTCATGAAGATGCTCAGGAGCTTCAAGTTCATCATTCTTCGTTCTCTTTTCTTCTCCGGTGGACTAAATTCAAGCTTTGATATTGATCATATCTCTTCCTCTTGTTTCACATGTTTTCCCATGTTGGAATTTCTTATCCAAGTCTCTCTTATTTATTCACCTCTCTCTATTCATATCCGGAGCGCTGAAGATATCTCAGAAGATTCGCGTTTTCATTCCTAATCCATTAAAGTTATTTCGAGGTTGTTATCTCATTCAAGCCATTTAAATCAACCGGCGCAATCTCTCTTTAAAATCGTTCAATGGTGTTTCTTTTAGTGGGCCCATAACCCACAGGTCTTTCCCAGGATCACACCTGACTCTTCTAATTTTTTGGAGTTATTCACAAATTCTTTTCAAAGTGTGACATAAGAATGGATTCCATCAGTCATATGCCTTCTCCAAGATCACAAATTCTTTTCAACCTTTCCTCTTTGCATTCTTTCGGAGTGTCTCAACAATTCATGGTGGTGTTTCTCGTCGTCATTCTCGGATTTTGAAGACCGAAGAAGAGTTCCTCTTAAATCCTTACCCGTTCTTCCAAAGATGCCTAGTTCAAGCTTGATGCCATCCTCTCATAATTGTTTTCGATTGTGAGAATTCTTTTCACCCATCCGACGCATTCCAGGAGTTGTTTTCCTTTCTCGATCATCCGAAGGCCATCATTTCAGAAGATTTATTCGTTCTCAACATTCAGCTCTCATTCCCCAATTATACCGGTGCATCGTTCTAATATCCTCTAATCAGTTCATGATCTCTTCGTTCTCTTGTATCTGAATTCCCTCAAGTATCTTCATTCGCTTTCTAGTTCTTCCCGGTGGTTCATTCATTTTCAATTCTACCGATGGTTCGTTGAAGACTTTCCCAAGTTTGCGCTATATCTCTCCTTAATCCTTTTCAATGAGAATAAGTAGTATGCCAAATCCAGTGCTTGTCATAAATTTAAGTTGATCAAGGATAAGCATATCATAATTCTTATTCTTATTTCATCGAGGCAATTTAATTCCTTCTTTTGGAGTTCGTTCATGATATTGATTTCTCGGTTCTAAGTTGTTCATCTTTTCTTTTTCGGAGTTCCAAGTTTTCCTCGGTTATCTCATCACGAAGCTCCATCTAATCATTGCAAGGCTTCAATTCTTGTTCAACCTTCATTTCTTTCTCATCATCTTTTTTACCGGAGTTCTCATGAAGGCTCTACATTGTGGTTTATCAAAGATTTCATTCATTCTCGAAGTCTTCATTAAGAGTCTTGCTGGAGGAACTCAAGCATTCTTCATCTTGCATCTGAAGTGCAGTTCTTTCTATCTCATCTTTTGAGGTGGTGTTATGTCATTCTTGATAATTTTCCTTCGTGTTTCATGATTCACAAGTTTTCAAGAGTGACATATTTTGAACCATCATTTTCTCTTCGTTCATGAGTTGTTCCAACCCAACAATTTCTTCGTTGGAGTAATCTTGGGTTGTATTTCACCTAAAAGCTTTTCCCTAAGGATTGTTGCTATTTGTGGTGTTTATCAATGACCCAAGTTATCTCTTTATCATCTGGGTGGAAAGAAGTTTTTCATCTCTCCGTCAATCTAAAGCAAGCAATTGTTCCGTTAGTGGCAGAATTTCACCTCAAGTTTTGAGATGTTTTCCATAAGCCCACAACAAGCTTATCCCTTTTCGTTGTTGATTTTCCAACAACTCCGTTCAATCCTTCTTTTTAAGGATGCTTTCCAAATTCAGTTGTGGTAGAAGTTGTCATTTTCTTCTCCGTTCTTTTATTTCCAATGATCTAGCTTCTATTCTTTCATTCCGGAGGTATTGTGATGTTGCTCTCTTCGACCCATCATCTCATTTTGTAAATATCATGTTCTTTTCCTTGCTTATCCGTTTAGCAGGAGTGTTGTGTCCTCTGCTCAAGTTCTTTTCATCTTATTTAGTCTTGCCTCTCTTTTCTACCAGAGTGTTGTCGAATTCTTCCTTCCTCATCTCGTTTCAACCGGAATGGTTGCCAATTCTTACTTGCCCCTTGATTCATGTCCTTGCAACCTCCAAGGTTCACATGGTGTTCCTTATTTCTCATTTCTACCGGAGTGTTTTCAACTTCGTTCATCTCAATTGTCTTCTTTATTTCAAGTTGTTTATCCTCTCAAGGTTCGTGGTTTAACTCGTTTGTCGAAGAAGCAACTTAGTTTTACCTCTTCTCGTCCTCTTCCGTTTGTCATCCCTAGATCTCGGGGCGAGATCTCTTGTAAGTGGAGGAGAGTTGTAACGCCCCAAGACCGATGCGCCAGGTGTCTTCCGGTTATTCGTCATCGTTGCCATGTCATTTGCTTGCGTGTCGCACCTTTGCCATGTCATCATATGCATTTCATCTGCATGTTTTTCAAAATTTGCATCCGTTCGTAGTTGCCGCGTCCCCCCCCCCTTGCCTTCGTTGACCGTTCCGAGACCAACTAGGTTTTTCGAGTCCCTCTTGTTTGGCCTCATAATCTCTCTGCATAGTGCATCGACCCCTCTCGCGCGTGTCCGAAAGCTGTCCCGAAGTGTTGTTTGTTGTTTCCGGCCTCATTTAAATTGCCTAGATAGGTAGATTAATTATGCTTCACCTCTTGCCATGCTAACCAACATTTAATATTGATGAGTAGCATAAACGAGAGCGAACCTAAATACTTGAATGTGAAGTTTCGTCAATATCCAACTCGTTGCATATTGAGCTCCACTTAATTTGTAGTATTGTTTGTTGCACTTTGCCATGCCATGACTCATTAAACCGGACATGCATCATACTTGCTTGATCATCATGCCATGTTTATGCTTGTTGATTTACCATGTTGTTTGCTTCTTTCCGATTGTGCTTCTTCTCGATAGTTCCGGTTATGTTGCGATTGTGAGGATTCGTTCGACTACGTTGGTTCGTCTACTTCATGGATTCGGTCTTCTTCCTAGCGGGATTTCAGGCAAGATGACCGTTACCCTGGATACCACTACTATCTTTGCTATGCTAGTTGTCTCGATGCTATCGTTATGTCGCGCTACCTACCACTTGTTTATCAAGCCTCCCAATTTGCCATGTTAGCCTCTAACCTTTTCCACCATCCCAGCAAACCGTTGTATGGCTATGTTACCGCTTTGCTCAGCCCCTCTTATAGCGTTGCTACTTGCAGGTGTAGTTGCAGGTTGTTCCATGTTGGGACATGGATATTATGGATATCTTGGGATATCACAATATCTCTTATTTTAATTAATGCATCTATATACTTGGTAAAGGGTGGAAGGCTCGGCCTTTTGCCTGGTGTTTTGTTCCACTCTTGCCGCCCTAGTTTCCATCATACCGGTGTTATGTTCCTTGATTTTGCGTTCCTAACTTGGTTGGGGTTTATGGGCCCCCCTTGACAGTTCTCTTTGAATAAAACTCTTCTAGCAAGGCCCAACATTGGTTTTCCATTTGCCTAATAACAACTAAAACTTGCATAGGGACCTGCCGGCCCCCGAGGTCTCTTAATCAACCCCCGGGCCAGTGCTCCTCATGAGTGTTGGTCCAAAACAGAGCCACTTGCGGTGCCACCCCTTCACCCGGGGTTTTCGGTTGCCGTACGTAGTGTTCATCCGGTCGTGGCCTGAGACGTGATACGCGCGGCTACTATCAGGGTGTCGGCACGCCGGGAGGTCTTGCTCGACTTGTTTTACCATTGTCGAAATGTCTTGTGAACCGGGATTCCGAGCTTGATTGGGTTGTTCCGGGAGGAGGATTTTCCTCCGTTGATCGTGGGAGCTTGTCATGGGCTAAGTTGGGACACCCCTGCAGGGTTTGATCTTTCGAAAGCCGTGCCCGCGGTTATGTGGCAGATGGGAATTTTTAATATCCGGTTGTAGTGAACTTGAACTAAACTCAATTAAAATACACCAATCGCGTGTGTAACCGTGATTGTCTCTTTTCGGGTGAGTTCGAGAAGAGAACACGGTGGGGTTATGTTTGAACATAAGTAGTTCAGGATCACTTCTTGATCATTACTAGTTTGTGTCCGTTTGCGTAGTTTCTCATCTTATTTTTGCACTCGTAAGTTAGCCACCATACAATGCTTAGTCGCTTGCTGCAACCTCACCACTTATCCTTTCCATTCCCATTAAGCTTTGCTAGTCTTGATACCCATGGTAATGGGATTGATGAGTCCTCGTGACTCACAGATTACTACAACAATAGTTGCAGGTACAGGTAATGCGATGATCTGACATGAGAGCGATGCTTGATTGCTTTTGGAGTTCTTCTTCTTCGATCAAGGGATAGGTTCCGGGTCGGGAGCCTGGAATTAGCGGGGCGGATGTCGTTCTTCTTTTTCGTTTGATTTCATCCGTAGTCGGATCCTGCTCTTCTGTATGATGAATGCTATGTATTGATGTATTCATGTATTCATGCTGTAGCTTGTGGCGAGTGTAAGCCTTTATCTTGTATTCTCATCTATTCAGTACATGGTATGTTGTAATGATATCCACCTTGCTATGCACTCGAAATGCGATTGTGCCCCAATCATGAATTCATCACGTGATTGGGACAGAATCGCATCTTGGGCGCGACACATGTGACAAACATATTTAAGTCTAACATACTTCCTATGCATAGGCATTTTATAAGAAAATAAATTATCAAGGCAAGCAAAAACTAGCATATCCAAGGAAGAAGAAAGAAGCAATAGCAATCTCAACATAACGAGAGGTAATTTAGTAACCTGAAAATGTCTACAACCATATTTCCCTCTCTCATAATAATTACATGTTGGATCATATTCAAATTCAACAATATAGCTATCACATAAAATATTCTCTACATGACCCACATGCATGCAAAGTTGACACTCTTCCAATATAGTGGGATTATCATCAAATAAAGTCATGACCTCTCCAAGCCCACTTTTATCAAAAATTTCATAAGATTGATCATTCTCCAAGGTAGCGGGATCATTATTACCTAGAGTTGACACTCTTCCAAACCCACTTTCAATATTATTGCAAACATATTCATCATGAGGCTCAAATAAATTTTGAAGATCATAAGAAGAATCACCCCAATCATGATCATTGCAATATGTAGTGGACATATCAAAATTAGCATCCCCAAGCTTAGGGTTTTGCATATTATTAGCACAATTGACATTAATAGGATTTATAATAAAATCATTGCAATCATGCTTTTTATTCAAGGAGCTATCGTGAATCACTTCATAAATTTCTTCATCACAATTTTTAGATTCACGAATTTCAAGCAAAACTTCATAAAGATAATCTAGTGCACACAACTCACTAGCAATTGGTCATCATGATTGGATCTCTTAAAAAGATTAGCAAGTGGATGAGGATCCATAAACATTTTGCTTTCTGATTTTCAATAATTACACAATTATTCCAAGCGAACAAGCAAACAAACCAAGTAAGACATCAAGGCAACAGAAAAGAAGGCAAATATTTTTGTGTTTTTCTGAAGACGTTTTAGAAGTGGGGGAGAGGAAAACGAGAGGCAAATGGCGAATAATGTAATGCAAGAGATGAGAGTTTATGATGGGTACTTGGTAGGCTTGATGTAGAATCTCCCCGGCAACGGCGTCAGAAATTCTTCCTACTACTTCTTGAACTTGCGTTGGTTTTTCCCTTGAAGAGGAAAGGGTGATGCAGCAAAGTAGAGATAAGTATTTCCCTCAGTTAAGAAACAAGGTATCAAATCCAGTAGGAGATACAAGAAAGTCCCCAATCTATGCACTTGCACAAACAATAAAACACTTGCACCCAACGCGATAAAGGGGTTGTCAATCCCTTCACGGTCACTTGCAAGGATGAGATATGATAGAGATAGATATAAAAGATTAGTAAAACGTAAAACAAAATAAAAGGAAATAAATTGCAGCAAGGTATTTTTGGGTTTTTTGGTTTATAGATCTGAAAATATATGATGGAAAATAGACCTGGGGGCCA
Organism: Thinopyrum elongatum; assembly: GCA_011799875.1. Taxonomy (NCBI): domain Eukaryota; kingdom Viridiplantae; phylum Streptophyta; class Magnoliopsida; order Poales; family Poaceae; genus Thinopyrum; species Thinopyrum elongatum. Next base: position 274,302,612 of record CM022298.1, read on the forward strand.
TAGGTTTCACTAGAGGCTTCTCTCTTGAAGGCAAATAATACGGTGGGTGACCAAATTACTGTCGAGCAATTGATAGAAAAGCGCAAAGTTATGACAATATCCAAGGCAATGATTATGCATATAGGCATCACGTCTGTGTCAAGTAGACCGAAATGATTCTGCATCTACTACTATTACTCCACACATCGACCGCTATCCAGCATGCATCTAGAGTATTAAGTTCATAAAGAACGGAGTAACGCCTTAAGTAAGATGACATGATGTAGAGGGATAAACTCAAGCAATATGATGAAAACCCCATCTTTTTACCCTTGATGGCAACAATACAATACGTGTCTCGCTACCCCTACTTTGTCACTGGGTGAGGACACCGCAAGATTGAACCCAAAACTAAGCACCTCTCCCATTGCAAGAAGAACCAATCTAGTTGGCCAAACCAAACCGATAATTCGAAGAGCAATACAAAGATATCAAATCATGCATATAAGAATTCAGAGAAGATTCAAATAATATTCATAGATAATCTGATCATAAATCCACAATTCATCGGATCTCGACAAACACACTGCAAAAGAATATTACATCGGATAGATCTCCAAGAACATCGAGGAGAACATGGTATTGAGAATCAAAGAGAGAGAAGAAGCCATCTAGCTACTAGCTATGGACCCGTAGGTCTGAGGTAAACTACTCACGCTTCATCGAAAGGGTAATAGAGTTGATGTAGAAGCCCTGTGTGATCGAATCCCCCTCCGGCAGGATGCCGGAAAAGGCCCCAAGATGGGATCTCACGGGTACAGAAGGTTACGGCGGCGGAAAAGTATTTTGGTGGACGCTTCTGGTCATTTGGGTATATTTGAGAATTTATAGGCCAAAGATTAGGGTTGGAGGACTCCCGTGGGGCCCACAAGCCAGGGGGCGCGCCCTGAGGGCTTGTGGAGCCCTTGGGACTCTTCTGCCTTCCTCTCCAAGTCCTACGTGTGTCTTCTGGTCAATCATCGTAAAGTTTTATTCCGTTTCGACTCCGTTTGATATTCCTTTTCTGTAAAACTCAAAAACAAGAAAAAAACAAAAACTGGCATTGGGCTCTAGGTTAATAAGTTAGTCCCAAAAATAATATAAAATAGCATATTAATGCATATAAAACATCCAAAACAGATAATATAATAGCATGGAACAATAAAAAATTATAGATACGTTGGAGACGTATCATCTCATTAACAGAACCTACCAAGTATGAGGAAGCCATGAATGATCCCGATTGGATGAATGCCATGCAAGAAGAGTTGGTGCAATTCGAACTAAATGATGTATGGGAATTGGTCGACAAGTCGAATCCTAAGAAGCACAATATCATTGGTACTAAACGGATATTTCGAAACAAGCAAGATGAAAATGGCATTGTTGTGAGAAACAAAGCATGTCTTGTTGCTCAAGGGTATACACAGGTAGAAGGTATTGATTTCGGTGAAACTTATGCTCCTGTTGCCCGCCTTGAGGCAATTCGCATACTTCTAGCTTATGCAAACTACAATGGTATCATGCTTTATCAAATGGATGTGGAAAGTGCTTTTCGCAATGGTGAAATTTATGAGGAAGTTTATGTTAGGCAGCCACCTGGCTTTGAAAATCCTCAGTTTTCTAACAAAGTTTTCAGGTTGAAAAAGGCTCTATATGGGCTGAAGCAAGCCCCTCGAGCTTGGTATGATACCTTGAAGAGGTTTCTGCTCGACAAAGGGTTCAAGCCAGTATCCACTGATTCCACTCTATTCACACGTGCTATTGATGGTGTTCTTTTCGTGTGTCAAATTTATGTGGATGATATTATTTTCGGTTGTACTAACAATGCTTGCAGCTTGGAGTTCGGGAGAATGATGTCCGAAAAATATCAAATGCCTGTGATGGGTGAACTTAAGTTCTTTCTCGGACTACAAATTCATCAACAGGACAATGGAATTTTCATATCTCAGAAGAAATATCTGAGAGATTGTCTGAATGAGTTTAAAATGCAAGATTGCAAACTAAAGGGCTACAAAACTCCAATGCCCATGAATGGTAAGCTGGACGCAGATGTGTACGGTAAGGATTACAATCAGAAGGCTTATTGTTCGATGATTGGTTCTTTACTCTACCTATGTGCATCCACACCTGATATTATGTTGAGTGTTGGTATGTGTGCCCACTATCAAGCTGCACCGAAAGAATCGCATCACCAAGCGGTCAAGCGTATTCTGAGATATTTGGCTCACACCCCCACCTTAGGTTTATGGTATCCTAATGGAGCACAGTTTGATCTCGTTGGATATTCAGACTCAGATTACGCAGGCGACCTGGTTGACAGGAAATCTACTTCGGGGACATGCCATTTCCTTGGTAGATCTTTGGTATGTTGGTCATCAAGGAAGCAGAATTGTGTATCTCTCCCTACGGCTGAGGCCGAATATATTGTTGCTGGCGCTTGTTGCACTCAGTTATTATGGATGAAGCAGACTCTGAAGGATTATGGCATCAAGGTCAGGAGTATTCCTCTCTACTGTGATAATGAGAGTGGGATCAAAATTGCACACAATCCTGTGCAACACTCTCGCACTGTCGGGGTACGACACCTATGGGATCCCGAGAGACCCCTTTACGATTCGGCGGGGGGAGAGGTATACGCAAAGAGCAGAACCAATGATCGATGCGGGAAGTTTTTACCCAGGTTCGGGCCGCTGATCAGCGTAAAACCCTACTCCTGCTTTGTGTTCTTATTGATGTTCTTGAGCCCAGCCTTCAGGAGCGCTCGCAATGAACAGTACGTTCAAAGAGCAGCTACGCATGCAGAATGGGCCAGAAGTCCCCCTCCTCTGTAGCAGTTGCCTTGGGCCTCCTTTTATATGCTCAAAGGGGTCTCCACAGTGGCAAAATGTACATACATTGAGGTGTAAAGTAGCTACAGGGTATCATACCTAACCCCTGACGGATTAGGACAAGCGCATTTAATGCACCGTGAGGTGTCCGTTTAGGTGTCCTCACTTTCTTGGGGATGGAAAAAGGGGCCATCCCATCAGCACCCCTTAAGCTCTCCTCCACTGGCGCGTTGCCACGCATCCAGGGAAGGACCCAGAATGTCAGGTTTTGTTACTGTGCCGAAGCGGTGGCACAGTGGCAGAATCTCGCCAGGCGCCGATCCTTGACGGGCTCCAAGCCTTGCCGGGCGCCAGGCCTTGCCGGGCTCCATAGGCCATCCCGGCAAGGATCTTGCCGGGGGAGCTGGCCTTCAGATCCCAGCTTTGCTTATCTGCTGATCCTTAGATCTCTGACTTGATGATTTCCTTGATGGCTTGAATCGACCTCGAGCTGATCCCGGCAAGCCTTGCCGCAAGGATGGCTACAACTGCCCGTGCACAAGTACGGGGTACTAGTGGCCCAATACTTAGTACACCGACAGGAGCCCCCGGGCCTAGGCCATACACGAGTGCGAGGCGTTGTTGGGCTAGGCCCAAACAGTGCACGGGCACGCGTGGCAGGGAATTAACTGCTCGTAAATATCTCGTTTTACTGTGCCCCCCACTACGCGCACGGAGCGCGCGACGTGGGAAGCGTGCCAAAAAGGCTGCAAACTGTCTCGCGCCTATAGAGGCGCATTCATATTGGGGAATAAACAAGGCGGCCCCGCTCCTTCCCCATAAAAAGGAGAAGTCGCAGAGGCGCAAACCTATTTACCCCCCTCTTCTTCTCAATCTGGCCATCGCCATCGCCTTCCTTTCCTCGAGCTCAGAGCGAAACCTTTTTCCTCTTCCGCCCGCTGCTCCCGCGCTCGCTCCGCCCCCAGCTTTCGTCCTCACAGTCGCCATGCCGCCCAAGGCCAGCAAAGGCAAGGGCAAGGACAAGGAGGCGAAAGCCAAAGTTCCGGAGAGCGAACTGGTGAAGATGCGGAAGAGGCTCGTCGTCTTCCCTCCGACGCTCGACGCCGAAGTTTTGAAGGGGCGATATCAATGCATGTGGGCGAAGGGAACGCAAGCTCACCCCGCCACACGCGTAATCCCAGGTGCTTGCTCCAAAGGTGGATCGGACAGATACCCCTTCTTCACTGCATATTTCTATTGCGGGCTCTGTCCCCCCTTTTCCGATTTCTTCAACGACATCATGTACACGTACGGCTTCCGCCTTCTTGATTTCATGCCGAATGCCGTACTTTGCATGTCTATCTTTGCCCATCTCTGTGAGAATTTCGCTGGCGTGATCCCCAATTCTGCTCTTTTCCGCCATTATTTCTACCCTCGTATCCAAAAAGGAGAGGCTCTCTCTGGATCTATTGCCTGGATTCCAAGGGCTTGGAACAAAGAGATATACCCAGAGGGAGTTTACCGCGAAAAGTGGGATGAGTGGCGGGCCGAATGGTGCTGGATCCAGGAAGCAGATCCTCATCCTTTTTGTCACCCCCGGCAACAGAAGGTGGTCCGCGGCAAGGATTGGGGTGATCTCGCTGCGGAAGACGAGAGGCTCACAATCGCCACTACCAGGATCCTTCGCTTGAAGGCTGCCGGGCTGACGATGGAGATGATCGGCTTCGACTTTCTCCGCCGCCGCATCGCCCCTCTGCAGAACAGGGGAAGGCCAGTCTGGGAGTACAAGAACGCGGCAGATGTCATGAGACTGCGCCCCGGGCTGAACAACAATCTGACCGCTATGCAGCTTGGCGCTCTCCGCCAAAAGTTATTCCAGCGCGAAGACAAGCACCGGCTACCGGCAAGGATTGTCCCCTTGTGCAACAACTCTGCCTTGGGGTCAATCATTGCCTTCTTGCCGATGTTCAACACCCACGGCCTTGACCCAACCTGGGTCGAGCCAAGCGAGGAAGAAGCGCAGAAGTTCTTTGACAACTTGACGGAGAAGCCTGTCCGGCAAGAGTCAGATTTTATCCGAGCCACCACTGAGCAGGAAGTAGCTTATATTGCTACCAGAGTGGAGGATGCAAATCTTGCCGCGGAGGCCGGCAACGTTGGCTTCACAGAGTGGGAAGCCAGCGACGCAGATGTGGTAATGGAGGCAAAGCCTGCCGGGGAGGACAAGGTTGCCGGGGAGGAAGGCGGCGCAGCCGCTGAGAGCTCGTCCGGCGAAGACACGGCCGAAGAGGAGACGCGAGAAGAGCCCTCGCCCCCAAAGAAGACAAAGTGTGTTCTTCGGAAAGCTGCATCAGGCATCCCAGCAAGCCAGCCTACTTCAAGCGGCGAAGCCCCCGGCAAGAAAGTGGCCGGCAAGACTGGACCGCGGCAGGGGGCTCGTCAACAGCCCGCGCAGCGCGCGAGACCCACACCAGCGTCCATCGCTGGGGCGGCAGGAGGGTCTCGTACTACTGCAAAGGAAGTTGCCCCGGCGCCTGCCACAGCCAAGCAGCCTAGGACTCCTCCTCCGCCTCCCCACTCAGACACCGCAACGGAGGTCGACTTCGACATCTCCGGCTTTAGTCCAGAGCGAGAGGAAGAAGAGTGAGTACTTGCCACAGCCTTTACCTTCCAATTTGCATCAATCTTACTGACTTGCTTGTATTGTTTCTGCAGTGACACAGAAACCTTGCTGGAGAGGATGGCGAAGAGGTCAAGGACTTCTATGGGCGACGAGCCCCCGACAGGCTCCACGAGCGTGCCGGAAACTGTCGTTGTCAGCCCGGAGTCCAGTCCTCAACACAGCCCCCAGCACAGCCCCAAGCGTAAGTCCATTGTCCTTTTTCCGCTGACTGGTGCCGAGGCTTTCATTCTTGCCGCTAATATCTTTGGGTTCGCAGGAGAAGAACGGCAACAAGGAGAAGACATTCCCTTTGTGCCTCCTTCATCGACCGTTCCGCCCACAAGCACATCCCCGGCAATAGATCCTGCCGGCGAGCCCGTCCTAACTGAGGGGGAGCCGGCAAGCGCGGACTCCGGCGACACGCCCCCGGCAACCGGAGTTGCCGGGAGAGGTGAAGCCACCTCCCGACAGCCCGACGCAGGTACTCGATTGCCTCAGAGTGCTTGTTATCCTTTTTCTCTCATCTCTTTATCTTTAGTCACTTCAAAATCCAAACCTCGATCTTATTCTGTCTTCCTCCTTCACCCTTCAGAGTTCCCTGTGATGGAACATATGGACGTTGACATCGTCATCGAGGAGACCGCCAGGGATGCCGCCGTTGAAGCGGACAGGATCGCTGCCAGTGAGGCCACCAAGGATGACGTTGCCGGGGCTGGTGATGCTCTTGACGGGGAGGCCGCCAAGACAGCACAAGAGGAAATCGCCGAAGAACCTGCTGAAGAGGGCGACAGGGAGGCCGAGGACCGTACTGACAGCATTCCTGCCGCAGGAGCGCCAGGCGCTGCACCGGCCACAGAGACCCCTGTCACTGGTGAGGCGGCCACTGAAGACCAGCCATCGACATCTGAAGGCCCCTCATCCAGCAAGTATCTCAAGGTTGGCGAGAATCTGTTCATCAACTTGCTGGGGACGGCAAGCACTAAGGCACCAGCCGAAGGAGAAATTTTTGAGGAAATTATTGCCGCTGCCGGGCTCGAAGTCGTTGATGATCCCAGCACTAGCAGCGGCAAGTCTGAAGAGGATCAGCTCCTTCAGGCCATGGGCGAGAACTTCCGCAAACTCCAGGCTCTCCATCGCGCCCGAAAAGAGAAGGCGGACTCTAGAATGGCAGTTGTCGAGGCAGCCGAAGCGGATTTTCAAAGGCGCGTCGCACAAATGCAAATCTGGCACGCTGAGGCCCTCCAAGAGCTGGTTGCCGGCCGAGAACAAGTGAGCCAGCAATGGAATGAGATCCTCCTGAAGCAATCAGATATGGAGAAGGCACATGATGAAGCTGTTCAAAGGATTGCTGCCGAAGATGCTCTCCTGACAGGGCGCCGCGTTGCTCTTGATGCTCACGAAGAAGATCTCACCGCACGTGAGCAGGCGCTCGCCGCCAAGCTTCGTAGCAAGAATGAAGACATCGAAAATCTTGTCGCGCGGCGGACCCAGGAGCTGGAGCAGAAACACAAGGAGGCGCTCGAAGCTCTGACTGCAAGTCATGCCGGCAAGCTCAAGGAGGCCGTCAATGCTGCCGAAGCTGCAGAGGCCGCCAAGAACGAGCTGAGCGACAAAGTGAAGAGGCTGGAAACAGATCTCGAAGAGCACGGCAAGGAGCTCTCGACGCTAAAGGGGGACAGGGAAAAAACCCTCCACTCCTTGGCGGAGATGCAAGTTGCCTTGTCCGACAAGACCAAGCAGCTCTCCTCTGCGGCTGATAATATTTCGGTTCTGGAGCTGAAGCTGACCACGCTGCAGAAATCTCTCGAGGCTGGCAAGGCCCGCGAGAAGGCTCTACTCAAGGATCTCCAAGGAGAGAGGAACCTGCTCAAGAGCGCCGCCGCTGCCCAAAACGAGTACGAGATGGGAGTGGAGATCTGGACCGGACGCCTCATCGCCACCACGGAGAAGCTTACCGCAGAACTGTCAACCATGGGCCTGTCGAACTTCAAATATTCTTCCGAGGAAAGGATATCTCCAAGTTCCAGGTTGACGATGTTCTTTGAAAGCATCATCAACGCGTTGAGGGCGCTCCAGTCCAGCCGGGCGACCCAACTGGCGAACGAGACTCGCCGGCTTTGCCGGGCCGTCCTCCGCAAGGTGGTGCACAGCAATCCCGGCATCGACCTCTCCAGCGCACTCGGCCATCTGCCAAAGGATGCAAATGTTGAGGCGCTTGAAAAGTGCATCGCGCCAATCCTTGAGAAGGTGGACTCCATCAAAAGGATCGAAGGCCAACGCAGGGATTGAGTGCTTCCCTTTTATTCTTGCCGCCATCATCTCATGTAAAAGACAATTAAGTCTCAAGTTAGAACCGCGGCAACTCATGGATGCAATATAATTTGACTATGTTTAGGCTCATGCTTGCTACTTTCCTTGTCTGATTCCTTTATGTATGGAGTTCATCCTACGCTTACTGAAAAACTTGCCGGCGCGCAACCTGCCGCGAGCGCTGGGTGCGGGACTTCAGCAGCCTGCCGGAGGCGCAGCGGCCGGCAAGACTCCTTGGCGTTCTCAGTGCAGCCACTTAAATCATTGAGTGGACTCGAAACAAAATAAGGGCGCAACTGATTACAACAAGGGTTCCTTCGCGTGCAGATTTCCCATACAAGAGTCGGAATCGTCCAAGGAAATAACTTGGTACTAAAAGAAAAAAACTTGCTCTAAGTTTTTAGGACTTAGCTTCCTGGCTTTGTTCTTCCTCCGGCAAGCGTCAATTCCGAACGTCACCAACTGGTATTCATATCTCCCTCCCCCCCCCCCCCCGGCAAATGTGCACGCGGGGAATCCTTCTGTCTTTTGAGAAAAGAAAAGAAGAGAAAATAAAGGGATGAAACCTTGGCGGTTCGTTAGAACTTACAGGGATCAGGTGTCATACAACATCTTAGACAAACATGCATATATAAATATGAACATGGGAATCAATAAGGGAATGTACAGCACTTAAATTTATTCATCTGTGCTCAGGGTCTGCGCCTGGCTTTGTACAAAGGATCACATGCCTTGCCGGCAAGACTTGTACAAAAAGGGGGTTGCCGGGGGCCCCCGGGAACCGCGCCTTATGGATAGAACTTGCGAAGATGTTCAATATTCCAGGAATTGCTCACTGGAACGCCATCTTCGGTCTCCAGGCGGACAGCGCCGGGCCTGGTGACTCGTACTACCCGATAAGGGCCTTCCCACTTTGGCGTCAACTTGTTTGAATTCTTGGCAGACTGAATCCATCGAAGAACAAGGTCGCCTTCCTCAAGGCTTCGGGCATGAACTTTGCGGCTATGATAGCGGCGCAAAGCTTGCTGGTAGCATGCAGCTCGCACAGCAGCCTGAAGACGATTCTCCTCAAGGAGCACAGCGTCATCTTGCCGCAGTTGCTCTTGCTCGAGCTCATCATAAGCGAGCACTCGAGGAGATCCGTATATGAGTTCCATGGGGAGAACTGCTTCCGCTCCGTAGACCAGAGCGAAGGGCGTCTGGCCGGTGGCTCGATTTGGTGTCGTTCTGATTGACCAAAGAACCGCCGGCAACTCATCAATCCAGCGTCTTCCGCACTTTTTCAGCCTGTCAAAAGTTCTGGTCCTGAGACCATGCAGCACTTCAGCATTGGCCCTCTCCGCTTGGCCGTTGCTTCTCGGGTGAGCAACAGAGGCAAAACAAATCTTGCCGCCAAGGTCTTGGACGTACTGCATGAAGGTGCGACTTGTGAACTGCGTGCCGTTGTCGGTGATGATCCTGTTAGGCACACCGAAACGGCAAACAATTCCTTTGAAGAACTTGACAGCCGACTGTGCTGTCACCTTCCTCACTGCTTCCACCTTCGGCCACTTTGTGAACTTGTCGATAGCAACGTACAAGTACTCAAAGCCCCCGGTAGCACGGGCGAAGGGGCCTAGTATGTCGAGCCCCCAGACCGAAAATGGCCAGGAGAGAGGGATTGTTTGAAGAGCTTGAGCTGGCTAATGTAATTTCTTCGAATGAAACTGGCACGCTTCACACTTGGTTACTAGTGCAGTCGCATCCTGGAGGGCGGTAGGCCAAAAGAACCCTTGCCGGAATGCTTTCCCGGCAAGCGCTCTTGACCCTATGTGGGAGCCACATATGCACCCATGAATCTCTGCCAGCAGCTGTAGTCCATCCTCCCGAGAAATGCACTTCAATTTCACACCGTTTGGTCTCTTTCTGTACAGGACGTCATCGACGAACTTGTACATAACAGACCGACGGGCTACTCTCTCCGCTTCTTCTTGTTCCTCAGGGAGTTCACATGTCTGAAGGAAATGGACAATGTGCTGCGCCCATGCTGGAGCCTGAGGCTCGACAACTAGGACTAAAGGCATCTCCTCTGCCGGGGGAACGTTTGTCTCGACAACGAGGGCCTGAGGCCCTGTCGAAGCCTGTTGTTCCCCGGCAGGCGTGTCGATCCCGGCAACTTCCTTGCCGGCGGCTCCGGGGAGCTCTGCCGGGAAGTACTGGCCAGAGTTCAACTTCCTTCTCTTTTCTTGCCGCATCGATGGCGCCACGGATGGTTGAGTCAATTGGAGCACAAAAGTTCCTGGTTCCACAGGCAACTTGAGGGCAGCACGCTTTGACAAGTCGTCAGCAATATTGTTCTCGGCACGAGGAACGTGCTCCATTTGGAGAACGTCAAAGCGCTCTTTCAATTTCCTCACTTCATCTACGTAGGCTTGCATCAATGGACTTTGATAACTCTTGTTAACTTGCCTGACGACAAGCTGTGAATCGCCTTTGATGACGAGCTTTTTGATACCAAGGTCTGCCGCGATCCTGAGACCGGCAAGCAAACCCTCGTATTCTGCAGTGTTGTTGGTCGAACTCTCCTGGGGAAAGTGCATTTGGACTACGTACTTGAGGTGCTCTCCGGTGGGTGTGACAAGCAGCACGCCAGCACCGACGCCTTGCAGCGAGAAAGCCCCGTCAAAGTACATAATCCATTGCTGATCGATTTCCTTGCCGGGGAGAGTTGTTTCTTGAACTTCTTCGTCTGGCGTCGGGGTCCATTCTGCAATGAATTCTGCCAAGCCCCTACTCTGAATTGTCGAAGCGCTTTCAAACTTAAGGCCAAAGCTGGACAGCTCCAACGCCCACTCCACGATCCTGCCGGTTGCCTCCGGATTTTGCAAAATCCGTTGCAACGGAAAGCGAGTGACGACGGTAATCTCATGTGCTTGAAAATAGTGGCGCAACTTCCTTGAGGCCATAAGGAGGCCAAAAAGCAACTTCTGCACCCCAGAATATCTTGACCTAGCCCCTTGTAAAAGAGAGCTAACAAAATAAACTGGGCACTGCACCACCTTCTTCTTCTGCACAAGTTCTTCTGTTTGCGCAGATCCTGTCTTGCCGGGATCAACCCTTGCCGGGGAAGATCTTGCCGCGTCATCCGGCGGTCCTGCCGCTGGTGTTGCTTCCTCATCAGCTTCTCTCTGCGCCACTAGCGCAACACTAACCACTTGATTTGTTGCCGCCAGATACAACAGCAACGGATCTTGTGGTTTAGGCGCGACTAGCGTCGGCGGAGAGGAAAGGTATTTCTTCAAATCTTGCAGCGCTGCCTCCGCTTTCGGAGTCCATTTCATTGGACCTGCCTTCTTCAAAATTTTGAAGAAGGGCAGGGCGCGCTCAGCAGATTTGGAAATAAACCTGCTTAGAGCAGCAACACAGCCGGCAAGACGACGCACATCCTTGACGCGTCTCGGCGCTTCAATTTGCTCAATGGCTTTGATCTTGTCGGGGTTCGCTTCGATTCCCCGGCAAGATACAAAGAATCCGAGGAGCTTGCCGGAAGGAACTCCGAACACGCACTTCTCAGGATTGAGCTTCAAGTTGATCTTGCGCAAGTTTGCAAATGTTTCTTCCAAGTCTTGAATGAGCGTTGCTTTATCCTTGGTTTTGACCACTATATCATCCATATACGCCTCCATATTTCTATGAAGTTGTGGCTCAAAACCAATCTGGATTGCTCTGGCAAATGTAGAACCAGCACTTTTCAACCTGAAAGGCATTCGTATAAAACAATACATACCACATGGGGTGAGAAAGGCGGTCTTCTCTTCATCTTCCTTTGCCATAAAAATCTGATGATACCCTGAATAGGCATCAAGGAAGGACAGGAGGTCACAACCAGCGGTGGCATCCACAATCTGGTCGATGCGCGGCAAGGGAAAAGGATCTTTTGGACAAGCTTTATTGATATCTGTATAATCGATACAAAGCCTCCATTTCCCATTCGCTTTCCGCACTACAACCGGATTGGCCAACCAGGTTGGGTGAAGCACTCCTTTGACCAGTCCTGCCGCCTCCAGCTTTTTAATCTCTTCGGCAATGAATTCTTGCCGCTCCAAGGCCTGCTTCCTCACCCTTTGCTTGACGGGCCGCGCATGAGGACAGACAGCAAGGTGGTGCTCAATTACCTTAATGGGAACACCGGGGATGTCAGACGGTTGCCATGCAAACACGTCGACATTCGCCCGCAGGAAAGCAACGAGCGCGCTTTCCTATTTGTCATCTAGGGTGGAACTTATGGTGAAAGTTCCCCCCGTTCCGTCCTCTCTGACAGGCACCTTCTTAGTTTCCGGCGGAGCGGCCTTGGACTTCTTGTTCTTGCCGGTGGAACAATCTGGTACGTCCTCGACGGAAGCGCAGCACTCCGAGGAGGTGCGCTTGCCGGAGTTCGCACCAAGGTTCCTGCCGGTCTTCTTCTTCCCCCCGGGAGTTCCAACGGCAAGAGCAGATGCCTTGATGGCAGGTGCTGCAACTGCTTCCCGGTAAAGTTGATCGGCACAGATGAGCGCATCCTTCTTATCGGAATGGATAGTGATGACGCTCAACGGCCCGGGCATCTTCAAAACATTGTATGCGTAGTGTGATGCCGCCATAAACTTAGCCAGCGCTGGCCGACCAAGGATCCCATTGTATGACATGGGGATCTTGGCGACATCAAACACCACCTTCTCGGTCCTGAAGTTAAGCTCGCTGCCAAATGTTACTGGCAGCGTGATCTTGCCCTTAGGCTGGGTTCTTCCCGGATTGACCCCTTGAAACGTACCCGTTTCCTCGAGGTCTTTGTCCGGAATCTGAAGCTTTGTGAGCACATCCGGTGAGATTAAGTTTAGGCCGGCCCCGCCGTCAACTAACATCTTCGTCACCTTGAGGTTGCGAATTGTTGGTGAGACCAACAATGGCAAACACCCGACCGCAGTTGTGCGATCAGGGTGATCCTCGGCGTCAAAGATGATAGGCGTGCTGGACCACTTCAGGGGCCTACACGCATCGGGGGATGGCTCTGCCGCATTAACCTCCCGCATCCACTGTTTAAGTTGGCGGTGGGAAGAATGCAGCGAGGCACCCCCATCAATGCACATAGCCTTCGTAGCCTTCTGGAATTCCTGCTCACTGGATTCATCATCTTCCTCATCATCGTCTCCTTCTTTATCTCGGCCCCGAGCGGGCCGATCCTTCTGCTGCTTGGCCTTGCCGCGGCGACCCCCTCGGCCACCGCGTTTCTTGCCGGACCCCTCAGCACCATCTTGGGCCTTCTCCTTGTCTCGCCTCTCGTATTCGGCCCTCTGCTTCTCAGCAAGCTGCTCAACTTGCCGGCAGTTCTGGAGATCGTGGCCCTTGGTGCGATGGATCTTGCAATACTGCTTGCCGGAGTTCTCCGACTTGTCGGCAGCCGCCAAGGCTTGACAGGAAGGGCACCCGGCAAGATCCTTGCCGGGGTCGCTAACCTTGGCCTTCTTGGCGGCGCCGGGGTTGTTGGATTCCTCGACAGCAAGCACGGCCTTGCCTCCGCGCTTCCTGTTTCACCGCCGGCCTTTCCTTGACGGGGCCGCGGCGTCTTCATCTTCGGAGCCGCCTGCTGCGCCAACAGCCTCACCAGGGAGTTTCCTCCCCTCTTCAGCTCGAGCGCACTTGTCAACCAGAGCGTAAAGCTCGGCAATACTCCGGACTTTGTTCATTGCCAGCTCTTCCCGCATTCTGTGGTTACGCACATTCTGGTGGAACGCGCTAATAACAGCGGCAGGATGAACGTCGGGAATGTTGTACTGCACTCGGCTGAACCTCTGCATAAACTTACGCAGAGACTCGCCCTCCTTCTGAGGGATGATGTTCAAATCGCTCTCTTGGCCAGGAGCTTGATGGCCTCCAACGAAGGCACCAACAAACTGATGGCACAGATCTGACCAGGAAGAAATGGAATTCTCCGGCAGATGCATCAACCACGACCTGGCGTTGGGCTTGAGCACCAACGGGAAGTAGTTGGCAAGTATCTTGTCATCTCGGCCCCCGGCAGCCTGCACCGCAATGGTGTAGATGCTCAGGAACTCCGAGGGATGGGTCTTTCCGTCATACTTCTCCGGAACCTCTGGCTTAAAGGTTCGGGAATTGGGCCACCGAACTTGCCGCAGCTCACGGGTAAACGCCGGGGTCCCTACCTCATAAGGCAGGTCCCCTACGTCCCCTGGTGTAGGCTCGTCAACAGCCGGCCCCGCGCGCTTATCAGACTGATAGCGCGCTTCCCGTCGCCGCTCGATGGTTGTTCGAGCGTCCTCTTTGCCTCGTTCCTGGAGAACTAGACGCTGATCACGGCGCATCCATGGATCGGACGACGCCGTGGAAACTTCTTCATGGCGGTCGACTTGCTAAGTTGTCGGCCGCCGCTGGTGCCGCGGAGGGGAGTGCACTGTAGTTGCACAACCTCCGGTTTTCTCTGCATCGGCTCGCGCCTGATCGATGGGCCTCCGCTGCGAGGGCCCTGCCTCCTGCGGTCCATCCTTGTTGGCGAAGCCGATAAGGCTCTGGATACTAGCTCGCCACTCCTCCATCTTCTCTGGGGCGGGAGGAAAATCGAGGAGCAGCTGTGCATGTGCCAAGGCTTCCGCTGGCGTAGGTGGCGGCGACAAGTGCGAGGTACGTGAGGTGCTCTGACTCCTAACCAAGTTAGAAGGAGCACCACCACGGTAACGCGACCGCGCGCCACCTTCGCCGGCAGCTCGGTGTGCAAGCTGGTCCCGTGCATCTTGGGATCTATGCGCAGAAACCTTTTCATGGGGGCGCCCTGAACCACCAGCGCCATGACGTCGCTCATCATGCACGACCTGGGTAGGTCGCGAGGCTTGTGCTGGCACGGGGGCTCCAGCAGGCGTCCTTCGATCCCTAGAGTTAGTTGTGCCTTCTCCATATCTGATAGCCGTACGTGCAAAGTACGGCATTCGGCGTGAAATCAAGAAGGCGGAAGCCGTACGTGTACATGATGTCGTTGAAGAAATCGGAAAAGGGGGGACAGAGCCCGCAATAGAAATATGCAGTGAAGAAGGGGTATCTGTCCGATCCACCTTTGGAGCAAGCACCTGGGATTACGCGTGTGGCGGGGTGAGCTTGCGTTCCCTTCACCCACATGCATTGATATCGCCCCTTCAAAACTTCGGCGTCGAGCGTCGGAGGGAAGACGACGAGCCTCTTCCGCATCTTCACCAGTTCGCTCTCTGGAACTTCGGCTTTCGCCTCCTTGTCCTTGCCCTTGCCTTTGCTGGCCTTGGGCGACATGGCGACTGTGAGGACGGAAGCTGGGGGCGGAGCGAGCGCGGGAGCAGCGGGCGGAAGAGGAAAAAGGTTTCGCTCTGAGCTCGAGGAAAGGAAGGCGATGGCGATGGCCAGATTGAGAAGAAGAGGGGGGTAAATAGGTTTGCGCCTCTGCGACTTCTCCTTTTTATGGGGAAGGAGCGGGGCCGCCTTGTTTATTCCCCAATATGAATGCGCCTCTATAGGCGCGAGACAGTTTGCAGCCTTTTTGGCACGCTTCCCACGTCGCGTGCTCCGTGCGCGTAGTGGGGGGCACAGTAAAACGAGATATTTACGAGCAGTTAATTCCCTGCCACGCGTGCCCGTGCACTGTTTGGGCCTAGCCCAACAACGCCTCGCACTCGTGTATGGCCTAGGCCCGGGGGCTCCTGTCAGTGTACTAAGTATTGGGCCACTAGTACCCCGTACTTGTGGACGGGCAGTTGTAGCCATCCTTGCGGCAAGGCTTGCCGGGATCAGCTCGAGGTCGATTCAAGCCATCAAGGAAATCATCAAGTCAAAGATCTAAGGATCAGCAGATAAGCAAAGCTGGGATCCGAAGGCCAGCTCCCCCGGCAAGATCCTTGCTGGGATGGCCTGTGGAGCTCGGCAAGGCTTGGCGCCCGGCAAGGCTTGGAGCCCGGCAAGGATCGGCGCCTGGCGAGATTCTGCCACTGTGCCACCGCTTCGGCACAGTAACAAAACCTGACATTCTGGGTCCTTCCCTGGATGTGTGGCAACGCGCCAGTGGAGGAGAGCTTAAGCGGTGCTGATGGGATGGCCCCTTTTTCCATCCCCAAGAAAGTGAGGACACCTAAACGGACACCTCACGGTGCATTAAATGCGCTTGTCCTAATCCGTCAGGGGTTAGGTATGATACCCTGTAGCTACTTTACACATCAATGTATGTACATTTTGCCACTGTGGAGACCCCTTTGAGCATATAAAAGGAGGCCCAAGGCAACTGCTACAGAGGAGGGGGACTTCTGGCCCATTCTGCATGCGTAGCTGCTCTTTGAACGTACTGTTCATTGCGAGCGCTCCTGAAGGCTGGGCTCAAGAACATCAATAAGAACACAAAGCAGGAGTAGGGTTTTATGCTGATCAGCGGCCCGAACCTGGGTAAAAACTTCCCGCTGGGGCGGCAGGAGGGTCTCGCGCGCCGCGCGGGCTGTTGACGAGCCCCCTGCCGCGGTCCAGTCTTGCCGGCCACTTTCTTGCCGGGGGCTTCGCCGCTCGAAGTAGGCTGGCTTGCCGGGATGCCTGATGCAGCTTTCCGAAGAACACGCTTTGTCTTCTTCGGGGGCGAGGGCTCTTCTCGCGTCTCCTCTTCGGCCGTGTCTTCGCCGGACGAGCTCTCAGCGGCTGCGCCGCCTTCCTCCCCGGCAACCTTGTCCTCCCCGGCAGGCTTTGCCTCCACTACCACCTCTGCGTCGCTGGCTTCCCACTCTGTGAAGCCAACGTTGCCGGCCTCCGCGGCAAGATTTGCCTCCTCGACTCTGGTAGCAATATAAGCTACTTCCTGCTCAGTGGTGGCTCGGATAAAATCTGACTCTTGCCAGACAGGCTTCTCCATCAAGTTGTCAAAGAACTTCTGCGCTTCTTCCTCGCTTGGCTCGACCCAGGTCGGGTCAAGGCCGTGGGCGTTGAACATCGGCAAGAAGGCAATGGTTGACCCCAAGGCAGAGTTGTTGCACAAGGGGACAATCCTTGCCGGCAGCCGGTGCTTGTCTTCGCGCTGGAATAACTGTTGGCGGAGAGCGCCAAGCTGCATAGCGGTCAGATTGTTGTTCAGCCCGGGGCGCAGTCTCATGACATCTGCCGCGTTCTTGTACTCCCAGACTGGCCTTCCCCTGTTCTGCAGAGGGGCGATGCGGCGGCGGAGAAAGTCGAAGCCGATCATCTCCATCGTCAGCCCGGCAGCCTTCAAGCGAAGGATCCTGGTAGTGGCGATTGTGAGCCTCTCGTCTACCGCAGCGAGATCGCCCCAATCCTTGCCGCGGACCACCTTCTGTTGCCGGGGGTGACAAAAAGGATGAGGATCTGCTTCCTGGATCCAGCACCATTCGGCCCGCCACTCGTCCCACTTTTCGCGGTAAACTCCCTCTGGGTATATCTCTTTGTTCCAAGCCCTTGGAATCCAGGCAATAGATCCAGATAGAGCCTCTCCTTTTTGGATACGAGGGTAGAAATAATGGTGGAAAAGAGCAGAATTGGGGATCACGCCAGCGAAATTCTCACAGAGATGGGCAAAGATAGGCATGCAAAGTACGGCATTCGGCGTGAAATCAAGAAGGCGGAAGCCGTACGTGTACATGATGTCGTTGAAGAAATCGGAAAAGGGGGGACAGAGCCCGCAATAGAAATATGTAGTGAAGAAGGGGTATCTGTCCGATCCACCTTTGGAGCAAGCACCTGGGATTACGCGTGTGGCGGGGTGAGCTTGCGTTCCCTTCGCCCACATGCATTGATATCGCCCCTTCAAAACTTCGGCGTCGAGCGTCGGAGGGAAGACGACGAGCCTCTTCCGCATCTTCACCAGTTCGCTCTCCGGAACTTCGGCTTTCGCCTCCTTGTCCTTGCCCTTGCCTTTGCTGGCCTTGGGCGGAAGGCGACTGTGAGGACGGAAGCTGGGGGCGGAGCGAGCGCGGGAGCAGCGGGCGGAAGAGGAAAAAGGTTTCGCTGTGAGCTCGAGGAAAGGAAGGCGATGGCGATGGCCAGATTGAGAAGAAGAGGGGGGTAAATAGGTTTGCGCCTCTGCGACTTCTCCTTTTTATGGGGAAGGAGCGGGGCCGCCTTGTTTATTCCCCAATATGAATGCGCCTCTATAGGCGTGAGACAGTTTGCAGCCTTTTTGGCACGCTTCCCATGTCGCGCGCTCCGTGCGCGTAGTGGGGGGCACAGTAAAACGAGATATTTACGAGCAGTTAATTCCCTGCCACACGTGCCCGTGCACTGTTTGGGCCTAGCCCAACAACGCCTCTCACTCGTGTATGGCCTAGGCCCGGGGGCTCCTGTCGGTGTACTAAGTATTGGGCCACTAGTACCCCGTACTTGTGCACGGGCAGTTGTAGCCATCCTTGCGGCAAGGCTTGCCGAGATCAGCTCGAGGTCGATTCAAGCCATCAAGGAAATCATCAAGTCAGAGATCTAAGGATCAGCAGATAAGCAAAGCTGGGATCCGAAGGCCAGCTCCCCCGGCAAGATCCTTGCCGGGATGGCCTGTGGAGCCCGGCAAGGCCTGGCGCCCGGCAAGGATCGGCGCCTGGCGAGATTCTGCCACTGTGCCACCGCTTCGGCACAGTAACAAAACCTGACATTTTGGGTCCTTCCCTGGATGCGTGGCAATGCGCCAGTGGAGGAGAGCTTAAGCGGTGCTGATGGGATGGCCCCTTTTTCCATCCCCAAGAAAGTGAGGACACCTAAACGGACACCTCACGGTGCATTAAATGCGCTTGTCCTAATCCGTCAGGGGTTAGGTATGATACCCTGTAGCTACTTTACACCTCAATGTATGTACATTTTGCCACTGTGGAGACCCCTTTGAGCATATAAAAGGAGGCCCAAGGCAACTGCTACAGAGGAGGGGAACTTCCGGCCCATTCTGCATGCGTAGCTGCTCTTGGAACGTACTGTTCATTGCGAGCGCTCCTGAAGGCTGGGCTCAAGAACATCAATAAGAACACAAAGCAGGAGTAGGGTTTTACGCTGATCAGCGGCCCGAACCTGGGTAAAAACTTCCCGCGTCGATCACTGGTTCTGCTCTTTGCGTATACCTCTCCCCCCGCCGAATCGTAAAGGGGTCTCTCGGGATCCCATAGGTGTCGGACCCCGACATCTTTGGCGCGCCAGGTAGGGGGATTGAAGGTTGCGTGAACCTGGGTAAAAACTTCCCGCGTCGATCACTGGTTCTGCTCTTTGCGTATACCTCTCCCCCCGCCGAATCGTAAAGGGGTCTCTCGGGATCCCATAGGTGTCGGACCCCGACATCTTTCCACGGCTCTTGTGGTTTAGGCGCGACTAGCGTCAGCGGAGAGGAAAGGTATTTCTTCAAATCTTGCAGCGCTGCCTCCGCTTCCGGAGTCCATTTCATTGGACCTGCCTTCTTCAAAATTTTGAAGAAGGGCAGGGCGCGCTCAGCAGATTTGGAAATAAACCTGCTTAGAGCAGCAACACAGCCGGCAAGACGACGCACATCCTTGACGCGTCTCGGCGCTTCAATTTGCTCAATGGCTTTGATCTTGTCGGGGTTCGCTTCGATTCCCCGGCAAGATACAAAGAATCCGAGGAGCTTGCCGGAAGGAACTCCGAACACGCACTTCTCAGGATTGAGCTTCAAGTTGATCTTGCGCAAGTTTGCAAATGTTTCTTCCAAGTCTTGAATGAGCGTTGCTTTATCCTTGGTTTTGACCACTATATCATCCATATACGCCTCCATATTTCTATGAAGTTGTGGCTCAAAACCAATCTGGATTGCTCTGGCAAATGTAGAACCAGCACTTTTCAACCTGAAAGGCATTCGTATAAAACAATACGTACCACATGGGGTGAGAAAGGCGGTCTTCTCTTCATCTTCCTTTGCCATAAAAATCTGATGATACCCTGAATAGGCATCAAGGAAGGACAGGAGGTCACAACCAGCGGTGGCATCCACAATCTGGTCGATGCGCGGCAAGGGAAAAGGATCTTTTGGACAAGCTTTATTGATATCTGTATAATCGATACAAAGCCTCCATTTCCCATTCGCTTTCCGCACTACAACCGGATTGGCCAACCAGGTTGGGTGAAGCACTCCTTTGACCAGTCCTGCCGCCTCCAGCTTTTTAATCTCTTCGGCAATGAATTCTAGCCGCTCCAAGGCCTGCTTCCTCACCCTTTGCTTGACGGGCCGCGCATGAGGACAGACAGCAAGGTGGTGCTCAATTACCTTAATGGGAACACCGGGGATGTCAGACGGTTGCCATGCAAACACGTCGACATTCGCCCGCAGGAAAGCAACGAGCGCGCTTTCCTATTTGTCATCTAGGGTGGAACTTATGGTGAAAGTTCCCCCCGTTCCGTCCTCTCTGACAGGCACCTTCTTAGTTTCCGGCGGAGCGGCCTTGGACTTCTTGTTCTTGCCGGTGGAACAATCTGGTACGTCCTCGACGGAAGCGCAGCACTCCGAGGAGGTGCGCTTGCCGGAGTTCGCGCCAAGGTTCCTGCCGGTCTTCTTCTTCCCCCCAGGAGTTCCAGCGGTAAGAGCAGATGCCTTGATGGCAGGTGCTGCAACTGCTTCCCGGTAAAGTTGATCGGCACAGATGAGCGCATCCTTCTTATCGGAATGGATAGTGATGACGCTCAACGGCCCGGGCATCTTCAAAACATTGTATGTGTAGTGTGATGCCGCCATAAACTTAGCCAGCGCTGGCCGACCAAGGATCCCATTGTATGACATGGGGATCTTGGCGACATCAAACACCACCTTCTCGGTCCTGAAGTTAAGCTCGCTGCCAAATGTTACTGGCAGCGTGATCTTGCCCTTAGGCTGGGTTCTTCCCGGATTGACCCCTTGAAACGTACCCGTTTCCTCGAGGTCTTCGTCGGGAATCTGAAGCTTTGTGATCACATCCGGTGAGATTAAGTTTAGGCCGGCCCCGCCGTCAACTAACATCTTCGTCACCTTGAGGTTGCGAATTGTTGGTGAGACCAACAATGGCAAACACCCGACCGCAGTTGTGCGATCAGGGTGATCCTCGGCGTCAAAGATGATAGGCGTGCTGGACCACTTCAGGGGCCTACACGCATCGGGGGATGGCTCTGCCGCATTAACCTCCCGCATCCACTGTTTAAGTTGGCGGTGGGAAGAATGCAGGGAGGCACCCCCATCAATGCACATAGCCTCCGTAGCCTTCTGGAATTCCTGCTCACTGGATTCATCATCTTCCTCATCATCGTCTCCTTCTTTATCTCGGCCCCGAGGGGGCCGATCCTTCTGCTGCTTGGCCTTGCCGCGGCGACCCCCTTGGCCACCGCGTTTCTTGCCGGACCCCTCAGCACCATCTTGGGCCTTCTCCTTGTCTCGCCTCTTGTATTCGGCCCTCTGCTTCTCGGCAAGCTGCTCAACTTGCCGGCAGTTCTGGAGATCGTGGCCCTTGGTGCGATGGATCTTGCAATACTGCTTGCCGGAGTTCTCCGACTTGTCGGCAGCCGCCAAGGCCTGACAGGAAGGGCACCCGGCAAGATCCTTGTCGGGGTCGCTAACCTTGGCCTTCTTGGCGGCGCCGGGGTTGTCGGATTCCTCGACAGCAAGCACGGCCTTGCCTCCGCGCTTCCTGTTTCGCCGCCGGCCTTTCCTTGACGGGGCCGCGGCGTCTTCATCTTCGGAGTCGCCTGCTGCGCCAACAGCCTCACCAGGGAGTTTCCTCCCCTCTTCAGCTCGAGCGCACTTGTCAGCCAGAGCGTAAAGCTCGGCAATACTCTGGACTTTGTTCATTGCCAGCTCTTCCCGCATTCTGCGGTTACGCATGTTCTGGTGGAACACGCTAATAACAGCGACAGGATGAACGTCGGGAATGTTGTACTGCACTCGGCTGAACCTCTGCATAAACTTGCGTAGAGACTCGCCCTCCTTCTGAGGGATGATGTGCAAATCGCTCTCTTGGCCAGGAGCTTGATGGCCTCCAACGAAGGCGCCAACAAACTGATGGCACAGATCTGACCAGGAAGAAATGGAATTCTCCAGCAGATGCATCAACCACGACCTGACGTTGGGCTTGAGCACCAACGGGAAGTAGTTGGCAAGTATCTTGTCATCTCGGCCCCCGGCAGCCTGCACCGCAATGGTGTAGATGCTCAGGAACTCCGAGGGATGGGTCTTTCCGTCATACTTCTCCGGAACCTCTGGCTTAAAGGTTCAGGAATTGGGCCACCGGACTTGCCGCAGCTCACGGGTAAACGCCGGGGTCCCTACCTCATAAGGCAGGTCTCCTACGTCCCCTGGTGCAGGCTCGTCAACAGCCGGCCCCGCGCGCTTATCAGACTGATAGCGCGCTTCCCGTCGCCGCTCGATGGTTGTTCGAGCGTCCTCTTTGCCTCGTTCCTGGAGAACTAGACGCTGATCACGGCGCATCCGTGGATCGGACGACGCCGTGGAAACTTCTTCATGGCGGTCGACTTGCTGAGTTGTAGTTGCACCACCTCCGGTTTTCTCTGCATCGGCTCGCGCCGGATCGATGGGCCTCCGCTGCGAGGGCCCTGCCTCTTGCGGTCCATCCTTGTTGGCGAAGCCGATAAGGCTCTGGATAGTAGCTCGCCACTCCTCCATCTTCTCCGGGGCGGGAGGAAAATCGAGGAGCAGCTGTGCACGTGCCAAGGCTTCCGCTGGCGTAGGTGGCGGCGACAAGTGCGAGGTACGTGAGGTGCTCTGACTCCTAACCAAGTTAGAAGGAGCACCACCACGGTCACGCGACCGCGTGCCACCTCCGCCGGCAGCTCGGTGTGCATGCTGGTCCCGCGCATCTTGGGATCTATGCGCAGAAACCTTTTTATGGGGGCGCCCTGAACCACCAGCGCCATGACGTCGCTCATCATGCACGACCTGGGTAGGTCGCGAGGCTTGTGCTGGCGCTGGGGCTCCAGCAGGCGTCCTTCGATCCCTAGAGTTAGTTGTGCCTGATCTACTGCTCGGCGCCCTAGTTTCTTCATCATCCTCATCATCATGCCGCCCAAGAAGAAGAGCGCTGCGACAGCGCAACCGTCCACATCCGTTTTGCCTACACCTTCGCGTACAGGCGACGGTGTGGTTGCAGAAGGAAGAGGACTAGAACCCCCGCGGCGTTCTGGTGACCCAAGCCAAGCGAGCGGTATCGTTCGCAGTGGCAGTGGTAACCTGCGCGCCAAAGATGTCGGGGTCCGACACCTATGGGATCCCGAGAGACCCCTTTACGATTCGGTGGGGGGAGAGGTATACGCAAAGAGCAGAACCAGTGATCGACGCGGGAAGTTTTTACCCAGTTCGGGCCGCTGGTCAGCGTAAAACCCTACTCCTGCTTTGTGTTCTTATTGATGTTCTTGAGCCCAGCCTTCAGGAGCGCTCGCAATGAACAGTACGTTCCAAGAGCAGCTACGCATGCAGAATGGGCCGGAAGTTCCCCTCCTCTGTAGCAGTTGCCTTGGGCCTCCTCTTATATGCTCAAAGGGGTCTCCACAGTGGCAAAATGTACATACATTGAGGTGTAAAGTAGCTACAGGGTATCATACCTAACCCCTGACGGATTAGGACAAACGCATTTAATGCACCGTGAGGTGTCCGTTTAGGTGTCCTCACTTTCTTGGGGATGGAAAAAGGGGCCATCCCATCAGCACCGCTTAAGCTCTCCTCCACTGGTGCGTTGCCACGCATCCAGGGAAGGACCCAGAATGTCAGGTTTTGTTACTGTGCCGAAGCGGTGGCACAGTGGCAGAATCTCGCCAGGCGCCGATCCTTGCCGGGCTCCAAGCCTTGCCGCACTCAAGTTGCCTGTGGAACCAGGGACTTTTGTGCTCCAATTGACTCAACCATCCGTGGCGCCATCGATGCGGCAAGAAAAGAGAAGGAAGTTGAACTCTGGCCAGTACTTCCCGGCAGAGCTCCCCGGAGCCGTCGGCAAGGAAGTTGCCGGGATCGACACGCCTGCCGGGGAACAACAGGCTCCGACAGGGCCTCAGGCCCTCGTTGTCGAGACAAACGTTCCCCCGGCAGAGGAGATGCCTTTAGTCCTAGTTGTCGAGCCTCAGGCTCCAGCATGGGCGCAGCACATTGTCCATTTCCTTCAGACAGGTGAACTCCCTGAGGAACAAGAAGAAGCGGAGAGAGTAGCCCATCGATCTGTTATGTACAAGTTCGTCGATGACGTCCTGTACAGAAAGAGACCAAACGGTGTGAAATTGAAGTGCATTTCTCGGGAGGATGGACTACAGCTGTTGGCAGAGATTCATGGGGGCATATGTGGTTCCCACATAGGGTCAAGAGCGCTTGCCGGGAAAGCATTCCGGCAAGGGTTCTTTTGGCCTACCGCCCTCCAGGATGCGACTGCACTAGTAACCAAGTGTGAAGCGTGCCAGTTTCATTCGAAGAAATTACATCAGCCAGCTCAAGCTCTTCAAAGAATCCCTCTCTCCTGGCCATTTTCGGTCTGGGGGCTCGACATACTGGGCCCCTTCCCCCGTGCTACCGGGGGCTTTGAGTACTTGTACGTTGCTATCGACAAGTTCACAAAGTGGCCGGAGGTGGAAGCAGTGAGGAAGGTGACAGCACAGTCGGCTGTCAAGTTCTTCAAAGGAATTGTTTGCCGTTTCGGCGCCTCGCGAGATTCTGCCACTGTGCCACCGCTTCGGCACAGTAACAAAACCTGACATTCTGGGTCCTTCCCTGGATGCGTGGCACCGCGCCAGTGGAGGAGAGCTTAAGCGGTGCTGATGGGATGGCCCCTTTTTCCATCCCCAAGAAAGTGAGGACACCTAAACGGGCACCTCACGGTGCATTAAATGCGCTTGTCCTAATCCGTCAGGGGTTAGGTATGATACCCTGTAGCTACTTTACACCTCAATGTATGTACATTTTGCCACTGTGGAGACCCCTTTGAGCATATAAGAGGAGGCCCAAGGCAACTGCTACAGAGGAGGGGAACTTCCGGCCCATTCTGCATGCGTAGCTGCTCTTGGAACGTACTGTTCATTGCGAGCGCTCCTGAAGGCTGGGCTCAAGAACATCAATAAGAACACAAAGCAGGAGTAGGGTTTTACGCTGACCAGCGGCCCGAACTGGGTAAAAACTTCCCGCGTCGATCACTGGTTCTGCTCTTTGCGTATACCTCTCCCCCCGCCGAATCGTAAAGGGGTCTCTCGGGATCCCATAGGTGTCGGACCCCGACATCTTTGGCGCGCCAGGTCTTGCCGGGCGCCAAGCCTTGCCGGGCTCCACAGGCCATCCCGGCAAGGATCTTGCCGGGGGAGCTGGCCTTCGGATCCCAGCTTTGCTTATCTGCTGATCCTTAGATCTCTGACTTGATGATTTCCTTGATGGCTTGAATCGACCTCGAGCTGATCCCGGCAAGCCTTGCCGCAAGGATGGCTACAACTGCCCGTGCACAAGTACGGGGTACTAGTGGCCCAATACTTAGTACACCGACACGCACCAAGCATATTGCCACCAGACATCATTTCATTCACGATCATGTTGCTCGAGGGGATATTGTTATCAGTCATGTCAACACTGAAGATAATCTTGCTGATATATTCACCAAGCCTCTCAATGAGAAAAGATTCTGTGTGTTACTGTGTGAGCTAAATATCCTAGATTTCGCAAACGTGCGGTAAGCTAGACTCGGAACCCATACCAACACTTCCACATCTTAGAAGGAATGGGTGCACAACACTCGAAGAGTCTGAAAATTTCGACAAAGTGAAATTTTCTTTCTAAAAATGAATACATTAACAAAGAACTAGACTAACCAGGTGCCCCGATAATTGTGTGATGCTCGGGGTCATACAGTTCTTATACTGTGGGTCATGCCACCACAATTTTCCTTCATTGAGTTGCCTTTCGGTTGAAGGATTTTGTGTTAGTCTGAATGATTTCACTCAAAGCTTTTCTCTCGGGTGTTTGTGTTTCTTTCTCTGAGTGAAATCCCTAGGACCCTATTTTTCCCTCTATTCTATCTCTCCCAATCTATGTTGTTTTGTTATGAATGCTCAATTTCATCTGGTACCGAAACTTTATCTGGTGTCCTTGACCATGTTAAAGGTTTGTTCCGAACTTAATTCGATTTGGCGAAAGCCGTCCAAAATTTGGGGTTTCCCGCCCAAGTCAGAACCACGATCTTTGATGACGGTTGCCACGTGATGTTCTACAGCTGCCATTCTTCCTGAACCGTTGAATCGCAAAAGTCCCTTCATGGTAGCCGTCCGATCTAATTCACCCGATGCGGTTATTTCTCCTCGCATATATAAACCGCATCGCCACCGCTCCCTCATTCACCTCTCTCGTTCGCCTCCGTCACTTTCCGAAGCCCTACCACACTGCTCCTTCTTCAGCTCGACGCCGTCGATCTTATTCGCCGCTTCGTTGCTGGAAAGAGGTCGCCGGAGTCATCCCTCGTCGCCGCGGATCATCCTCCTCCCCGCGCCACCATAGCTGCTGCACATCACCGAGTTAGGGTATGTCTAGTGCGAACTTGTCTTCCATCCATTCCGTTCGAGTTCTTCCATGGTAGAAATCTCATGTATTTACCGCATTTATCAGATCTGTTACTGCTATGTAACTTGTACGGATGTGGTTTGTAGATGTCCCTCGCATCCAAAAAAATCAGATCTAGGGTTTGTGTTATGTCTCGCATGAATGGAATGCTTAGCACATTGACTAGTATTCTAACATATAAGGTGGCTGGGCGACCCACCCTCAGGAGGCTCCCCCGATTTTCTTTAATTTCGGTCGTCGGATCTTGGTCAATCTGGTCTTCTAGCTATTCAGAGACGTTGGATCTATGGTTCTCGTTTTTACCACACTGTTATTTTTGCGAGGACAATGACTGGTGGGCTCGGTCTGTGCTGCCATTGGCTGTGTCAAGCGTTTTAGGGTGTGTGGATGCCCTCTCCTCATGCGCCGCGTGCGCATCGCGCCATTTGCGGAGAGCGTGTAACAGCCTGTGGATGGGTTCTTTTGCTGCATGCGCGTATGTTTCTTTCGCTGTGGGTGGGCTTTGTTTAGGTCTGGTCCCACTTGTCTGTCACTTACCTTCTTTTTCTGCATGTGGTTTTACGTTTGAGGCGAGAAGGGTTGGGCTGACCAATGCATGCATGTGCGTACCGGGGCCCTGGCTGACTCCGTCTCGTCCGCGCGACGTGCGTCGTCTGCAGTGGTTGGGAGGAGGTGGACTCATTCATGCACACCCTCCGCTACCTTTCTGCACTATGACTGGTGGGCGTAGTTGGGTACTGGTCCCACGCATATGTGCCTTACCTTAGTTCCCGTTCGTGTGAGAGATCCATGGACCTATGTCTCGCATGTGGATGGTTAGAGGAGTAAGAGGGGTGAACTGATGCATACGCACCCACACAGCGCACCATGACGGGTGGGCCCTGTTGGCTGCTTGTCCACATGTCAGTGGGTGGGCTTATTTTCATCCTGTGAGTTTTCTTCCGTCCGTGCATTTATGTCTCGTCCGCGTCTTGTCTGGGGTTTTGAACAAGGGAGAGAGAGAGAAGATGTGATGCCGCGTACATACCCGCCGTTGTGTTTCCGCACTATGACCAGTGGGCCAAGTTGGATGGTGGTCCTACATGTGCGTGGGTTGGCTTGTTTATGTCTGTGTCGTTGTGTTTCGTCAGGGGTAGGAGAGAGCTGGGTCGTGCGCACTGGGGCCATGCTGAGTCTTGTTGCTGGGCGTGGGCGTTCGCTTTTGCTGCAGGCCTGCAGCGCAGAATGTGCAAAAGGTCCCGAGACCCGCGCCCTCTCTAGTCCCTCCTCCCCTCTCCTCCTTGTTTCTTTCTCCTCGTGAGCGGCCAATCCACCTTCTCGCGGACTGAGATCCAGTGCCTTTATCAAGTGAAGTCACGCTGCAACTTTACCCTTCTAATCTCCATCCAATCCACATCCTACGGTCCAGATCACACAAGGGGAAAGGCTCTCAACACTTAGCAGTTTTCAGCATAGCAGCAAACATCAATACAAACTAGCTGCAAACAACGATGCAGTGGCACTTGAACTCAGTTTTATTTGAACAGATTGAAACCCAAAAAATAAAGAACTGCAGATACTCATGAGCAGACTATAAAACAAAATTTGGTCTGGTTATACAGTAGTGCATTATGCAATCAAAGAGGAATAAATCAATTGCAGTTGACACTAAATCCAGTAGAACCTGATATTAAAAGGCTGCAGCGCATAATGTCCGAATGCTACAGCAATAAGTGTCAATGTTGAGTAATCATCTACACAAAAGCAGGCCATTTCACTTATACATTTAGGCCAAAAGAGACTATCGTAACCCCCCAAAATACTGTTGTTAGCACTGTCCAAAATACTACCTAACAACTTTGAAGATACTAGATCATATCATCATAAAGATATGATCATCAACTCGTGAAGTTGTCAAGAGCTCGGTAAAGCTGTCAACTGCATCATATTCTTGACGCTTCTCACTATTTTCTTTCACCTGCACTTGCACTTCAGGTTGCAGACTATTGCCATTGTTCTCCACTTGCACTTGAGGCTGCGCACTATTTTTTTTCTTTTGTTGTTGTTGTTGCCAATAAAAATGAAAACTTATTTTGTTAGTACAGGAATGAATAACAAGTCATATTACATACATACTACACCTTAGCTTTGCTCCTTTTTTTGTCGTTGCCGCTGATTTAGTTGGCTTTCGTCCCTTGCTTAACTTCTCAAACCAAGTTGGCTTTCTCCTCAAATTTTTAGATGAAACCTCCTTTTTCTTCAGTCGTGCAGAACTAAGCAAGTCATTGGCTTGTTGCACATTTGGATCAACATTTTCTTGGTCATTGAAACATGCATCAGTAGCACCGGTGGCTGATGCATTGAGTTTATCCTCTAGTTGTGGCCAAAGACAAGCAAGTGCATCTTCTAGCATCAAACGACATTCGAGAGAGTTGGCTATTTTATATGTCATATCATGAAATTTATGAGACATATCTTTGTACCAAAGTTGAGCTTCCAATTTTGGATTTTCTACCACTTTCCTTCCTTGCCTGTCATGTATACTTCCATTGCGTGCTTCTCTAGTCCATCTCTTTAGGAGATAATGTGTTGGCAATGTCTTTACATTCATCAAATCAAGAACTTTCAAACTATGCCCACACAATATTCCAGCCTTATTGAACATTTGACAACTACATGAAGCGGTTTGGTTCAACGGATCACCAATCACTATGCGCTCCTCCTCCTCATAAGTCAAATCACCATGCAACCTCCCAATAGCAACAGCAAATTGGTTATTTTCCTCCAACACTCTAGTGCAAGCAGCCATGGATCTTTCATATTCACTTTGGAAAGCTTCAAAAATAGTTGGAGTGTACACTTTGCTTGCTTGCACCAACATGGGTGTGCACATCTTGATTCTTGGCAATTTTTTTCTTGCCTCATATTCAGATTCCAATTCCTTTCTCCTTTTTACTTCAACCGTTCTCTCAAAATGCTTCAAGAATCGGACAATATGGAAATCAGATTTCAAATGGTTCTTCAATGCATTGTTGAAACTCTCACTTAGTTGTGTACTTCTCACTCCCAAACTGAAGACATCTCTCATATAACATTCAGCCCATTTTTCTTTCACCTTGTAGATGCTATCTAACCAAGTTTGCTTATGCACTTTATGTCTCATGTTGTCGAATGCTTCTTGAAATGCTGCCTTGTCCTCATAGCTGTACATACAAGCACTAAAATCGGAGAGAATATGAGATTCCTCCTCCCCTTCATCTTCCTCTTCCACCTCCCCTTCATCTTTCTCATCATCCTTGACTAGAGATAAATGTTTGACAGCATTCATCATAATGTGAAAGGTGCACAGCCCGTGATATGATTCCGTGAATACTTTCTCTATAGCTTTTCCCATTGCTACATCTTGATCCGTATAAATAGTTCTAGGTTGTCGTCCATTATGTGCAGCTAGAAAAGTCTCAAATAGCCATATAAATGAGTCCTTCGTTTCATCAAACAGCAAGGCAGCACCAAAAATAGTGGTTTCTCTGAACTGATTGAGCCCAAGAAAAACACCAAATGGCCTATACTCTTTATTTGTGCCAAAAGTAGTGTCAAAAGTGACAGCATCACCAAAATGTGCATAGTCAAGGATTATTTTAGCATCAGCCCAGAATATGTTGGTTATATCCTCCTCACAATCCAACTATAGTGCATATTGGAATGATGGATTGTCAGCAATTTTTTCATGAAAATATTTCAACATACTTCCAGCTTGTCCAAAAGCCAACTCCCTCTGTCGCTTGGTTCGCAAATGATTTTTTTGATCATGGCAAGTATATCCAAGGTTAATCGGTCCACCAACTTGACGAGAAGCAAACTCATGTGCAGCTTGTGGCATAATGCCGGAATCATCAGCGGTTTCAATTTCAAAAGCTTGTCGTTCTGAAATCTTTCTTTGGGATATCATCAAGTGGCGGGTTTGTGGCAATTGAAGCAAGTGGTTGTGTTCAAGCACAACCTCAGTTACTTCATAATTTCCGGCCTCTCGATCCAATTGGAAACACATACGAGCTTGGCAATTGGTTCTTGTTTCAGCTCTAAAACGCTTTGGCGCTGTCTCAGTTAGCCCTTTTCTTCGATGACCCTTGTTGGAACAAACAAATCTGCATGAACCAACCTGACCATCAAGTCTGCTTTTGTTTGCGTATCTCCTTCTCACATCAAAGCCGGTGTGACCCCCATATGCATTCCAAAATGCCCAAGCCTCATCTACACTTCTGAACCTTATACCAACTTGAGGTATTCCCTTACCAATTTCTGCCATCCCACAACACTGAAAATTGTGAGGCACGACAGAGTTCTCAATTTTCAGAGCAGAGCACTCATGCTGATTTCAGTTACTCACACCTGGAAAAAGTTCAGTTAGTGACAATATTTGTATGCTAAAAAGTTCAGTTAAAAATTACTCAAATAAGTAAAATAAATCTGAACCAAAAAACAAAATGCATTAGAGCTTAATTCCATGCATTAGACCTGCTCTTTCGGTCTCAATGACACACAGCCAATTGCACATGCTAACACACAGCCGATGGAAATTAGCAGTATATGGAACAAATATGTACTAGGGCAAAGACGAATCAGATCTGCAATTTCTGCAGCGATTTCTGCATGGATTTCTGCAGCGATGGACCTGTAAATTACCTCTTCTGCAGCGATGAACCTTGTCCTCCGCCGCGGCCGGCCCTCCTCTCCCGCAGCGACGGCACGGCCCGCCCCTCCTCTCCTCCGGCGACGGCCGCCCCTCCTCTCCCGCAACGACGGCGCGGCCCGCCCCTCCTCTCCTCCAGCGGCGGCCGCCCCTCCTCTCCCCAGCGACGGACACGCCTGCCCCTCCTCTCCCCAGCAACGGCGCGCCCGCCCCTCCTCTCCCCAGCGACGGCGCGCCCGCCCCTCCTCTTCTCCGACGGCGGCTGCCCCTCCTCTCCCCGAGCGACGGTGACGCGATCTGCCCCTCCTCTCCTCCTCCGGCGGCGGCGTGACCTGCCCCTCCTCTCCTCCGGCGGCGCGGGAGTGTTCCGGACGTGACGCTATAGCCCGCGAACCCCCAATTTCCTGCCCGCCCTCGCCCAAACTGATAACTGCTGAAGTTTTTGCCTATGTCTAACGTACACCGTTGGATATGTTTTGGATGGAGATTGAAAGGCTAAAGTTGCAGCGTGACTTCACTTGATAAAGGCACTGGATCTCAGTCCCCTTCTCGCTGCTTCGTCTCCTCCACGGCTCCACCGCCTTGTCTCCGGCCGCCGGCCTCCCAGCAGCCCCACCTCACAGCAATGTTTCCCGAGGAGCAACTCGAACGAGGCCGGTAGAGGGAAGGAGCGGACTGAGGCCTCGCACGCTGGCTCGTCATCGGCTTCGACATGTTCTGGATCCACGCCGCCGCGTGCGATAGTTTCCGATCAGCGCAGGTTGTCGCTGCGGGATAGCAGGAGCGGCGGGTTCTTCACATCGGGGGCTGATGAGCAGGGGAAGGTCAGGAGGCTGACAGGGCGTGCTAACGAGCAGCGAGGCCGACGGTGGGGTAGCAGCTTCCCGGAGCTCCAGGCTGCGCACGCGTGGGGTAGAGGAGGGGCCAATGACGAGGGCAAAGAGCAGCGGGGGCAGAGCGCAGGCGGTGCTCGTGATAGGGTTGACCTGCAGGGGAGGAGGGAGTCTGGCGACAGGGGGAAGGAGTAGGAGGCCAAGCAGCAGGGGGAAGGTATGTATTTATTTACTTTTAGGGATCTTGATTATTTTGTAACATGTATCCCAATTTCAGGGATAGTCCTGTTGTGCTTTGTTTTTATATAATCTATTCCAAGTTTTTAACTGACGATTGTTATTTTCTACTATTTTGGTTGATGATAGATTAAGAAGGATAAATTTACAAAGCTCATGGTTCTTCCAATATACCCTCAGCACTTCATACCAACAAGCGGGTCTAGCATTGGCATTATCCAAAATGTTGTTAAGTAGTCTTCTTATTTGAAATCTCATCTTTCAAACTATGTAGAGCCTTAAAGTTCTGATACGGGATGGACATCTGTGTAGGGAAGATCCATATTTTTCTGGTTTGCTAATTTCCGTTGTTGAATCATGGTACTAACGAGATGCATGTGAAATCAATGGTTTCTCAAATCCCAAAGAGGTCCGTACATCCCCTTCCGTTGTTGAATCATGGTTCTCATGAGATGGATGCGAACTGGAATGGTGCAAACTGAGGTGCATTCTATTTCATTCTTAGTCCTATCATCTTTATCTAAAAGTAATATACCCAGTGCTAGCATAACTTGAAAAGGCCAGTGTCCTGCTCTGTAGCCGATCTTCAGTTGTTCTATCACATGTGCCTATTCGACATCAACTTGTTTTCTGTATATATGTCTTGCCATGTATCCTTGGGTGCTTATATAAAGTTTGTATGTAATTACATTATGAAGCTTGACAGATCATTCGGAAGAATAATTCTGCAAAACAATTATTAGTCCTGACCACTTTTGTATTTTAAGTTGTACCGTTCATAACATATCATTTGGAACGGATGGAATACATGTCTCCGTTGACTTGATTGATTTGCTTGTCAGATAAGTAGCACCGAGAACAGATCAGTGCCCCATGTGGCTCTAAGGGCTCCAATAGATGCAGTCATAAACAGTGACGGGGTGAACGTGGTCCCTGAAGTTTGGGCCGTTAAAGATAAAATCAAGCAGTTTTCAGAAACTTTTAGGAGTGGCTTATGGGTAAATTTTGAAACGCACATTTCTTAACTTGTCAAATGTGGTAGAAACAATTAAGATTTAATCACCGCTACTTCCTGAAATGCAGCTTGGGGCAACTGGGAAACCATTGACAAGTGTGGACTCAGTTGGAATTGGTGCTAGCTTTCTTGGACCTCTGTTTGTGCATGCAGCTCTCCAGACAGGTAAACAGTTATTTTGTCCACTCTTTCTCTAGGTTTTCTAAACTGAGATTATATTTACTGTCAGGTTTTGATCTGATATGTCGTGAAAATGTTACTAATTTTTAGACCTGGAAGCAGCAGAGTCTGCCAAAGGCCGACAACTGCGATTCTAAGTGTGTACTTGGGGCATGTTTATGTATTTCTTTTGCTGGCACCTGTTACATGTTGTGCTGTCACTTTCTATAGATACTCAAAAATATTAAATATGATCGAGTAGTGGCTTCCTTTCTGACTTTTTGCACCATTCATGTAACCCTAACCAGGAATACTTTCATTATTGGAGTCTTTCATCTGTATATATAACTGTATATTGATGCAAGGTGGGAGAAGAAGCAGCTGACTGGCCTTTATTGTGTTTCGTTATAGTCCTCTCCTATTTAATGGTAGATATAATGTATAGGTTAAAGCCTGTGATGGTTTATCATACTAGATGACCCGTTGCGCCGATGGCGCAAGGGGTGAGAGCAAGGCAAGTATTGAAAGAGTGAACATAAATATATTTAGGGACAGATTGGAACACATGGATTATTCATGATACATAGTGTTCTAAGAAGCTTACGATGGAATATTTACAATGCTATTAGGAAGGAAGATAGATAGGCAGAGATACATCTTATAGGCATTATGAAGTGATGGGCATTAGCCAGTGTGATTGGTGGATGTTTCATCGGCGCTGAAGACTTGTTCAGGCAATTGTTCATAGTGGTTGCAATTGAATGTTTTCATTGTTCATAGCAGAAATTCCTTCAACATCATCATCCAGGCTCCAATAGTACTTGTTTGTCTATTGGAGATCATAATCTGATTGTGTGGCTGTATCACTGAGACGATCAACAACATATCTTACTTGCGACAAAATATGATTCAGATCATTGTCTTTGGATGTTGATCCGGCTGTGAAGTTGCTATCTAGTTGCTATCTATTATACAGTAAAGTTCCTTTGCTGCCATGTGATCTCCACCGAGGCTATGGCACCAGCTGTTGCTAAAATAGTCTATTAGGTTGTGTTTTTCTTTCTGCTAATGCTCAAGAGATTCACACTTTTACTGGAGCAGCTACATCTTGTCGTAGTTTATGTCCTGCAGCACTTCACTGTGGATGCTTTTCATGTACTTGAGAGCTTCGTTTGCTAGTTGGTCTTCAGCATCTTCTAGTTTGTTGGATACATGGATTGATATTGATTGTCTTGGAAGATTTGTTGTCCAGTTGATGCTTGGAGGGATAGAAGTGAATAGTTGCGTCAAGACCAATTGCTCGTGCCTTCTGTGTTGAGTACACTGCATTTGGGAGGCCTAGCTGCTGCATCATAGCATCGAAAAGCACTTTTGTTGGGATACTGATTTTTTTCCATCACGGTAGGCTGATGACAAAGAAGAAGACAGTATGAGTAATCGTATATGCATCACGTGAGAAGATAATAAAATGATTCAGAACAGCAGGGGTCTGGCTTTGTTGTAAGTGATGCTGTTCATTACTAAGAATTGTTTTTGTCTTTCATGGCGTAGCATTAACACAATCAAATTATGGAAGTGGACATGAAGGTAACCATGTTTCTGCCTGATTTTGATGATGCAGCTGGCATTCAAAGTCGAATGAAATCGTTTAGATGATGCAAATAGTACAATGACCTTACTTTGTCTAAGAAGCTAAATTTTGTGTTATCTTGACTGACGTAGGGCCTGATGCTGAGGCGCCGGATCTTGGCGTCCGTGTGGTGTTTGTCCACCAGCGAGAGACAGGACTGCTGCAGGTTTGTGTTCAACTCTATTAGGAAGATGAGCTCTAATTTCTCTCTTGGATCCCTCGTTGATTCTGTGCTCATGTGTATGGGTCTATCGACCACACCTATCATCTATGGTCCTAAAGTTTGACCCAGTAAGGTCATACGAGAGGTGGAGCAAGTGGATCAACGGTGTTTGACCCAGTAACGTTGGCCGGCCCTGTAAACAGTGGTTGGATTTTTTTTGCTTTAAACCTATTTGTCGTTGTATCTGTGCATTAAAAAAAAATAAAAAGAAACTTTTTTAGTATGATGTGCTTGTAATGCAGGTTCTGTGTTACAGGCTTTGTAACCTATCTTAAAATGTGTGTATTTTGTATTAGGTCTATCTCATGTATATGCATTATATCGGATTTATTATAATAAAAGAACTACAATAGACAAGCAAACACAGTCAATCTGTAGCCCACAAGTATTATCTTAAAAGATAATACCATGGATAATGTATTCCCCGTCAGCTTAAGTGATCCTCTTTCGTGGATATTTAGGTGCTGACCAAATATGGTTTAGAAAGAGAAATAAGTAGCAAAAAAAATAGTAGTAAGTAATACTTTTTCTCTTTGTGCAGACTTGCCTTTTTGCTGATGATCCTACGGTTGCTAGTGTGTGAAACTGTCTGTTTCTTTCCGTCTCTGGATCTGCCAGCACTAACACAGATAATGTCAGATTCTGAACCCGCATCATCTCTTCTTCTTTGGTAGTCCCTTGCTGCAAGAAAACAACAAGGCTGTTACAGTGGGCAACCTGTGGCCATTTTTAATGCCACGGGCAAGCTGTAGACACGGGAATAATCGGAGAGATTAATAAATAAACATGCTGAATTTAGCAGAAAATGTACAAACATAAGAAGACATATTCTGTAAGTACTTTTGTTTCTGCAATTGGCTTATTGTTCTTGTGAAGTTCTTCACTGTGTTTATCTAAACAGGCAGTTTTGATGGGGCATGAAAACATTGTAGATCCAATTAGGTATCCACGGGATTTTGTACACTATGACATTTAAAGAAACCATCTATATAACTCGATAAAAACATATTTGATCACCATTAATTTTCTCACTTCTTAGGACAAAAAATCACAAGAGAGGTGATTGTCTAACCTTTTCATTAAGAAGAAAATAAAATTAACAGGAGACAAAGGGTAGTATGGACCTGGGCGGCATTAGAGGCACCAGAGGACCTCTAATTCCTAACCATGCATTCCAAATAACTATATAAATGATACCCTGGCTTTTTACACTTTGTCGAGCAAGACTTGGCTTTTTACACCTTGTCGATCAGATTAAGTCTATAACAAAGCAAACAATAGATACATGAGGCCAGTGTTGCTTGCGGATATGTAAATGGAAGGTAAGCAGAACTTAACATTTACCTGTTCTGAACTGGATGGCCGCTGCTTATATTTTTTTCAAAGGGGTTGATGACCTTCTCCTGTGTAAGGCAAAAATCAAGCAATCAACAAGCCATAAAAAATTTGTAGCCTGCCACAATCACATGGTCAGCAACTGAAAAAACCATAAATTACCATCTAGACCCTTAGCTTTTGCAACATAGATTTATTATGTAAGAAATATAGATATGAAAATGATCTAAAAATATAGACTCGAACAAAATTTAGCAAAGAACTCACTTTAGAGTATCTAGTAATTACTAATGAAGTATATTAAAATGATAAAGAGATATAATCAATTAATCTCTGGTAGATGAGAAGCTGGAGTACATACCAACCTAAGTAAAGCAAACCTTGAAATCCAAATGTCGTAATAAAGCTAGTCGTTCATAACCGAAAGAAGCAATGGGCATATAGCATGCTCCTAGACGTCCCATAATGATTTTAGCACCCTTGTGCACATCTAAAATTTTAATGCATAGTGGCTTTGACTAATTGAATTGCAACTAGCTGCATTTGTTAAGCAACTTGACACAGACCTATGTCATCAAACTGCAACAGGAGTCTACCGCAAGTTCAAGTTGCTGAAGAATAAACTCCGAATCCACTGCTAATTCAGGAGTGAATTATCCATTCAAATTGTAGAAGTGTGTTGTGTTGGTTAGAAAAATCCAGTGGCATAAGGCATGCTTAATTTAACACAGCAAAAAACATGACACATTTAATTCAATCACAAACTTGAGCAAAACATCCAGAATCATGTATAACGATAGGGTAAAAATTAGTAGATGGAGAACCCTAGCACGAGATCATCCATTCAACTGATGGCAAAATCTAAAAACAAAATGTGCACATCCTACTGAGCATTTCATCAAACACCAACAGTGAATCCACTAAATGGGCAACTTACTTATTGTTACATATTTTATAAAATTTATTGTTAGATCAAAATGCCCTTTATCAAACTGGCCGGACCTCCTTCCTTGGACCCTGCGCAAGCAGGAGGTACATGCAATGGGATGCCCTTTATCAAACTGGCCACCTGCAGCCTTCAAATTTTGGCATATGCAATGTTCTAGATAGTAGTAGCTTTCAATACTCACTGGACATGACACCCTTCTGTTATTTGATTTCCCTTTTATTATTTGAATTGCTACTTGATTCCTTTGCATCCTTTACTAAAGTGATAGAACTAATGAAACACATGTTATCTCGATCCACCTCCGATAAGAATAAGGTACTGGACTTCACAGATGATTGGAGCTTGAAGCTAAATGTGTGAAAAAGAAGGTCCAGGACACATGAAACTGAACAGGACGCAAGAGAATGGCCATACCTCTGTTTCACAAGGATCCATATCTCTAGGCTCAACAAAACTCTTGTGTGGCAGCTCAGCTCTATTGTGACCTGCAAAAATGTTCTCAGTACTTGTTGTAGAGATCCATAAGTAGCAAAATCCACAGGCACTCCCCGTAAAAAAATCTTTGCAAGACACCTCTTTTTGTATGAAATGCACATGGGCAAAGATGTCACATATTATGCACATTTTCAAACATCCATCCCCATGCTTCCATGACGAAATCAGACATTTGAGTGGGGGAAATGGAATAAAGCTAGGCTTTCATGGGACGAGAATAGATCGGCTTGAGGAGGAGCTCACTTGTAATTTAGACCTATGAATACCTTTTTTCTGTTCCATCTTCTTGCACTGCATACTAATTCTTCAGTTCCAATTTGAACTATCCTATGAACACCTTTTTATCTATGTTGCATCTGCAAGAAAATATATGATAATAAAGTCAAACGATAGATTGTCGTCACAGAAGAAAATAAGACTAATCTCAGAAACTCATATGTGCAATATAAAATACCAATCAATTAGATCTTTGACATTGTTGAACAATTGTGCCTAGTCTTTTTTTCGGCATAGTAGTTAAAGAGACCTGATTATCATTGATCTGCACCTCTTACTCATCTACAATTTTGTTCATTTTTTTATTTATCATACATACTAAACTGTATCCAGTACATAGAAGCCACCAAAACCCAAAATTCAAAGGTAAAGAACTATTCATTTGAGCACAATACTTCCGAAGTCTAGCCAATTATTTAGATATTCTTTCCTTAATGGATATAATAGAGATAATCAGCCAAAAAGTAACACCTAACCTGTAGCTAACTTCTTGGTCTAACCCACCAATCATTCAAAACTGTACACACATGCAATTTGGATAATAGAAGTTGAGAAAGCAGTTACCTGTAGGTCGGCCGTGGGCTTTAAGGTTGCGGGACGCTAGCACTGAAAAAAGTAACAGAGAATTATGACTGTTATTAACAAGAAAAAAATTCCTTGCAGTCAAAGAACAATTCTCTCTAATACAGAGGTTACAATAGTACCTTGATAGAATAACAGAGAGGCGTAGTTTAAAGAAAACGCTGCAGAAATCTCAAGTTTAAGGACAACATGATATTAAAAATTAGAAAACAAATCACTTGGCTGATTGTAGTAACGCATAATACGAATTCCTGAACTGGTACATACAAGTACCCGCCAAGATCTCAACGTCAGCAGTTACTGTAATAACAATGCAGCGATTCTTTTCACAGAACTTGTCATTGTCCAAATGCAGCAGTAAAAGGTGCTGAGGAACGCAGCAAGACCCGACGGCCGAGCCGCCGAGGCGGGGGAGCGAGCGTGACGAACCAGCCGAAGTCGTTGCCTGGCGAGAAGATGCCGCCGGCTTCTGCCGCTGGAGGTCGCTCCGCACCAGCGCCCGGTAGTAGCCCCCGCTCCCGTGCGGCGGCCACTGCGCCCCATGGACCCCCGCCACCAGCCGCGCCTCATCGGAGCCCATCACTAAAACCACGGCGCCCCTGCTCGCCCATGGCCGCGACCTGCACCCAATCTGAAACCACCGCGCGCGGCAACCTCTCTCTTTCTCCCTCGCCCCCTTCCTCTTCTCTCTCCCTCTCATCTTCTCTCTCTCCTAGCCGCCGTCACCCTTTGGCTGCAGGTCGCTGGCCCCGCCAGGACGGACACGGGAGAGGACTCCGGCCGACCACGAGCTCCGCTGCGCCGCCATCAACATCGAGGAAAGGAGAGGAGGAGGCGGGGTCGCGGGGGAGGAGGAGGCGGCGGCGGCATGGAGAAGAGGAGGAGGTGGAGAGAGAGGAGATATTTACCTCGCAGCTGACGTGGACCCCTTTCCTCTCGATATTTCTCTCGCAGCGGACATGGGCTGCCCGCTTCGCTCTCGCTGCCCGCTTTTCCTCGTTGCCCGCTTTGCACTGTTCATAGCGATTCAGGGTTCATAGCGATTCAGGGCGACGTGGATGGCTTGGTTCTGCCTAGCTACCAGCTCATCCTTTATAAGTTAAATTTGCACTTTACGATGTTTGATGCACACATAGTTGAACCTCTTATTCCATGTAATATTTTGCCAAAGAAGAATTTCTTAACGTTTGTGTTTTTGCTCTTTTCAGATTTTAGCCTGGGTATATAAACATACATGCCACACATTGTATTCAATTTTCAGTGCAAGATTAAACTAGGGGATTAATTATTAATGATTGAATAACAAAATGTATAGATTTAGTATCATATCATTTATTTGTGACTGCATGATCTTAAATATTAATTGCACATCTCTGAAAATATTTTAGGCTCTTGCTCTTGGAAGACTGATGTGGTGTTGCTTTATAAATAAATGACATGCTAACTTACCGGCAGAGGTGCAAAAAATATATCATAATCTCAGGTTTAGGCATGCACATGGCCACTGATAACAACATAAGTAGGCACAGGTGCAGTATTGTGATTTCAGCAACAGAAAGATAAGTACAGTTAATTGTTCGGAAGGCTAACTGAACCATGGTACAAGTAACATTCATGTGTTAAGCTTCAGATAAGCCAATTTTTTTGTGATAAGCTTCTATGGAAATTACCTGGGGCTGGGAAGAAGCAAAGATGTAGCTATCCTGTGCTATGCATGCAGGTAATACTTGTGTATAGGTTGCCGCATCTGCTATCTGACACTCAGCCCCAGTTTTTATAACAATTAGAATTCGTGATCCTAATCCCGTAATCCGATTCATTGTATTACAGGATCCTTTGCATATTAGTCTCTCCTTACCGGCATCTAGTAAAAGTTGTGATCCAGGAGAAGAATGATGGTCTTATAGCTCTGGCTTCGCCCAGCTGACAGTCCTTCGTGCTCTCCTCTTGGTATAACATTCAGTGGTAGTGATAGCTTTGGGTGTGACTCTGCACCCTTTCATGTAATTGTGTTCCCCCAACGAACATGGTAGCAAGTATTTTGTGCTATTAAATTGAAACATCTTCGACAATGTTTTCTATTAAAGGGGATTAAACCATGGATATTTTTTCATCACACACATGGATTTAGCGTGCCTCTGCGCCATTTGGCGCAACGGGTCCACTAGTTTTCTTCGAACCTACTAGTTCGTTCTACACATTTCTTTCATTCGAAACATTTCTCAAAGTCTGCATCTAATTCTTCTTCAAAATGTTTTCATTCGCAAAAATCTTCGCTGTGAGCATTCGTAACCCTATCATCATTTTCCCTCACATCTATTCTTATTCACAGGTGTATGCAGTCAGTTGAGGATTCTGGTCGACCAGTGAGCATGGCCGATGGAGAAGATGTCATTTTGGGCACAGCAGATGAGTCCAAAGCTCCGAATGCAAAGGGCCCAACGGTAGGCCCAGCAACCAGCAAGAGAAAGAGAACTGAGGATAATGTTGATGAGCAAGAAGAAGATGCTCTGAAGAAGAAGAAGAAGGGTGGCAGACAACCATATGCAAACACAACTGAATACATCTCCCATGACCGCTATAACACCGTTCCCGGTGAAACAAAGCATCACAGAGATAAGCGTGTGCAATGGATTCGACGACACTGGGTGCGAAAATGGTTCAATTATGACCTCATTCATCCTCGGTTTGCTCAGAACTTTGCATTTCATCCACCATGGGGTGACTGCCGAGAAATTGGTCTCCTCAAACCAACTGATCCTCAGGAGAGACCACCGCCACCGCCAAATGCTCATGATTCTTCCCTTCGCACACCTGAATCTTATCCTGATGAGCTTGCTAAGCGTCAGAAGAATGCCATCAAGCAAGCAAAAAGGGAATAAAAGAAAAAGGCTCGTGAAGAGGAAAACCGTCGCCTTCTTTAAGAAGATGTGTTGAAGAAAAAGGCCGAAGGCAAATCTGAAGGTCGCTCTAAATGCAAGCATGACCCCAATTCTGCTGCATCTAAGCGAAAGAGTGCTCCAAAGAAAAGAGCAGTTGAATCAGGCAGAAGTGATTCTTCTAATAAAGATGATCCCCTGCTCACAAAAGATGAGGTCGATGCTACTCTCAGCGAGCAAGTGAATATCACCACTTCAGCGGTGCTGCCTGATCTTCGGGTCCCCATTGCACCGAAGAAAATCACTGCAAGAAAAACTCCACCGACAATTGTCACTATGCAGCAGCATGTGAATTTGACTCCTCATCCAGAAGCAATCGATCTAAAGGATTTGGTAGTTGATGCCCCTGTGGGTACTGCAAAGCCAGGTGAATGGATTCCCAAGCTTGAGCAGAAGAAAATCAAGGCGCCTACTACCGAGCAAAGTGCTCCTCAAGCTATTGTTCCGAAGGAAAAAGGCTGCTAAATTTGCTCCAACATTGATTCAGCCATTGGCTTCTAAGCCTCCTTCCGAGAAATTCGAGTGCAAACTGCTCCAACTGCTCAGTCAGATGCTCCTCACTACTACAATCATGTGTTCATCATGGAACAGCTTGATAAATTTGTGGACAATCCATTCGATGGTGAAGTGGCCTCTCTGCCTATTCCTCCTGAAGTCATTTCTCAGGCCACTACTGTTGTTGAAGAAATGAGAGATGATGCAGTTGAAATCAACACACTTTCTGCCGAACTGAATGAACTTGATGAACGAATGAAAATTGCTTCTTCAAAATTTGTCATTAAAGCTCTCGAAGATTCCTACAAGGATATCAACCGTGCCCTGACTCTCCTCCGGCACAGAAGGTTGCGTTTTCACATGGATCTCGATGAAATTGTTAAGATCTGTCTTGAGCATCAATCAAAGGTTACTGGCTATGATGATCTCGTCAAAGGACACATTGATCAATCTGCACAGCAAACCAAGAGGTGTCGAAAGATAATTGCGAAG
Organism: Thinopyrum elongatum; assembly: GCA_011799875.1. Classification (NCBI taxonomy): domain Eukaryota; kingdom Viridiplantae; phylum Streptophyta; class Magnoliopsida; order Poales; family Poaceae; genus Thinopyrum; species Thinopyrum elongatum. The sequence goes on from CM022298.1 coordinate 274,345,264, forward strand.
AAAAATGTTCCTCCTGCTCCGATTGAAAATTCACCTGTATGACCAGATGCTCAGCCTCAGAAAGAAAAGTCTCATGAGCCAGCTATTCATTCACCGCCCCCAGTCCAAGTCTCAGATGCTCCTCCCTCGCCAAGGCCAACTGAATCATTGCCTGTGGCCTCCCCTGTTCAAGATGATATCCCATCTCAGCAAAATGTTTATGAGGAAGGTGAAATCCCTCGCTCTGAGCCCCAAGCCTCTCCAACTCATGATTCTCCAAAGGCCTCGGTTCCTCCAACTGTTCAGCCCCAATCGATTCTAGTGGAAGAACCACAACCACCTCTTGTACTTGATTCGGCCCCAGTGTCTACTACCTCTACAGCTCCCACTGTTGTGCCACCAGTTCGATCACCATTCAAGTTGTCTATCGACACAGCGCCAAGAATTCAAGAGGCTGGTCCCTCCGAACAAAAATCTGTCTCTGCTCGCCATACTAACTCAGTGGTATATGATGATGAATTTATCACTCCTGAAGATGAATTCAAATACCCATACCCTCGTGAAGAACTGCCTTTGTTTTAGGCAGGAGCTGGCGCCAAAGGTCCTCTTTTCAATCGAAATGCGCATCCCCAATTCTTTCAAGAGAGTTCGTATGATGGGCCGCGCACTTCTGAATCGCCTTGCTTCTGGACCAAGGAACAGGCAATCTATTACCCTCGGGTCCTCTATGGCAGCAAGAAGATATTCCCGCATGAATACCCGGACATCCCAACGATGAAAAATATTGGTTGCTTCAATCAGTTGCTACAAGATCTGGAAGATTTCTGTCTCACCAAAGTATTTGAATTCGAACATCCTTGGAACAGAGAGATTATTCTTCAGTTCTATGCCACACTGTACATCTCTGGTGATGAATCTGACAACTCCAAGTGGATTATGGAGTGGATGACCGAAGGAAAATGCATCAAATGCACCTTGACTGATTTTGTCTCGCACTTACATTTCCCTCGATTTGAGCATGGTTCCCATGAAATTCGAGTGCACAATATTGATGTTATTTCAGATGAAACTTTTCGGTGCACCATGGATGAAGAAAAAGATTCGTGATTACACTGGTCCTCCCAATCCCGAGCATTTAACTTTCGAGAATTAGACTCTATATCATATGCTGTCTTACACCATTTGCCCTCTAGCCGGGATGAACATAGACAAATCCATCTCATATGTTCTTCGGAATGCAATCTATGCTATCTCTGAATGATATATCTTCGATGTTGAGGATATGTTTTTGCGCATTCTAAAGGATTCTGCTCAGTATCCCAACTGCGTCAAGGTCTATGCGCCATGGATCCAGGAAGTGGTTAATCATGCCATGCGCACAGTGTATCTGGCGAAGCAAAGTCACAAAAGCTTCATACCACCTGTTCGCGATACTTTGCAAGTTATGGAAGATATTTCTTCGGGTAAGTTGCCCGTGTCAAGCCCTCGGGATTATCACAAAACATTCGATGGGCCACATCTACCTCAGCGTGACCGAATGACTTCACTTCAACCTCCATCGCAACTTGAAGTCAGTTTGCGCACATAACAACTACTGCTGCAACACATTGTTGAGGATCGACGAGAGAAAGAACATCTTGCCTCCAAGCTCAATGCTCTCAACAATCGAACTAGAATCATGAATCTCATTGCTGATGAAAACAAGAAAAGGCTGGAAATTACTACGCAAGTTCTTTACCGAGCGACAACCCCTGAATGTCGATCTCAAAGAGCTCTATGATTATATTGATAAAGGCTTCTCTATTGAAGATTTCCAAGATCGAAGTACTCCTTCGCTACCTGCTCAAGAGCCAACTACTGATCTTCCGCATCTCAAGCTTTGCAAATTGCTCGAAGAATCTAAAGCTACCTCACCAACTGTGAAACCTGCCAAAGGAAATGTGCTTTCCCGTGTTCCTCATGAGGCTGCCCCAGATATGCCAACGTCTTCTCAGCCCCAAGCTGTTATCGCTGAAGGAAAATCTGCTGCTGCTGAAGCCGAAGCCATTCCTATCACTTCCAAAGATGAAATCACCTCGGACAATTCCTCTGGAGATGCCGTCGAGTGAAACTAGTTCTACGCTTTTGCACTCACGTTATTCGTCACCTTTTTAACAATAGTTGACAAAAAGGGGGAGAATTATTGCTTTCTGTGTTTCTTTGGTTTGGTTTCGTGCAAGTCTAAAACTTTTGGTTTAAGCCTATCAGTTCTAAGTTGTAAAACTTCTGAGCTGTAATGTTAATAACCCCGCCTGCTGCACTATTTCTCTCGAAACATTTGTTTTGCAGGTGGAATTATTATCAAAAGTTATGAATGATTGCACTACGATCTCGATGGATTATATATCATTAGTGCGAATCATTGTCTCAAATGATTGAAATTTCCTCTGTATACTTCAATATTTGCAGGAGAATTAAACTCATATCTTTATCCCTGCATACATTTAGGGGGAGTCTATTTCATCATCGAGCAAAGTAACACTTGTACACTCTTGTTCGAATTACTTTTCACATTTGTTTTGTCAACAATCGTCCAAAAAGGGGGAGATTGTTGGTGCAATAATTTGCCTCCTTATGTTTTGGAGCTTGTTGACATAAACAGTATGGGACTTATGTGTTTGCTAGTGCACACAGAGTAACAGGTCCCTAGAATCACGAGGACTTTGATGCAAATGACGAAGATAATCCCCTGTGTGACAGTGAAGGTTATCACCAAAGATTATGATAACAAGAGTGACCCCTCAAAAATTGCTAACATGAAGCAATTCGTTCAGTGCTTGTCCGAGGGAAGTGACTGCGACCGAGAAGATTCAAGACGAAGTGAAGGCGTAGCATTTATTTTGTTGTTTCTCTTCTCTTTATTGAGTCACAGGACCACCGTACTATTAAGAGGGGTATAGCGTTCGAAGCTTTGATTCTCTGATGCTAAACCCAAATCCTATGAAAGTTGCGAGATAAATCTCTTCATGTTTCGAGCAAATACTTGCCAGCAAGAGACTGTGGTCTTCTTTGCTGCGAGAGATTTGTCTCTGACCGAGGAGTTAGCATTACTTGGTCCTTGACACGTCTCCATCGTATCTACTTTTCCAAACTCTTTTGCCCTTGTTTTGGACTCTAATTTGCATGATTTGAATGGAACTAACCCGGACTGACGCTGTTTTCAGCAGAATTGCCATGGTGTTATTTTTGTGCAGAAATAAAATTTCTCGGAATGACCTGAAACTTCACGGAGATCAGTTTTGGAATAAATAAAAAATATTGGCGAAAGAATCAACCAAAGGGGGCCCACACCCTATCCACAAGGGTGGGGGGCACGCCCTCTGTCCTTGTGGGCCCCCTGGACCTCCACCGACCTCAACTCCAACTCCATATATTCACGTTCAGGGAGAAAAAAAATCAGAGAGAAGGATTCATCGCGTTTTACGATACGGAGCCGCCGCCACCTCCTGTTCTTCCTCGGGAGACCAGATCTGGAGTCCGTTCGGGGCTCCGGAGAGGGGAAATTGTCGCCGTCGTCATCATCAACCATCCTCCATCACCAATTTCATGATGCTCACCGCCGTGCGTGAGTAATCCCATCGTAGGCTTGCTGGACGGTGATGGGTTGGATGAGATTTACCATGTAATCGAGTTAGTTTTGTTAGGGTTTGATCCCTAGTATCCACTATGTTCTAAGATTGATGTTGCTATGACTTTGATATGCCTAATGCTTGTCACTAGGGCCCGAGTGCCATGATTTCATATCTGAACCCTTTATGTTTCCATGAATATATTTGTGTTCTTGATCCTATCTTGCAAGTTATAGTCGCCTACTACGTGTTATGATCCGGCAACCCCGGAGTGACAATAGTCGGGACACTTCCCGGTGATGACCGTAGTTTGAGGAGTTCATGTATTCACTAAGTGCTAATGCTTTGGTCCGGTTCTCTATTAAAAGGAGGCCTTAATATCACATAGTTTCCAATAGGACCCCGCTACCACGGGAGGGTAGGACAAAAGATGTCATGCAAGTTCTTTTCCATAAGCACGTATGACTATATTCGGAATACATGCCTACATTATATTGATGAATTGGAGCTAGTTCTGTGTCACCCTATGTTATAACTGCTGCATGATGAATGCCATCCGACATAATTATTCATCATTGATCCATTGCCTACGAGCTTTTCACATATTGATCTTTGCTAAGTTACTTTTCCGTTGCCACTGTTACAATTGCTACAAAACTGCTACTGTTACTTTTGCCACCATTACCGTTACTTCCATACTACTTTGCTACTAAATACTTTGCTGCAGATATTAAGTCTTTCAGGTGTGGTTGAATTGACAACTCAGCTGCTAATACTTGAGAATGTTCTTTGGCTCCCCTTGTGTCGAATCAATAAATTTGGGTTGAATACTCTACCCTCGAAAACTGTTGCGATCCCCTATACTTGTGGGTTATCAGTCCTCAAGTAATGTTACCGTTGCTCTTTGAAATCCGACCGTTGGAAACGTGTCGGTTAGCCATTGGCTGGACCACGTGTCCAAAATGGTCATTTCCCACTAGGGAAGGCTGCGGCTATAAATAGCCACCCCACGCCGGCTTTGTCCGATGGCTGCTCCGTTTGATTGTGAGAAGATTATTGAGCAACCCCCTCTCCAGAGTGATTTGAGTTTAAAATCCACCAAGAGAAAACCCCTAGAGCCAAAAAATTAGATAGTGGTTCAGCATCACTCGAATCTAAATCCAGTACGCTCCGCCTATTACTCTTGAGAGCTGCAAACTCTCTAGACAGTTAGGTGTCAATCTCTTCAGAGACCAAGAGTAATTGTGGTTCTCGAAGAAGAAGTCTGTAAAGGTTCAGAGATCGCCTCAAGTATCTACCATGAGTGATGGACATTGGTTGACGAACCAATTTTCGAGGAGAATAGGGTGTAGAGAGTTTATCTTCCGTGTTAAGTCACAACCCCTCTAACCAGACGTAGTCCTTGTGCAGAAGGACGAACTGTTCTACCAAATCCCTTGTCGCCATCGAGCATCACTGGTTACATCTACAACTTCTCTTTTCTTTTGATCTGTTTCAATAATGTGATTTGTCTCGATGCATGCTCTCAGTTTCCATTCGGTAGTTTTTACTCGCTCACTGTCCTTAGTTTACATTCGCTCCGCTGCTGGGTTCTGGGAGTTTTGATATTTCCGAAGAAATTTTAAAACTCCCATTCACCCCCCCTCTGGTAGACATACTTCGTTCCTACTCTAGGTTTTGCTTCACATTCAGAGTCATCATCACTTGAAGTACTAAAGTAGGCTTTTTGTGAGGTTATCTTGGCACCTCTTGCCATGAAGCAATAGGTGGGAGTGTAGTCATCAGCACAGTCTTCAGTGTTGGTGGAGTCACCCTTTTCTTCATGGTCGAAGATGGACTTGCTAACGAACTCCGTAGCGAGGGCCAAGGTTGCTACCCCAGAGTCGGATTCCTCCTCAAATTCCTCAGCTTCCTCGGATGCTTCCTCTGGATCCATTTCCTTCCCAATGAAAGCACGAGCTTTGCTGGTGGTGCTTTTCTTCTTTGATGATTGAGGGAGTCCTGGACTAAGGGGTCCTCGGGCTGCTGGCCTATCTCTTATGGGCTGGACAGGTGGGCTATTGTACGACTTCTGCAAGGTCGAGCTATGAGGTGACTCCGTGTCCGGACAGGAAACCTTTGGAGCCTTGGTGTGTCCTCCAAGTCAAATATTAGAGAATCGGCATGTTTATCCCTTCTATGTAACCGACCATGTGTAACCCTAGTACCCCTGGTGTCTATATAAACTAGAGGGTTTAGTCCGTAGAGGCTAGAAGAACAACAATCATCCTCCTCACCTAGAGTTTAGTTCATCTGATCTCGTGGTAGATCGACTCTGTAATCATCCTATACACTTCAATATAATCAAGCAGGATGTAGGGTTTTACCTCTTCGAGAGGGCCCGACCTGAGTAAACATTGTGTCCTTCGTCCCTTGTTCCCCATTGATCCAAGATCCACAGCTCGGGACCCCCTACCCGAGATCCGCTGGTTTTGACACCGACATTGGTGCTTTCATTGAGAGTTCCGTTGTTCGATCGCCAAAAGGATCAATGGCTCGCCTAGTCATCAACGACGCCATCCACGCCAGGGACATCTTTGTCTCCGTCTAGACTTTCACGTTTGGCAGTGTCGTACTGGCCATCTCGGCCAGGTTGGAAACTTTGCCCCCGGTCAGGAGATTAGGTTCGGGAACCTCGAGTTCACCGCCGATTCCCGGGGAGATCTTACTCTAACAAAATCTTCAGCTCCCCTTGAAAAACTTACTGATCCCGATGCTTTAACTTCAGGAGCGGCAAACCAGATGGGGACTGATGTCACCCGGAGCCATGCCTTAAAGCCCGACCCCATCAGCTCAACCGAACTAGTTTCGGCTGAATACCGCCTTGGCGTGACCTCGAACGTCCCCGGAGCATCTGTACTGCGGGTCAATCCCGAATATTCGAAGAGTATGGACCCAACAAACCTTTCATCGTTGAATGATCTACTAGACCGGATCCGAGCCATGGGAATTTCCGACAGCCAATCTTCGGTCTATGATCAGATCAGGCTCAAACCCAGTAATAGGCAAATGTACATCCCACCTATCACTCACCTCGTCGACACCATCG